>OW971928.1:21162611-22412611 GCA_943193695.1 Acrobasis suavella
ATTTAATACATGTATTTTAGTTAGAAAAATATTAGAAAAAAGAATCAATTCTAAAATATCCTTTACAAAAAGAGGCTTTTTACAGAAAAGAATCACAAGACAAGCAAATGACCTAAAATTACAGTTATGTCGCACAAACTATGGCAAAAGAACAGTCACGTATGAAGGAGCACAGCTATATAACAAACTGCCCAAAAACATTAAAGAGATACAGTCTTACCAATTATTCAAAAAGACCCTTAAGCACCACATTTTAAGAGATTATTTAATTTTTTTAAATAATATTACTTACATTATTTTGTTTCATAATGTTACCACAGAGTAAGAAATCATATACTACGTAAAAGTGATACTGTGTCACTAACACATAATTGCTATCATTTTCGATACGCAATTGGTCCCTCAAATATTTTTGATACCCGCATTAATAATTGTAAAATAACTTGTTTCGTAATGATGACAAGTTATTAATACAAATATCCATTCCATACTTGCAGGAATAAGTAAATGTTTGTACCTACTTAGGTATAATTAAGATATCATGTATTTCTCATTATAAGTGAATTGTATTCTTTTAAGAGAAATAAATTTTTTAAACCGTAAACCGAAATAAAAAGAAAAGTTTTGCAATTCTTACTGTGTCATACCTATATCAAATTAAAGGGCTCTTTTGACAATCTCAAACGTATTTCTACTATTATTGTTGAATAAATAATTTTTATTTTATTCACGAAAAAAGACGAAAATTTACAATTTCGCCCCTTACCTGATCTCCGAAACTACTGGGAAAACCTACAAGAATTCTATCATTTGAAAGCGGTATATTCAATAAAATTCATTTACGGAAAATATTTCACTAAAACAACACTAGATAGCGCTATTATTAGTTAACTCGCGTCTTACTATGCCGATATCAAATGTAATATTTTATATTAATTTAAAACTTTGGAATCGAACGGAACCCTTTCCATGCGAGTTCAACTCGCACTTGGTTGGTTTTTATTTTAATAAAGCAAAACCTTGTAATTTTTTTGTATGCATATTTTTGATAATAAAAAAAATATTCATTATTTTTCTGTTATTGCGCATAACTCTTCATTGTTCTATGAAAGAGTAAAAATATTGTTTCAGAAATGAATCCCTTGTCCTTGATATATACAAAAACGATACCAAACATGACATGACCTATTTGTTCAACTTATGCATATACCGACATCATAGTGCAGCATTGTAGATGCGATTTCCCCCTCCCCTGTCCATCTGCAGAGTGGTGCAATAGGGTTCATGGCTAAATTAGCTCAGACAACCACTTGGTATGCCTATGTAAAGCGGCTTCCTTTGTTGAAATTTTGCAAGCCGCCCATAGAACTTTTCACCTGACATTCCCTGTTCCCTATTTAATTATTATTTGTCTCTTTCGCACAGGGACCTCGCATTTTCTTGGGTTAGAAGTACCTTTCCTAGTTAGGTACGACTCGCGCACGAGTATAAAGTCTAATAATAAGTAAAGTATCTGCATACGAAAATCTTCAAATTAACCAAAAAAGCCGTATTGTCAATTATACAATCTTTATATGTACTTAGTTTCATATGATTACTACAAAAATACCAAAAAATACCTTTCCAGTGGTAATGCAACTCTTATTGACCACATAGGATGGGAGACCACGCTCTCACAGGTTAAGCAAGCCTAGGTGAGGTCGAAGCTTAAGACTAAATTTAACTAAGCAAACTCAGTCTTAAATGCCGTAGGTAAAATCATATCCAAACAATTATCCGGCTGGTATATTTTACTCCAAATCTAAGGTAAAAAAACCCTAAACTGGCAATATTCCGTGGATGAAATTCGAAATTGGGTAAACACACGCACACGCACACGTATGCGCACAAGTGCGTGCTCTCCGCGTTTCAAAAATGGCACACGTCTATATTAGTGGCTCGGTAGTGTTGGCTGTCATTCGTTTGGCTATCTGTCAAATTGTCAATTGTCTTGTCATTTGTCACTTCAGTTTGACTCTTGTGTGGGCGATAAATACGCTGGGAAGCGAATCACGTAAGAATATTTGTTTACTAATACCTAATTAATATATTTTTATGAATACATTTAAAGTATGCGTCTAGTATTCGTTTGATTCTCGGAAATTACCTATCAGAGTATTGTATTCAGAATTATGATGAACAACTTTTCATTGATAACTTTAGTTTCTGCTTTTCTTGAATAGGAATACGATAGGTAGGTAGAGGCAGAAAATATCGCAGTGGCTAAAACAATAAAATATTTTTTCGCATGTGATATATGATTATATCAAACATTTGTAATAATGAAGTAGGTAAGTATCAACTTTGTTACGATATAAGTCCGCTTGCCGAACTCTCAGTCGTCATTACGTAAGAAAATTATGTAAGGGTGTAAACCGTAGGGATGACTGAAATGGCGAGCCGGCCCCCATAGCCAATGCCGGCTGCAGACTGACAATTTAAACGCTTGTTGTACTGCATTCTAGTTGTAGGTTATAATTATTATGGACACGTTTGCCAAATATATAAGTTAATATGACGGGAAATGCGCGATGTCGTGATGCGACCACGCTCGCAGTGCCGGCATCGGCTTGTATTGTAATGCGTATTTCGTGTAGGTACAAGCAAATCTGTGGTTCATATACACCAATAAAAGTTAAAGATAGGAACTAGGAACCATGTTGAGAGCAGGAAATTTTGTTATAGGCAGGTACTTACATAAGTACATACTATTGCGTCTTTATCCCTAATGGTAGACAGAGTGACAGAGTCTAGGACCATGAGGTCTTAAGGTCACGTTAAGAGTGATGGTGAGAGTGTAACTTAGCTGCATTGACATAATTCAGGTTCTGGTCCATGCCCACGATCGGAGTTTTGAAGAGAAGTAGATTTTTCTAAATTTTGATGTAGTAGCTCACCTAATCAAATATGTAGATATTTATCATATGATACGAAAATTCCATAAAAATGAAATGATTTTTACAGCATATAAAATAAAAAAAAAACTGGAGTAATTTTAATGGGAGTTTTATGAAATTTGGTAGGCGTGTATATAAAGCTATTTTATTTAATTTTTAAGTTCGAACATGAGCTAAATCGGTCAAGGGGTTGCCGAGATATGGGGTTCGAGAATGCACAGTTCGGGGCTGCTACTCGTCCTAGGTACTACTACGGCTCCGAACTACACTATCTTTCATAAAACTCCGATCAAAATTACTGAAGTTTTCGACGAACAAACGAAAAATCTCGTACTCACCTCGTATGCACGGTACGCACGTCGGTTCTTTTTAATTCAAGTAGATTTGGAGAACGTTGCGGTCTGGACGCGTTTCGTGCATTGTCGATTGTAAACAAGTAGGTAAATTAGTCGTGATTCGTGCGTTTTAGAAAATGTCAAAAAAATGCCTTCATCGTATATTTGCGTTTTATGCGCCCGAATAAAGCGTTATTTGTGGGTCGGGCTTTAGAAAATTAAAAAAAAATGCAACAACCGACTAATTTACTTGTTTACAAAAAATCGACAACGCACGTAACACGTCCATACCACTTTTGCTCGCTTGTCCAATTAATCTGTGATCAGATGACGCTTTGTTATCACCAATAACTATAGTAGTTCGCCTTGAACTGTGAATTCGCGAATACCAAATGTATGCAACCTCTTGACAGATTTAGCTCATGAACTTAAAAATTCTATTGGCTACATCTAAAAGCTTACCAAACTTCATAAAGCTACCAAAAATTCTTTGAGTTATCGTCGACCAAACATACATACTCGCATACATTGTTAGACTCGGAGAACTTTGCTCGCTTCGCTCATTCGTACAAAGAATAAATATGAAGGGGATTTTTGGCGCCAAAGTAAATACGTTATATATTTTTTTTAATTCAATACTTATCAAAATATGTATTTTTGAATGAGCGCGCGAAGCGAGCGTTCTTCTCGTCTACTTTACAATTCGGCGATTGATTGTATGTACCATGAGTCAAATCGCTTTTATATATAGGGGTTGCCGAGATATGGGGTTCGCAAGTTCACAGTTAGAAGCGAACCACTAGTATAAAAAGGATTACAAAAATATATACAATTTACTTATATGTTCAAATGTAATTTGAAATCAGAAAAGCTAAAAACCAACATAATACCTCGAAAAAAACATATTACCTTGATCATCCGAGCGTCTTCCCGGTTGCATTCAGGCATTCGGGTTATAATTTAAATTTTGGCTGTTATTAATTAACAGTCCAGTCACGGCTCTGAGTATATAAAGCTGGCTTCGCTTGTTTTTGTTTGGATTTGCGCAGTTCACTAATGTACTTACATTCCGTCCGGGACCGGGTAGGTAGTGAAATGCCTGAAGTTAGCCAGGGGTCGCTGTATGTTCGGTTTTGCTTTCAGACTGCTCTGTATTCGATCATTTATTGCTACATTTGTTCACTCGTTAATATGATTGACATCTCATGTTATTTATTTAATAGGGAATATACATGAAAAAAATATGTTTTATCTAACCAATTTATCCATAAATATTCAAAAGTAATGTACTAACGTTGAAAACAAAATAACGATTGCTTGAAAAACGAACAAAATATATAGATTTTACGAAACTATGTCTATCTCACTCGCAAAAACACTATTTTCTATGGCAAATGTATAGATGATATGGACTTTTTTGACGTCACCAGTCCATATCGGACTTCTCTTTCTAATTGAAACTTACATATGTTTGTCGCTGATTAAGATATTTTATAAATTCTTTCATATTTTTTTACAATGGTTAATAAGGATTACATTAAGCAAATAAAAAAAAATACGTGCATATTGCCTCCTCAAATTAATAAAGCATTAAAACCTTTTTAGAGTTCCAAAGTCGCTAGACTCTTATAGTTTTGGTTATATAGAAAAAAAATGTATTAGTAGAGAGACAACTTTATTTGAAAACTGTCGCTTTTAAGAGTAACAGCCGTCTTCATTTCATTTCCAGTCAACACGTATCCCACTGCTGGGCAAAGGCCTCATTCCATTATTATCGGTCATGTGTTAAATCTATCTTATTTAAAAAATCATACAAAATATATATGTAGGTACTTAATCCTTAGAAAACAATTACGAGTTCCAAGATGAAATTGTAACTCCCATGTTATAACGTGTAAGATCGGAACTCTACTTAGACCGCGGGCCGTCACGTACTTGGCCAGTTCTTTATTTACTCTATAAACCGAGAAGATTGAAAATATAAGAAGAGTTGGTATTGTTTGAACTACCTCTGGCCCCTTGAATCAGTAATTGACCCTGTTTTCAAACTATACGAGTACGCCGCGTGACGCATAAACTGAAAGTATACCTATACTAAGACTACACTCTCCAGGGCGCATTATAAGAAGTATTTTTGCACATATGTCAAATCAAACGTCAAGATGTAAATAAATGTAATTTAATATGAAAAAAATATATTTATGATAATCAACATACAATTTACAAGAAGAATGATGTCAGCCTAATATTTTATTGAAATATACAGACGTCATCAGCATGGTTGCAGGAAAACGCTGGATGTAGGATATAAGTACGCTTCTCCCAACCGGTCATTTTTAAAATTCTAAGGGAAGGTTTAAGCGATGGCTTCCCTGCGCCTAAAATTATAAAATTATTTCGGTAAACTGACACAGAAACATGCGACGAAAACAGTATTTTTTTTAATATCTTTCTAATATTGTAAGAATAACAATAAATTATACCTAGATTTTTCAAGCGGACGGGAATCGTCTTCCAGATATCGCGGATGCGGATTACAAGAGGTTCACATCCGCGAAAGCGGATTTCCGTTTTTAATATATTAAGTGGGAATTGTCTCCCAGATATCACGGATGCGGATATAAGAGGTTCACATCACCGCAGAAGCGGATTCCAGTGTTTAACATTTTGATTTTAAGTTCATTAATAAATAATAAATATAATAAATATATAGGGACAAATTACCCTGATTGAGCCCAAAAGTAAGTTCGAGACTTGTGTTATGGGATACTAACTCAACGATTCTATATTTTATAACAAATACATATATAGATAAACATCCAAGACAATTGGAAAAAGGCCATTTTTCAACTTGCCCTGACCGGGGATCGAAGCCGGAACCTCTGGGTGGCGGACTAGCATGGTGACCACTACATCACGGAGGTCGTCAATTAAATAAAAAAACTAAAATAGTTTTAAGTCTTACTGATTAGCATTTTGAATCTTTCGTTTTATAGTATACTAGCTGTGCCCGCGACTTCGTCCGTCCAGCAGTTTCAGACATTCGGGTGTACAGTGTGCATACGTCCACTAACATACAAACAAAAATCTTAAAAATGTTGCCCGCGACTTCGCCTGTGTGAAATTCAGTTTTCTTACACTCCCTTGTTGATGACATGACAAATTTAAAAATTTTGTCAGATTAGTCTGGTATTTACAGATCGTTTTTTTTTTATTGTGATGCGGTATACTTTTAATATTGCAAATGTGACAGTTTATAAGGATCTAAAGATGTATGGATATCAGTTACTCATTCATGCAACGTATGAATAGATTATAATGAACCCTTACAATAATAATTATAACCTTTGTGTATAAATATATAGGTACGCAGACGAAGTCAGCAAACGTAACTCCCTATCTGTAAAAGTCTCCGAGGCGCGAGATAGCGAATGCTAGTGCTAAAGTGATATTGGTATTTATTATTGAACTTAAAATCAAAATGTTAAACACTGGAATCCGCTTCTGCGGTGATGTGAACCTCTTATATCCGCATCCGTGATATCTGGGAGACGATTCCCACTTAATATATTAAAAACGGAAATCCGCTTTCGCGGATGTGAACCTCTTGTAATCCGCATCCGCGATATCTGGAAGACGATTCCCGTCCGCTTGATAAATCTAGGTAAAATTTATTGTTATTCGATATACCCAGATTTATCAAGCATATACGAGATCCTTTACAAAAAGCTGTAAAAGAGTGTTTGTGAATCGTCCCCTATAGCGAAGGTTCGTATAATACACAAGTGCTATACCCAAATTATTATGAAAAACCTACTTTGAAAATCTATTAGGTTGGGGAAAAAGTCTTTTCGCATATAGTATGTATAAACTTGTAATAAAACCACTTTGGCTATACTATTTGTACCTGGCTGGTTTTAGTATCATTTAAAAGTTTAAATTTTAAAGAAGATAATTTCAAATTCAAATTAGGAAAATGCGTGATTTTCATTTGTTTATCTTACCGTCAAGATGAGTGAATCTAATGAAGAAATTAGATACATTTTAAAATTTTACTACCAAAAAGGTAAAAATGCAACGCAAGCCGCGAAAAAAATGTGCGATGTTTATGGACCTAGTGCAGTGTCTGTGAGAGTAGCATAAATTTGGTTTAAGCGTTTTCAATCCGGAAATTTTTATGTCAAAGATGCACGTCGCTCTGGTCGCCCTGTTATTGATAAAATGGATGCTATTTTTGAAAAAGTGGAGCAAGATCGGCATATCAATAGTTACGACGTAGCTGAAAAATTGGGAATTGACAACAAAACAGTTTTGGCGCATTTGAAAAAAAAATGGGTACACAAAAACGCTCGATATTTGGGTAACTCACGAGCTCTCTGAAAGAAACCTAATGAACCGTGTACTCATTTGTGATTCTTTATTACGACGTAATGAGTCCGAACCATTTTTGAAGAAATTGATAACTGGTGATGAAAAGTGGATCACGTACGACAAGAACGTGCGAAAAAGGTCATGGTCAAAGGCCGGTCAGGCTTCACAGACTCTGGCGCAACCCGGGTTAACTCGCAACAAGGTGATGCTGTGTGTGTGGTGGGATCGGAAGGGCATTATTCATTATGAGCTGTTACCACCAGGAGGGACCATCGATTCAGAACTCTACTGCGAACAACTAAAAAGTTGAGAGAAAGCGGCCAGAATTAATCAACAGAAGGGGTGTAGTTTTTCATCATGATAACGCTAGACCTCACACATCTTTAACCACTCAGCAAAAATTAAGAGAGTTTGGCTGGGAGGTGTTAATGCATCCGCCGTGTATCCTGAGCTGCCATCTTCAGATTTCTACCTGTTTCGGTCTCTTCAGAATTCTTTAGGCAGTGTCAAGTTAACATCACGAGAGGACTGCCAAAACTACTTGACGCAGTTTTTTGATCAGAAGCCCCAAAATTTTTACAGCAATAGGAATGATCCCATTGCTATAGAAATTATAGGTAGGGACATGAGTCCCTACCTATAAGATGGCAAAAAGTTATCGAACAAAATGGTACCTACATACTTTAGTTAAATGTAAATAAACTATATTAAAAAATGTTTTGAATTTTCATATAAAATGCGAAAAGACTTTTTCCCCAACCTATTAATTTAATTTCTAAAATTGATCACATTTTTTTTCATTCAACTCAATTCATTAGCGTGTTGATTTTGACGCCCGAACAATAACGAATCCACTACTTATTTATAACAAGTCTCTGTCTTGCGTCTAAGTAGGTGCACCGGTGTAGGCTGCAGAGTCAGTGTGCCACTGGGTCGTGTTATATAACGCGTAACCGCACCGCTTACTTCAGTTTGCGTAAGAGCCGCGAGCAATACTGCGGTAACTCTATTTTTCGTCCTATACTGAAACGACTTTTGCCATTGAAAAGATTTTCGTTGTTTTTAAATAGGTATTATTAGGCTATTCATCGTTAGAACAAGTAAAGCTAGTTATACAATGTCCCTCTTTATAAAGTACCTACAAATATTTTTAAGGGGTGTTTCAGTCCATTATTTTGGACAATTTTTCCAATAAATGTATATCTAAATACGAAAATGTATTTGCCATAGCAACGATATCACGTCACTTCGATTTTTATGAAAACCTAATTTTTTTCGTATTTCGGTATACATTTGTTGGGGAAAATTGATTAAAATGATGGACTAAATCATCCCTTAAAATATATATACTTATTAAAAAAGGACATTGTATGTACGTGGGGCGCACTATAAGTTTCCGGAATGAATATGAAAAAATACTATTAAAGGTACAAAATTAATTTATTGTTTTTCAAAATAATCTCCCTTGGCGTCTATGCACTTTTTCATTCGATGAAACCAGTTTTGAAAACTTTTGTGCCACTCCTCTGTGGTGACCTCTGAAACGTGTTTTTCATACTCCTCGACAGCCTCTTCTGGTGATGAAAATCGTTGACCGCGTAATTGGTTCTTAATTTTTGGGAACAGAAAAAAGTCACAAGGTGCCAGGTCGGGACTGTATGCAGGATGACTCATGAGTTCTACATTTTTCGCCTTCAAAAAGTCGTTTGTCTGTCTGGCCGTGTGAGAACTAGCATTGTCGTGGTGCAGGATGATACGGCGTTTACGGTTATTTTTACGGAGTTCGTCAATAACTTCCGGCAAACAAATGGTCGTGTACCAGTCACTATTCACTGTACGACGATTCTCTAAAGCAACAGTAGCCACGTGTCCAGTTTTATTAAAAAAAGAAGCAATCATCCGCTTAGATGCACTTTTCACGCGCGCCACTTTGGTTGGTTTCGGCTCATCTTGAAAGACCCATACGCTCGATTGCTGCTTTGTTTTGGGATCGTTCGTTTCGTTCGTAATCTGGTAAGCATGGCACTGCACCAAGTGACGCGGTCCGTTTTTTGAGCCTCGGTCAAGTTGTGTGGGATCCACCGCGAGCACAGCTTTCTCACACCCAAATGTTTGTGTAGGATTAATTGTATTTGACTCATGCCTATTTCTAAGGATGCGCGAATTTCATGGTAGGTCACATGCCTGTCTGTTTCAATCATACGGCGCACAGCATCGATGTTTTTGTTGGTCACAGCGGTGGACGGCCGACCATCGCGAGATTCGTCACTGAGATTGATACGACCACGCTTGAATTCTGCAAACCAGCTATAAACAGTTGTCTTGCATGGTGCTTCATTGCCAAAAGCTGTTTCAAGCCAAGCGATGCTCTGTTGAGCTGTCAAATTACACTTAAAATCGTAGAAAATCATACTACGAAAATTTTCCCGAGTTAAATCCATGTTGATGCAGACACACAATTTTTTAAATGGCGCATTAAGGTAAAAACAAAAGACAGTCAGATGAAACAAACTGCATTCTACAGCCAGAGTGCTATTTTCAAATGTTGCAATAAATTTTTTAAATATTGTTTATGTAAGTAGCCAGTTCCGGAAACTTATAGTGCGCCCTGTGTATAGGTACTGTTTACTTGTTAGCCCAATATCTTGCGAACCTTGGCCTTTGTTACCTTACCTACCTACTAAGACCTCATTAAAAAAATATATTTCAGATTTCCCGTACCTGCTGTCACCTCATTCTTTGCCCAACGCTTCAAGTTCCTACCTTTTCCCTTATATGTGTAATAAAGCTGTCAAAGCCAGGGACATAAATTGTGCTCCGTTTTTGAAGCTTATAAATATTTCAAAACTAAAAACCGACTTCACTCCCAAACTACACAACCGATTTTGATTTTCTATGCGACCACCTGACAACATTAAACAAAATAAAAACAAATCTGTCTAGGCTTTTTTGACCGACTATCAAAAAGGAGGAAGTTATCAATTAGTCGCGATGTTTTAGGTTTTTAGGGTTCCGTAGTAAATAAACCTTATAGTTTCGCCATGTCTGTCTGTCTGTCCGTCCGCAGTTTTACTCAGCGACTATTAGTACTAGAAAGCTGTGATTTGGCATGGAGAAGTATATTAATTTCACAAATATTCAATAGAAAATTAGTTTTTAGGCGTTTTTAGTGCCATGAACTCGACACGCACTTGGCTAATTATTTCTTTATGTCTGTTCACCAATTATTCGAAGACGCTTGGACCGATTTGAAAAATTCTTATATGTCTGAAAGGGCGGACTTGTCAGGTGGTCCTACAAAAATTGAATCAAAATCGGTGGTGTAGTTTGGGAGTGAAGTTGGTTTTTAGTTTTGAACAATTATCGAATAATCGGTGAACATAAATAAAATAAAAAATAAATAAAATATAGCGACTGATTGATTGGTTTATTACAAGCATCTATGATGTCAGGTTTAACATACAAGGAGTTCTGTGTGTACAGTAGTCCGCCCGCATTTTGCAACGTCCCTTTGTGAGGAACATTACGTTGCGAGTGCATCTAAAAAAAAAAAAACAATGTATGCAGTTCCACCTTAATGAAATTAATATTACAGTTTGGTATTGTATTGTTTATTTGTCTCGTTGTATTTTACTTCGAGAGAGAGGACTATTTGAATATTCGACAATGGCTAGCAATATATCACTATTTTTCGCCCGTCGACACTTTAAAAGTGGATCACTCATCTTACAGCCCCCTAGCCCCTGTCTACATCGTTAGATAAAAATACGTGATAGTCTAGTGTAAATTCTCCTATTTAAATAATAGAAAGCGATCGATCACTGGCCCATGCCAACGTTTAGCACAGAGGTTCCCAAACTTATTTCTTCTAACGCCCACTTTGAAAATCAGTTATTGTGTAGCGCCCCCCATCTTTTTTTCATCTTAAAATCCTCAGTATCATGTTAGTCTCGCCTGAAGTTTAATTACATACATACATACATATTTTCACGCCTGTTTCCCTTGGGGGTAGGCAGAGACTATAGATTTCCACTTGCTACGATCCTTGCAAACCTCTTTTGCTTCGTCAACACTCATTACTCTTTTCATACATGCTCTCCGGTTATAAGTACTCCTTACTTCACCTTTTGTCAGAACGTCTGCAATTTGGTCGCAGAACGTTCTTCGAGGTCGCCCCGGTCCAGTTTTCACATCCACATCCGCACGATAAATATTTTTAGTTAGTCTTCTTTCATCCATCCTCTCAACATGTCCAACCCACCTTAACTTTCCTTTCTCAATTTTTCACCCCACACCTTTCACGTATTACATCATTTCTTATCCGGTCTTTCAAAGTGACACCACACATACTTCTTAAAGCTCGCATTTCAACTGCATTTATCCGACTTTCATTCTTCTTCTGACATACCCAGCTTTCACTACCATACATAAGAGTAGGTATCAACACTCCCTGATGAATTATTTTTTTGTCTGTCTGTCTGTCTGTATGTACTTAGCGAGTACATACAGACAGACAGACATACAAAAAAAATCTTTAAAACTACTGAACAGATTTTTACGCGGTTTTCACTAAAAAATTAAGCCCATCCCTGAGCAACATATAGGCTTTGTTTCATCGAAATCTGTTGTCAGATAAAAAAGTTATCGTCATTTAAAGTTTGAAGATAAGTTTTCTATGGGCGACTTTATAGTTACATAAAATAACAACAGATGGCGCCTCAAGAAACTTTAAAACGCGCTATGGTTGTTTTTGTGAAAAAGTATAAATACAAGCTGATTGCTTAGCCCTGTACGTCCTAAATAGGCTTTTCTGGCACCGTAGCTTCGGCCCTTGTTCGGGTGTTGCAGCACCCCAAAATTTGCCATAGTCCTTGGCTCGCTCCTCAAACCTTGTCTGGTGAAGTAAGAAATGCCGTCCGAGGCAACCTATGTATGTCATCTAAAGAAAATTGCTCTGTACGTAAGACCTTTTGATTCTTTTGTGATTTGGTTAGTTACTGTTATTGAATTTGTTAATTTTATACTGATATTTGGGTATACTTGGCTATAAAAATACGGACTTCTGATCTTGATTTGATGCTTTTTGGGTTGGTTAGTTAATATTTCGGATAATATTGTTGATTTATTTATAATTGGAAACTTAGCTATGAAAATAAGGACTTCTGATCTTGCTTTGTGGATTGGTTACTTAATATTTCGGATAATATTGTTGATTTTCAATTTCAAGTTTCAAAAATGCTACGAAAAAAGTCGAATCTGTCTCGAAATATTAGACAAGCGAAAAGAAAGCGGATGAGTAGATCCCAAGAATCCAATGACAAAAGACAGGCATGACCAAGTGTTAATCGAGAACGAAATTCACTGACTCGCGCCTCGGAGAGTTTCACTCAAAGGGAGTCTCGACTAAGTGCTGATCGTGAACGTCGTTCGCTATCTCGTGCCTCGAAGACTTTTACAGATAGGGAGTTACGTTTGACTGCTGATCGAGACGGTCACACACTATCTCGCGCCTCGGAGACTTTTACAGATAGGGAGTTACGTTTGACTGCTGACTTCGTCTGCGTACCTATATATTTATACACAAAGGTTATGATTATTGTAAGGGTTCATTATAATCCATTCATAAGTTGTATGAATGAGTAACTGATATCCATACATCTATAGATCCTTATAAACTGTCACATTTGCAATATTAAAAGTATATCGCATCACAATATAAAAATCGAACAGTAAATATACAGACTAATCTGACAAAATTTTTAAATTTGTCATGTCATCAACAAGGTAGTGTAAGAAAACTGAATTTCACTCGGTCGAAGCCGCGGGCACCAAATAAAGATATTAAAGTATGTATTCGTAAGTTAGATATATAAGAGGTTACAGAACAATAAAAAGATTTTTAAGATTTTAGTTTGTATGTCAGTGTCTATGCACACTGTACACCCGAATGTCCGAAACTGCTGAACGGATTTTCACGCATATATAAGAGGTTACAGAACAATAAAAAGATTTTTAAGATTTTAGTTTGTTTGTATTTAGGGTGTACAGTGTGCATAGACACTGGTCTATGCACACTGTACACCCGAATGTCCGAAACTGCTGAACGGATTTTCACGCATTAAACGCATAAAAACACAACTTTACAATATTAAAGAGTATCGGAGGTGGGGACCTTACCTGGGACACATGAAAACACGAATATTTTTTAGTTTGATACATATTACTATAAAATGGGATATAAATATGAACGAATAAATGGATGTTGTGTAGTAAGTGATTATAATTTCAGTGAATTGTATAGTATGACGTAACTGAAGTTACAAATCACCCTTCGCCCCCTTAAATCACATCAGCGCCCCCCAATGTTTAGGCCTTCTAGGCCTCCAGCGTCCACAAGGGGGCGTTATCGCCCACTTTGGGAAAGACTGGTTTAGTACAATTAGAATTCATGTAATTTACGTGAATTTTAGTACAAACTTATTCTGTGGTATATATATCATATTCATAACAATGCCAAGGCAATAGATTATCGGATTATACAAATTGCCGGTAACATAGTTGATTAAAGAGTTTTAAATAAATTGTTTATAAAGAAAAGAAAAATCGTTGCGACTTAATATGAATTGTCCAATCAGATGAGATGAGACGATCGTTCCTCGGTTTTTGAATAAATAACTGTATAGAAATGATGAATTTTCTTTTTTTGAAAAGTTTATTCCAAAGATAAGAGACGGGCAATAATTCTATGGTTTACTCTATTCAATAAAAAGAAAATCTTTCACCACCACTAAAGCTCTTGCTAACTTATTTGTTGTTTATTAAGTACATGAATAGAAACGCGGGAGAATTCGCTGTACTTTTGGCTTTTCTTCGAACTCGGAATGCACTTTTATTTTTTTACTCCTTATGTAATGTTTAAAGTACCTAAGGGAACATACCCATATTACGTATTTTCCACTCTTTTACGCCCCTCCCCACTTTCGGTGACCATCTGTAGGTAGGAGGGGAGGGGGGGATGTAGGTAAGTATGCCAATATTCTCTCCCCCCCCCTCTAGTTTTTACGAAACAATTTTTAAATATAATGTTAAACCACTTTTGCTAATTAAAACTAAAAAAAATAAATCAATTAATTGGGCGTAACGCCGATGCGTGCATAACTATTATATCCAATTTACAAGTGAAAAACATACTCAAAAATATTTGATCAAAGATTAAGGAAAAAGTCTTAATCAAATGCATATTTGCCTGAAAGTTTAAGCTCTGAACGCTTGCGCCACAATTTGAATATAGCTCGAAATAATTGTGAGATTTCTATAGAGATGTAGACTACGTGACGAAGACCTAAACTTCCCCCTTTGTGACCAAGCGTGGTATTTTGAAGCCCCTCCGTATCCTAAAAGGATTACGTTATGGGTATGTTCCTTTGGTATATCTTTCCATGTGACTAACCTCAATTTTTATTTACAGCACAAAAACGGCCTGGTTGTAGCCGCCGACGTGTCGGCCGCCTCTCTTTTAGGTATGTATTGTTGCCTTTTATACATTGAATACCTCTTAATTTTTCCTCTTCGTATACACTTCTTTGTTAGATCACGCCTCTACTGCGGACCCTCTAGATATTCTGCAATATCGGTAATTCTTCTGATCTGTAGATTCTTCTGATCGCCCGAAAGTTTCCGGTAGTAGGTACTTATACCGTTTCGATCGACGTCTAGCGTGAGATAAAGTATAAGTACAATTTTTTTTTTCAAAAACCTCAATAAGCTACTAGCAAGTGCTCCGAATGGCTGCAAAAAAAATATTCTGTGGCAAAGTCTTTGTTTGTGTTTGCTTGAATTTGCGGGGTCACTACTGTGCCCCCAAATACCATCTTTCGCCGTTGCAATTACAAGTTGTACTCGCTATCGCCGCAGCTACCTCTCATTAAAAGTTACCAGTTGCCGACTGTCGCCTGCCGCTTGCCGCCGTAAAGCTAGGTTACTGTGATCGCGGTGTGCGGTGCAAAATAATGCAACAGTGAATATCATTTCAAGGAACACGTTGCATACTGAATGTTCTTTTTTCGATGGGGTGCCCCGAGCCAATTTAGTTTGCAGCCGTATATCTTGCCCAAAAAAGACGTAACATAACTTTCGCCGCTCCGACTCGACATGTTTTGTTTGTCGCCCTATATTCTGACGTAGGGAACAAAACGCTTTTATGTACATATATCTGGTAGGTAATAGTACATTACTGCAGAGGCCAGGAAATATGGCGTTGCGGGACGAGTAGTTTTCAAGGCCGAGCGTTAGCGAGGCCTTGTCAATAATAGGGAATATGCAATATTTTTTTTATTTCTTAAATTAATCATTTACATCTTTATAACATAGAAAAAAAAGGCTTGAAAATAGTCAAGTTATTTTTCAAAGTGAAATTTAAAGCATTGAATAAACTTAAGCCGTTCAAACGCCACCATTTTGCGCGCGCTTATGATGACGTCATTGGATATGTCCCGTTTGTTTACTGTAGTAGCGTTTCAGATACGTCTTAATACTTATTTTCAGTTTTAATTGATAAACAAATTATAGAAGAAGTTAAGAAACCTTATTACAAGCATGTATTGTACCGAAATGTAAAAACACTACCATTAGGTCACCAGATAGTGTTTTTTCGTATTCCACGCGATGCAAAATTAGGAAAACAATGCTGTAAGATGATGACAAAGGATAATATATTTATATTATCGGTTGTATGTTGGAAGATCATTTTAACGTAAGTATTCTATATTTATGTACAGCTTAGTGTGAATTAGCTATTAAGCAGTAGAATAATCGATCTTATACTAACCTATGTTCACAAGTTTACAAAAGTTCATTAAAAAATTCTTTGAAGAGCTTCCTTATTCCTATTGCGGTTTTAGGAAATTTTGATTTCAGGTTAAGGAAGATTTACGAATTAGCTATTAATCGAGATTTGATGCAAAATATGCTGACATCATAAATGCATATATTTTAGGTAGGTTATCCGATTGTGCTTTGACAAAACCAGTTTCCGTCATCGTCTTAGATTGACTACAAATATATATCCACAAAGTAACAGAAATACAGTTTTAAACAATTTTTCTCACAAACATAACACAGTATGAATATCGACTCCGATAAATGCAAGAGGTAACCATTGACGTCCCATTTCGTTTCGACCAATAGTAACGCGTTGTGTAAGTTTGAATTTCCCTCCCTTATTTTTCACGTTTAATATAATATTTTTAAATAAATAATATAGGGTTTAAATAATAACTAATAAAAAATTACCTTTAAGTATAATGTAAAGACAATAAAGAATCTAGAAAAAAATATTTAAGACGAATTTAAATTTAATGCATATTCTCCATTACGAGTCCGGTAATGCCATTCCCGCCGAGGCATGTATAGTGCTTTTTTTAAAAAATGTGAGGAAACCATGAAAGAAATAACCAGAAATATGCAAATATTCACCGAAAGCAATTAATGTTTACTTCAAAGTGTTTAAAATCAATCACTGCCTACGTGCTTTGGAAGAAAATAAACTGCTTTCCCGCGTTTTTTAGTGCAAAGGAAACATAGCCCATACAGCCCCGTCATATTTTACGCAAAAAATGTAAAACCGTAGAATTTTTTTTCTATCGCAACTAAAATTAAGCATATTTTTGTGTTATTTTATAGCAACATAATTTTAATAAAATTGTGGTCATTAGAATATAAATAATACTCGAAGAGTGCATTTTTTATCATGTGGTAGCAATTAGCTGCTTGAAAAAGTATGGAATTAAACGCTTAATGTCTATGATATATGTAAAAACAGAACGGTCATCTGAAACGTCAATGTCACTATCTTGTCATTCTGATTACACTTTATCCGTCTTTTTATTTTGAGCAGCGGCCAGGAATGAATTTTCATACTACTTTCCTGGCCTAGTCCAGCAAAGTAATGCACTAGCCAAGAATTACAAACTTCGTGTCTTCTATTTACTACAATAATGCCTATATTTCGAGCATGTTTGAGAAAACATATTATATGTTATACAGCCGCAGATAGCCAGTAGATTCGCATCGCACCAATGCTTGACATCATAGTTGAGACGCTATGTAATGTTTCTTCTTAATTTTTACTCATGCCTTTGTGCCATGATTTGCTATGACACCCCCCATGACATATCCCTTTGTCCCTGCGCCTTCTTGTCCGTAGGGTAAATATGCCACTGCCTGTAACGAGACCTCTTCATTATATTGTTTTTTTTTACAGGTGGCATCTAAACATGTCGGAACGTGACCGTATAATGCATGTAAGTTACATTTTACAAATATATTCTTACCTAGTTTTTAATTCAGGGAAAACGGAAAAACAACAAAATAACGTTAAATAGAGGAAATAATCATTAAGGGGCTACCAGAATTTTTCGAGGTCCATTAGTGCCATATGTAACAAATCATTTTAAAGGAAACGGAAATATCGTTTAAAATTTTGTCTCTGGGAAGCACCTTAAAACTGACATGAGTTAAATTCTACCTATTTAAAATGAATTCCAATACGCTTCGTAAATAAGCCGCATAGTTAAAAATGTTCGAAGGGAACATTTCTCTTTATGAAGAACCAAATCCTAAATGGATTTGGTTTTATGTTTAATATCATATAAAAAATCTGGGGGCACGAAAGTGCCCAAGTTCCAAAGTTCCAAGACGAGACACCGAAAGCGCAGGGCACCTTTACTTGAAGCGTTTCATCGTATTTTTGAATAGAATATTCAGGGTAATATTTCGTTTACGCTTAATTAATAATAAGTTGTATTGTTATTCAGTTTTCACTGGAAGCGCTCCACCTCGCAGAACTGCACATTGTTATAACTGGAATGCGAATAACTACCTATTTAAAACTAATTTGAGTACAATAGAAATGTTTTTAGATTATTAATAGGAAAATGATAGCTAACGAAATACCTAAAATTAAATGGTATTAAAATCATTCGTTGTAGGATAGAGGTATTTTAGCTATTAAGTATGAAGAAGAAACTGAATTCTCAGAAAAAAAAAAGCCGGACGTATTAAAAGGATTAGTTTAAAAAATTACTTTCTAAAGCTTTAAAGTAAACCATTTTGTCACAAAGGCGAACTAACTTTAGGCAGAGCAAACTTTCTTTTCTTTCAATCATAAAAAACTAAGGACAGACGAACGGACGTCAGGGATAAACATGTTAACACACACATTCACATACTCCTCTTTCTCTTCTATGCGTGTTCCCGGCTGTATCCTAAGGTGTTATAGCTAGCTGTGCTCTGACTTTGTCGGCATGAACTTACTCGTAAAATGTGTGTTCATTTTTTCGCGAAATACAAATTCTTAATTTCTTCAAAAATAAAAGTCCTCTTAGTATATGTAGGTCGTTTTCAAAAACCTTGGGAGTAGTTTACTTACTCTCACTTAGAAGTTGCTTACTCTCACATTCACATAGACATGGGTCTAACTACAGAAATATATCAAGATAAATTTCTGTGGGTCCAAATGTAGACTTCCTGTGGCTGATATGATAGTGATGAAAAATGTTCCATGTTAGTGTCATTGTAATGTAAGTGGTAACTTTGTGTGATTTGTTTTTACGTGTGATCTTCTCTTCTTATTCGTACACTCTTGACAGAGTGGTCGTGATTATAGATTAGGTCGTTCGTCCATGGCTGCTGCTCTTGCGATTTTTCTCCACATATCTCTGTCTGCGGCTTTTTTGGAGCATTCCGTTGCTGGTCACTGTGTTACAGCTTTGATTCAAGATTCAAAGATTCTAAAGTTTATTCAGTAATTAGACCTTTACAGGCACTTTTACACGTCAATAAGTATAATTTACGTTACGTGTAAATGATATTAAAATATAATTTATTTTTAAGGAAAAGCTACCGATTCCAGCGCTTCGTAACGACCACTACTGAGAAGAAACGCCGAAAGAAACTCGTATTCACAGTATTGGTCCCCTACTCGCCAGAAGGGCTTTGTTCTATTATTATTATTGTCTTTTAAGTAATAAATATTTATAATATAATACAATATTCACACATTATAACATGTGATGCTTGCGAACAAGTAAACAAACATAAACTGCGTAATAATAAAAAATATTAAATAGTCAAAAAAGCGAAGCCGAGCTGACCAGTCCCTCCCGGCAGCACCCGTTCACGATGATCTAGCCACCTCGTTGGAGACCGACCACGTGAACGCTTGCTTTCAATACGACCCTGAATCACCAAGCGCTCCACAGAGTTTTCTTAGCGGGTGACAAGGCCGAAGAATTTAAGGATTCGTAACTGCACAATCGACGAGAGCCTTTTCTTAATTCCTTTAATATGGAGATATTAGTGCGGTGGGCTGTCCAACTTATTCTAAGAAGTCGTCGCCAGCACCACATTTCTAAGGCATCGATTTTCCTCCGCTCATTCAGTCTTAATGTCCATGTTTTAGCTCCATATAGGAAAATTGGAAAGATTAAGCAGTACATCAGACGAACCTTGGTGTTTTTGGTAATTCTACGATCTTTCCAAATTTTCGTGAGCTTTCAACGGCTGATCTCGTCACAGTGCAGCGTCTTTTTATTTCGTCCTCACAATTTCCCTCATTGGACACAGTGAAACCAAGATAAATATAATTTTGAACCACTTGGCAATTAGCAACGTTGGTGATTTATGGTCTGTTGTTATTTTTATGGTCCACTATCATTAGTTTGGTCTTTTCACAGTTAATTGCGAGTTCAATATTTAGGCTGGTTGGTTCTAATAGCTGGAGGAAGTTCTTAATGTCTTCTTCTGTTGCAAGAAGAGTACTATCATCAGCATGTCTTAGATTCGAAATCACCCGCCCTCCAACAGACATGCCCTTATCCCATCTATCGATAACAATCCGCATGATGTGTTCTGTGTAAACGTTGAACAGGAGTGGTGAAAGAATGCATCCCTGTCGTACGCCGGCCTGCGTCTTGAAATACTCAGATTCAATTCAACCCCTTCGATTCTCACACATGATGAGCCCTCCCCATAGAGTGATTGAATAAGGTATATAAGATGGTGTGGTACACCCATTTCTAACATAACACTCCACAGTTTGGACCAATTAACTGTGTAGAAGGCTTTGCGGAAGCAAATGTACAAGGGAGAGTTGAATTCTCTCGACTTTTCGATGAGTTCCTCAAAATGAGAATTTGCTCACGTGTGCCTCGGCCTTTAACGAAGCCGGCTTACGTGTGATACTGTCACGTATTTATACGTAGGTACATACACTACATACACCATAGTATGATATGGTTCAAACATACAGACATGGCGGGGCTTATTGCAGTTTACTACTTTGCAAGAGGGCAAATTTCGTGTTCGTTAGGTGGTGGTAAAGTCTAAGGATGCAGACCTACGAAGGTTAGAAGCAATTTTGTAAAAAATATATTTAATTGAACTGAAATTGTCGACCTTGTGATAACAAACGGCATTACGAGCATACAGATTTTGATATACTGTCCAAAATAAATAGCCACCATCCGAGGCAACAGACGGTGCTTGACACATAGATTCGAATAGATTCCTTTTTTTTAAGTCGGTTAAAACTCTGCAATTTTGTGGCAGTCCGTCGTGGAAATGCCGGCTATGACGCTACCAACGATAGCGCTAGTGATATCGAAATTTTTCCTCCTCACACTTTAGTTGTGATAAGTTTAAAAAAAAAAACTTTTATTGAGTGGACAAAGGAAATAAGCCCAAACTCAATGAAGTTGCGTCGTTTAATTATTAAGTTCCATCGACTGCCTTGCGTCTCTGTGATCAGACCCTAATCATCGTCTACCATAAAGTGCTCGTCAAGACAAAACTGAGTTCCGTTGAATATCTCCTGGCTCTCCATCATCAGAACAGCTCATTTACTCCATAATATTGTACTGTCGTCCGACTTACGTATGCAAAATTTCAGCTCAAACGGTTGTGGATAACTGGTTACAAACATACAAGATACACTGCAAGTTAAATAAAAGCTTGTAAAAAAGATATTTGACCAGCCGAGAAGAAATTAATCGACTTCAAAACAAGAGGAGGTTATCGATTCGTCGGTGTCTTTTTTTTATATATATGTTTTCTGGACTGGATTGGACCGATTTCAAAAACTCTTTTTTATTTTTTGTTTGAAACAGGATACATACTTTTCAGATTGTCCCGTAGATCGGTTGTGTAGTTTGAGGGTGATGAAAAATTATAATGTGGAGCACTTTTCCGTGACCTTTATAAAAGAAAATATAATAATAAGAAACTCTGTGCAAGAAATAAATTCGTTATTTCAGCAATAAATCAACGAAAAGTAGTAGTCAAAATCCTTGTTCGTCCATCCTTCTTTTGATTTCATTAATCCGTGATTATTTCGTTATTAAAATATTTTATTGTGATAATTACCATATTGGAGCAGAAACTTTATCAATCTCTGAAATGAACGGAAAATATTTTGTCAAAAGCTCTTTGATAAAATAAAATTCACAGTTAATCGGATGTAGAATGTATAAAGAAAACGTTGAAAGCTTCTAAGTGTGATTCAGCTTTCTGTAAATGCGTTTTATTTTAAAATAACTATTTGTATGACTTTGTATCGCACATATCACCTTTACATTATCATCGTTATATTTAAACAGAAGATATCCTATACAGTCGGACATAAGCCTGAATGATTTCCAATTCCAATATGACCGACTGGAAATGGCTTAAATATTTCACTCTCATTATAAATTGAAACCCTCCGGCGTGGCGCGTAATATCTGTTTGACTGTGTCTGTACTGTACAGGATAAATTCAGGGTCGATTTCAATGCCAGCTTTAATGATGTAATAGTCTTTAGGTGGATGGTTAGTTTGTTTGTATTAAATTATTGTGCTATATAAACCCACATTTAAATACCTAACATAAAGTACGTAAAAGTAAATTAAAAAGGCGGCAATCGTTTTAGTTTTTGTATTCATTGATACACTACAAACGTAGCAAATGCGAACGCAAATTAAAATTGAAACAGAGTATTATACGCAGGTTATAATACCTTATATCTTAGGTTATAATCCTTACCCTCATATTCATAAAAAATAACAACCTGTTCCAAAACCTATTTTAGTTAGAACATGTTTTGTCCCTTTCTCTCTTTTCAATATTTGACATTGAAAGAACAAGACTTAACGTAATTTAACTAAAATAGGTTTAGCAAACGTTTGTGTTTTTTTTTTTATGAATAAGGGGGTTAATCTCCATGCGTAAATCGAGACGCTATAGACTACTATTGTCTTCAAGCTGCTGCCTAAAGTACTGCGTGTATATATGTACATTCGTATGAGTGTAATTCTAAATTTCGACGGAGTTTTAACCAATTTTTGTTTCAACCAGTAAATTCACAACTAAATAATAAATAAATATATAGGGACAAATTACACTGATTGAGCTAGCCCCAAAGTAAGTTCGAGACTTGTGTTATGGGGTACTAACTCAACGATACAATAATTTATAACAAATACAGATATAGATAAACATCCAAGACCCAGGACAATTTGAAAAAGGCCATTTTCCAACTTGCCCTGGCCGGGGATCGAACCCGGGACCTCTGAGTGGCGGACTAGCATGGTAACCACTACGCCACGGAGGTCGTTTGTAGTGTATCAACTGAAAAAGAGTCATTTAATAACCCATGTCCCCTCAGACTTATTCGACTATTTTGATATTAGTCACCGATTCATCGCTTTTTATTTCGAGAGGTATTGTAAATCAATAATTTAAGTTAATATACCTTTTAACAGAGAAGACAGATTTAAATTATCATCTAAATGGAACCCAGTGATTGCAAAAGTTAAAATATGTTACAGTTTAGTGTAGTGTGTACCGGGGTTAATGCGTTAAAAGACTATGTAGGTAGTGACACTATGAAATGCGGGCAGTGTCATAATCAAAAATATCAAAAATCTGCCACCATGAACAAGAAATCACCGCTGCAATCCAGCTAGTCGGTTTGGGTACGAAAGCGAAGGATGTTATTCCTATTTAAAACGTTAGTCGTAACAAAAAAGGTTCGTGCTAAGCCCCGTTTAAATTATATACATTAATAATCTGTTCAAAGCGCGATAGTTTCAAAACCAATTCTTTTAATTGTCGCGCAGCGCGCTATGGTCAAGGGTACATCCAGCCTTCGGTCTGGGGTGGAGGGAACATGTGGCCGTCTAATTCATTTTTTCCCCTTCGCTGGCTGTTGTAAATCTAAACATGGACAAAACCCTGCTTGATTTGATTAAAAGTTTTATAGGTTAGCCGGGTCAAAGTGAAGCTTAGATATCACAGAGTCCATGGGCATTCCGGGTTAAATTAGAATCTCAAAAATACAAGAAAAAAGCAATTGAAAAACACAAACCACGACGAGGCGTAAGCGCAAAGTGAAAAATCAGAGAAACGTCAATGTCATCCATTTAATTGTTTTTCAGATGTTTGACGGCTCTGGACAGTGGGTACAGTCTGTTATATGACATATGTAATCAGGCTAGTATGCAGGTCAGCACCATCTAAACGTAACTTGTAATATTTCAATCTCTGTTGTAATGTTTTTTTCTATACCTGCCCCTAGATGGCACTACTGTCACATAAATACTTAAAACAATTTAAACATCATTTCATATATTTCCATACTCCGATGAAACTCTCCAATGATCCACCCAATCCACCTAACGATAACGATTGATACCTACTCGTTCAACGCAGTGGTTCTAATATTCTTTATTTTTATTTATATCCTCAACAAGTAACTGTAATAGTAGTTTACTTTTAATAGTAAATACCCATGTGATGTGTGTGATTTAAGTCCACCATTACACATGTATTTGTGTATAAAGTTTAATAAATAATTAAGAAAAAAAACAACATAAATTATTTTGAAAAGTTTGAGATTCGAACATGAGCACCTCAACGCCGATAACAGAATAATAGGCATCCTTAACCGCTGCGCCATGTCTACTGTAGTAGCTGACTTTGTTAAAATTATCAACTTATTAGTGTTACCATTTTAAATATCCTCAAGTTCAATTGCGCGTTCAAAATCATGTAAGTGTCTTGCTTGCTAAAGAGATACATGTGTGGTTTTAAATTCCCAAATTATACACCATCTATTGGCGCCTAGCGCCAACGCATTAAAAGCAGAGATTGATATATTACAAGTTATGTTTAGACTAGCTTTTGCCCGCGGCTTCGCTTGCGTATGGGTGTAATTTATCAAAATCCTTTCTTAAGGGATGCCTACGTCATAGTAGCTTTATGCATGCAAAGTCTCAGCCCGATCGGTTTAAAATTGACAAAGTTTCATACAAACTTTCATCCCCTATTTTATCGCCTTGGGGATCCTTTTTTAGCGGATGCCTACGTCATAACATCTACCTGCATGCCAAATTTTAGCCCGATCCGTCCAGTGGTTTGGGCTGTGCGTTGATAGATCACTATGTCAGTCAGTCAGTCACCTTTGAGTTATATATATGATGGCGCTGACTTGCCTGACTAACCTAATTACATATGTCGGTTAGGTATTTAAAAGAATGTAAACAATCTTGACATGTCTTTTTATTGAAATATACACTTATAAATCAATACCTTTGCAAATTACAACTTATTAATTTTATAAATTACTTTTTTTTTGTAATTTGATTTATAAATTGTATATTTCAGTAAAAAGACATGTCAAGATTTTTTTGCGTTTTCATATCGTTTTGTGACATATGGTGCATTTGACACATTGGTTTGAAACATAAACCTCTGCTTCGGTTTAAAACGGTGAGTAGATTTGGTTTGAAAATATTTTATTTTTTCTTTCCTTATTCGACTCTCCCTAGGTCAGATCAATATCATAATGCTAAAAATGTTTTGGCTACTACTCCGGTCGGCCGCCAACTGTGGTGCCCTTTTTGAAATACGGTGCTACTATGCAAACGGTTTTATGTACATTATGAAAAAATCCATTCTTTCAGTGGCTCAGCGTTTCAAAAATGGCACTCTAGCAACGTATAAAATATTACAACTGGTAACACTTGTCAGGAAAATATAAACAGGAGAATCAAATAAGAGAAGGTAACGATAAACATTTTTTTACGGTCAGTTTTTAACTTGATTCATAAACATGGTTTTATTTTTAAAAATCTTTAAAAAGTAGATTTTATGTTTTTTGATATTTATGTTATTTATATAGATATATAGACGCTTAAAATAATTTGAACTAAATTCATGCCAAATCGCTTTACGACTGTACCTCTCTCTCTCTCATCTCAGCGTTTTTCCAGTTGCGTCCTCAGCTGCAAGCTGAGAAGCCCGGGGTCCGCTTTCCGACTTTTTCTTCTCCACTTTGCACGGTCTTGAGCATCCTTGGTTGTAAGACGATTAGCACGCATATCATCTTTGACGACGTCAAGCCAGCACTTCTTCGGTCTACCCCGCCTGCCGGGCCCCGGCGGAGGCGGCATGGCTATACATTTGTTTCCCACGTAGCTTGCCGGCTTTCGTAGGACGTGACCGTACCAGCGTAGGCGACTTTCCTGCAGTTTGTCCGCTATGTCACGGACATGAAGACTGCCGCGGATGCGGGTGTTTCTAACACGATCTCTCCGTGACACTCCGCATATCCAACGCAGCATTTGCATCTCCGTGACACGCAACTCCTGCTTGTGCCGCTCAAGCAAAGGCCACGCTTCACTCCCATATAAAAGGACAGGTCTAATGATGGATTTGTAGACCTGTCCCTTCAACCTAACCGGCATTTTGGGGTCACAAATGACACCAGTCACCTCTCGCCACTTTGCCCATGCGGCAGATATACGGGCCTTGACGTCGGCATCGATGTCTCCGGACGCGTGAAGTACAGATCCCAAGTATTTAAACTGGTCCGTACGGCTGACCAAGTCTTCGCCTATGCGTACGGGTGGGGGATCTGTAGCATTGCAAGCCATATATTCAGTCTTCGCCACATTTAGCTTCAGACCACCGTTTTCAAGCGACTCCCTCCACACATTTGCGCGTCGCACCAGTCTCCCTCTGTCCGCATCCGCCAGTGCGATATCGTCAGCATACACAAGCAGCCACGGAGGTTGCTCGTGTGTGTCTCTGATGCTGTCAGACACTTCGTCTAATATCACACTGAACAGGTACGGACTGAGAACCGCGCCTTGGTGAACCCCGACTGTATCGGGGAAGGGTTTGGAGTCACCAACAGCAGTCCTAACTATGGACTCGGAATCGCGGTACATATCGCGGATTATGTCAGTATAGATCTCTGGCACCCCTTTGGCCCTCAGAGCCCACCAGATCATCTCTCGAGGAACACAGTCAAAGGCCTTCTCCATATCCAAAAACAGGAAATGGAGAGGCGTATTCTTTGCTCTATATTTCTCCATGATGACTCTTAGGGCAAAGATAGGGTCCGTAGTGCCTAGGCCGGGGCGAAATCCATACTGACACTCCGAGACTGTACACTCCTGTCGGATCCGAGAGTCTATTATCCTCTCAAAGAGCTTCATGGTGTGGGACATGACCTTTATACCGCGGTAGTTGCTGCACTCTTGCACCGATCCCTTTCCTTTAAAGACTGGAGTAATAATACTCAGCCTCCATTGGTCAGGGATTTTACCGGTGAAGAGTATGCGGTTAAAAAGGTTTGTTAAGATGTCCACACCATGGGAACCCATAGCCTTCCAGGCTTCGATGGGCACTCCATCGGCTCCGACAGCTTTCCGGTCCTTCATGCAGCGAAGAGCTGAGTGGACTTCCTCAGGCGTTATTGGTGGCACTAATCCTTGATTTGGAGGGAGGTCCGGTGGCTGCACCTCTTTATGCTGCTGGTTCAGTAGCTCGTGAAAATATGAGCGCCATCTCTCCTTCACCGCGAGGTCTTCGCATAAAAGGTTGCCGTTAGGGTCTTTAACACAGCGGCACTTGGAGATATCCTGTGCCGCTTTGACCCTGGAACGTGCCAACTTATAGATAAGCTTCTGCCCCTCAGGCGACTCCAATCTATCGTACAATGGCTGTACGTAATTACGCCTGGCCCGGGCAACGGCTTTCTTAGTGGCCCGTTTTGCAACCCTGTATGCGTCGTGGTCTTCAGGAGATCCGGACGCTTGCCACGTTTTAAAGAGTGCTTTCTTCACCCTTGTCTCCCTCTGGACTGTGTCGTTCCACCACCAAGTTTCCTTGTCACACTTGCGTCCACCCTTTGACATACCCAGCACTGCCTTCGCCGCACCAGTGATAGCTCCCTGAATCTTGTCCCAGCTTTACGACTGTACCGATTTTCATTAAACATGGCTGACTGACCTCTAGCCTACTAGGTGATCCTGTATTACTTTGGGCGGTAAATAAAGATGATGGACTGTGTAAATTCTAGGTTTATGTAAAACTGGTGATTTACAAAGTATCCAAGTAAATTTATATGGGACACGCACGCGCAATCTAGTCGTATGGCCGAGTGAAGACCGCTGACCAGCTGTCTTGTGATCGCTCCGCGCCCCGGGCCTCCCACCATGTCGTAGTCGCTCCGTTCGCGACATGGACATAAAACCACCGCAAGGGAAAACCTTTTTTTGGAAATTGCTTTAAAAAAGAAACCGCATCGAAATCTGTCCATCTGTCTGTCCACAGACAGACACACAGTCAAACTTATAACACCCCTCTTTTTTGTCGGGGGTTAAAAACAGAATAAAGTAAATATTTAAGTGGGGCTCCGATACAACTAACGTGATTTTTTAACCGACTTCCAAAAAAGGAGGAGGTTATCAATTCGTCGCGATCCATTTTTTTTTTCTATGTATGTTCACCGATTATTCAATGACGCCTGGACCGATTTAAAAAATTCTTTTTTTGTTTGAAAGGGTATACTTTCCAGGTGGTACCATGGAAATTTTATCAAAATCGGTTGTGTAGTTTGGGGGTGAAGTCGGTTTTTAGTTTTGAAAAATTATTTTAGAACCCTTCGTGCGCGAGTCCGATTCGCACTAGGCCGTTTTTTTTTTTCATCTCATACCGCAATGATTTTATTAGAGCAAAATAAAGAAAAGAGAAGTTTGACGATCTCCGTGGCGTAGTGGTCACCATGCTAGTCCGCCACCCAGAGGTCCCGGATTCGATCCCCGGTCAGGGCAACTTGCCCTGACCGGGGATCGAATCCGGGAAAACTATTTTAGTTTTTTTATTTAATTGACGACCTCCGTGCTGTAGTGGTCACCATGCTAGTCCGCCACCCAGAGGTTCCGGGTTCGATCCCCGGTCAGGGCAAGTTGAAAAATGGCCTCTTTCAAATTGTCCTGGGTCTTGGATGTTTATCTATATATGTATATGTTATAAAATATGGTATAGTTGAGTTAGTATCCCATAATATAAGTCTTAAACTTACTTTGGTTGGGGCTAGATCAATCAGTGTAATTTGTGCCTAAAAAAAATTGCTACACAAGACTCTGTCTACTCCACATGGATATTAGTGTATCCGAATAAATCCACTCCCGTAATCCCATTCTTTTAGACGTTACGTATCCAATACCTCTTGGAAAAGAATGTTGAAATGTGCCTTTTGTGCAGCGGACGGAACCTTATTAAATAAGAAATAATAACGCTACGCAAGCCGCGCCGCTAAGCGGCTTTAAAATATTTTTTACAGAACTTCTATCAGTAGTAAATTAATGCCTAGACCTCGTTATCTTCTCGGACTGAGTACTAAAATAAGCTCACTTTATATAAAAATTATAGATTTATGATTAATTATTACACTAACTTCTGTTTCGCGTGGAGGACATTTTTAAAATCATTATAGGGATCTTCACGTAACTTTTTTTGGAGCTTGTTTCTTTTTTTTTATACATTTTAGTATACCAGGAGTCATCCAGGGTTTATGGTGCGTTTATTTTTAGGAATATGTCTTGTACTTTTGTGTAATGTAGAGATATTTCTGATGATACTCGTTCGTACGTATACTAATGAATTAGGGTCCTCTGATAACATATCTAAGTAGTGTATTCTATTTCTATAATCATGTGGTTTCTCATTTTCTTTAGGGTTAAAATTTATGAATCCAGTTATTACAATGCTATTCTAAGACTTTATCGCTTCAAGGTGAGCACCAAGGGAGCCAGTCTATTTTTCTGAATTTTTATTAGATGGGGAGCGGTATATGCATAAGGCAATATTATTTAAAACTTTTGCCAACATTATTTTTGATTTTACATAGATCACACTCTTGTTCAGTTTTTAAATTGATTTTAATCCCTAGACATTTTCTTTTTGCACTTTCCAGTCCCGAGAGAATCAGCAGTAACTTTAGCTCCAAATCTTTATTTATATATTAAAATCTTTATTGACCACAATGGTACAAAAGGTGAACTTATGCTAATGCATTCTCTACCAGTCAACCTGTAGGAAAACAGAACAATTTAATTTAATCGATCTAAATCCCTAAAATACGTATTATAGGCTCGAAACAGTTAGTAAAACGTTTATGGGGAACGGATACTTTTTTATAATAAACTGCCACAATCGGTCCTTGATATGCCAGACAAAAAGTTCAAAGCTTATGTAAAGAATGTACTCTATGAGAAGGCTTATTATAGGACCGATGAATATCTTAAAGACAACAAAGTCTGGCTTGAGCTTGGCGCGGGTCCGTCTTAAAGGTTTGTATACTCAAAAATGCCATAATTTGGTAAATTAGGTACATACTGCATCTACAACTTGGTTTGTTATTATTTTAAAATTTTGACATTATAATAATTATTTTAATTATGACAATGAACAATGTATACTCTGTCCACATATCCACTATAAATATTAATTTCATTGTGAGTTGACGTTCTGGAAGAAAATGCTGCAGTGCAGTTTGTTACCGCTTCCTCTGCACTAGCGCTTTGGAGACGGCAGTAAACTTAGCTCTAAGTAACATTTTGACATCAACAATTATTGTGCAACAAAACAAAGTGACGATTATTAAGAGATATTATAAATATCTTATGATAATAAAGATATAATTGAATTGAATTGACACACAAATAGACATACACATACATAAATATATACATACATATATATAGGTACATAAAATACGTACAAACATATACAAAGTACAAATGTTTTGATATAATGACTAGTTCTGCGGCCTTAGTATAATGTTTTATCTGAGAGGTCTTTACGTATCTTCCCTCTGTAACGACAAGATAAAATTCATGAATGGACACGTAGTAAAATGAATCGTCACACGCAGGCAGGTTTTAAACAGTGTTTCTAATGTCTGCTAAGAAAATATAATAATTTTAAATTAAAACACGCGTTTTGTAAAACAATCACCATAGATAAAAGAATGATATAAGTATGTAATATATCCTAGAAAAAATATTGCAACCAAAGAGCATGTCGTACAACCAACATAAAGGAAAATACCACCGCCGAGTACGTATGCATTCACCGCCGCCGGAGTGGTTGTAGGATTCATCAAAAGATGGCACTATAGTTTCGTAATTAAATATATTTTTAAGTTTGTAAACTTCAATAATACATTGTTGAAAGATGTCTGCCTATATTTAAATATGTAAATATACATTTAATATTGGTTCAATGGAATAACTGTTTAAAGTACGATTAAAAATGGTTTAAACTGAGTCTTATGTGGGTCTAGCAAATCGGCGACAAATTTACATGATTGCACGTTGCCAACCGTCGATATGTCTACTTTGACCTGTCAAAACCATGCTCGCGCGAGAGTTAGGCATGAGATAAAATACGTTTTATGAATGAAAGTTATTTTGTCGCTCAATTTCGTTTATGTTTGTTGCGGTAAATTACGCGAAATGCGACAAATTGAAGAATAAAATTTGTCGCCCTAATCATACTAGCCTCGCTGCTGTAGCAAATTAACAGAAAGGGGCGTGTGAACTTTTTTCTTAAATAGGAATCTGTTTGAGATACTTTTGATATCTTCAAGTAAGGCATTCCAGAGAGTGTTTTGGGATGAAAACATCGTTTTTGAGTAGATGAGATGAAGAATATATTCCGTTCCTTTCCAGCGGCGGTGAAGCATGGGGCACCGCGGAGAAGGTGATGCCATCGCTCTCTGCGGTTCTCGCACACGTAAATAAAGTGAATCGAAAAATACCGGCACAAGCAATCCACCTGACTTGTGACAATAGTCCTAATGGCACTAGTACGCGTAATAGTACTATTACAGTAACTTGAATTTAACTATACCCCACTCTATACGGAAACAAAAAAAAAACTCTATAATTTATATATATAACATTCGTCATATATTTTTTTGGATCCAAATTGTAGCCTATGTCACTCGGACAACAATGACGAATTTTATATATATAAATTCATATTGACGGTCTGAGTTGCTATTACAAGGATCGGACAGGGTTTTTGTTACATATTGTAAACATGACTGAGCGTGATAGGCCTATAGTTCTTTAATACAGTGTTATCTCCCTTTTTGAATAACAGGGCCGCCACGCCCCCTGGCGTTAAGCCCTCGAGACGCCCTCGAGCAGAACAGAATTAAAGAGCCTCTGAAGGATTTTCAGTACCGGCGTTCCGATCGCTTTCAGAAGCTTGCTTGTGATTCCATCTTCGCCCGGCGCCTTGTTGTTTTTGAGCTGTTTGGGGCCCATCCTAATCTCGTACAGGCTAATGTCTGAAATAGCTTCGATAGTGCAGGGTAAGCTTGGCTCTTGGGTCTATAGCCATTTGTTCGCTGGGTTTTGAAACGGAAGTATAAAGCTGTCCATAAAACCTATTGATCTCTGCCAGAAGCCCTTCCATTGTCGATGTTGCGACATCGACACCACGCCACCGTCCTCCGTCTTCAGCTTCACCAATCGGATCTACCGCGCTGCACTATGACGTCAAAAAGTTTAACATATAGGTCGAGTTTGGTGTCGTTTTCAAATAAATTAAGGATGAGGAATTCATTTCTTGGTTTTTCAATCATTCATATATTTAAGGGGACCCCCATTACAACAAATGTTTTTTTATAGGTTTTTATTATTTATACTTTTTATAAGAGAGACCTTTGCCCAGCAGTGGAAAAACAGGTTAAATAAAAATAAAAGATACTTTGTATACTTAATTCTTTTTCCGAAGCCTGAAAGTGTGCTATCACGGTTCATGAGATACACCCTGGTGACAGACAGACGGGCGGACAGCGGAGCCTTAGCAATAGGGTTCGTTTTCACACTTTGGTTACAAAACCCTAAAAAAATTACGACGTTTTTTTTGTTATCCGCTGGACTGTGCCAACATTTTTTTAAATTGTACTTAGGAGACACTCGTGCTTAGTTTTAATTTTTTTTAACCTCTAGAGATTTTCTTTTTCAATTAAGTCCCGAGAGAATCAGCTTTTTAAATGTTTCGGATCATGAGATGAACAATATATTTTTCATCTCATCTACCTACTCGAAAACCGTTGTTTTTATCCCAAAACATTTGGAGCTAAAGTTACTGATTATTCTCCCGGGACTAAATTTTAAAATAGAAAATCTCTAGGGATTAAAACCAATTTGAAAACTGAACCAGTGTAATCTCTGAAGAATCCAAAATAATGTTGGCAGTCCAGCAAAAAAAAAGAAGATACATATCGTCGTCAACATGGATGAATGTAGTTAAACATTATTTGTATTGAAATGTAACTATTTGTGTAAATGTGAATAGTTTTTCGTGACTTTAAGCCAATAGTGAATAGTTATCAAGTTAAGCTATAAAAATAATAACCGGGCAAGTGCGAGTTGAACTCGCGTGGAGAGGGTTCCGTACAATATCAAAGATTTTCCGTAAGTGAACGTATTATATTGAGATTACCACTTTATTTTCAATTGATAAAATTCTTATATTATTTTTCCTGTAATCTACAAGCAATGAACTATATCTTGCATTTTTTTCAAGATTTTCGACTCTGTAGTTTCGGGTGGGGGAATGGTAATTTTCGTTTTTTTACATGAATAAAATCAAAACCTTTATTTTAAAATAATATGGAATGGTCAATTTATTTTACAATAATAGGGAATGGTCAATTTTTGTCTTATTTCATGAATAAAATCAAAACTATATATTTTATATTAAAAACTAAAATGTATTTGAGATCCTCATAACGAGCCCTTTCATTTGACGTATAACACAGTATCATTTGCAAAACTTTTTTTTAAATTTCCTAATTTATTCCTTAAAAATTACCTTTATTTTAAAAGAATATTTATTTACTTTGCACATCTGTATTTGGGTCATAGAATTACACCATCCTACCAAATTTCACCTGATTTGGTTTGGTAGTTTCGGAGCAAATTGGCTGTGACAGACGGATGGACAGACAGACGCACGAGTGATCTTATAAGGGTTCCGTTTTTTCATTTTTTTCATTTTATGAAAACGACACTAAACAAAGGTTAGTATTAATTGTTGGTTGAACTCTGATTAGGTATCGTAGGTGTTCTACTGTTCTTTATATTCTGTTTTGTATGTGCTAGTGTACTGATAGATGGAGATGAAAAGTAGAGTGTGCTACTCGGGTACGGTAATATTTTTATCTGGGGCGATATACATGAATCCCTCGCTACACTCAGGATTCCACCGTAGAATCACTCGCTCCGCTTGTGATTCAACTGTGAGATCCTTCGTTTCGCTCTGGATTCAAAGTAGCGCCCTCGCTTTTAAAATATTACCTTATCCCCTTGTAGCACAATCTACTATTCTGCACATATTCAGATTCTATCGACATGTTCTTTGCTTTAAAATTCCGAGGTACAATATGAGTAAGCAATGCAGACATTTCCAATACCGAAGCTTTGACGTTTTACGCAAATATGCACTTGTGCAACGCGTCAAAGATATTTGCTTATTGTGCCGTACTGTACTGATTGAGTGAACTTATAGGTTAGTACTTGTATTCGTAATTTTAGTCTTAAATATATTACAGTCATCAGCCGCACAGAGAGGAATTTGGTACATATTGCTTTATTTTATTCTCGAGTAAATTCTATATCCTCTATATGTCATGAGAGTAAAACGTTGGCTAAACAGCAGGCTCTTGTCTTGTTGTACTACTTCTAACTAAAAAGTAATAACATCCCGTACTGATACTGGGTGTTGTGTTAGCAGATAACAAAAATCATCAGATAATTTCATTATGTCTGAGTTGAAATCTCAGTGGAGCTAGGCAAATAAGGTTTAGATATTAAACTACTCCCAAACTATTATATTTGACAGCAACAACTACTACGTACAATACTTGGCTGTTTTTTCCTCAGGTGAAAAAATGAAAATGTGGCGCAATGATCTATGCCGCTACGGCACTCGGCCTTGCTGTTTCCATAAAAAAAAACACTCGTTACGTTCAAAAGCAACAATGCCTCGTTAGTAGTTTCCAATTGTTACGAAATATTACACCAATTAGCTCATGTTTACCTTTGCCCCGTGTGTTTGGAAACAAATCGTTCTTGATTAATTAGGATTCTTATTTCAACTAAATCTTAGTATAGGAGGTGTTAGGCAACTGCCTTGTGGTCTACAGGACCTCGCACGTGAAGTGGATGAGCTTTACTTTAGCAGATCTCGTGGTTAAAAGTTAATCATTTTTACCAGATCTGCTAGTCTTACGAGGCGTTCTGGTAATCCTGAAGGCCACGTAAGACTACGCCCACATGAAACTTTGATCTTACTTCGCCACTGTTTAAAATAAATATATTATTTATTTACTGGACATCTGCTACACCTGAGAGTCAAGAGCTATGCTTTTATGCCACTACGCCCTAGGTATTTATTTTATATCAATGAATTATTCAACTTCATTCCTAAGTATACCGTTACGTTATCAATTTGCTGTCCTGTCATTTGACTAAAAAGAAATGACAAGTGATCATTTTATAAATAACAGTATAATTTAATCATTTGACAAACTATATTACTTAACGAATCATTTGACAAAATACTGATTTTCCAAATGTTTTACTTCACAAAATTTTTTAATGTTAAACTTTCATGCTATAAATATTTATTTGACCCATTACTTCGTTTGTCAAATTTGCGACTTTTCACAAAAATGACGCTGCATGAAACATGTTGGTGGTTAGGGAGTATCCCATTGTGCCAAATGATTTACTTTTAAAGTAATGTGTTTGCGAAATAAGTTGTGTTAGTCAAATGATTACTTTGAATAATATGATTTAAAAAAATGATCATTTGTTATTCGTTTTTTGTCCAACATTAGTAAACTTAAAAATTAAAATGACTTACACACTGAATTAAACACAATCTGAACCATACAAGTAAGCATAATATCTGACAGTGAACAGATTCTGGTAAACACGATGTTCAAGACAGATACATAGATTGAACAGTACCTACACGATTTGGTGTAATTATAAAATCCTTTTGCCCCTAACTATTTAACATCCCATTTTCAGCTTTTATGCTCATCTTACGATAGGGTGGAAAATTAACCCTATCCCTTCTCACCGTACTGGATTTCTCTCTAATTCTTTTGCTGTCACGGCCTTACGTCTTTGGAATGTCCTGCTCAATAACATTACGAGAGCACAAAAAAGGGATCACTTCAAGATGCTTGTAATTCGACACTATCGCGAAAAAGCCATGCTGCAATAATAGTATAAGTATGTTAATTGTATGTATTTATATATGTGTAAGTTTATGATTTGCATTTATTACTTAATTTTTTAATATTTATATTTATATAGTTTTATTTTTAATATTTATATTGTGTATAGTTTATGTAATTAAATACATCTTAATTCATTGCTTTCGATATACTTATCTAATTAAATTTGCACCCCATCTACCATTTTTTCTGCTACGTCCCAAAGGTGAACTGGTAGACAATGCTTAGCATTAAGTTGTACCTTTTGTACTATAATCGTAAGATTTTTAAAGCAATAAATTAAATAAGGAATAAAAAACTTCAAATACTCTGTGTAGGCAGAAAAAACTTAACCATGGATAACAGTTGCCATGTTATGTTAATGCCATAAAGGCCAAACAGTGTCCTTTCTTTGTGTCCGAGTTGTTATCTCTAATGTTATGATGGTGATCAATATATTGCTACTATTGCCGTAAATAAAATTTTTAGTCTTTGATATTAAACAATTTGCATCCTGTATTGGGGGCTCAGTAACCGAACAATGTAAATAATTTTTAATATAAAGAACGACCCCATCATTTTGAATTGAATTATTATTTGTGTCATTGATAAACTTTAAAAAACGGAATATTTGGACTTAGTGAAAGTCTGCATTCAGTTTAAACAAGAACATCCCAAGTAGTTTTTGTACAGGCAAGCATTGTGCAAGCAGAAACTCGGGATAATTTTTGGAGATGCTTCTAATATTTTGCTGTATTACCTTAAAAGAATCCAAATGAATTTTAGGACAATCCTCCAGTTCACCCGGCGCGAACTCAGACATAGAATGACTCCGCTACCGAATTTCGGAGTATGAAATTCCACAGTTTGCGGGATCAAAAGTACACGATTTCGATGTACTTGGACTATCAATACCATCTCAGTTGTGTTGCACGTTATCGATGAACTATCAAAACATTAGTAAGATCGAAATTCACTCTGCCTCGGTATCCATAAACACCTAACCTGAGAATCGCATTTATTTGCAAGCAATATAAACTTGCAAGAGTACATATAATTCAAATATATTCTAAATAAGAAAAACATAATTTTAAAAACCGATTGAGTTAGCTTTCGAAACAAACAAATAACAATCTTTATAATGTATTTTGGAGGTAGAGATATATAATATCAGACCAAGCACATGAAGTAATGCTATATAAACCTTTAAGAACGCACTGCGTTCCTAAAGGTTTATAAGTTATCATCTTACAACTATGACAGTATAATTAGCTACTCAACAAAACATATAATAGAACCCTATTTAGTCATGCCCTACTAAGAGCTTTCAGGTCCGCTTCGGATCTAATTTCCAGACGTGGACTGCCCTCTGCATGGCGCATGAAGATGTGGTCCCGACTGGTCCAACAGAACTTGAATCCCAGACTCTTGGCTGTTTCACGCGCTTGACCAAAGAGTTGCGATCTTTATTCGTCAGGCTTTCTGTTATGTATATCGACACCCTGGGGCCGGGAAGTCCAATGGAGGTTGACGATAGTTTACTATTAGGGTTTACTTTGTCTTTCATTCCTTCCATTATTTTATTTTTAGACAGAACCGACCTACAGTAACCGAACCGAATTACCTACAGTAATTCGGTCACCACTATTGAAGATCCAGTTTTGTTTTTAATTCTGTATATATCCTTAATTTTGGAAGGTGAACATTCACATTCAGGGTACTACTGCACGTCTTTTGAATAAGGTCACACAAGTCTTGCTGTGTCTCCTGCCTATTTTGATGCACAACGACGTGCAAGTTACGGACCTCAATAACTGCGAGCCTCGACCTTTTCTGCATGTCTTCGATTTGATTTTCTAATGTAGCAATATAAGACATGTTGTCTTTACGTTCCTGTTCCATATCATTTAATTGAGTTTTCATCTTCTCATATTGTCTTGACATAAATTGTACAGATTTTTCGACTTCTATACTCGATGACTGAATATTCATATATTGCTCCTTTAATTCCTTGATATCTGCAAATAATCTATTTATCATTAAGTCTTGATCTTTTTTCCATTGTGACAATATGACTCCGCTGTCCGTCCGTCTGTCTGTCTGTCTGTCACCAGGCTGTATTTCATGAACTGTGATAGCTAGACAGTTGAATTTTTGTCACAGAGTCTGACGTTTTATTCTCTTAACAATACCAAATACCTTATTTTTGATACCAGACCCAGGATACTATCCTATTGGAATCTATACATATAATAAAATCGTAACTGATCGCTGTCTGTACATGGAAGATAAATGAGAAAAATTTTGTTGGGGGCTTTCATCAACGCAATAGAACACAAAACTATGATTTTTAGATTTTTTGCCTGTTTGTCTGTGCGTTTGTGCACGCTAATCTCAGAAACGGCTGCACCGATTCGGTTGCGGTTTTCACTAATGTATTTTGATAAGCCTCACTTAACATTTAGTGTTTGTTTCATCTAAATCCGTTCATAAATAAAAAAGTTATATTAATTAAAAGAATCAGGTCATCAATTTTTGTTTGAAAAATTGTTATAAAATAACTGTTCCGTTACATTGGCTAAAACTTGTGTTATAAAATGATGATTGAAAGTTAACATAAGGTTAACAAAACCTGCCAAGTGCAAGTCGGACTCGCGTACGAAGGGTTCCGTACCATTATGTATAAAAAATCACTTTTGTTGTATAGGAGCCCCTCTCAAATATTCATTTTATTTAGTTTTTGGTATTTGGTGTCATAGCAGCAACAAAAATACATCATCAGTGAAAATGTTGATTGTCTATCTATTACGCTTCATGAGATACAGCCTGGTGACAGACAGAAGGACAGAAGGATAGTTAAGTCTTAGTATTAGGACCCCGTTTTTACCCTTTGGGTACGGAACCCTAAAACTTTTCAATTTCGGTAAATTTAGAGCATTCTTACAACATTGTTTTTTGGTCACCGAAGATGTCGCTCTTCAAAAATCAAAAATTTAAATTTACAAACTTAAAATTCAAGTGCTTCTCTGCAGACAGATCCGAGGGCGGCAAGACCTAACGACGTCCTACCGCCATTCTTAGCGTGATTGCGGGCGGGATAGTGAAAAAAGGAATCAAAATTGGTAGTGACAGGATATGTTCCTAGCTGTTGATCACATTTCCACCCATTCACTTGATCGGCTTTTACGATCTGCGTGGAAAGAGTTAGATATTCATTTTTTCTGTTCTCCATCATGGAGACAAAAGCGCGGTGAGTGCCTGGTATTCCTTGACTACGAGACAGGCTAGGTTAGGTTCCCACCCTGACGGACTGCCCAGCCTGGGCGGAATACCGCGCTGAACTGTGCACGGTAGTGGGGGACGGACAACCTTCCGCTGTCGACTGTGGTCCGTCACATGAACGTCGTGGAGAGCAGTACAGGCCTTTGCGGAGAGCGTCATGCTCTGCAAAGAGGTGGCGGAGAGACCAGGAGGCAACAACCGACCTGGCCATCCATCCCCGGCGCACAGGGTGCAGGAGGCGGGCTTTTGACCTGCAACTGATGCCTCCATAACGTGGGCCAATCGGGCGATGGAAACTGGATTTCGCTCAACAAATACGGTCCTCCGAGTTGAAAGCGCGTTTGTGCCAACACGCGCCTTTACCCTAACGGGTACAATTTTTCTTGATTCGTTTCCTTACGTTAAAAAAGGTTAGGTTTCACCCAACTTCCCGTTGGTGGACGAAACGGTAGGTCTTTTCAACATGAAAAAAAAGTTACGTAAGGTTTGGTTAGGTTAAGGGCTTTTAGAGCAACCATGCAAACATCATTTAGGACTGTTATGTGGCCTCTTTCCATGAGCATCTGCTTTTCACAGTGATACGCGTAATACACTGACGACATCCCAGTTGCCGGCCAGGCTCATTTGGCACTCTTCGCCGACGACACGGCGCTTTTTGCAGTTAGCTTGACAGGCTTTCAAATGGAGGTTCCTTAGTGAACGTCAACAAAAAGCAGACATTGCTTTTTGAAAATGTCCGCTTCCTGCCACCCTTAAAGCTCTTTGGGGAGGATGTGCCGAGGTACTCGCACGTCAAATATCTCGGAGAACCTGAAGTTCGGCAGATGCTTCAGCTTGAAAGCCCACATCGATAGGGTGGTGGCGATAGCAAAAGTGACCCGGTGGAAGCTTTACCCAGTACTTTTCTCTCGCTTCCCGCTATGGACGCGGCTCGGGATGAAGTCGCACTTAAGAAAACCTATATTTTAGGGGCCGATGTGGCTCCGCGTTACTTGAGGTAGCCATCATGCATTGGGACTTAAAGTAGCAATGCTTATTTTTCTACTTTTATCTGCAATTTGGACTTAAAGTAGGAATGCTTATTTCTCAACTTTAATAAGCATTCAGTTTTTGAGCAGTACAGGATCTAGAATTTTTGGAAGGGGGGGGGGGAGGCAAAATATGTTAATATGCCGCCCCTGTTGGTTTTGCTACCTACTTGGTTACCAGTACCTTGCTTTCTAAACAGCACGTCGTGTCTCGGTCCGTTCTGACCATAAGGTTTCATTTTGCAGGCCCCTAATAACTAGGAGGGTTCGACTATTTCGAAATCGACGATTTTACCGCCCTTCTGATTTCGCCGCCCGGGATAAGTGCAGTTCCTTTTAGTACTTAAACTAAATCGCTGTCTGTACATGGAAGATAAATGAGAAAAAATATTGTTGAGGGCTTTTATCAACGCAATAGAACACAAAACAATGATCTTTAGGATTTCGGAAACGGCTGAACCGATTCGGTTGCTGTTTTTACTAATGTATTTGAATACGCTTCACTTAAAATATAGTGTTTGTTTCATTTAAATCCGTTCATAAATAAAAAAGTTGTATCAGTTTAAAGAATCACGGCCTACATTTTTGTTAGAAAAATTGATTTTAAAGTTACCAATGCGACCGATTGGCTAAAACTTTTGTTAATCGTTATATAAAATGATGATTGATTTACTCGCGCACAAAGCTTTCCGTGCCATTATCTATCAAAATCATGTTTGTTGTATGGGAATACCTACCTACTTAAATACTGATTTATTCTGTTTTAGTATGTGATGTTATGTAAAGCGGCAATAGAAATACATCATCTGTGAAAATTTAACTGTCTAGCTATCACAGTTTATGAGATACAACCTGGTGACAGGCAGACGGACAGTAGAGTCTTAGTAATAGGGTCCGTTTTTACCCTTTGGGTACGAAATCCGAAATATTTACAAATTCGTGGTTTCGGAGCGTTCTTAAAAATTGAGCGGCCACCATGCCAGGTCTGTGAAGCGGGAGTAGCACATGGGCCTGGCAAAAGTGGTAAAAGCGTTGACACCGTAAGTTTTACAGTAGCTAGGTATTGCCGCCGTAAACCACCATCACCATCTGTGAAAATTTCAACTGTCTAGCTCTCACGGTTCATTAGATACAGCCTGGTGACAGACAGGTCTTAGTAATAGGGTCCCGTTTTTACCCTTTGGGTACGAAATCGTAAATATTTACAATTTTTATGGTTTTGGAGTGTTCTTAAAAATTAGATTCTTTTTTTTGGCCACCGATATATGATAGCGCTGTTCAAAAATTTTAAATTTAAATGCGGTTCTGGGCAAATTAATATTTCATAATGAGCATCAGTTCTAACTACTAAAAGTCACCGTCTAATAAAAGGTGCACTATGAACCCTATCTGGTATCGCAACCAAACAATGGAACGGAAAGCGAGTTTTAGAGCCTCTGCAGACAGAGCCTAGGATTGCAAGACGCCGCCCAACAGCCATTCTCATAAACTTAAGTCCACGCTGACGAAGTCGCGGGCAACAGCTAGTATGTATATAAACAAGCTGCTTCTCTTTCTACGCAGATCGTAAAAGCATATTGAGGGATTTGATAAAAATGTGAATGATGTCGATACACTTTTATTTTTTTATATTTATATTATTTAAAAAATTCTACTTAGGCGTTCAACATTAATTACACTGAACGTGACTTTTGAGCCCCTAGACGCAAGGGATTAAGATGGATTAAAATGTATCTAACAATCATTTTTATCGATATCATGACGTACATGTCGTGTAGTACAGCCCTATTCTAACTCACACGATTCATTCTTTTCACATTTTAAAATAAGCTAGTGCCATCTTGTTACTTCTTAAATCTATGTCCTTAGGCATCTTTTTTATCTAAACAATTTTGGCTCGAAGTTCCTTTTCGGACGGTACGGACGGGGGCTAGGCAAAAAAAGTTTGTTCCTACTTGTTTGTTCCGGCCTATTTGTTTAGGTCGAATCTTGCAACTTAATTTTTAACCATTTATCCTCAACGGATTAAGCAGCAATTTTGCATATTTTTTAAATCAGTTGACAAATACTATATTACATTATAGAGCAAGGAGCTGTTGTGATGATGGAGCCGAAAGGGAGCCATAGGAACCCTGTAATAAAATGACGCAACCTCATCAAGTTTGGCTTATTGCATGTGTCTTGATAAGTATTTAGACGTACATTAAAACCTTATCTTTTTTTAACTAATTTGTCTTGATTTCTGATGAATCTTTTCTATATACTTCTTCTTGTTGAACTTCCATCTTCCATATCTTGGTCGGCATCTAAATCGCATAAAAGGGTAGCCGATGATTTCCGAAAACAATGACAAATATTATTAGATCGCTATCGGGAAATTTAATTCCGTTTCAGATATACTTAATATTTTTGCCCATTACTTATTTATAGCACTTCGCTTTATCATAACGAATAAAAAACATCTATTGCTTTTGAAATCAGATGGATTTGGTATTTTTCCAGAATATTGTATACTCGACTGACTCGGATAAATGACGATCAATATGAATTTTCGTATCTAATAAATTGACTAGTATTCAGTGTTCAGAGTAGTTCTCGATGACGTTTACTGTCATATAAATATATTTACATCGTTTTTTTTTTGCCTTCTGAATCATTTAGATCGTCTGTTCGGATATACGTTCGATTGACTATTAAATAAGCGAGCCACACGCCATAGCTATACATACAGCAATAGTACGTCTTTAATGGCATCTCTGGCCTCTGATTGAATATGAATCGGCCTCTGAACCAAACAGGATTCATTCCATAACGTGAATGTTATCGTCCGCAATGATAATTCATGCGTGCATACCGTACTTGCTGATAGCTGACAGCTACAGCAAGTACGGTGAAGTACGGTACAGTGAAGTAAAGTGCTGCAATTAGGAATTAGGATTGTCAATCATATCATAGTTTGTCATGCATACACGGTATGCATGACAAACTATGATTATTAAGGTGCGAGCCAGAATGCTGTAATTAGGATTGCTAATTATAATTAGCAATCCTAATTACAGCATTCTGGTCGTTGCTTATTGATTACCATTGGTAGTTCGACACTATGGACGTTATTGGGTTCGATCTTCAGCCAGAGCATGTTGGAATTTGATTGTTTTTCAATTGTCTTCTGTTTGGTGTTTATCTACTGTTTTGTGTTTGATGTTTTTCTACCATTTTAAATTTATATTTATTTATTATAATGTTATTTGTATGATTATTTTACAATCAGTGTGATTTGTCCTTATCTATAGTTTATGCATACCGGGTGTAAATGTGTAGTCAACATATAGGTAAGCATAAAAAGGGGTGACTCTTATAATCTTCTTCTTATACACGCACATTTTCAATTTTTGAAAAACTATTTGAAAAAGAACTTGGCCATACAAGTTGATCCTAGTTAATGGAAAGCAAAAATTTATTTTTGAAATTTTTTCAAAATTGAATTATTTATTTTATTTAATAATTGATTTAAAAAAAAGAAATGTTTGAAAAAGAAATGGAAAAGTTATTCAGTATCATGAAATCATGATGCATGGACTGTTCAGTATATTTTTTAGTGTTTAGGAATGGGTGGTCCTATAAATGTTTTAAATATCAAAGTTTGCAGCAGTGGTCAGTGGCCAATGCAGAACACGCCCCTTTTACAGGACAGGGCGCAAGACCGTAAATGGATGTAGTCAAAGCGCAGCTGCTGAAATGAGGGCGCTTGCATCGACTGCGTTGCATAAAGTGGCTCGTCGTCGCGTCGGTGGGGCACGCCACACGTTGCCTGTGGAGCTAGCGCAAGAGCGCAACCGGTCCGCCGCCACTCGTTCACTGGGCCAAGTTCACATAACCGTTTATTCGCCGCAGCCGCTTTGCACGGTGCCCACGTTGCGCTACGCGCGCGCTCATTTCCATACGCGAGAACGCGACTGCTCGCTGTCGTTCTAGTGCAGTTTCAAAATACTATTTCGAAATGACTGTTACAAAAATGCTTAAGTGACTTTGTGAATTTTTTGGACAGTGATTATTCCCATAGTGCTTTTTTTTGGAACAATCTTTTTGGATCAGGTTCGTATTTTGTTTTTGTTATACCGGCGTCTCCGTATTTTTGTTTACGTGGTGTCAAACTGTTTCAGGTTATCAGTTGAGTTATTATCAGCTTCTTCTCGTGGTTATTATCCACGTATTGTTGGAAAGATAAGCGAATTACAATGCTTTACGTGATAACGGAAATCGCACTCGTGTGAGGTCACATTTTAGATAAAAATTTAATCAGCTTTACGTAACTCTTAAGGGGCTCTAAGAACGTCAGAGCTACCTTCATTTTGATGAAAACAATATTGAATATATAATCCCTTTGTGATTTGTTAAAGTATACCTATTATTGCAACATTAAGCTAAACATTCAAATTTATGATTCATCTACATTTAACTTGTAAAGATTTAGCTTTTGAAACTAGTTTGAATTTGTAGAGGACCCACCAATAAATTTCCACCAAAAAATATTTTTCTTAATTATTCAAAAATTTAATTTTGGTAAGTTATCATATTCGTTAAAAATAAATTTATTTCAAATGTTGGCACTAGAGTTCGTGTAGTGCCTTAATGGTATTTTGTCAGAGACTCTTAGTCATTTCACTTCTTAATGATTTTAGGTAATTATCTATGTAGTGGCATCTGCACAAAAGTGAAGAATACGACGGTTTCCTTCGGCAGGATTAATCTTTGCGGCCCTAAGATGGGTTGTGGGTTTATTCATTAGCTATTACGCCAAGTTTAGTATCACATTCGCATTTATCGAATGTGTGGACATCAATTCTGGAATAATATTGCTGTCAATATATAATAAAAACTTGAAAAAAAATAGAGATATAAGTCTTAAATTTTTTTGTACTTTTTAGTTTCAGTAACTTTAAATTTTAGTGTAAATTTTTAGGTATTAGATTTTTATTCAATCCTTTTGGAACGAAGTTCCTTATCGCGCGTTGCGAAAGGGTAGCTAGACGTAAAAAATTAAGACCAAAAGTTGTGATTACACTTTTTGTTCATTCAAATTTATGAAGATAATAAAAACTTGATTTTAGAACGCATAAATGAGTTTGAATCTAATTTAGACCTATTTATATTTATATTTTACTGCGTTCCATCCGGTTGTCCCTTGACACCTCTCAAATTTTTATTTTAATTATGGTGACTTAAAACACATGTTTATTCATGCTAGAAAAAAATCTTCCAAGTTAATTTCTCAATAAGTTAGGCAATTGTTAATTATTATTCTCTAAATTTTCTCGAACTTTTGTCTTCATTGTAAAGTAAAAAAAAAAATGTTTAAATAAATTAGTGTAAAAATATACCACTTCATGGAGCCCTTCTCTTTTTAATAGGGTTTCGTAGTAAACGAGGAATCCTTATAGTTTCGCCATGTCTGTCTATCCATCCGCAGTTTTACTCAGCGACTATTAGTACTAGAAAGCTGTGATTTAACATGGATATGTATTTAACTTAGGCGGAAAAAGTGAAAAAATAAAATATTGCAAAAAAAAAAAATTTTTGCGTAGCTCCCGTACATGTAAAGTGAAATGGCAATTTTTTTTCTCGACTCACCAGTCATATTTAATATCTTTAAATAGATCTTTTAAAAATATTGTAAGGCTGTTAACACCGTTTTTCGATTTAGGGATCCGTTTCTGAAATATTTGGTTATAAAGTGAAAATTTTTGTTTGAGTCAAGTGCCCCCCCCCCCCCCTCTATCTGTTAAACGGTTATATATAAACACGTGAAAAAATTCACAGCTAGTATATAACGAAGTTAAAGGAAAACTATCAAAGCTAAGTAGGGTTTACAATTTAAAAAGTTATAGGCGATCAACTCATAAAATGTACTCGCAAAATGAAAATTTCACACAAATTAGTTTTTAGACGTTTTTAGTGGCATGAACTCAAAGTGTGCATTCGTAACTACAGAACCCTACACTGCGTGGCCCGACACGCACTTGACCAATTTTATTTAACAAGATAACGTCAAAAATAAAAATAAATTTAAACCTTGTTTATTAAAATTATTAAAGTAGAAAAAATTATTTTGATTAATTAAAAAAATATTTTAAACGAAGGTTTAATCTTTTTCTATCTTTTATGACGTGATTTTAATAAATATGATTTAGAGAAGAGCTCCACGAAGTGTTATATTTTTACACCAATTATTTAAATATTTTTTTTTTACTTTATAATATTCATTATAATTTAAATTTTTGATTACCTTTCTTATTGAAAAGTTAACTGTAATATTTCTGTCTAACGGAATTAAATTCTTGAAATTGTTAAGAATACACAATATTTTTAATTTTTTTTTAAATTAGTAGTTAACAAGTTCAATTTAGCATCCTTAAGTCATACGAATATGATACCAAACTTGATATAGTAGCTTAACTAATGCCATCGATCAAGATTGAACTGTACATCAATAATCTTGGTGGCTTCACTTCTTTCAATCAACTTTTGGACCCTAAGGACCAATCCTGCCAAAATAAACTTTGGTTTACAAAACGCCGTATAATATGTCGTACAAACGCCACTTATTGCTATTATATACAATTAATGGTGGTTTTCCAGATTTGTTGTATGTTAGTCCGAATACTAGAGGAATGTGTGTGACTAGTCTGGTCAATTGAGTTAACTTTGATAGTACAAATAAGACTAGGTCGTCTTGTTTTGTCTTCGTGATCCAACTAACTTTAAAATATACAACGTGTGAAGAACTGAAAGAAATGTCATAAATCGAGCCAGTTTAATATTTACTCTGGCAGCGCCACCTAGCCGATGTAAGTTCCTTGACTTAAAAAATTAGACATAAAATAACACAGTCTAAATGCAGAATCAAATCCTTTTTATTATGAAAATAAGTAACTGGAACAGCTTTCGAACATCGTCCGACAACTGTTGCGCCACCTTCTATAAGAAGGTACTATACTCAGAAACGACCGTTTAAGAACGTGCAGTCAATCTTAGACGAAAATTCAATTTTTTTGTGTTTTTGACCATCTATTTTTAATACAATTTCACCAAATTTAATAAAACAAAAGGAGAAACCATCTATTATATAGATATCAGTCTATTTTCATTGTTAATTACTTTTATTTCTTAGTGTCCGTTCATGTTACACTAAGTTTACAACAGATTTGCTTCGATTCTACTGAACCGATAAACTTTTGATTGAGCTGTAATTTTGTTTTCCAGCCTGGTATTTTATGGATTTTATTTTAGTTAGTAGATTTTAGTCTTCGTCGAACGGTAGGTTGTCAGAGTGACACGCGGTAGCTACAATATCAAAACAGCAGATTGTGCTACAAGGGGTAAGGCGAAGGCGAAAAACGAAATATTTCAAAGCTGAATCACGAGCGTAACGAGTGAGTCTACGGTTAAATCCTGGGTGAAGTGAAGGGATTCATGTATATCGCCCGAAGTAAAAATATTACTGTACCCGAGTAGCATTCTTTACTTTTCATTTCCATTTATGAGAAAAAATACAAAACAGAATATGAAGAAAAGTAGAACACCTACAATCTACATATAGGACCTGATCAGAGTTCAACCGACAGTTACGAACCTTTATTTGGTATCGGTTTCATTCCATAAAATACAAAGTAATCATTTTTCTAAGAGCACCAACTTCCGATAAATATCCACTAATCGTTTTAAGTAATTCTTAACTGGGGCAGGCCTGTCTCACTCCGCGTGTAGGTATCGAAAATATACTTAAGCATTTCGACCGCTACGAAGGGGGAAATTCAGCAAGGACGACTCGCTAACGAGCAGTGAGCAGTGACGCACACACGCTCGGTTCGTTCACCCGTGTTCACCAATTTCATTATAGAAAAAAAAGCGCAAAAAAAATACTGTACACTGTGTTTAATTGCTTAAACGCCAATTGAGATCCAAATTTAACTTTTTTTTACGCTTCCTAATATACTCCAAATTTAATATATTAGGTTAGAAAATAATGTACTACATCCTATAGAAATTAATAGAATTATTCCATGAATTAAGTATTAACCAAATTTAAAGACTTTCATAAACCTACTTCAGTTTAAAGTTGTTCGTGTTGCGTTTGTCGTACTTAGACCAAGAGCCGAACGCGTTCGCTGCGCATTGCGCTAGGTGGCGATCAAAGAGCAAAAAAAAATTTTTAGTTTCAGAAAGAGATAATCTAACATAAAACCCATTTTCTCTCTTTCCCTGTTATGGAAATTTACTGTTGCAAGAATGAGACTTCGTTAAACGTCAAAAATGAAAGCGTATACTGTTTGTGAAAACCGAGGGAGGGATGAAATGAAAAAATATCGACATCGATACTTTTGGGAAATACTCACCCTCGTGCACGGGTAATAGGGTTAGCAAGTAGTCAGTACTAAAAGAATAAAGACTTTTCAATTAAAACATAATTTATTTTTCACTATATATCCATGACACTTTGACAAATGAGGTGTCGTTCGAAGCGGCTTATACAACGTGGAAGTACAGTATTTATTTATACAACATATCGTTTTAAAAATTAAAACCAAACAACAGGAGATTCTTGCTGTAAAATATACAACGTGGAAGGGACATACCCGTAATAAATTAAACCATGAGCTATAATAGAACACACTACACTATAATAAAAGTAAAAAAAACTGACAAAAGATAAAAAAATAATCGGCAATTCCCTATAAAAGTGTCCGTCCCGCGCCCGGGCAATTTATATGGGAATGTCAAATTTATTATTAGTTTAAAAAAAAAAATTAATTTATATAAAATTATACTATAGTGATCGAATATAGTCCATGGTTCGATTTATTACGGGTATGCCCCTACCACGTTGTATATTTTTCAGCAAGAATCTCCATGTTGTCTGGTTTTAATTTTTAAAACGGTATGTTTTATAAATAAATAATAATACTAGATTGATTTGATTCCTTGGCTTTACACATAGGATAATTTTGATCAAAGGTGCAGAGGTAGCATCCGGCAGATAACACCCAAATCACGCGATTCTTCACGAAGGGAAACAAGACTATTCAAAATATTTTGAGCACACTCTGTAATGTTTTTTTTAAATATCCAATCCCGCAGACGATATAAATCGAAAATCGGCGCGGCCGTGGTCGCTGGAATCTGCGGCCAATCCGCTTGGTCGCGCGGTCGTAAATAAATCGAGCCCAACCAAGAAATGTAAAACGCTACACTATTCCTTCATCCATTTTTTATCGCTTTATTAATTTTAAAAATAAAAATATTATGTGGTATCGATATTTTTATCGACTAATTTTTTCTAACCCTAGTGTCAACAATTTCATTAATTACGAACAACTTACCAAATACTTATATAATAAGAAAAATAAGCATAAATTACTATATTCTGTATTTATAATAAAATGGGAAAGTAATGCACTCAATTTCCAGTAAAAAATGTAATGCGTTTACCTATAAACATCTGTGATTTCAAGTGAAGAATATGTGCTCACCTGTGAAAGCTTAGTTTTGTCACGATTTTCTTTATTATTACAGCGGGATTTGCATCTCGGTACTATGCACTTCGATGGCATCTTGCTTATTAATAATAATGTGGAAATTAATTTGAAATTATTTTTAGTACCTATTAGAAAATTCAATTTAAAGTCTAGCCGATTTGTTTACATTAGTTGTTTAATACGACAAAATTTAAATGACGTTATCTAATGACATTGACTTCTGATCTCGCGACTTTTTTATTTAGCAGTGTCTAAAAACGTAGCGGAAGGCAAAATGCCCTCCGCTACAATTCAACCTTCTATATCTTTGGTGGCGATAGTAGTATCTTGACAACCCTTTTTTTTTACGGAGGAAATATCCCTGTTACGGAAACCCGTCAGCCTGCGGGGGAGGCTGTCGGGTTATGTGGGACTCCACGCCAGAGCGACGTGCCTACCCACTAAAAAACCTCCGGAGTTCCATCTCAACCACTTTTGCCGGGGACACGGGAACGGAAATACATCCGCGAAACCCGGCGCGGCTGGCCGCCAAAGCGGCCCCTCCTCGGGGGCGTCACAGCGCCCCCCCCCACTCACCAAGTCGGCGCGTCCGGAACTCACGGACGCGCCGTACCTCCTCGGGCCAATTGAGAGGCGGCAAACTCCCACTCAGTCCACCGCCTGTGGACCCATAGGAGCCAGATAAACCGGCTCCCAGCGGCGGAGAAGATGAAAGGCTCCGCCGCTTGCCTCTTGCCGCAAACGCGGTGCGGCACCGCTCGGTCGCGGAGGATAGGGAGAGCGGCAACGTAACACCGACACTCCTCCTCCTCTGCGATCGATCTCCACCACAGCCACGGCGGTGTGGCCCTGCCTGAAGCGCCGGGAGAGCAATGAAACATTCCCCTCCCGGCGGCCCCACCCCGGGTGGGGGGAGAACTTCCCACTCCCCCGCCGCCCCATTGGGCGCATCCCTACAGGCTCAAGGCCGAAGCCGAGCCCGCGGGAGCGCCCCTCCTCGGGTGGGGGGAGAACTTCCCACTTCCCCGCCGCCCCGATGTGGGCGCTCACGGGTTCCTCTTAGCTTCCCCGTGGCCACCGACTACCACGGGTACTGAGCCCCCCCGGTACGGCAAACCGGGCACCCATTGGGGGGGGGGGGGGGGGTATCTTGACAACCCTGGCCGAACTGCTCACTCAATCACTTTTGTGTAGGTACCTATGCACGGTGAATTGTGTGTCTTGAGCGATAAGAACGAAATTGGCTTGCAACTGAAATTCTAGGTATCTAAACGGAAGGCGTCAAGTTCTGACGCGAGCTTAATTATACCATATTGCTAACAATATTGAGTAGATATTTCTTTGAATTTCTTTCTAGGGTAAGACTTCTGTACGTGAGTACTAGTATTTATTCTGTGACTGGGGCATGGTCCTTCATATCTTTTTATTTTTATTTGTAAACTTGATATTCACTATCGGCTTAAACTTACACGAATAAATATACGCTGAGGTCAGAATATAATCACATGTTTGAAAATTTACAATGGCGATTCACTACTTACCTGTCGCTATTCAGCAATGTCCGGAAAGCCAAGAGACAACAATAAGTAATTTTTGTTTCTTTTGCCTACAGACGCCGGAAAACCGTGATTTTCCTGGCTTTACGACACAGCCTTTGCCGAGAGTGCGGGCCCGTGCACGAAAGGCACGGTCAAGCATGGCCCTGCACTACCACAGGAAAAATCCAGTAGTACGAACCTTAAACTACGATTCTTTAGAGCAACCGTCAACCAGTAGATCAACCTCGGATACGCCTGCGAACCGCGTCAATATGTACGACAACCACCATGATAACTGGAATGGCGGAACTGGCGAGAGACCGGTGCGACCTGATTCACCAGCACCAGACCTCGAAGTCAACTGGCTCCCTCAAGAGCGAAACCACGGGATCATGGCCAATAGGCTGCTGAATGATGCTCGCGTTAACGCCACCATAGACGAACGTGTGCTGCAGTGCCCTAACTGCTTTTTGCTGCCGCTGATGCCCGTGACTGGCATATGTGGCCATACCCGATGCCTCAGGTATGTTTCTTTTTGTCCGTTCAGGTACTTTTTATTTTAATCAGGCTTTATTTTTACAAGCTTTTATTTATTTATCAAATCACTTCCCATTTTTTTTTGAGCTGAAACTTCACATACACTTATGTAAAGAAGTTGATCTCAGGATGAAGCCGAAAGGTGGTCATGGCACCTCTGTGATCAAACAACATAATCCTACCGAATTTGGGCTAGATTGATTCGTCTTGAGGAGAACTTTAAACATTATATTTTAGATAAAACTTTGTTTTTTGAAAATACTTATTTCTTAACGATAACAATGTATTTTCAACAGGTGTATCAAACAATTCTCGACGTGCCCTTGCGACACACCACACCCGCCGTGGTTGCTTAACGTAACTATTGTGGTTCAAGAGCTAATTCAAAAACTCGTGACTACAGAAAGAGGCCTCAGGTAATATCAACGTTGCACGATTCATAATATTATACCATCAATATTGATTTAAAGTTATCTTACAATTAAAGTCTGTGCTTGAACCTGAGTGGCATGACTATATTTCAATACCTACTTGCTGTGACATATACACTATCATGTCATGATCACATCTTTATCCCTAACGGTTTACATAAAGCCCAGGACCGTCTGACCAAAGGCTACGTGACGCGGTATAACTAACGTGACCGTTTATTTTTTTTTGTCAAAGCGGGACATCTGCGGAATTATTTATATTACTTGGAGGCAGACACATAACGTACTCAATAATCGTGGAAAAGTTTGTTTAATTAAAATTATTGGTACGAAAGTGCTGGAATAATTCGACCCAACGATTTTCTGTAGAAAAATTCTCGGCATTCCAGCCAGAGATTTTTTTATCCGTCGCAAAGTTTAAAATAAGTAAAAACTCGTCAAAGACTTTCGTATCTTGGCTGCTGCTAATAAATCCTTGCCTGATTAGTAAATCCAGCACTTTCTTCCTTCCCGCACCTTCCCGCGCGTGGCGCCGTGCAGTTCAACGCATTTCGAACGAGAAACACACATTTTAAATTATCGTTTGGTCTGTTTGCAAAAGCGGGACAATTTCGACCTCGCGGGGGACACCGGGACAGACAGCCTGAAAGCGGGACTGTCCCGCCGAAAGCAGGACATATGGTCACGTTAGGTATGACACAAGAATTAAGTTTAGATGCCGAGTGTAGAGATGAAGCGACTTAATGAAACAAGTGTTACTTTGATACTCTTTATTTATTCTTTTTTTTTTGAAATGACAGACATAGTTTGCCTCGGACGGCATTTCCTACTTCACCCGGACAAGGTTTGAGGAGCGGGCCAGAGGCCCGGCTTCCTATTTTTATATACTACTAGTTCATTAATTCAACTGGTTCATCATATATATAGGTTCTTACACATACACACACTTATATCTATACTACCACACTACACCTACCCCTTGAAATAAAAAAAAATGCATGACAGTAAAAGTTCGAAATTAAAAATGATCACTGAACTGCTCGGAGTTTACCATTTAAATATCGAATCTCGGATTCTAGATTATACTGTAACATTAACAATAATTTTGCGTAATAAAAATGAATTATAATTCGAAAGAAAAATGCTTAAACTTAATATATGACAAATGTTGGCTTGTGAACTGTTACTGTTAGCATTTCTTTTTACTACGTTTTATGTATTATTTTGCATCTCAGACCAAGTATGAAATACGTATGTTTTTTAAATTTAATATTCACATTAATTTTGCAGGAACTGGATGTCCAGCTCCAGAGATGCGTCTAGTTTCCCAACGCAGTGCCAGGTTTCAATCTTAGCTGTTGCAGGTTAGTGCATTTTTTGTAAATATTTTTGTTTCTTGCGCTAGCGATTTTTCTTGCTTTGTTATGTTTTAGTATGTTTCTGTGTTTTTTTACTTTGCACATTTTATTGTTATTTTTAAATGAAATATAAAAACTCATTTATTCTAGAATAAATTATACACAGCACAATACCTACATAAAATAAATAATTAAACTAAAAACAAAATAACCTACCTATAAATTAAAATATTTTTAAATTATTTTTGAAAATGATCTAACTAGGTATCCTGAAAATTGAGCATTTTTCGTAGAGAACCAGGATGTTTCAACGTACTTTGTCCATGATATTATATACCTTATTGGAACATATATATATATATATATGTATTTTTTTGTACATTGCATGTCTTGTCCTCTGAGTCACATTGCATATCTTAGTCATTAAAAAAATAACGGTTTTTAATCTCGTCGTGTTCGTGGTCTGGTTTTTAAATAATTTGATGCCGTACCCAAAGTGTGCCAACGGGACCCTATTACTAAGCCTTCGCAATTCTTTTCTGCCAGCGGGCTGTGCGTCTTGGTGTTGACTTATCAAATCTCGATAGTAGTGATATAACACTATTGCATCTTATCATTTGCTTTGAAATCGTTTTCGTTAATAACAGGATGTCCGTCCATCTTATTTAACACAGCTTCTTATATGACAATTGCTGAGCGAATGTATCCATCATTAACTGCGAGTATCTATCATAAAATGACCCACAGGAAGTCCACTTCTGGACATAGGCCTCCCCCAACGATTTTCAAACCGATTATTCTGAAGGGCCTATGCTTATGATACTGGTATATTTAAAAAACGTTTTCACACGCGCTCTATAAATATAAATCAGGTACTATGAATTTATAAAACTTCTGGGGGATTTTTGTTCTGACCAAAACCCAACACTACTCCATTTTCGGACCCCATTATCAAAACGCTGATCCGTAAAAAAAGTAACCGCAAAGAACAAACATATTTATTTTGATCAAACAAAACTATGATAAACAAATGTCCTAATGATTTGAGACATTGAGACAAGACCATTATAAATTGAACCGTGGGCTAATATTAACTTCATCAAATATAAAAAAATGAAATAAATATATACAGACAAGTTATACTGATTGAACTAGCCCTAAAGTAAGTTCGAGACTTGTGTTATGGTAACCCAACGATATTATATTTTATAACAATTACATATACAATATGTAACAAAATCGAAGAAAAATACGTCATTTTTATAAAAATTGGCGGGCAGGTCGAACACTTTTGTATGAAAATGTCGATTTTCTATAAATTCGATCAATTAGCTGATGAGGTTCTCTTGGGAAAAGCAAATTTTTTTTTTTATGAAAGCCTTGCGCTTACGTCATATCTTTCTGTAACATTCCTTGAAATAGTTCCATTATTCTACAGACTTAATATTTTATGACTTAATACTTATTTCTACGTAGAATTCATTACCGATACCAATACAGCTTTGGCAAACCCATCCTCTTTTACCCATGACCATGAACTATAAGCAAGACTGGTTATATATTGTTTAATTGAATCAGCGAGTAACATTACACCTAAGTCGGGTAGTCGTAACAACGTTATATAAATTTGTTGAGTGCGCAAATACATACTATTTCTATCATTCCGTTTTGCTTTTGCTGTTGTGAATATTGTTTCTGTTTGTATTTCTTTTAGTATCGAAATTCAAGTTATATTTAATATCACTGGTGGATCGCTCAAAGCGGGAAATACCACAAAAGGACAATAGAATTTTAAACAATACCTAGTGCTATTTATAACACTTTCCTCTGTGCTACAAGTTATTGTTTTTATTTGTAGTAAGTACATAAAATAGCAATATTCAATGTCAGATTGGTAGTGAGCTGAAAGCTCCTTTTGCAGAGCTTTTCCACAATTTTTAACCGACCTCAAAAGAGGAGGAGGTTAGTCATCTTTTAGAAGTGTTCCTCGATTACTCGAAGACACCTGCACCAATTTGGAAAATTCTTCTTTTAGGGCTCCGCACATCAAAGGGAAAAACGAAACCCTTAATAGGATCACTTTGTTCGCTGTCTGTGAAGACCCTTTATCTCGGGAACGCATTGAGGTATCAAGTTGAATTTAAAACTATACTAGCTTTTCGGGCGTTGCGCGGGCGTTGAGAAAATGGGTAAAAACTGCAGTCAGTTGAAGAAACATGAAAAAAATTGTGGGCGGCCATCTTGGATCCAAAATCTGATTGCTGTTTCGAGTTCCGCGGGGTGCTTTACCTCGGATTTTGAAAAAAAAAAAACAAAAAAACAAATGACAGTCGTCAAATTGCTTACAACCCCCTATATTTTGGAAAAAATCACGCCCCTAACCCCAACCGTTTTTGCAGGCCGTACACCTTCCATATGAGGTTTCCGCAGATCTTGAAATGTCATTTTTTGGTACTCACTAGAGCACCCTCTATACGATGGTATATCGTTTATGACACCTGTCACCCGGGAACAGACTAAACAACTCTGTCAGTGAGTGGGTGAGTCAGTGGTATTGTAGGTTTATATTGAATTTAAAACTATATAACTACTCAAGTCTACAGTCACCCGCGAAAAAAAAACTTTTAAGTTAACGTAAAAAACATACGATTATGCTGCAAAAAACGTATATTTCGACACTTTCAGGAATCAAAATTTGTAGGGTTCTTTTCGTCGCGAACCGTCAGGCATTATATAGTCCTAGAATAATTGAAAAGTCTACTTTCAATTATTTTATGGATGGTGGTCCGTCTAGTTTGAAAACACGTGTCTGCTCTGGCCACTTGCGAAAGCACGTTTTTTTAATTAGATGGACTAACGCAGAGGTTCCCAAACTTATTTTGTCAAACGACCACTTTAAAAAATCAGTTATTTTGTAGCGCCCCCCATTTTTTTCACCATAAAAACCTGAATCACATATTTGTCTTGCCTGTAGTTTAATTCAACCTATATTCTAAACTAGACTTTTTTACAAGAGAGAGCAATAATAATACATACACCAGTATATTAGAGTATCTTTTATAAAAAAATATGTTGATTCTTGTAATCAACATTGTTAATTTTAAATAAAAAAATAGCAATAATAATACAATTTTACAATAATAAAGAGTATCGGAAGTGGGGACCTCACCTGCGAAACTTTAAAACACGAAATTTTTTCAGTGTTTGATTCCTTTAACGGTATAAATAGCGTTGTGAACGCATTAAAATAAGAAATATTAATTAAATTTTTAGTTTATATTTATACAATAAAAAAGGATATAAATATGAACTAATAAATGGATGTTGTGTAGTAAGAGGATTTTAATTTCAGTGAAATTTGAAATATTAAATAGCTGAAGTTATAAATCACTCATTGCTTAAATCACATCAGCGCCCCCCAACTTTATTCTGGGCCCGTTACCGCCCCCCTTAAAGCCTCCAGCGCCCACAAGGGGGCGTTATCGCCCACTTTGGGAAAGACTGGACTAACGTAATACTGTTAACGGTTGTTAATACAATAATTTTAAGGGCTATAAGTGCCTGAAGGTAAGCAAAATGTTAATTATCACCATTTCTTCGATATATTTAAATTGAGGATGCCTTTTCTGCACGCTTATTACGTTAAAAATGCGTTTACATTTTTTCAATGAATGCACAATATTTTTCGCAACTCAGATAAAAAATCGGATAGGTATTATATTCAACGTTAAGAAACGTTAAAACACGACATAATTTTAAAATCATAAAAATTCCAGGGATCTCCTTATCCTTTAACGAGTTAAACCGTTGAAAAAAAAGTTTGATATAAACAATACGTACAATTATTCTAAGCAACCTCAAAAAAGTTAATCCTTTGCCAAGTTCAACATGAGCATTCGTCACAACGGCTGTGATAAAAATAATTGTGTTGTAACAGCCGCAATAATGATTGTCGGGTTCACGTAGGCGTCTGTGACTATAATCGCGAGCTGCGCTATTATGTAAATCGGCTATTTGTTTGTTACATTGCGGTTATGTAAGCATATTGTCGGCATTCGCGTTACAATGGAGAGCTCAGGTCGCAGGTTACGCTGGTCGGTATATAGGTCGCCGGGGCGCTGGTACCAGCCGAATGCTGTGACGTGTCGTTTAATGCACTCATGTGAGCAATTTCTCGAACTCCATTATGGTTTGGAAGACACATTAAGCCGTTAGTCTCTATCATCATTGTATGACAGTTGTCAAACTATGTCAGATGCCTTTAGGCAGGTTGACAAATTTGACACCACTGTTGGCTATTTGAACATGAAAAATACCATGTGGACAGACTCGAGATGCTATCATATACGAGTACTATCGTTACACTAAGAGTGGCTTGGCTAGCCGATCTAAGGATTGGACAAAAATTTTATTGTGTCATTATTTTATAAAATTTTTAGTGCAAAAGCTAAAAACTACTAGCGTTTCGGAATGACCACAGCTTGGAAGATAACTGAATAAACACAGTTCTGTATTATACTGATACTGAACTGTTGTTTAGACCTGATAGTTTAGAATAGAATAGAAAAAGTGTATGTACAAATTTACTTGTAAGTTTGTACATAAATTTACAAAATTACAAATAAATCTTTAATTTTGCAAAAATACTAACTCAATCATTAATTAAAATACTAAAAATAGGTATAAGATATATAACATAAGCTGCTTTAAGTGCATCTGCACGATATTTGCATCCTAAACAAAACTACAGAATAATTACTAGTACTCTACTCATGTAACACAACGTTTGCAGTTTGGTATTAAGTGCTGAAGTAGTAAATCGCTTAACTTTTTACAAGCTTTTATTTAGTTTCACCTGTCCCACAAAATTACAAATAAATCTTTAATTTTGCAAAAATACTAACTCAATCATTAATTAAAATACTAAAAATAGGTATAAGCTATATAACATAAGCTGCTTTAAGTGCATCTGCACGATATTTGCATCCTAAACAAAACTACAGAATAATTACTAGTACTCTACTCATGTAACACAACGTTTGCAGTTTGGTATTAAGTGCTGAAGTAGTAAATCGCTTAACTTTTTACAAGCTTTTATTTAGTTTCACCTGTCCCGTTGTCTGTCGGTCTGTCTGTCTGTCTGTAATCAAATCTTGCAAGTTAAATTTGAACCACTTCCCGGTTTACGATTGAGCTGAAATTTTACAACCATACATATATCGCGTGACAATGCAATATTATGATGACAGGCAGCTGATCTGATGATGGAGTTAAAGATGGCAATAGGAACTCTGTAATGAAACGACGTAACCCCAACGAGTTTGGGCTCGTTTGATTCGTCTTGAGTGGGAGTACTCGTTTGATTGGGAGTACTGAAGATAGGAGCTTGTTTTAAAAATATTTTATTTTAATAATTACTTATGTACTTACTGTAGTTAGTCGGTAGAAAATGTTTTAGCTGTAATCTATTCCTCTTTATTTTATTCAGCAAGCCTTAATGAATTAACAAATGCAGATTATAGTACATGCTTATAAAAAAAATATGCTTTTTTGGCGAACAATTTTTGTAAAATGCAAGAATTTTCATCGTATTTTATTTTAATTTGAAGTTCCTCAGCGTGTATATATGTCTATCTACCTTTTCTCAATAAGTTCTGAAACAACTGTGCCGACTGCCGATTGATGCAATTTCCACAAACTAAACGATTTTCCGGGAAAGTTTACTTTAAACCTATAAAAAATACTTGTTCGAAGCCGAATGTATGAAAATGTCGATTTTTTTCTTGGAGTTTCAAGCATTGGTCCCATAGGAAAAGATGTTCATATTGACGGTCTGAGTTGCTCCTACAAGAATCGGACAGGGTTTTTATAACATACTGTATAGGCATAGGTCTCACATTTTTGCGCCTTGTCTACTCATTCCCATTTTAACTGCGTGATGTGCCTTTTAACTACTCGTACTCCACTTTTTTAATAATTTATTTGCGCCGTCAAGCAATCATTGCCCAAACGCAACGTTTCTTTATATATACGTGTATATTGTGTTTTGGGAATTGGTGTGGCAGTGGCAGCAAAGGGTTACGTTAGCCGTCTCGTTGCGAAAACTGATACTTGTAGTGTTGCAAAACGCGGTCGACTGCGCTTGCGATTGTGTCTTAATATCTCTTTGTAATTTATTTGAAAATTTAAAGCTAATAATATTATTTAATCCTGTAGTCGCCTTATTCTTTCATGCTGGTCTGGGAGAAATGAAAAAATGTAGCCAGCTTCTTTCGAAAGCCAATCGAGGGAATCACTATTTTGAATTTCTTTTAAAGGTTCCATACCCAAAGGGTGCAAACGGTGCCCCATTCACTAAGACACCGCTGGCGGTCTGTCTGTCTACACTGAAAAGACGTAAGACGTGGACGAGGCGCACACATATTTCTCTTCCGCGTCTTTTTCATACAAAATGTATAGAACCGGCGCGATGCAGAACAGACAGGAAAGACGGGGCGCTAACAGGGCACAGACAAGATGATGACTTGTCCGCGTACTATGGTAGAACGCACAGAAAGGACGGGACAAGGGCGCGAGCAGACGAAACAGGGTTGGGGGCGGGTTGCGAGACTCGCACGTCGCCAGTATTGCCATAGATACGGATTTGTTTGTATCTGTCATGTCCGTCTGTACCTCGTCTTTTCTGTAAGTTTACAAAAATCGCGACTGCGCCCCGTCTGTGCCCTGTCCGTGCCCCGTCTGCGTTTTACGTCTTTTCTGTGTGTCCAGCGCCTTATAGGATCACTCATTTACCGCACGTAAGACGGTGACCCAAAGACGGATGAGTATCATAAATTAATCTTAACATGGGGGCCACTTTTGGAAAGTTAATAAAAAAATATTACAGATTTGGCAGTCCCCGCAACAATCGGAGCATTGAAAATAAATACAAAAATTTACGTTTTTAGGAATCCGTACTCAAAGAGTACAAATGGGACCCTATCTGTCTGTCCGTCTGTCACCAGGCTGTATCTCATGAACGGTGATAGCTAGACAGTGAAATTTTCACAGACGATGTATTTCTGTTGCCGCTATAACAAAAAATGCTAAAAATAAAATAAATAAATATTTCAGTGGGCTCCCATACAAAAACGTGATTTCTTGCCGGTGTTTGCTCGATATTAATAACGGAAACATGTACACGCTTTAAATTTTCACAGAATATTAAGTTGTGTATTCACTTTATAAATAAATAGCTTTAACCCGCGACTTCGTCCGCGTGGAAGTCGGAAATGGATTTAATACTCATAGTTATTAATTTTTTTATAAGATATGTATTATAATGTAAAAATGTTTGAATACTTGTAAAATACGAGTATAACAATCTTTATTGTAGTGTAGAGATTTAAAGGCCTAGCAAACTCGGCGAACTTTGTTTCGCCTGTTCCCAATACCTTTCCCGTTCCGATTACCGTCATTTGCTAGAGCAAAAAAAAGCGGCAGATCTATTTTTTTTGTCTTTCACTCAAAAAGTGATGAAGTTTCATAATAATATAAATTTGCAGCCCCAAGGATGCAAGTTTTTAAAGTCATGTGTTTCGCATCAAAAATGATGAAGATTCATACAAACTTGCAACCCCTATTTCACCCCCATAGGGATGTAATTTTCAAAATCTAATAAATGCATTATTATTTTCTACTAACTACTAAAGTAAATTAAAAATTTCATATGTCTCACTTTAAAAATTACAAAGTTTCATACAAACTGGCAACCCCTACTTCACCTCCTTAGGAATGGAAATTCCAAAAAACCTTCTTCAGCGGACGGATCCTAGTCACAATATACCTTTCTGCCAAATTTCATCTTCATTGGCTAAGTAGTTTTCAAGATTTCGTGATGAGTGAGTGAGTGATTTTCGCTTTTATACACACTTGACCACATTTGACGTTTCATTTCAATATTACAAGTGAATATCGTGGAATAAGTATTCGACAAAACAAAAAATAGATAAATAAAAAGTTGTGATTTTATTGTAATTAAGTGAATTTTCTTGCCTAACAACCAAATTATGTTTTTTTTTAAATGTTTGTTCTTTTTTTTGTTGTCAACTCAACTCATATTATTACATTTCATTTCATCTCTCACACTTCGGATTGTACTTCGAACTAAGTTTCAGAAGGGATGTGTTGCTGCCTGTTAAAAGAAAATATTGCTTTTATAATTAAATTGCAACAAAAATACTGAAAATATTAAAATTATCGTATTTTTAAAAATTATTGTTAGATTTTTCCTCGATTTTGTAAAATATGTACAATGTGCAGGCGGATTTGAAACATCTCCTTTTCATGAATGCTGTATTTCTGTTGCCGCTATAGCAACAAATACTAAAAACAAAATAAAATAAATATTTTAACAAACGTAATTTTTTATAGATAAGGTACGGAACCCTTTGTGCGCGAGTCCGACTCGCACTTGTCCGGTTATTATTTTAATATTTTTCGCGTAACCTCTTTAAGCACCGTTAGGCTGGATCCGGTCGAAAGAACAATAGAATTCAATTGTATCTGTGATTTTTGTACTTAGTTCCGAAATATTTACAATTTAGTAAACCAACAGCCCCAAATTTTTTTTACGTTTTTCACAATTCCAAAAAAAGATATTATGCTATTTTCAAAATTTAAACGCTTACGCGTGTCTCAATATATTCTTCAAATCTTGGTGTTTTTCCCACCTCGATCCTTCCGAAATTCTCGAAGCTATGGCCAAAAATACGTCTCAGGCGATTTGCATTTGATAACCATTTTCAATGGTAAAAATATTTGCAAACGTTGTGTGTGTATTTAATCGTTTTGGGGAAAATTGGCAGCAAATGTGCAGGTTATAATATAACGTAAAACACAATATCACTCTTCGAAATAAATATATACAAAAATTCAAATTGCCATAATATGTTCCATCGATTATGTACTGGGGGCATTGTATGACGTTAAACATTGTCCTTGCGGCGACATTCAATAAACCTGTTCATTTCGGCCAGTCAGCACACAGTTTTTTGTAGTTACAATTTCCAGAATGTTTTAGCCGGTCACCCTACAGGCAATTGGAGTAGTAAATATCAATCAAGTAAGATACAAATGCATGTTGATTTCGACCAGGAAGCGCACAGGCTTATATATTTGAAACTCCAAACCATTGAGCGTTTCGGCCGGGCTGAGCCCTACATGTAAATGGGGTAGGAATGTAGCGTTAATGCAAATAATAATCCCTGAGAAGCTCATCTAGTTCATACAGGACATGCAGCTTTCACGGGTACCTACTTTAATACTCGGAGCTTATCAGTCAGCGATTGGTCGGAAACACGTTTCATAACTTATTAAAAGAGTGAAAGAGATAATGCAATTTTCATTGTTTTACTATTTATATTTATTTTTATATTATATTGTTTTAATAGCTTGATGTGTGACTTTTAATAATTACTTGACGTTTGTTTGTTTTATAAAATAAAATACTATGTTTCATGTGTGTGCTAACACTGATGACAGATTTTTCAAACTACCTGAAATACCTTTTCGGCTGCCAAGCAATGATGACAGCCGGATCAACGGCTTCACATGCGTTTCGAAGAACGTAGTACCTTGAATATGATAACAACACTTGTGGTCTCCCATTCAAGAGCTGACCATGCCCGGGGATACTTGACTTGCGAAAGCGCTTGTAATGATGCGTTAAATTACCGAGCCACCGAGCTCTAAGTTTGTCGTTTTTGGTTTATGTAATTTTTAAACTTTTAGAAAACTGCTCGGACTAAACGGAAATTATCTCTATACATATAATAAAATCGTAACCGATCGCTGTCTGTACATGGAAGATAAATGAGAAAAATTTTGTTGGGGGCTTTCATCAACGCAATAGAACACAAAGCTATGATTTTTAGAATTTTTGTCTGTATGTCTGTGCGTTTGTACACGCTAATCCCAGAAACGGCTGCACCGATTCGGTTGCGGTTTTCACTAATGTATTTTGATAAGCCTCACTTAACATTTAGTGTTTGTTTCATCTAAATCCGTTGATAAATAAAAAAGTTATATTAATTAAAAGAATAAGGTCATCAATTTTTGTTTGAAAAATTGCTATAAAATAACTTTTCCGTTACATTGGCTAAAACTTGTGTTATAAAATGATGATTGAAAGTTAATATAAAGTTAATAAAACTTGTCAAGTGCGAGTCGGACTCGCGTACGAAGGGTTCCGTACCATTATGTATAAAAAATCACTTTTGTTGTTTAGGAGCCCCTCTTAATTATTCATTTTATTTAGTTTTTGGTATTTGGTGTCATAGCAGCAACAAAACACATCATCAGTGAAAATTTTGACTGTCTATCTATTACGCTTCATGAGATACAGCCTGGTGACAGACAGAAGGACAGAAGGATAGTTAAGTTTTAGTATTAGGACCCCGTTTTTACCCATTGGGTACGGAACCCTTAAAAATTGTCAATTTCGGTAAATTTGTAGCATTCTTACAAAATTGTTTTTTGGTCACCAATAGATGTCGCTGTTCAAAAATTCAAAAATTTAAATTTACAAATTTAAAATTTAAGTGCTTCTCTGGACCTCTGCAGACAGAGCCGAGGGCGGCAAGACCTAACGACACCCTACCGCCATTCTTAGCGTGATTGTGGGCGGGATAGTGAAAAAAGGAATCAAAATTGGTAGTGACAGGATAGGTTCCTAGCTGCTGATCACATTTCCACCCATTCACTTGATCGGCTTTTACAATCTGCGTGGAAAGAGTTAGATATTCATTTTTTCTATTCTCCATCATGGAGACTAAAGCGCGGTGAGTGCCGCGCTGCCTGGTACTCCTTGACTACGAGACAGATTAGGTTAGGTTAGGTTCCCACCCTGACGGACTGCCCAGCCTGGGCGGAATACCGCGCTGAACTGTGCACGGTAGTGGGGGACGGACAACCTTCCGCTGTCGACTGTGGTCCGTCACATGAACGTCGTGGAGAGCAGTACAGGCCTTTGCGGAGAGCGTCATGCTCTGCAAAGAGGTGGCGGAGAGACCAGGAGGCAACAACCGACCTGCCCATCCATCCCCGGCGCACAGGGTGCAGGAGGCGGGCTTTTGACCTGCAACTGATGCCTCCACAACGTGGGCCAATCGGGCGATGGAAACTGGATTTCGCTCAACAAATACGGTCCTCCGAGTTGAAAGCGCGTTTGTGCCAACACGCGCCTTTACCCTAACGGGTAAAATTTTTCTTGATTCGTTTCTTCACGTTAAAAAAGTTAAGGTTAGGTTCCCAACTTCCCGTGGGTGGACGAAACGGTAGGTCTTTTCAACATGAAAAAAAAAGTTACGTAAGGTTTGGTTAGGTTAAGGGCTTTTGGAGCAACCATGCCAAAATCATTTAGGACTGTTATGTGGCCTCTTTCCATGAGCATCTGCTTTTCATAGTGATACGCGTAATACACTGACGTCATCCCAGTTGCCGGCCAGGCTCAGATGGCACTCTTCGCCGACGACACGGCGTTTTTTGCAGTTAGTTTGAACTCAAAGTACGCCTCCAGACAGTCCTAGGCGCCCTACTTGACAGGCTTTCAAATGGAGGTTTCTTAGTGAACGTCAACAAGAAGCAGACATTGTTTTTTGAAAATGTCCGCTTCCTGCCACCCTTAAAGCTCTTTGGGGAAGATGTGCCGAGGTACTCGCACGTCAAATATCTGGGAGTACCTGAAGTTCGGCAGATGCCTCAGCTTGAAAGCCTACATCGATAGGGTGGTGGCGATAGCAAAAGTGACCCGGTGGAAGCTTTACCCAGTACTTTTCTCTCGCTTCCCGCTATGGACGCGGCTCAGGATGAAGTCGCACTTAAGAAAACCTATATTTTAGGGACCGATGTGGCTCCGCGTTACTTGAGGTACGCCATCATGCATTGGGACTTAAAGTAGGAATGCTTATTTTTCTACTTTTATCTGCAATTTGGACTTAAAGTAGGAATGATTATTTCTCAACTTTAATAAGCATTCAGTTTTTGAGTAGTACAGGATCTAGAATTTTTGGAGGGGGGGGGGGAGGCAAAATATGTTAATATGCCGCCCCTGTTGGTTTTGCTACCTACTTGGTTACCAGTACCTTGCTTTCTAAACAGCACGTCGTGTCTCGGTCCGTCCTGACCATAAGGTTTCATTTTGCAGGCCCCTAATAACTAGGAGGGTTCGACTATTTCGAAATCGACGATTTTACCGCCCTTCTGATTTCGCCGCCCGGGATAAGTGCAGTTCCTTTTAGTACTTAAACTAAATCGCTGTCTGTACATGGAAGATAAATGAGAAAAAATATTGTTGAGGGCTTTTATCAACGCAATAGAACACAAAACAATGATTTTTAGGATTTTTGTCTGTTTGTCTGTGCGTTTGTAGACGCTAATCTCGGAAACGGCTGAACCGATTCGGTTGCGGTTTTTACTAATGTATTTGAATACGCTTCACTTAAAATATAGTGTTTGTTTCATTTAAATCCGTTCATAAATAAAAAAGTTGTATCAATTTAAAGAATCACGGCCTACATTTTTGTTCGAAAAATTGATTTTAAAGTTACCAATGCAACCGATTGGCTATATCGTTATATAAAATGATGATTGATTTACTCGCGCACAAAGCTTTCCGTGCCATTATCTATAAAAATCATGTTTGTTGTATGGGAATACCTACCTACTTAAATACTGATTTATTCTGTTTTACTATGTGATGTTATGTAAAGCGGCAATAGAAATACATCATCTGTGAAAATTTAACTGTCTAGCTATCACATTTTATGAGATACAGCCTGGTGACAGACAGACGGACAGTAGAGTCTTAGTAATAGGGTCCGTTTTTACCCTTTGGGTACGAAATCCTAAATATTTACAAATACATGGTTTCGGAGCGTTCTTAAAAATTAGCCACCATGCCAGGTCTGTGAAGCGGGAGTAGCACATGGGCCTGGCAAAAGTGGTAAAAGCGTTGACACCGTAAGTTTTACAGCGGCTAGGTATTGCCGCTGTAAACCACCATCACCATCTGTGAAAATTTCAACTGTCTTGCTATCACGGTTCATTAGATACAGCCTGGTGACAGATAGGTCTTAGTAATAGGGTCCCGTGTGTACCCTTTGGGTACGAAATCGTAAATATTTACAATTTCTATGGTTTTGGAGTGTTCTTAAAAATTAGGTTTTTGTTTTTTGGCCACCGATAGATGATAGCGCTGTTCAAAATTTTTTTATTTAAATGCTGTTCTGGGCAAATTAATATCTCATAATGAGCATCAGTTCTAACTACACGTACTAAAAGTCACCGTCTAATAAAAGGTGCACTATGAACCCTATCTGGTATCGCAACCAAACAATGGAACGGAAAGCGAGTTTTAGAGCCTCTGCAGACAGAGCCTAGGGTTGCAAGACGCCGCCCAACAGCCATTCTCATAAACTTAAGTCCACGCTGACGAAGTCGCGGACAATAGCTAGTAAATAATAAATAAATATATAGGGACAAATAACACAGATTGAGCTAGCCCCAAAGTAAGTTCGAGAGACTTGTGTTATGGGATACTAACTAAACGATACTATATTTTTATAATAAATACATATATAGATAAACAATATCTTGTAACACATGTTTGGCAAATAAATTATCTTTATCTTTAAACATCCAAGACCCAAGACAATTTGAAAAAGGCTATTTTCCAACTTGCCCTGACCGGGGATCGAACCCGGGACCTCTGGGTGGTCGATTACTGGTTTTTATACAGAGCGTCTGCCATCTGGCCTCTGCAACCCAAAGGAAATACCAGAACCAAATAATGTTACGGAACCCTTCGTGCGGGAGGCCAACTCGCACTTAGCCGGTTATTTTGTACTAAGATGGTAAATAGACGATGTAATCATTTTAATACTGATTAGTGATAATCGATATTTTTTCACTATTAGATCGAAGTACTTTTATTAAATAATGTTCCACTTCTTACATAATTGTTGAAATTTTGTTACTATTTTTTAGCTGCATAAAGGCATCTGACATCTCACTTTTTATTTATTTATAATAGGGAATATTCATGTTTTTTTTATGTCTTAAATTAATCATTTTCATCTTTATAACAAAGAAAAAAATATAAATAGGCTTGAAAATAGTCAAGATATATTTCAAAGTAAAATTTAAAACAATGAATAAATTTGAGCCGTTCAAACGCCACCATTTTGCGCGCGCTTCTGATGACGTCATTGGTTAAGTCCTGTTTGTTTACTATAGTAGCGTTTCAGTTACTTAATACTTATTTTCAGTTTTAATTGCTAAACAAATTATGGAAGAAGTTAAGAAACCTTCTTACAAGTATTGTATGGTAACGAAATATAAAAACACTACCATTAGTACACCAGATGAAGTGTTTTTAGGGTTCCGTAGTAAACAAGGAACCCTTATAGTTTCGCCATGTCTGTCTGTATGTCCGTCTGCGAAAAAGTGGTAAAATAAAATACTGAATTTTCCAGTATCTCCCTTACAAGTAAAGTCAAAAGTCAATTTTATTTTTTCGACTTACTAATCATGTGGGGTATCGTTGAATAGGTCTTTCAAAAATATTATGAGCATGGGCATACCGTTCTTCGATTTAGGGATCCGTTTCTGAAATATTTGGTTTAAAAGTGAAAAAAAAATGTTAGAGTCGGGTGCCCCACCCCCCTCTATCTGTTCAACGGTTATAAATAGACACGTGAAAAAATTCACAGCTATAGTAAATATAACGAAATTTAAAGGAAAACAATCAGAGCTAAGTAGGGTTTACAAATTAAAAAGTTAAAGTCGATCAACTTATAAAATTTACTCGGAAAAGGAAAATTTCATAGCATTCATTTCAGGAAAATGGCATGAACTCAAAGTTAGCATTCGTAACTACGGAACCCTACACTGCGCGTGGCCCAACACGCACTTGGCCAATTATTTCGTATTTCACGCAAAACGCTGGAATCGGTAGCTTTTCTTTAAAATAAATTAAATTTCAATATAAACTACACGTAATGTAAATTATACTTATTGACGTGTAAAAGTGCCTGTAAAGGTCTAATTACTGAATAAACATTTGAATTTTGATGCAAAATTACGAAAACAATGGTGTAAGATAATGAAAATGGAAAATACATATCTCTATTATCGGTTGTATTTTGTTGTTCACAACAAAATCATTTTAACTTAAGTATTCTATAGATATGTACAGCTTAGTGTGAATTAGCTATTAAGCAGTAGAAGTGTACAAAAGTTCATTAAAAATTTCTTTAAAGAGCTTCCTTATTCCTATTGCGGTTTTACGAAATTTTGATGATTGATAATTAATTGATTTCAGGTTAAAGAAGATACAGTTAATTATATTGAATACTAGCTTAACCCGCGACTTCGTCCGTGTAGAAGTAAAAAATGATTTTCGTGCCCCGTGCCCCGTGCCCCATGCCCCCTGCCCCCTGCCCCCTGCCCCCTGCTCCCAGTTCCCTACTCCCTGCTCCCTGCACCCTGCTTCATGCTCCCTGCTCCCTGCTCCCTACTCCCTACTCCTTGTTACCTGTTCCCGTTTCTGTCATTCGCTAGACCGAAAGAGAGCGATGGAACGCTTCAAAATGGTCAAACTAATCTTGTTTGTCCATACACTTTGGACCCCCGTTTCACCCCGTTAGGGGGTGAATTTTAAAAAATCTTTTCTTATTGCACTTCTAGACCTCATAAGGAACCTATGTGCCAAATTTGGAGCCTTTAGACCCAGCGGTTTGGGCTGTGCGTTGATATGTCAGTCAGTCAATGAGTCAGTCAGTCAGACATTCAGTTTCTTCTTTTATATATATAGATAACATAATGAAACAGAAAGGAGAAAAACTTAACCTACGGTTAAAGAAAGGAGTTGTTCCTCATATATTTTTATGTCAGAAACCGAATATGCCACCACCAGGTGAGACAATGGCCGTAGTTAAAAGGCAAAGAATAGCACTGGTAAATGCAGCTCTTACAGAGTATGATATCATAAAAAGTAATATTTAAGAAATGAAAAATCTCGACAATTCGAGGTCTGATGTAAAATATGCCGACATCATAAATGCATCTTTATTCGGTAGATTATCCGATTGTGCTTTGACAAAACCAGTTTCTGTCATCGTCTTAGATTGACTACAAATATATATTCACAAAGTAACCACACAGATTTAACAGAATACAGATTTAAACAATTTTTCTTAAAAACACTATAAACACAGTGTGAATATCGACGCCGATAAATGCAAGCGGTAACCAATGACGTCACATTTTGTTTGAATTTCCCTCCCTTATTTTTCACTTTTTATATAATATTTTCTGGGTTTAAATAATAACTAAATAAAAAAATACCTTTTAAGTATATTGTAAAGACAATAAAGAATCTAGAAAAAAATATTTGAGACAAATTTAAATTGTATGCATATTCTCCATTGTAGTTTTTATAGTAAATTAACTATTATGTTCCGCATTATATAAAGTCAAACTTCGTCGCCTGCTTGTATATAAGCATTTTAAAAATAAATATATACGGTCAAATCATACATTGAGCTAGCCCTTAAGTAAGTTCGAGACTTGTGTTATGGGATACTAAATCAACGATACTATATTATAATAATACCTATATAGATAAATATCCAAGACCCAGGTCAATCTGAAAAAGATTATTTTCCTTCTTGACCTGACCGGGGATTGAGCCCGGGACCTCTAATGTGAGACAGCTTGGCATGATGACCGCACTTAGAGCACAAAAAAGCAATTTTATTTTGACACAAATAAATCTTTATATGTACATATTAAAGATATAGGAGCTAAAAATTTTTTTTTGCTCTTTTGTACATGTGAATCAACCAATGATGTGAAAGTACATCACTATTTTGACGTGCTCCCAAACTGAGCGTTAGATAACGGGGTATAGTCCATATATTTGTTAATTTTCCAGCGTGTCAAAATTGACAGTGATAATCTTTATTCTATGGGTTATTGTTCTTTGTCTTTATTAAACTACACTAGCTGGGCGGGTACTTTTTATGAAAATCATTTTTTTAGCCTCGTCATTCCCTAAATACCGAATTTCATCAAATCGTTGGAGGCGTTTCCGAGATCTTCATTATATATATACAAGAATTGCTCGTTTAAAATATAGGATTGCGCCGAGACGGGCAGGAGTATGAGGCTCTCTATTATGTGGCTTGAACAGAATCTCGCAATTCTAAAATAACATTGCAATAAAGATTGCAAACTTTTTATAGAATATGATCAAGTCTTCAGATTTTTGGAGTTATAGCTTTAGCCACATGCACATGTAATAACCGGCCAAGTGCGTGCGGGGGGAGACACTTGCCACTAGCATAAATTTGCAATATACTCGTAAAACCAAATATTTCAGAAACAGATCCCTAAATCGAAAAATGATGCTCACAATATTTTTGAAAGACCTATTTATTCAACGATACCCTAAACGATGGGATAGTCAAGAAAAAAAATTACTCCTTCTGTACTTGTATATACCCTAAAAATTTTTTTCGTTGTTTTATTTTACCACTTTTTTGACATGATTAATATACATACCTATACTAAAGTACAGCTTATAGTCTCTGAGTAAAACCGCGGACGGACAGACAGACAGACATGGCGAAACTTCCTTATTTACTACGGAACCCTAAAAATGGTCTAAAACAGACAATATTCAATCAATAGTGTATTTGTTTTATATGAAACTACAAATAACACTAAAAACAAATCCTTTTTAGAAAAAAACATAAATACAATGTTTAATTTTTTTAAGTTAAATTTTTTTAGGGTTCGGTATCTAAATTTCAAGTTCTTATCTAGGTAATAATTGATATAATACAGAGCAAGTTAAAAACGTTGAAAAAACAAATTTCTGGTATGACCCCCCTTGGTTTTATCATATTTTAGTACCTATTTGTTGTTATAGCTGCCACAATAATACGTAATCAGAAACGTAGACGCTTCGCTCGCGATTCGCGCTCGGAGTTATTCCAGTCTGATCTCCAAAATCTGATACCCTAGTGGATCACTTTTAATTTAATTATTTTTTATTCCGGTCTGATCCCCCGGCCAGGGTATCAGAATTAATAATTAAATTTTGTATTCCGGTCTGATCCCCAAACATATTTTTGGTACAGTTAGTAACAAAATGTTTGTTGATCTACTGGAAAATATTTTTTGATCTGGTATATAAAATGTCGGCTAACTTAAAGTTATAATCTACAGTCGTATTTTTTACCTGGAAAACAGTGGGGCGTGACATACAATAGAAAATCTTTATCATATCGACCAAGTCCACAGGACAGGTTTTATTCCTTTGTATTTTCCTTACCTGTGAACAAAGGGATGTGGTACTGCATTGTCTAATAATTTCAAAGTGACCAATCACAGACAAGTTAAGTTCGTTATATTATTAAATGTCACAGAGTACATGAGAAATAGATCATCAGTGGGACAGTATGCGTCGTAGTTTTGCGCTAACCTGACCAAGAGACCAAGTGAAGTTAAAGTGTTGTCTGTTATTCCTAGTAAATAATTTTGTGATTTGGTGAAGTGACTAGTGTAAGCCTAATAAGGTAAGTGTTTATAAACCAATTTTATCATCTTAACTTTTGATATTAAAAATAATGTTTTTTATATTAATAAAGAAGAAGAAGTCATTTAAACCACCTTTTCCTATTTAATACAATTTTAAAGTAGACAAATACACTAAAGATTTATATTTTTAAATTAACCACATAATGAGGAAATATTTATTCTTCATTTTTGTGGTTTTAGAATGTCTGAAGAAAACAACCAGCCGTCAACATCTTCGGCAACACATTTTGATCAACTAACATTCATAAATAGAAACGGTGGCGTAGTTTTATTAAGAGCTGGTCACCAATACTCCAAAAAGAAAACATACAGAAATGGATGGAGTCTATGGAGATGTGTCAACTGGCGTAAAAATTGCTCGGGGTCTCTTAATGTCAAAGAAAATAACATTTCTAAAGAGATCAATCATCAATGTGAGCCCAGTGATATTAATAATTTGTTAGCAAAAAAATTACACGATTGCCGCGAAAAGATACTGTCATCTTCTTTTTCTCCGATTCCAAATATCTATAACAAGTTTAAATCAGAATTCAGTGATGCAGGATTAGACTTAATAAAAAAACTTCCATCACTTAAAAATATTAAAAGTGCAATTTATGCCGCCAGGAACAAAGAAGCTGGTGTTTCAAAAATTCAATTTAATATTGCCGAACACGTAGAAATACCCTTGCAATTTAAGAATTTTCTTTTAGTTGACTACTACGATAAATCATCCAAAATGCGAGTAACTATTTTCGCAAATAAAAATATTCTTAAATATGTACACATCATAAAATCATATTTAAGCGATGGAACCTTCGATTGTTGTCCAAAACCATTTGTTCAACTTTACACTATCCATGGAGACTTGGGGAGTGACGAAGAGCACACAAGAATAGTTCCATTAATATATGCGTTACTGAATGGAAAAAGTGAAGAAATTTACGTTAAATTATTCCAGTTGATAAAAGAACATATCCCACAATGGGTGCCACTGCAGTATAAAACAGACTTTGAGAAAGCCGCGATGAATGCAGTATTAAATTTATTTCCCTCAGTCGAAATTAAAGGGTGTTATTTTCATTTTACACATAATGTATGGAAAAAAGCAAAAGCGCTACAAATAACTAAAGACAAACGATTTCGAAGACATGTAGCTCTATCGGCGTTATTGCCGTTACTGCCAAGAGAATATATCTCAGATGGCTGGTGCTACATAATGAAAGAAAGTCCCGACTCAAAGGAAATACAAGCATTTAACGATTATATGGTAACACAATGGTTAGAAGATGAAAACTTTGTTGACATTTGGTGTGCTCACAATTAACGCCATCGCACAACGAATGCCGTGGAGTCTTGGCATAAAAAACTGAATAGTTGTCTTTCAGAGAACCCTAATTTGTATCAACTTTTAACAGCCTTAGAAGAAGACACCAAATTGCAAATTGTAAATATTAATCAATTTAGCATAGATTTACCTGAGCCAAAACGACGGCTCACAAAAGACATTGAAGCTGATAAGTGGTACCAATACGTTACTGAGCTACTTCTGGCTGGAAAAATTTCAATTGGGCACTGTTTGGAGAAATTAAGAGTTAAAATTATAAGTTTGTTTTTTCTTAAATACGGACTACGGACGGATTTTCGATTTAAATTCATTTTAAAGGACATAACTTCCAAGTATTTGTTACACCTATCTTCTATTTGATCATAAGCTTCTCGATTTATCATTCAAATTATAGTGCCATAATAATATTATGGCACATATTATGTGATTACTGTGATAATTGTATGATTAAGATTTATTTTTGTCATTTCATTTTATTTACATTTTATTTAAATTAAGACTTTTTTAAATTAAAAGTGTCCACTTTGCAATGATTGTTTGGTAAAATAAAAAAAAAAAATTTTGATTGTTAAGTAGTAGTTTCCAACCCATATATGGGTGAGTATTGTTTATAGTAAGTTTTGTTTTTTGTTATTGGATTTACCTTAAGTTACTTATTTACATTTTCTTATTAAGCTTGATTATTTAAATTATTGTACCATAATATACGTGATTAGTGATTACTGTAATAATTTTCTAAAAATGTTTTTTTTTTTAAGTATTTGATTTTTCATTAGTTTATTATATACAATTTTATTTCATGTTATCTAAATCAAGGGTTCAAATACATATGAATATCTGTGATTGATTATAACTAATAAAAACGAATTATTTGTTAATCGACGACAGTTTTTCTCTTGAATGTACTTACCCATTAAAAAAAGGTAGGGGATCAGACCGGACTAGTCATTTTTGTAGTGGATCAGACCGGACAAAAGTAATAACAATAATTGAGAGTGGATCCGTTTTGGGGATCAGACCGGAATAACTCCGCGCTCGCTTGGCCAAGTTTTTTGTTTTTTATGTTTGTAAGTGGCCTACACTAACGGCAGATTTTCAAGCTGCCTAATGACATCTGACATAGCTTGACGACTGCCATACAATGATGACACCCGGAACCATCTATTTTACGTGCCTTACCAAGCACGGAGAACCTTAAGAAATGTTTATGTCACTTGAGGTCACCCATCCAAGTGCAGAGCACGCCCGGTGTCGCTTAACTTGCGAAAGCGCCAGTAATGTGCACTCCCGTCCAGTCACCGAGCTCCTCTACCAACTACGGGTAATATGTATACGCGCTGCAATATGTGATCAAAATAAATGAAAAAGACTTCATGCATGCATGACACACGGTTGCGTGTAGATATAGATGGCCACATTAATAACTTCGTTGACATTTATATAACAGCTGTTGGAATTGTAATACGTTTAGTTCAGACTTACATAATTGTTTATGTTCTTAGTCATTGCTTTATTATTAATAATTTTAATCAAGCTTGTTATGATTCAAATGTTTAAGAGATACTAGCACGTAGTTTGAACCAAAATGCCGGTTATCGGCTCAGGTACCAATAATGCGCCGACGACTGCCATTTTGGTTCAATTTACGTATCGGGAATTTGTACAAAAACACTTTGTAGTCCGCCATTTTCGTTCAACTTATTTGTGTCGCATTGTACCTTATTTGATATGTGCATATAGTGTAGTTACAATAATTTTTCAAAACTAGAAACCGACTCCTACCGATTTTGATAAAATTTCTATGGGACCACTTGACAAGTGTACCCTTTCAAACAAAAACAGAATTTTTTAAATTGGTCCAGGCGTCTTCGAATAATCTGTGAACATACATAAAAAACAATCGCGACGAATTGATCAACTCCTCCTTTTTGGAAGTCGGTTAAAAATAGAAGTAAAATTATTTCAATTGCTGTTTTATTATAAGAAGTATATTTTTCTCGTATTATTATAGATAGACAACCATAGGTAACAAACAAACAAATATACCAACTGACTTTCGGATTTATAATAATTATGAGTTGGATGGATTGGATTTAAAGTTCATTTACTATACGCCTGTCTTTGACTTATATCCCTGTAGGTACCAAATTTAAACTCAACTGGTTAAGAGTTTCGTAGAGAAATGGTTGTAACAGTCAGACAATTGAGTGATCTTATCCCTTAGGGTTTCGTTTTTACCTTTGTAAGGTGTGGAACCCTAAACAAATTCCAATATGGAATATGTCTACGATGCTTACACCTATTAGGCCAGTAGAAGAATTTTTAGCTTTACTCGTATTACCTCATTTTAGGCATAATATAAGCTCATTGACTAGCATGTGATCTGGTTACATTTGTCATTGTTGATCATAAAAGTCATTCGTCGTTGTCAACCATCTCGATAACGAACTTGAAAGATGCCATTGTCAATAAAATAGCCGAACGCACAAGCTACGAGCAGCGGCGGATTCCATTTACACCTCAGAAACGAGCGAGTATCGTACTTAAAGTCTTTTAATTTGAATTTTTAGGGTTTTTTTTTTCAATTTCTATTTCAAAGAATAGCGATATTTCTGAGTAATTTCTGAAATGAAAGCAACTGTATCAGTTTAATCCAGAGGTTCCCAAACTTATTTTGTCAAACGCCCACTTTAAAAAATCAGTTATTTTGTAGCGCCCCCCTTTTTTTTCACCATAAAAACCTGAATCACATATTTGTCTTGCCTGTAGTTTAATTCAACCTATATTCTAAACTAGATTTTTTTACAAGAGAGAGCAATAATCATACACCAGTATATTAGAGTGTCTTTTATAAAAAAATAACAAGAATCAACATTGTTAATTTTAAATAAAAAATTAGCAATAATAATACAATTTTACAATAATAAAGAGTATCGGAAGTGGGGACCTCACCTGCGAAACTTTAAAACACGAAATTTTTTCAGTGTTTGATTCCTTTAACGATATAAATAGCGTTGTGAACGCATTAAAATAATAAATATTAATTACATTTTTAGTTTATATTTGTACAATAAAAAAGGATATAAATATGAACTAATAAATGGATGTTGTGTAGTAAGAGGATTTTAATTTCAGTTAATTTTAAAATATGAAATAGCTGAAGTTATAAATCACTCATTGCTTAAATCACATCAGCGCCCCCCAACTTTATTCTGGGCCCGTTACCGCCCCCCTTAAAGCCTCCAGCGCCCACAAGGGGGCGTTATCGCCCACTTTGAGAAAGACTGGTTTAATCAATCACTTTTTTCTACTCCGGTACTTTTTGTTATCTGCCTTTTAAATGGTCCCTTACACTAATGCTTCGGCCGCACTTGTGCCTATCGTTCCGAAGCAAATGGCGGCGAATCTTCGTACGTTTTGTACACTAAAAAGTTATCGCGATAAAGCGCTGGTCACACTAGCGGCTTCTTTATTTTTCACGAACTATCTGGCAATAATCCACGATGGCGTCATCTACGCGTTTTAAATATGTACGACGACTTTCTTTTCTTTAATACGTGTGCTAACAATTACATAATGCATTTATTGAAACCTAAAAAGAAACCTAGAAAGAAAAAACTAAAAATTTTAACACCATTTTATCGTTCCACTCCATTTTTACGCATTTACAACCGTGGCACCGCCGCACAGCACGCATCTGAACAAGTTGAAAACAAACGTCAAAATGAATAACGCAAGTGCGACCACCCAGAGCGAACGGTTAGCGTGCTTAAATACTTACGTGCGATAACCAACACGAAGTCCGAATATTCGGGACGATACCCGATAACGGCCGGTCACATTTGCGTGTATTGTGTAATAGCACGAAGCTTCGTGACGATAGGCGCAGGTCCGGCCCAAGCATAATAGAAGAACATTGATAATATGATTGCAGAAAAGTCTATAACTCTATTCCTCATAATAGTACATGTGTCGAAATTTCGCCAAAAAGATACGCCTAGCCATAGACATAGTTTTTTTTTTCTTTTGATCTATGCGATTTACTGTCTATGTAGGTTACACTTAGGTTAAGGATTTAATCGATCAACACTAACTTAACAAATAACAAAAAACAAAGCGCACCTAACGATGTATCGTATTAAAATAAACCTTACTGAAATGATTTTTTTACTGCCAGCGTAAGAAAATCTTTTTTTTTAAATAGTCCTCACAAATAGTCACTATAAAAGGTAAACGTCAATTAAAAAAAATATAGTTTGCCATAGATGTCTCCCATATACTAGTATCTGCCAAACATATGTCAAACATTTTCATATTTCTTTGTTTATTTTTGTATATTATTTAGTAAATATAGTCATAGAAAAAGACTTGTATGCAAAGCTGTATAGTATAAGTTTGTCAAAAAATGCTCGACGGCGTCTCCTTACGATACAGTAACCTGCGCCACTCGCATTTTTTGAACATTCTTATACAACTGATGTATAAAATACTATTATTACGATGATGGCATGGTACAGACCGACATTGCAAATTACAATACGGTATTTTAGCTGATGAGAAAAATCTAAAAATATATTCTTGAATTAGCTAAAGGCTTATAAACAGTCGGAAAATGTTAGCCAAAGAATAATAACTGTTAGTTAGTTCAAGAAATAAAAAAAAAAATTAAATTTTAAAAAACCCATGATATTAAACTGTTAAACAGTTAACTAAAAAAGTGTCTCCTGTCAAAATGCATACATTAGCGCAATTGTATACACAACAATATAGCGTTTATTTAAATGAATTTTATGACATAGATTAAATAATAAAAATGGCATATTTTAGGTGGTTTATTAAAACCATGGAATCTAATTGAGAAACTTTTAAATTTATTGTAAATAAGCATTTAAGCAACGAATTTCAACAACACAATTAGCAGTTAATGTCAGGCAACCGCTGTTCTCTTATCGCCGGCTGGACTTATATAATAGCGCAAACTCTGACTCCATTCTAGGTTATGTAACAGCATTATGTAGCGGAGCGTACAAATGTCACAGACGTATTGGGCTTCTTTGTTTATTGGCCATGGCATGGCGTCGTAACGTATACGGCCACGAGATGTCACAATCGCATATCTTGTAAAAATCTAGTTCTCTGCTCGATTGATAATGAAAAACCATCTTGTTTACAATTAGGTATTCGCGGTCGATGTTATACTAACTTCCAACTAATAAAAGAAAATTAATTTTGACTTTTAATGATTTACTTTAACCTCCGTGTTGATGATAGTAGGCAGCCAAGTAGGTGATTTGGATTTGCGAAGTTAAAACATATGCTTACAAAAAGTTAGCACTGCTCATTTAGATCGAATCATAAATGTGAATTTATTTTTCCCGGGTTAAGTCTAGCAGTCTGCGGTGTAGCAGTAAATTAGTGGACTAATTTATCTTTACCTATGTACGTACACTAACTTTATTAAATTTCAAACTCGCTGTTTTCAGTTTGCTCTACATGCAAATGAAAACCGCAGGGTTTTAATATAAGTAAGCAAACAAATGTTGAAAGCTTTTTTGCAAATATTATTTAGGTATTGATTTCGAGTAGTCGTGCGTGACACATCAGTCAGCATACACGAAGATAAAATACTCTATTTTAGAGCTCATGAATACCCATCCAAAATGGTCATTATACGCCAGATCGGAAGCCATAGCTGAAATTGAAACGTATGTCGGAGGTAGGTATTGCTAGGATTTGGTAATTAATACCCCGGCCTGGCCGTCGCCGGCGGCTGCATTTTCCGATCGTGATTAAAAGCAACTCGACTGCTAAACTGATGCATTCTCTTGCTTTGTTTCTCTGTAGAATTACTTTATTATTTGAGGAGTCAGTGGTCCAGCGGGAGTATGAATTACGTGGTCCGTACTTGGATTGATGACCATCAGTGGCATAAAATAGCTTGAGCTCTACCGCACTTGCGAATGGATGTTAATTTGTAAGGCCCAACTCCCAACTAGCAGTCGTCAAGCTAAGTCACGTCAACATGAACATAATACATATCGTAAAAAATCTAAAAACTGTGTTGGTCAATTTTTTATCGTTTTTGGTCACTATCCGTCCATTTAAGACTGATAAATTATTCCCAAAGTAGGAACAAACACACGTTACTCAATTCTACCGGGCCACGTCGAGCAAAAAAGCGGCACGGCCGTACCATACTTTTCTCGAAGCAGTTCGGGCCATTTTCGACCTCCTATTAAAACTAGAAGCCTGATTTTTTTAGTGACCAAGTAGGCATTGTATAAACAAATTATATTTCAAATTTCATTCAATTTAACCCAGTTGTTTATTGAATTATAACTAGTCAAAGTTTCTTAATTATGTCACTGACTGTCTGACCGATTATCAAAACTCCGCGGCACTTCTAGCAGACAAAGAAGCTTCAAATTTAGAATACAATGAAAACTCAAATATTTTGTAATTTCGGTCCAGCTTTCTAGATACACAAACTGCATAAATAACTTTGTAATTCCATATTAATGTATAGGATTACAAAGTTACATTTGCAGTGAAAGAATCAGATGTAGATAGGTACCTGGATATAAAGGACTATCTACGAAAAGAAATGAGATGCCATCGAAAACAAACTTGTAAAAAAAAAAAACCTGTCTCGCAACTCAGTTCCTTATTTAAAACATATGAAATTTTTAATATTGATATCGTCTCTAAACAAGTAAGATATTGTTAGGTTAGCTAATTACATAATAACTTAAGACAGAAGTGCCCTTAAGTAGGGACTGATTAAATTAACCGACTTGGTATCATGAATCTTACAACTCTTTATCTTAGAAGAACTGAGTTGCGAGACTTGTTTTTTTTTACAAGTTTTATTTTTGATGGCATTTTATAAACTAGATCACGACAGGGTAAAAATTAATTTAGGATATTTTGTCGACCACTACACGAGAGGACACGACAAAGTCGCGGTCACAGCTCGTTAACCTAAGATTATGTAACCAGAACTATGGTCGACACAAAAACACGCCACAACAAGGTCGCATCTGAAAATGTCTTAGGTTAAATCAATATGTATTAGGTTAAATTTTATTTTCAAGTTACCTAGTAACAAGAACCAATGTTACGTAGTTCTCCATTTACATTCGAGCGAATACTTACGTAATATTTAAATTGAAACCATAGAATAAACGTGGTCATGTTAGTTACATTACATCGCACAAGGTCGATTCGCACTGGAAACTTTATAGTACTACCTATTACATAATTTTGCAACTGTCGTCCTACGAATTTTAGATTTTAAAGTATTTGTCAAACTTTAACTAGCATTTACTAAGCGAACTCACGGTGTTTCCATTCAAACTTGTCTTTCGCGAAAAATATACTTAGATAAGTTAATATATCGGCTTTTACACGTTGACAAATTCAAAGAAGTGCTTGCCGCAAGATGTTACCTTTGTCTCTGTGGCGCTTTGGCAAAATATGTTGTCACTTACATATTTTTACGGGACAGGTTTAATTCAGGATTCATAATACATGTATATAGAAATACCTATAAAAAAATATCCCATACAAATTCAACAAATTGCAGCAATGACATGATCAGGTTACTATGTTTTTTTATGTACCCTGCCATAAGTATATGTGGGAAAATTAATGAATATTGGTTTAACTTGACCTTAGTAATAAAGAGATGGGGTTTTAATTTGAAATGAAAAAAAAAATACTCTGTAATTCTTATCTATAAATTTTCTTTTGTTTAGAAGTCCTATCGCCGCCTAAATTAGAAGAAATCGTCATTGGAGAGCCACTGATACCTGACAACGATAAAAAGAAGAGTGGCGAAACATTGGTGGAATGTGAAGCTGTGGATAAAGAGGCTGACGCTTCCGAAGCTGAAGCCAAAGCTGTTATTCCTATTGATGTAGGAAACGTAGAATGCGTTGATATGGTAGAAGAAGGGGCCTGGGGCCCTGTAGAGTTAGCTCAACCTGCTGAGCTACAGCCGCACGAAAGAATTCCCATAACTCCGCAAGTAAGTGAATAACAATAAGCGCATAACTCCTTTCAAACGTTAAAGGTAGGTATTTTATAATACCTAAACATTAAGTATCATTCTCACTCTCACATAAACATATCCAGAAAACTTTAATCCGCATACTTTCTACTTTAATGTTTTAAGTTAAGTTAGTTTGTTTTAAGTTTTAGCAATTACTGTGTGAAATGAAAATCCTACTATTTGAACGTACATATGTAACGTAATATTCCTTATAATTACACTAATTAACAAATGTATAATAACGTGATCAACTGCTATGAATTTATTTCATCATACCATTGCTATCCTGCTCTAAACTGATAGCTCCCTCATTATTTTTGATTGGATAGGAGTGGATAACACTTATGTTTTGTTTAAAGTGGTTTTCATCCCGATCACTATCAATCCCAAGAAATTGAAAAGTGGCTTTAGACGTAGTTAGGTACCTACTTTTGACATATAGGAATACAACCTTCGTTTTTCGAATAGTTGAGACGAATAGTAGGTCATCACTTATTGCAAATATTTCAGTGTTCAGTCCATAAATAACTCCTTGAAAGTTAACTTGAAAGAAAATCTGCAACGCAACCAGTATTGCGAATGTAGTGAAAAGCGAATCATCAAACGTAGCCAATAATATAATATAATTTATTAATTTCATTTGATTCGAGTTCCATTTGTTGTTCCTTGTTTCACATATCATATCGTTCGTAATAATAATAATTCTGCTGCAGCGTAAATTGAGAGTTGTGTTATATTCGCAATTTTTCGGATTGAAACGTGTTCCTGTTACATGTCTTTTTCTAAATTTGCAGACATCGGTTAGACAGAAGAATTGACTCCGTATTTCAAAGAAACAATATAGGTAGTGAATTTTAATGGCTATAGGCGAAATTAGTTATATTAAGGGGATACCTGAATTTTCCGAGGTCCAGCGCTGCCACCATTTGAAATAAATCATTTGATAGAAAACGGAGACACCATTTAAAATTTTGTCTTCACCAGGCACTAGATAACCCTTCAAACTATTTTATGAATTAATGTTTACAGTTTAAGTGAGATCGTGAAGGTTTTCTACGCACAATTGCGAAAAACGGCCACTTTTGGCGTATGTGCGTAGAAAAGCTTCATGTTCTCATGTTAAACTGTAAACAGTTGTTCATAAACTATTTTGAAGGGTTATGTAGTGCCTGGTCAAGATAAAATTTTAAATGATGTCTCCGTTTCCTATCAAATGATTTATTTCAAATGGGGGCAGCACTGGACCCCGGAAAGTTCAGGTATCCCATTAATTGGGCTGTTCAAAATAAATACTTACGTAATTTTTTGATCTTAAGTTTTACGGTAAGTCCGTCCGCGGCTTAGCTCAGATATTGTTAGAACTAGAAAATTATTTTTGCATAGGTGTATTTTCATTTGCGGACAAAGAATTAAAGTATTATGTTGAAAAAAAACAATTAAGGGTAGCTCCCCGTAAAGTGGGGGTGGGGATGATGAGGTGCAAAGACTATATCATCAACCCATTTGCCCCAGCATAGGATTATTATAGGCAAACAGGGACAAGCCTTTATGTTGTTAGTAGACTAATATAGGCTGTAAAGAAAAATAAATATTGACGTTGCCAAGAAGATGTACATCATGTAGAAGAAGAAGTCATCAAGAAGATGCTGTACTTCTTCTTGATGTACTCCTTCTTAAAATAAACGGAGGGTGGCTTTTTCTGCGAAGTCGGATATGTTCGCCGTTTGACGCGACCTGTCTGACTCTTTATCGCTAACGGGATAGAAAGAGCCTGACGCCGTTAAACTCAAAAACTTTTAGCGTGATGGTGGGATTGAAGACGAAAAATTGAAGAGGGCAGAAATATGGGGTGCTAGCAGGATCGTGTATTAACATTTTCGTCCATGCGCGGGATGATAAGCAGCTGGTTCATTCTCAATGTTTGCTTTTATCCTAGACACCTCTTATATATATTTATTATATAGTCAAGCACTAACAAAGCGCTTATGGGCTTTTAAAATGATTAGCCTTCTAGTTCCTGTTCCTGTCTTAATCCACGACTTCTTGTGGATGTCGTAGATGTTACTTGTATGTAAGTATATTAAATAAATATAATAATATGAAACCACGGATGGTTCACATTTTTTCACAAATGAAACTATTGGACGAACGTGACGTCGATAACTGATCGAATAGCTGCCTTTACCTCAAATTAATGCGTCTCCGTAGCATCCTTAGTATCTTCTTCACTTCACACAGTCTTCGGCAATTTTGGTGGGTTTTCTCGCGCATAAGGAATTGTTTTGCAGTACGCCATTTTTTTCTCCGGGAATATAATCCGCAATCAATGTCATCTGACCTTAAGGTAAAAAAAAGTTTGCGCGGTGAAAGAAAACATGTGTGTTCTCCTTAAGCCAACGCCGCGTACCTTGATGGAAACTAACTAAAAGTTCATCGGCAGGCTCGGTTTGGGTACGCCCGCCATCTGATGCAGGAGGGTCAGCACGAGGCAGCCGTCCCGCATCTTACCCGCGCTGCCATTTCTGACACCGAAGTAGCGCGGCCAGCTCGCAGACTACTCATTCAGGTACAATACATTCAAGATTTCGTTCAACGGCAGGGATGGGATGAATTTTTCTGTCACGATTCAAAATATTTTTCATTTTAATGGTTTCTTTTTTGTTGCAATAAAAAGTTTTAACAAAAACAGATTCAATATATTTTCATACAGTAACATTAGAAAAAACAAACTTTTTTGACTGCCTCCGTAGTCCATTGGTCAAGGCGTTCGCCTTGTGACCCGGAGGTCATGGGTTCGAATCCCACTGGGAAGCATACTTTGTGAAAAGTTGTTTCCAGTCTGGATAGGATATTGCAGGCTTGAATCACCTGATTATCCGAAAAGAAAGATGATTCCGTGTTTCGGAAGGCACGTAAAACTGTGGGTCCCGAACGCCACCTAGCGTTTGATCATCAAACTATCCAAGGATTGGTTCCTGGTTTGCCCTTTGGGTTGTGGAGGTCAGACGGCAGTCGCTCTGTGTAAAAACCAGTTACCTCGTCAAATCTCCTTGGTTAGGTAGCGGACCCCGGGCTCTGAAGCGTTACTGCTGAGGATGCAACCGGGAATACGCTCGGATGATGATGATGAACATTAGAAAAAACAAAAATATTCGCTCTTTTTTCGAACACGAAGTTAAATAGTTTTATTGCTAACAGACATTTTTTTTTACCAATATACGTAAGCAAGGTATTTTTCCTCGCAAATGTACAATAACCCTTAAAAGTCTATAAAAAGCAATATGTACAAGCTTCTTATAACTATTAATTTAACATTTTGCTCTGCAAAACATTGTTTTTAAAATTATTTAAAATGAACAGGCTCTTTCGGAGTTATCCAAGAATCGAGACCCCGGCGCGCTCGAATCGGAGCTGCGGCAACTGATCTGCTTACAAGCCGCGTCCATCTGGCTGCCCGCCCGGGATCTGGAATGTGTCTACTGCTTTGACACGTTCAGCAGTCCCATCACCACGCCCTGCGGCCACACCTTCTGCCGCCCCTGCCTCGAACGCTCCTTTGACTACAGAAGCACTTGCGCGCTCTGCATGCAGCCGCTGTTCAATCTGCGATTTAATGAAGTAAGTATATAGTAAGAGCCTATTCTTTTGCAGCCTTAAGGTGTTATGTTTAGGTTGCCACCTTTTTTGCAATCAAAGTAGATTGATAAGAAAAAAAAGTACATAGTGTCAAAATAAAGTACTTACCATTTTTTTAAATGTATATATTTTATTGCCTTTCGCAAGTTTTATAATATTATTATCATTGCTAAACTATTGCACATTTTTACAGTCTATTTTTAAGTTAAAGTAAATAAGTTTTTTTTTTTCATAAGGCTTAGAGTCCATATTTGTTATTTTTCTTATTAAGATGCGGTTTTCAAGACGTTAGGTACTACTATTACCATATTAACATTACATCACGTCCACTATATGTAGGCTTCAGAAGGGTTTACGAATAAAACGGAAAGCTGCCTTAATCATATCGTTTTGTTATAAACAACGTTTGTGGTGTTGGCAGACTCGCATCACGGAGTTCGTGTGCGCAGCCCTCGCGGCCATCGGCGTGTCGAAGGTCGCCCTGTTGCCGGACCCGCACATCATCCCGATTCTCGCGTGCACCGTTGCTTTCCCGGGGTAAGTAACAACAACAAGCTTTTTCTTAAGCCTGTAGTAGTAGCAGGGCAAAGGCCTCCCCTTGCTTTTTTCATAGATCCCTATCCATAGCATCTTGCTTTCATCTTTTTTGAACCCACTAGTTTGCCCTGCGGGCCCATCTCCAGATGCATGCAGCACACAACCCATTAACAGGGCCCAGCCCCATTTAATCACCGGATTACAATTTTTATACAGGGTAAACATCTGTTACCTTGCCATATTATCGTACGTTACTGAACAACTTTTCCCAAGGATCGAAATATGAAAAAAAAAAGAACGTTAGTATCTTGGAGAACTTGGTTGAAACGACGTTACTTTCGTGTAGTAAAGACGGAAAAAATGACGGAACAGTCTTACACTTTTTCCCCCTAGTCCCCGTTCTTACCGTCCGAAAAGGAACTTCGTTCATAATCTTCCCATACCAAATCGATCAGCTAACTAGCAGTGTTGTATGTGGAAGCCAATTTTGTCTTTTTATTTTTATTTTTGGCTTCTGCTCGTTGGGGAAAGTTGTTCATCATGATCAGTATAAGTACGTCGAAAAATTAAACAAAAAAAAAACTTGAGAGGTGTCAAGGGACACCCGGATGGAACGAAGTAAAATATAAATATAAATAGGTTTAAATTACATTCAAACTCTTCTCTGCGTTCTAAAATCAAGTTTTTATTATCTTCATAAATTTGAATGAACAAAAAGTGTCGTTACAACTTTTAGTCTTAATTTTTTCCGTCTAGCCCCCTTTCGCAACGCGCGATAAGGAACTTCGTTCCAAAAGGAACAAAAGGTGTTATGATTACGATCCACTAGAAATACATATTTAGATTTTGACCCTCCAAAAAAAAGTTGAGATCAGGCACTGAGTTCTTATGTAGTCTTTGACTCCGTCTCAATATCGTTGAAGCACACATATCGCTCTGTCTATTTCTATTTAGGTACAGTTGGTATTCAAACGTATTGACGGATGAGTAGAGGCAGATTTCTTTTAATCGTCTCCACGAGGCCAATGCAAAAGTATTAACATGGATACATAGAAACGTTATTATACCTATAACTTATTAAAATAAGGAGTTTCTTTTTACCCGACTACGGCAAAACCAAGAGGAAGGGTAATGATTTTAGCAGTCTATGTGTGTTTTTACGTATGTATGTATGTGGGTATTTATGTCTGTTCCACCATAGCATCCGAATCGCTTATCCGATTTTGACAAGTGAGATGTCAATTGATTTATCATATCTGTCTGGATGACATAAGGTACAATTTGTATCCAATAATAGTATTATGCAACAGCTGTATAAGGGGTCCGAAACGGGTTCAAAAAATTGGAGCGCGCAGGTCACGATGGGAGCCTTGGCGAGCATCGTAAGGCGTCGCCAGCGAACATTTTTTGACGCATTTATAGAACGTTGCATACAATACTTTTTCTACGACTATATTTACTAAATAAAATACAAAAATAAACAAAGAAAGTATGAAAATGTTTAAGATAAGTATGTCAGATTAGTCAGATACTAGGTATTAATGATAGTTGTATATTCACTTTAAAAAGAAATAATTAAATTAAAATAAAATTAATATTTAAAGGCTCCCATACAATAAATGTGATTTTTATAGATACTTGGCCGGTCATTTTTTATTGAAGTTTACTTCGTAGTAACTTTATTTAAAAAAGCGTTTATTTTATGTTGGCAGTAAAGTTTTTAATACAAACTATGAATTCAGTTGTTTGTTAACTTGGTAGTTGTAATTTTTTTGTCAAGTTAGTGTTGATCGAGTTAAACCTTAACCTAACTAAGGCAATTAGCATTACTACTAATCTACATAGGGGGGCGTCCATAAATTACGTGAGATGTTTAAGGGGGGGAGGGGTCAAGTCAAACCTCATCTAATCTTACGTGGGAGAGATGGGGGTCTCGGCAAATATCACGCAATTTTTTTTCTGATTTAAACAAAAAAAATATACTATTTTGGTCTATTTAATCCAGATTGTACATGCTTAAGATTTAATCTTAACCCTTCAATCCAGGAAGGTTTATTGCTTATTTGATTGACAGGTGTCATGACCGTGGGAAAATTACGTCATCGATTCCGCCGTTCACAAAAAAAAATAATTACTCCGTAACCAAACCATATTTTTACATTCTGTAAAAAAAGATTTTACTAATAAATATATTGTCTTTCAGATATAAACGTAAAACAAAGAAGCATAATATGAAAAAATACAGTAGATAGTTATTCAAGGTCAAAGTTGATTAATTTTTTTTCCAACGCGTTTACGTAAGAAACCCACATTTTGAAAAATCTCACGTGAGATTGGGGGATGGGGGAGGAGGTTGAATAAAATCTCACGACATCTCACCATTACAGAAAATTCAAAAAAACACCTCATGTAATTTATCGACGCCCTCTAGGCAATTAGGCGCATAGATTTAAAGAAAAAAATCTGGGTCTACGGCTAGGGTATCTTTTTTGTGAAATTAAGACACATGTGCTTTTATAAGGAAAACAGAATATTTATACTTTTCTGAAATCGTATTATACTTAAATTTGTTATATTAGTGTTCGGGACCATTTAAAGACAGATCTTCTTCTTCTTATCGAATCGAAATGGCTCAAATTAGATATTGTAAGACCAGAACCTAGTCACGGCAACCGCCCTGTTATTGGCAACATTCAGATCGAAGGAGAGGCAATTGGGAAATAGCATAAGATGGTCCATGGATTGTGTGAGCCCTTCAATTCGATACCTCTGCGGCTCCGAGCAGCCAGAGAAACCTCGCGGTTCGACCCCTCCGCTTCGTCGTAATCGAATACGTAGGCGTAGGAACATTAGCTCGTTCACTAGGTACCGCCCGGCAGCACCTGGACGACTTGCGTCCTAAGTAGGCCCTTCTGCCACCGTAGCTTACATAATGTTAAATTTTATCCAGATTATTTGAATATTGTCCGATTTACTTCAATTGTGTTAAGCCTGTTGGCGGCGACCTGGAGTGCTATTTTTTATTTAAGGACTCACCGAAACACTAAACGTGTAGTTTTCCAACTCACCGCTTGCGTAAAAAACTATTTGGCCGAATTTTTGAAACCGTTGTGTCAACGAAAAACAATATTGTTTTACGCAGAAAACAGTTTTCTAAGAATTTCACCAGTTATAAAAAAGCAGCACGAAACGGAACGGATTCTCTATGAAAGGTTTCTCTGACATATTTGCGCCACAAATGTCAAAATTACAAGTGGTCGAGACCACTCGTTGCAAATCCTTCGCATACGATCATTTCAAAAATGCGCCCGTTTGGAAACGCTCGCGTAAACCATTCGTAATGTGACAAGTGATTTGAAAAATGCGTCCCCTGCCATTTGGCTGATATATGTGCAGTACAGACATCATCAGATATAATAGCATTATAGTTAAATATTACAAAGCCTGGCCAAATGATTGAATGACGGCAAAAAAATAAAAATATAATGGCACATAGTTGAGTTGTGTTAATAATTCGTCATTACAATAACAATATCTATCACAATTTATTTCGTATTATTTTTTTTGTATTATACTTACTTACTGATATCTACTGTTAAATTGTATATGACCAAGTTAGGTATACTCAACAGTTGATTGCTTGAATACACGCTGGCATCAGTGAAACAGCACCCTAAATATACAATCTGGTGTAACTAGGCCCTAAAACAAAAATAAAAGACGAACATAGCGTAAGTGAAATTATCGATACCTCCGTAATTTCAGAGGCATTGATGCGGATTCATTACTAAGTGAAGCTGGTAACATAAATTGGAGCCTAGTTCTGGAAAAGGAAAACATAGATGACAAAGTAAACAAATTTAATTCTTTGGTTCTTGGATTATTGGATCAACATGCTCCGCTCCGACGTGTCAAGATTAAACATAAATGTTCCTTGACTTACGGATGAAATAAAACCAACCGTAGATACAAACGTTGTCCATCTGAGACTAACTTAAAAAGTTATAAATTGCTCCGCAATCGCATGTGTCGCGATGCAGCGGCGTTACTTTCATGATTCACTAATCAACCGTAGCCCTGCGGAAACTTGGAAATTTTTCAAGTGGTGTGGGAAAAACGTCGGAGGTCAATCATTTTGATACAAGGAAACTTAATAAACACTTTTCTAAGCCACCTGTTGACCTTGATCCTTCTTCTCTCAGCTCTCAAAAATCCTTCAGCTTGGAAACAAGCACATGTCATACCACCGCCAAAAACCACCAACCCTTGTTCTTTTTCTGACTTTCGCACTATTTCTATATTGCCTTATCTTTCAAAGTACTTGAGCAAATCGCACATAACCAATTTTCTTCTTTCCTTTTAAGAAATAGTCACATTAGTCTCTTTCAGTCTCCGTGTTTCGACCAGGCCTCAGCACTTCTACTGCTTGGTAAATGTGACTGATGATATTCTACGGGCAATTTTTTAATGTTTTACTAACGTTAACTTTGCTAGTTTTGCTTGATTTCAGTAACGCCTTCAACTCAGTGATATCCTTCTGGGGATCCTTCACTCTATCAATGTATCTTCTTCTGCCATAAATTGGTTTAGTTTCTATTTACATGGACGGTCACAGAATGTCTGCCTTAATGAAACTTTCCGACTGGTGTGATCTGGGAGCCGGAGAACCTCAAGAAGGTTGTCTTTCCCCTTTATTGTTTTCTGTATTTGTAAATACCATCACTAAAATTCTGTCCTGTAAATTTTACTTATACGCGTATGACCTGCAACTGTATCGCACTCCCCGGGGGATGATGCTGAATCAGCCATCGCAGCGATGAATGATAACTTTTGTTCTTTATCGGAATGGACAACATGTCACGGTCTAAAGCTAAATCCCACTAAGTCTCAGGATATTGTGAACGGTACTAGTGTTTCGCGTAACCGGATTGATTCTAATGGTCTTTTGCCTATGACATTTGTGGGTTCTGTGATTGCCTTTACCAACACAGCCAAAAACGTCTAACGAGATTAACCTTAAATGGTCAGCCCACATAAATAAAGTCAGTTGTAAGATCCTCTTTTCCTTCCACACCTTAGATCTCTCCAATACTTCTTGCCCATTAAGATTAAGATTTCTCTTGCCCAATCCCTTATTCAACCAAATTTCAATTACGCTGATACTTGCTACTTGGATGCAACAAAAGATCTATCTTTTAGATAAACTGGAGCGTTTGCAAAATCTGTGCATCCATTTCATATTACTTAAGGGAGTTCGACCATGTTTCCGAGCACTGTGCTCAACTGAAATGGTTGCCTATATGGCTCCGTAGAGACAGTCGTATTCTTTATCTTCTTTTCAACGTCCTACACCATCCTTCTTTCCCCTCCTATCTGCGAGAGCGTTTCTCCCTTTTATGTCCTCCAAATTCTTACCTAAGGCCTGTCCTTAAATTACTCCTCACAACACCGCTACCTTTACCTAGTCCTTCTCGGTACATGCAGTCAGACTATGGAACTCATAACCACCTTCTATATGTGAATCTAAAACGATTTCAGTATTTGAAAGACGAGTAAAAGATCATTATTTATTGGAATCATCTTAATTGTAATTTATATTGTTAATATTAAGTACAAGTATTTGTTATATTTCCTTCTAAATAGACATATGTATTTATTTAAGTATATGTGTAATATATGTAGGTATGTTTATTTGTAGGTAGTGTTGTTTTTTTGTCATTTAAATTTTCTTCTTCCTTTATCCTAAGTATGAATACGCCTGTATGTCTATCTTACATAAACATTTCCTCTCACAGGCCTCCAACTTTTATTTGATGTATTCTCTGTATAAATTTTCCGTGTACATAAATTGGTAAATAAATAAAAATAGCGGAGCTATAACCTCGGCTGAGCTAGGCCTGCGCTACCTATAACGTGACGGCAGCACATCACTGACAGGACGCGTCGTGTCCTGTCTGATTATTGGAAATCCGTTATTGAATATATGATATTGATTGCGACGCGGTGCGGCGAGGCGCATAGGGCGTGAAGTGAGTTTTTAACACTAGAGATCCCGTTTTTGCCAATAGACTTGAAAAATCGAATGAAGCAAATGTTTCTAAATTCCGGAAGGTTTCAAAAGTCCTTGCTAAATTAGAAGCCTGCGGCCCATGACCCTTAGGAAGATAATGTCTCGTCACTATCACGTTTCTATCTAACTGAATTTTTTTGATCACAGGTTGTAATACCCCCTTAGCTCCTGCGCAGATAGTATATTTAAGTAGGTATATTTTTATTATTATTGGAATACATATGTACATATATACCGTACCTTTTTTGCGGAATTGAAGGTAGAATAAAATCTGATTAGTGACGGGCAAGCCGCATCGCCTATGATATTATTCATGTTGTAGTGGTATTTTACGATATGCGCAGTATAAAAAGCAGCTGGTACATTACCTGTTAGTCTAAGCCAGTTAGGGGACAATCAACGATTTTATTGAAACTTCCAATTGGTATTAAGAAAACTTTTTTAACGCGTCGGGTGATAACGTTATCGTTACTCTATGATATAGGAGCGGTAGGAAACACACTTACTTAAATAGATGACTATTTCTTCGATTGCTAAGAACATAACCAAAAATGTAAACTAAATGTGAATTGCGTACACTTTTTGTGCGTCGTGCTTGTTAAGCGAAACATAATTTATAAGAATAGCAAATTAAATTCGCCGTACAAGTAACAACGTTCTGGATCTGGAAGAATAAAATCGTAAAATTTGAGCCAACGATACGATAAGAACAAATACCTATAAGGTTAACAATATAAGGGTAACATTATAAAAGGAGGGGTTTTGTTTTACACCTGTCATCACATTTTTTTTATTACAGACGCGATTTAATGACGTAGCACCTAGGGATTCGCAGTTTAACTCAAACGAGTTGTATAAGCGAGGAAATTCCATATTATAATTGCCGGTCATGTTTCACTAAACTAGCTGATATTCGCACACTTTTTACCATGTCGTCATCGTGTAATAGGTACTCATATCTTCAAAATTGAGGATTGTTTTTTGTTCTCAGGATGCCTTGCCCCTTATTCTTGTTCAACCCACGTTACTGGTATATGATACGCCGAATCCTGGAGTCTGGGTCGCGCAAGTTTGGCATGGTCGCGTACGAGAGAGAGGGCACCCATTCTGAGTACGGCACGGTGAGTTATTTTTAGGGTACATGGATCTTATATCGAGTGTCGACTAGTTGCCTTGCCCAATGCCCCTTCAAAAACTATATATCATCGAACAATTATACTGAATGATACTAGATAACTTTTTTTAACTGTTTTTATTCCTTAGGAAAAGTTGAATATCATTGACTGAAGTTGTCTTATATAGTACCTTTTGTTTATTTATTTTCAGATTCTGGAAATACGCGACTGCGTCCACCTGCAGGACGGGTGCACTATTGTAACGACTGTGGGACTATCGCGCTTCCGGGTCGTGGAGAAGGATATTTGGGATGGGTGAGTTTTTAACATAAAATAAAACTGTTATACTAGCTAGAAACCTACATATTTAATTTACTCCTATTTTTGCATATAATAAATAAAACAAAACGTACTTGTTTTGTTTTACGTAAATTTCTAAACGTAAACTTGCATTTATTTCTAAATAGCTATTTATATTCATATAACGAAGTCAATATTCATGACCTGTTAAAATCTAAAAAGCCTAGTCCGTGACGCATTTTCTGGTACAATTTAAACTGAAAATAGTTTTAATTTTACTAGTATGGCTTGGAAGCTTGTGTAATACATAAAATGAGCTTGCTGAATGAATTAGAACGAAACCAAAACAAATATTAATTTACTTACGTGTAACGTTACAGCGGGTACAGATGGTGCGACGTCGCCCGCGTGGCGCCTGTAGTGGACATACCTATCGAACTGGAAAACGTGGAGCGCCTGCGAGCCCTAGCCTATCTTATCTCGGCCAAGGCGAGGATCTGGATCCGCGGCATGAACCCCGAGCTGCGCTCCAAGATCGAGACCGCCTTCGGCGATGTGCCCCGCATGGTCGTTAGCGGCAACTGGTACAAGGAAGCCGATGGGCCCGCTTGGCTCTGGTGGCTCATCTCCATCCTGCCGCTCAAGCTTGAGATCAAGGTACTATTTAATCCTCTGCTAATACTTACTTACTTAGGCCTCTGTCTTTAATTTAGATGCTGATTCTTGTACACAGATAATAGAGAAGATATGTTATAGTCAAAATCATTTATTTCCTTTTGGGTTGTATATTAAATTGTTAATTATAAATTGATAATAGATACTTGTATCTTTCGACTTAATGATAGTTGATGACTTCTGATATTTACTTACAGCTAAGTTACTTTGGTTTGCTTCCTAAGCGTATGTGCAGAAGAACTTTCTATTCTCATTTTCTCCAAATACTTCAACCTAAAATTGGGTATTTTTTCTGGATCAAAAATAAATTATTTTGTACTGCTATGAAAATAAAACATCGCAAAATAATGTCACTTGTCTTTGAAAATATCGATTTCAACGTGATTTTAGATTATTATTGCAGAAAAACTGGTAATAAGAGCGCTATTTGACTCCAAGAAACTATGACGACATCTGCCTGTATTTCATACAAATCGCATTGAAAATATTTTTTTTAACTTTAGAAATAACTACTACTGTGAATTTTTTCACTTTTTTGGCATGATTAATATACATACCTATACCAAATTACAGCTTCCTAGTACTTATAGACTCTTGAGTAAAACCGCGGACTGACAGACAGACATGGCGAAACTATAAGGGTTCCTCGTTTACTACGGAACACTAAATAGTATCTGATTTGACTTGTTGGAAAATTCGATCGGATTAAACTGATAAAATTGAAGTCTGTAGAGCCAGCAGTTTGGGCTGTGCGTTGATATGTCAGTCAGTCAGGATAGTTGTGGGCTGAAAATACAGATTTATGTTATAATTATGAATAACATATATATATATTCTTTCAGATCCTGATCCTGGCTACGAACAGCCTGGAGAAGCGCATGCGCGCAGTGTTGCGCACCCTGGACACGTCGCTGGCGCAGCCGCCGCACAGCGTGCGCGACTACGAGTCCGCGCTGGCGGACTGGTGGCAGCAGCGGCACTTGTGATCGGCGCGCCCCACCATGCACTTCTTCACCGTCGGCCGGTACCTGTACTCCACCATGCGCCTCGTCCGACGCAACAATCGCCTACATTACACTTATATTATACCTTATGTATTCCTCTAAATAAGACTCCAAGAGCCTCCGCAAATTATGCCACTAGTCACACGCCTCCGTACATTTTGTATGGACAATGGATTGAGGGGAATCAAATCACATACTATCTCGTGTAGTAGTTCGAGACGCGGCCATAAGTTTGATTGATTTGCTTAGACAGATATAACGTACTCGCGAACTGCGCGAACACCAGTGGCCTAATGTGGGGGGACTCGAAATTTGCAGGGTACTGTTGTGATGTTTGTACCTATTTCTGATGTGCACTTAATGTTAATATATCTTAAATCTTTACTTCTCTTGTCAGTGTAATCTACTCTATCTTGAAAGGTAAGTGTGCCAAATACTATCTAGAAATTGTTTATGTGAGCACTACAAACCTACTTTCATTGTGATAAGTAATTTACATAAATTTTAAATGATCCGCACTGTATTTAGGGTCCATTGATATTATGTAGTGTGAAGTATACATGTATATTTGATGTACCTTACAATTATAGTAGGTTAGGTATACCTCTCTTGTATGCCTAATATCAACGCCTTGTGCGTTATACTTATAATAATAAGATGTCCAATTAGTAGAAATATGGTCACGTTATAAATTATAAATTTATTACTGATTTCATTATTTAGTACAGAATTATTATCTACTATTTTAAGCAATAAAGACATTTCAAAAATATATTTTTCTTTTATGAATCTGACAAGATGAAAGGAGTAAAAAATATTTCGATGAATATATTTGGGAAGCAGATATTAGAATATATGTACATTCCAATTATTCTTATATATTTTTGTAATGTCGATTATTTTCTTTTTCATTATAAATCCCTGTTAACTAATATACTTAAATAGGCATGACGAATAGAAAAATATGTTTAGCCTATCGGTTAGATTATTAAAAAATATTGTATACGTATTTTTTATTTTCTCTGAGAAACCAAAAATTACAAAGATACAGCGCATTGAAATTTCGCATCACATCACGGCTACGTACGATTTTTACATAGAGGTGACGTCGCAAGCCCCCACTCCGGAATTTTGATGCTTCGTATCTTTGTGATTTTTTACTTTTTTGGAAAACTGAAAAATATAGGTCTATTATTTTTGGACAATCTAAAAGACGGACTAATTACAATTATACTTTTCTAACCCTGTCGTCACCCCTATTGTATTGAGACTGTCTTTACTGTTAGATGTTTCCAGATTTATAATATAATAAGTGTTGCATTTAATTGTAGTTTTATGTAGTACTATAAATTTATAGTATGTAGTTGGCTGGCAGACCAACATTATACAGATATACTAAGTATAGATAGAGTATGTTTTCCAGCAAGTACTGGTTGTTCTTTTAATTAAAGTCTATCGTGAAGCTCCCGTTACTTATTAGTGCATGTGTTCTCTTTTATCTTTCGTATGTTAAGTGGTGGAAGTGTTGTCGCCAATAATTATATAATAGCTTGACATGTTGAATTGAAAGCTTGAATTGAAAGGATATTGCAGGCTTGAATCACCTGATTATCCGAAAAGAAAGATGATTCCGTGTTTCGGAAGGCACGTAAAACTGTGGGTCCCGAACGCCACCTAGCGTTTGATCATCAAACTATCCAAGGATTGGTTCCTGGTTTGCCCTTTGGGTTGCGGAGGTCAGACGGCAGTCGCTCTGTGTAAAAACCAGTAACCTCGTCAAATCTCCTTGGTTAGGTAGCGGACCCCGGGCTCTGAAGCGTTACTGCTGAGGATGCAACCGGGAATACGCTCGGATGATGATGATCAATGGTCGGATAATCGGATGCATATTTACCTAAAGTTGAGATGTTGGCAGTTATGGAGTGCACTTTTGTATCTGAAAAATCCCAGGATTCCAGAATCGACAAAATTTTGTGTTTTGATTATAGAATCAAATCGGGTAAGGTGTATATTTACTTACGTTCAGGTGTTGGCTAATGTGGAATGCACTTGATCGATTAGTGAGAAGTTTTTTGAATCCCGGAATTTGAATTTAAAAAATATGTCTTAAGAAGCCGCTTCCATAATTTCCTAGCCAAAAATTACCTTTAGGTAAATATGCATCCGATTATCCGACCACTGATGATGATGTTGAATTGAAAGCCTTCTAATACTAATTTAATGATAATTAAGTATGTTGATTTCCTACTAAAATTTCGCTATTTTGTACTTTTATCAGTTTCTGAGTGCAGGTCAAAATATCAATCTTAGTTTTAGCATCCTCTTCGTGAGGTAGGAAATCGACTTTGGTGCTCAGCCAACTTTTTCTTTTTACAATAAGATAGAAGTAATTAAAAAATAAAAATTAATATTGTTGTAAATTAGAGTACTCTGTTATCAAGTTACGAATATCTAGTAAGATTTAATAATCGTTAGATATTTATGTTATTAAGATAAAAATCGATCTCATTATGTTTTCATAAAAACTTATATAAGATAATAATTAAAAAGGTAAAATTAAGTAATTAATGTATAAGTATATAAAAAAAAAACAATTCAGCCGACAGCAGGCAAGGTCCCAAAAACGCTGGCGGTATTTCCGCTCTGTAAGACTCCCTATAGCCTCTGGCTGTAATACGCGCCAAGTCTAAGGATCCCTAGAGACATAGATCAGACGTGCGGAAACCTAGTCTCCACGGCAAAAGGCGCAAATATGTACGGCTCGCCCAGCGTTCAGTATGCCGCGCCTGGTCTCTTGCAGATGTGACGGGGCCACAGTTTTCACACGGTTGGCATCCCAAACTATTTCGTCGGGTCTCTTTGCCCCATCTCATCTGGTACACCGGTGATCACAGAAGCGGGTCATGCACTGCGGTAGCCGGCCGTATCTCATTAGTTGTAAAATTAACGTGATGTTAATTACGTTTTCGTTTCATTAAATATATCATATTTCTTACACAGTGGTTTAGATATTAATGGAAAATGTTTCTGTCCGAAAATCTGAGAAATCGTGTCAGTAGGCGAGACGGTAACTAACACACAAATTGATCTTTATTTGGATAGTTACTTTTCGCATTGATAAATACTAACAAAAAATCCGAATGCCGTTCCCTTGTTTTCTGTTGTAATGCCCTGTCAGGGTTCATGTTGTACCTACTAATTTAACAAATGACTATGTTGAAAGTGTACAATGTAAAAAGCAATAAATAAATTGAAATAAAGTAGACATGTGATATCGTTTCCATGGAAAAAAAAATTTTCTAATTTCGATACATATTTATCGCGAATAGTTGTTCAAAATGATGGACTGAATCACTCCTTAAACTGTGTGTACTTAATTAAAAAGGACAATATATTGTGAATAGTGATCATGATAGGTTGCTATTGCTTACCGTCTCGCTGAATCTTCCCTTAAACTATTTGTATTTAATAAAAAAGGATGTTGTGCAATTAATTCACTTTGCCACCTCCATGCCCACAATGACACCGAGCGTGGTGGTCTTATGGCATACCTCCCCGTAAAGGAATATATATATATATATATAATGTTCCTACAAATGTTTATGGAGACCATAAAAAAGGTGGACAAAGGCCCTGATCTTCATAATTGATAATTAAAATTTTATAAAAATCCTTAAGGGGGCTACCTGAATTTTTTTGGGGTCCAGTGCTGCCCCCATTTGAATTATATCATTTAAAAGGAAACGGAGATATAATTTTAAATTTTGTCTTGACCAGGCTCTAGATAACTCTTCAAACCATTCTATGAACTACTATTTACAGTTTAAAGTAAGAACGTGAAGCTTTTCTACGCACATACGCCAAAAGTGGCCGTGGTAGTCCCTTAAGTATAGTAGACGTAAGTGTCCATTTGATGTTTTTTTTGGGATCAAAAGCCATACAAGTGAATAACATACGTTAAAGACATTTCTGCAAGAAAATACTAAGGCAAATTAATTTTCTTTTTAAGTTCCGTGTGGTCCATGCTAATCTGGCGCTTTTGTTATTTTGTTTGCCACTAACAACACTTGAAAAAATAAAGAAAAACGCCAATTTAGCATGTATGTTATGTTATTCACTGCACGATCATATCCCAGAAGTCTCTACTTGGTGTATAACCATACCCTACCCATTGCTATCTATAATAATATCTAAAATATATTTTTGTTATTCTTACACTTCCAGCTTTACCAATCTTTACATATTTTTTAAGTATATAATTTAGTAATATTGAGTAAGCTTGCTGTGATCGAATATTGTTTAATATATTTAACTACTATGTCGTTTGTTAGTATATTCAATGATACTCATTCTACTATTTTATTAGTATCATATTTACTAAATTTAAGACAGCAAAATATTTTCTGTTATGTTGTGAGAGCTCAGATACACTCTGCTCTACCTCTTACCCTTTTTGTATCATACCTTTATAATCACATTGTAAATCCAAGATTATAATGTTTAAATGTGAAATAAGTCTTTTTATTTAAGTGTACCCCTTTTCAATAGAATATAAAAATATTTTTTGTTTAGACAGGCGTCCGTTTAGTGTTAGTATTACAGAACTTACGATCAGTGTTAGTATACTTTATTAATTTAAATATTTACTTGATCCATTGAAGGTGAGCGTGTACGAGGCAACACCTTATGAGTATGTACCCAGTGCCGCACAATCCGACAATCAAATTAGTATATAAGTAATTGTACAGGCGACTCGTAGGGTAGGCACTTGAACTTGGAGGAGCCACTCAACCCCTCAAGCTTCTATATGAAAAACAAAGCCGATGTAGGATATTGACACAATTTCTATTCTAAATCTTTGTTGTGATGCCCCGCCACCAGTATTACAGAAGGCTGAGTTAACTAGTGTATGAGCACGACGAACTTTATATACGTACATGTACCTGTACGGTGAATTGAAGTGCGAATTTTTCGTTTTTAAAGACGTTATCTATTAATCGTATCCCACCAAAAACATAAATATTAAAATGGGAGCCAAGTTCAAATTCGACAAAAGAATTGAAATCTAAATGGCCGCCAAGTTCTGTAGAGAATACTGAATTTTATTTTTAAGAATCTTAACATTTGACCGTCTAGTTTTTTACCAACAATCTATACTCTTCACTCTCTTCATGTATTTTTTTTACATAATAATTCATATGTAATAACGCAATTAATAACGTAAAAAGCAATTAAAAATCCTATCAGAAACATTTTCAACTTCTACGCGGACGAAGTCGCGGGTTAAAGCTAGTACCTATGTAATATCTACAATTGATTCACATAAATGATAATAAAAACCATGTTTTTACTAGTCGAAAACATTAACCTCTTTCTGTAGTCGGATAGAAAATCTTAACGATTCACCCGAAATTCGTAAACGTACATAACTAAAAATTTTAACATGTTAACATTATTCATATGCCAAAGTCAAAGTCAAAGCCATGGGGGTGAAAGTCCCTTACGTAGCGAATTTTTCGTTTTGAACGACGTTATCTATTAATCTTATTCCGGACTATTTATCAAAACCACTTTTAGTTATTAGTTTATTAGAATTTGTGGAGATGTCGCACTACGTGTTTTCTCATTTCTCATTTTACGGCTTTACGGTATAGTATAACCAATAATTTCGCACACTAAGCCTAATTGGTGTAACGGTTTCCACGTTCAAATTAAATCAGGAGTCTACAGGTTCAAATCACCTCAAAGGCCAGATATGCTTATTAAGCGGAATGGTGAAATAATATTTAACATACAATATTAAATATTTCTAAAGTATCTCAATAACTTAGGCGAGTTACGAGTATGTGGCTAATTCAGCAAACTTACATTTTACATTTTTATGCAGATAAAATATTCTCTATTATTACATTTATCCGATGTTCTTAGTAGTGAAAGCCTCTGTGAATAACTCTTTAATTTGTAAACCCCACTTAGCACACATGTCCTTATACAATCGTTTACCTGACAGAGGAGAGAAGAGGGCAGGGCACTTGACTGAAGCAATGCATATTTGGAAATGCTAAATGGAAAAATAGAGTTCACAAACTCAAAATATTGTGAAAGACTCATTCAAAGACAATCCACTTGAACCCACACCATGGGTTAGTCAAATTCGAGGACTACTAGACCGATTGGGCTAATTTGAACTGAATAAAACTAGAGGTTTCTTTGGTGAGAAAATATGTAAAAATTCCGAGGAAATATAGGTGATAGGGTAAGTGCTCCGGTAAATGAACACTACCTAGTGAATGAACAGAACGCATATTTTTTCCAAACATAAGAAAACTAGCTAATTCTACCAGGTGATGTAAATTTTTTCAAACAGGCCACACACTTTGGCGTTAGAAAATGCTCACTGATGATTTAAACATCTCAGATGCAAAATAGCGACTGAGTAAAGCTGGCGTGGTGCGCTGTGAAAACAAAGTTGTATGGACAGGAATTTACGACCCAGGTACGACATCACTCACTATTGTTAGTTTTAAAGCTGTATCTTTTTATTTTTAAATTGATATTCACATAAAACCAGGTCATTCATGAATCTATGCTTGCATTTTCTAAAATAAATCTTAGTAATTGCAAATACATTTTGAATAAATCAGGTGTTCATTGACTAGCTCATAACATGGCATCAAATCTAGTGAATGAACGGTCGTTCTTTCACTGGAACATTACACATTTCGAAAATTTAAGTATTATCTGACTTCGGACTATTGTATTAATGCGTTTTCATGATTTTGTAGAGATGCCACTGACGCGTATTTGAGCCCATACAAATTTGCCTATGAGTCTAAAGGTGCCGCTAGATACGTATTTGCGTCTATTGTTCGGTCCCGAGTGCACATTATCCATTTTTGAATATCCACAAAAACAGATAATCTTTGGTACTTACCTGTGCTACATTCTCAACAAGAACAAAGAAACGACAAATCAAAAACAAAGGCCGCCTCAGGTGGTGACGGTATTTCAAAGGCCAAATTATAAACAACTGTGACCCATTGACCACTTTCTATGTTCTTTTCTTAGAATCGGATCAATGTTTCTTGTGTACCTACCTATCAAATACGCGAAACGTACAATAGGTATGTAGGAACCTACCTATTTTACGTTTCTAGTATTGACATCTCCAAGATCATACAATTTCGCAATAAGTGCAATGAATAGGCACCTAATTTGTAATCGGACGTAAATAAAAGAATAATATTTATACAAATTAATTTATTTCATTTATATAATCAACATAGGGAGCCCTGTCCATGTCAGTAATTAATTACTAATGGACTAATGAGGAAGATGAGAGGGGATTTTCCTTCCTCTGGTTTCAATAACACTATGAAAAAAAAAGTACCTAGGTACTTGGTAGTAGTACTGTTGGTGGTACTACACTTACTATTATTATTGCGATTACTTCGATACTTAAGTTATTGCTGCGCCATCTATCGTAACTTACTGTACTAATATATTTTTTAAAGAAAACGCCTCATTGAAGAATGACGTGGCAGTGAAAGCATTTAAATATACAAAAAGGGAAACACACCTCGTGCTGTTTTAGCACTGCCGTAGTATTTGAGAATTACATGCCAGGTGTGATCTACCGCACTGTCGTTAGAGAACGCCAGATCACGCGAGGGGTGATGAGCAGCACGGCCATAGGGAAAAATGGATAACACGCGTGGCGTGTGGCGGCCGCACTGGCGTACCCGTTTTGAAAAACGTGTGAAAGGCGTGTGTTTTCAGCAGTGAATGTGTTAAAAACTTTTATTCGTTTTTTTATTCATTTAGAGTAATGCTTGGCTCGGACCTGCGCCTATATGGACGAAAATTTACCTTACTCAGTGATCACAAGCCACTGGAGAGAATTTTTAGCCCAAATGCAGAGGCCCCTAAAATGGCCAGTAACAGATTATTACGCTGGGCTATGCTATTAAACAGTTATGATTATTCAATAACATACCACACATGCAAAGAAAACACACCGGCCGATGCACTATCACGACTGCCATTGCCAGGATCCGACACAACATTAAAACGAACCGGTTACTCCGAATTTGCACATTTACTACATTTACGATTAAACAATATCCATATAACACAACTTACGCTCAAACAACGAACAATACGAGATGAAACGTTAAGTAAAGTTAAGAACTACATTACTTCTCACTGGCCAGCGAAAAGCACCTTGAAGGGTGAATTACTTACATATTTTGAAAAAAGAGATGAATTATCATTTGAAGGTGGTATTGTGTTGTGGAATGGAATGGAAGAATATGCATACCGACAATACTTCGAGAGGAGATATTAGAAATGCTACATGATGGTCATAGTGGGATAAATGCGATGCAATCACAAGCACGCCTTCATGTCTACTGGCCCAAGATAGAAAACGACATAATTGAATTTACAAAACTTTGTACTTATTGTCAAAAGTCACGACAAAACAATACCCAAGCACCAGTATATTCGTGGGGAGTACCCCCAGAACCATGGTATCGCCTGCACATCGATTTCTCTGGACCATTCCTTGGGTACACATGGTTAATAGTCATTGATGCTTACACTAAATGGCTAGAAGTACTTCCAATGAAAACAACTACAACAAGGGCAACAATTCTTAAACTAATGAGAATTTTTGCAACATACGGAGTACCTAGATATATTGTATCTGACAATGGGCCTCAGTTTATAGCGGAAGAATTCAACACCTTTTGCAAAGAAATCGGCTTGGTTCACATTAAAACTACACCTTACCACCCACGGACGAATGGATTAGCAGAACGAGTCGTGTGAACTTTTAAAGAGCACATGTCAGCATCAAATAGAAACATCGATATTTTTGAACGCCTTTACAAATTTTTACATGCTTACCGGAACACTCAACGTAACACTACTAATCGATCTACTTGCGAAATGCTTTTTGGACGTAGTATGCGCACAACATTTGATCTTTGGAAATCAGATGCAAAAGACAATCTAGAGAGAGCACGTTTAAATCAAGAACTTAGAAGCCATACACGAAACAAAGACTTGCTAATGAGTACGAGCCGAACGCTGCAGTCTGGGTTAATCGACCCCTTAGCAAGGAATCTGATCCTGGTGTGGTCGAGAAAAGAACGGGATTGTACTCCTACATAATAAAGATGTATGATGGAACTATAAAACGTAAGCATGCGGACCAACTAAGACCCAGATTGGTAGAGAGAAAGGCAGAACCAATGAGCCACATAGCTTTTCAGCAGAAAAATAACCGTAGTTCTAGTTATTATTATAGGCCAGTTGTTTTACCGGAGGAGAGAGGAGACGACCCAGGTGTTCAACTTCAGCAGCCTGAGCCGCAGCCCGGGCCATCTTGGCAGGAGCAGTCGATGCCGCCTGGCGAGCCACGCCGCTCTGAGCGAGTGCGCAAGATTCGGCTTCCCAGGGGGGGAGGGGGGCGGGGTAATGTTGTAAACTCTTTGCTTGACTATTATATTTAAGACGAAGTGGTAGCTAAAGTGGCGCCCCCATTTGAAATAAATTGTTTAAAACTAAATATGGTGATAATTAAAAATTTGATTTGTATGAATGTCTAGAAAGACCTTTAAACTATTTTATGAATAACCTTTGAAAGTAATATTGGTAGTCCGTCTAGTTTTAAAACTGTTTTTCGCCAAAAGTGGCCTCTTTTGGCGAAAAACAATTTTAAAACTAGACGGACTATTGGTAATAATTTCAAAGGTTATTCATAAAATAGTTTAAAGGTCTTGCTAGACATTTATACAAATCAAATTTTTAATTATCACCATATTTAGTTTTAAACAATTTATTTCAAATGAGGGCGCCACTTTAGCTACCACTTCGTCTTAAGTACTTTTCTTCGAATAATGTCAAGTCACCGTAAGTCATTGTCTTGTCACATCTAAAGATATTTCAACATGCTTTTACTTAGAAACTAGTTTTATTTAATTATATAGCAGTCGTCTGTATTTAAAACACGTAGATGACGCCATCTTGGATTATTGCCAGATAGTTCATGAAAAATAACGAAGCCGCTAGTGTGACCAGCGCTTTATCGCGATAACTTTTTAGTGTACACTACGTACGAAGATTCGCCGCGAATCGCGGCGATAGGCACAAGTGCAGCCGAAGCATTACAGTATAAGCGATAATTTATCGCGCCCAGTACCAAGCCTGATTGGCGTAGCAGTTAACGCAATGAACTCAAAATCATTGAGATCTCAGGAATCTTAGGTTCAAATCCCACCTCACTGTAAATAAATTTTGTATTTGATATATTTTTTTTAGAATAACATTAATAGATGACACCACATTTGCAAGTCTGCAGCTTAAATTGTTGGCAGAAAAATTACGCAAGATGGCTCTCTATTTCAGTTATATTAGAGTAGGTACTCTATGGTATAACTATCTAATTTGTGGTCAAGGCAAGGCACCTTGGATGAAGAATACTTGGTTTGGTCCTAGCAAGGCACGAAGGGATTTCTTTCAAAACGAACTTATTATTGAATTGCTAAGGATTTTGATAATTTTGAGAAACAAAGTACCTACTTATCTAATTAGTTTTGTAAAATGGTTGTAATTAAGTGGCGATTCCACTGGAGGGATATTTACCGCCGAATAAAGTGAGCAACTCATTACTTTCATTGTCTTGATATAGGGTTAGGCTTGAGGTAAGGTAAACCACTTTTAGGTAGGCAGTGACCCGGTTAGATTCTTTTTCTTTATAAAATACTTACACATAAATAATCATATCATACTGATCTCCAAATGCTCATACTTTTTCTAAATCCAATTGTCCATCTCCCTTACCTTTGTGGAACTGCACCAATCCATGGGCTTATGTGGGCTGTGGGTTGATTTTTCGCCTCCTGCCTGGGTGAAAACAGAGTTTTCACAGAGTGTGTAAATTTGGTATTTACACACTCTGTAAGCTATGTTCTTTATTAGAATCTATATTAATATTTTTCTCTGCAGTTGTGATCAATATCAATAAATATCATCAATTATTGTTTGGTGATATTGAACCTCTCTCGTGCAACTTCGACTCCATCTTAGCTGCTCTTTACGATAGTCAATATGGATCAGAGCCAAGATGCAATGACAAATTTTACAAATATTTTCATTTTAACATTAATTATTTATGTCCATAACAATAGACGAAATTGTCGATCGATGAATCAAATAGAGTTGGAGATAGAGAGCAGAGTTGCAAACTCATGTTAAAGGTTTTGGGCCCTTAAAGAAGTTTTTAAAGGCCAACAGTATAACATAGCACTGAAGAGAAAAGTCTACAATACTTGCATATTACCAATATTAACACATGGCTGTCAGACCTGGGCAAACACACAAAAACAAATCCATAAATTGATCACTTGCCAAAGACCAATGGAAAGAAGCATATAAGGAACAAGGAAAGATAGAAAAAGAGAAAAGGAAAGATATAAGACAAGAAACAAAGGTGGAAGATGTTACAACCAAAACGAAAACTCTTAAATGGAGGTGGACAGGCCATATCCTCAGAGAAATTAGGAACAAATGGACTAAAGAAATAACAGAATGGACCCTTAGATTTATGACAAAAAGGAAAAGAGGAAGACAAAGAAAGCATTGGTCTGATGACATTGAGAAAACAGCGGGTCCATTATGGTATCGAACAGCCAAAATAAGAGAAGAGTGGAAAAAGCTGGAAGAGGCTTTTGTGTCGCTAGAGACAAGCCAACAACTAACAACTTATCCATTGTAAATTATAATGAAAAGCAAATGACAAATATGTTGGCAAATAAAATCTAATAAAATAAAAAAATATATGTCCATGTCATATCCATGTAATAACAATTTGTTTTTTATTACTTCCAGGGCCAATATTATATGGAAATATACAGATACAACACTTGCTTTCCGTTCCTTGACATATAATGAACACATGAATCAAAACTATATCATTGACTGTTTGCTGGAACCCATATTTTGGTTTGTGGATAACTTTGCCAAATATTTAGGGAAGGTATGTATAGTTAAAGGAATTTTAACTATTACACATTAAACAAGAAGTTTGCTCCAAACTGTGAAGTAGTGAACCCATATAGATCAAGGCGACATCATGACTGATTAGACTTATGTTCTTCTTCCTAACCATTTCCCATTTATTTGTACAGAATCAGAAGGAAATGTCTTTTCTTTTCAATTTTCTCTATTGCAAGTCTACCTTTTTGCCTATATCCACTTACAGTCATGTTCATCATCTTTTTTCTTTTTTCTCCCCTTTGTTTACTGGAAAGAGCCAGTCTCGCTCATTGAGGTAGCGGAGTAGTGCAGAGGGTGTGCTGCAGGCCTCCGTCAGCTCACACAACACTCTAGTATCACATGCTTGGCTGTTTCTTCTGTCTCCATACAGCCACTCCATAGAGGGCTGTTGGTTATACCTACAACTAATAGATGTTTTTTAAAAGTACAGTGCCCTGTTAGTAAGCCTACCATTTTTCTAAGTTTTACCCATGGAAGTGTAAGTAATCGACGTGAGTAGTGTAAATTCCACACCAGAATGCCCTCTCTGCTTGTCAACATGTTCCTAAGGTGTTCCAGGGTTGTTGTTTTTCTTCGTTGGTGTTGGCTTTGATCCAGGAGCGAATTTGGTTCAATGGAATAGGGGCTTGAGGTGGTGGTCCTATCAGTACCATGTTTAAGCCCCTTCTAGCCATTTCTTTCGCTGCATCATTGCCCAGTTAGCCACTAATGCCTTTGATCCATTGAATATTGACTTTGTTGTTATAATTACAGAGTTGTTCTAGTGCTCTATGGCATTCTAGGATTAATGCAGAGTGGATCATCAAATTCCTCAGAGCCATAAGGACTGTTGTTAAGATATGAATAGACATGTGTGCTTTCTTTAACCTGTTGATTTTACTGCGACGTAGGTTTTGATAACGCATTCAACCTGATAAATAGAGCTTTCTTTACCCAGGACACAGGCGTAGTGGATGTTGAGGTTGTGTGAGAAGACACTGCAGCCAATCCTGTGCTCATCTTCGAGGTGTTGGTATAGTTTGTGAGGTGCGAGGTGCTGGTGTAGTTTGTGAGGTGCGAGGTGTTGGTATATTTTGTGAGTAACTCATGTCATACTTATGCTGTCTGTGATCGGAGCAGGCGGACTCGTCTAATACAAGCCAGTTTGAGATGTCGCTAGTGTCAAATCGATGACTGTGCGGCAGCGCCTGTTAATAAAGGTTGGTTTATTACCTATGTTAAATACACTTTAATCTGTTTGAATGAGATAGTTGACAAGATTTATTACCCGGTCATTTAATTCCTCCATGCCCTAAAGAGGATGATGGGCGTTAGAATCAACAGAGATGATGAGTTCAAGTTATATGTTCTTACAGTAACTTTTATGAATTCTCTGATTGGTACCTCAATGTCGTAAGGTAGATACGCGGAGGCGATCACTGTATTTGTTATTATTTGTTATTGTCTTGTTTTTTTTTTCGTGATTTGGAGAGACTCAGCTGTCAGATCTCTGAAACGTAAACGTGTTAGCGGCATTGCCTTGCCAAGTTTTTGGGTAGGTAGAAACATGATCTGGGATTGTCAGTTGTTTGGTCATATATTAACTTACCTCCTGTAACCTTTAGATCGCAGATTTTGTGATTCCTGATCCACGGCTCCTGGGTCAGGGCTATCGTGTTTTTATTCTTCTCCAGCCAGCCCTGCAGGTTAGCCGTTGCGGTCTGGATATGCTGGAGGTTTGACTGGATGACTTTAGTCATCCTGGTCAAGGTTGGTTGGGTCGTTATATTTCTTACCCTCTCTTCCTCTCTCCCTGTTGGTTTTTCTTGTCTTCCTATAGGTGTCCCCGAAGGTCTTTCTTCGGGACCCGAACCAATTCTTTTGGCTCTATAATATGGACTGGTATCTGTATTTTCTCAAACGACGTAAAATGCATGTTATATAATATTTCTTCATTTTGATGTCGTGAAGTATATTGTCAAGAATTTATAGAAATATATTAGTTAAACTTTAATGATTTCTCATTGACATTTACAGGTGTTTGTATTCTGCGTAACTGTGCTGACGGCTACTGTCGTGGCGATAGCGTATTGGGTGGGGCTGCCATACTGGTGGCAAATATGCCCATACACAACCACGTTCCTGGTTGTGGTTGGCAACTGGCTGCTCCTTAATATTGTGTTCCATTATTACATGGGCATTGTGACAGAGCCTGGGTATCCCCCACATGTAAGTATCAGTCGCAATTTCTTCTGACAATAAGAGAGACAGTGATAACAGTGTTAGTATGTATCTATGTCTCACTCGTATCATATGCAGAATTCAGCTTCAGTCCACTTTGAGAAGGTGTGAGTTGGAGTTTATACTAAGGTTGCCAAAATATCCCTCGTAAGTTGCAGAAGGAGGCTTAAGTGAGTGTTAGTGACTTGCTTATCGTATTGTACCTATAAACTATTTCACCTTCATTTATACGTAATATTGCTTCGTGGTGTTAAATATAGTACCTTAGTATTCTTAAGTTCAATAACCTACTTTTTTATTAACAATAAAATAATAAATTGCAGGGCGCAATGATATCAGAAGCTGCTAGTATATGCAAGAAATGTATATCTCCGAAGCCAGCCCGCACTCACCACTGCTCGGTGTGCGACCGCTGCGTGCTGGCGATGGACCACCATTGCCCGTGGCTCAACAACTGCGTCGGCTACTACAACGCCCGCCATTTCTTCCTCTACATGGTGTACATGGTGGCAGGGGTCACCTTCGTTATTATAGCTGGCTTAGATATCGGCTACCAAGTGCTCTGGGTTAATGATACAGGTGATATTAATTGTGATTATTATGAGAGCCCTATCTATACATATAATAAAACAGTAAAAAAATATGTGTACAATAAATATTAAAAAAAAAAAAAATGGGGCGATGGACCCATAGTAATAAAGTAAAAATAAAAAAGTCTATTTGTCTGTTTGTACCGCAAATCTCCGAAAATGCTGGATAGATTTGAATGAAACTTTTTTTGTTATATAGCTGTTAAGCTTGGGCAACATATAGGCTATACGTGATTTTGGAAAATGGAACACTTGATGCAGAACTATAATAAATATACACTATAATAAATATAAAAATGACGGCTTGGCAAAAGTTGTTTAGCCTGATGAGCATTTTTTGTTGAGGTATAATAAAACCGGCCAAGTACGAGTCGGACACGCGCACGAAGGGTTGCGTTCTATATTTTATGAAAAATCAAGCTTGTAGTATGGGAGCCCCCCTTAAATATTTATTTTATTCTGGATATAGTATGTTTTTGTTTAGCGGCAACCGAAGTACATCATCTGTGAAAATTTCAACCGTCTAGCTATCTGGTGACAGACAGACGGACAGCGGAGTCTTTAGGTTCTGGGTTCAATCCCCAGCCAGGTCAAGTTGGAAAGTGGCCTTTTTCAAATTGTGGTGGGTCTTGGGTGCTTATCTATATGTATATGTATTTATCATAAAATATAAAATATTTGGGTTAGTTTTCCATAACACAAGCTTAAGCTTACTTTGGGGCTAGCTCAATCTGCCTACTACTACTACTACTATTTGTTGATGAGTGAGTACATTCACCTTTTGTATGTTACAGGAGGTATCATTCCAAACAACGAGCCCGACTTAATCGGCCACCCCGTTCGGGTAAACCAAACGGGTGCGTTGGTGCCCGTCAAAGACATCGTGGAGTACGATTCCTTCAACTTCCCGAGGGAACACGACCTGCCCGTGCCGCCCATAACGGAAGCCCAGCGGATATGCGCTCACCCTTGGAAAAGAAAAGCAGTAATGTTCATGGCGATCACTTGCGTGTCCGTACTCTTCGCGCTCGGAGTTCTAAGCGTTATGCACGGGAAGAACATCGGCAGAGGCGAGACCAGTGTCGAAGCACACATCAATGAGGCCCTACGAAAAACTCACAAGTCTTCATTTAGAAATCCGTACAACTTCGGTAAGAAGAAGAACTGGAGGCTGTTCCTCGGATTGACGCAGGGCAGGACGTTCGTAAGGCACGTCTTGTTCCCTTCTACACACAGGCCGGCTGGAAACGGCTTGTCTTGGCACACGGTGCACAATGTAATGGAAGATTGGCCGTGAACAAGAACTGTCCAAGATGACTAAATGTTATATGGATTTTCATTCAGTTGCCGTGGATTGAACGTGGTTCAAAAATTTCGCTGGTTTTTATAAAGTCGTCCTGTACAATTTTATTTTACAGGTGGTAATGGATCGACGTTTTAACCATGTAGATCAAGCAAATATCTCAATTTATTTTTTTATCGTAGTTATAGGCGTAAGTTAGATTTCAGCTGGTAAGCAAAAATGTGTATTATACGACTTTGATAACTAGACTGTAAACTTAAAATTATGATCTCCGGGCTGCAAGTGATATTTTACTCCAGATACGTGCGCGGAATATTTCACTTCTTAGTTGGATGTAGATGTAGTGTACAAACCACAGGCAGCGTAAATAAAAGCATCTGCTATCACTCCTCTACTTTAAAGTATTTAACTGTATTTACCATCCACTAAGATCACGACACACAATCATACACAATCTCCTTATCTAGATTTTTTTTACAACAAATAATAATGACGGCTACAATTTGTATGCAATAAATGTATTATGACGAATATTACATACAAAAAAGTACGTCTAAAAAAATTGTTTTCTCATCGAGTTGGGTATCAAATGAAAATATATATACATTCTTACCCGTTAATGGCTCCCGTAGTCGGGTAATAGTTTTTTTTAAATAAGTATATGTTACTTTGTGCTTTTATATTGATTTATTTATACTCCACTGACTTTCACCGGCGACTTCGTCTACGTAAATTTAGTACTTTGCTTTTAGGACTACTTTTGTTTAGCAAAATAGGATTCCCCATATAAAGTTCTACTCCCCTTTTAATTCTCTTGATGAATGATTTTTGGGATAAAAACCTATGTCCTTCCCCGGGTCTCTAACAATATTCATAACCAAATTCATCTAAATCTTAGTATAGAGTAGATATTAGTATGGATTTCCATTTTAGAGAGAAATAGTTCAGTATCTTCACGACGTAGGTAGGTAGTTAACCTACCTTATCTGGTGGCTGTTCATTATCTGCCACCTGTGACCCCGAGGGTAGCCTACGGCTCAGCCTCTTTATATTGATACTACCTAATTGTTTACTGTGCAAATGTTCTAGTCATGTTATATTTTATCTTGCACCATTCATATTTATTGAATAAATTTATTGAAATGTATTTTACATTCCATATTTTATCAAACTGGAATGAGTGTCGCCCTAAATCATCAATATAGACCGGATTGTATGGATATTTAGCCCATTTCAGGGTGTGATACATTTTTGCTTTATTTGTTATGAGTATTTTTGGATAGAATATTTAATTTGTAGCCGGCCACACGGCCCTCAGGGCTCAGCGCCCTCAGTTATCTTCTTCTTCTTCTTCTCCTTGTGCTACAAGGGGATAAGGTAATATTTTGAAGGCGAGGGCGCTACATTGAATCCAGAGCGAAACGAAGGATCCCACAGTTGAATTATGAGCGGAGCGAGTGATTCTACGGTGGAATCCTGAATGTAGCGAGGGATTCATGTATATCGCCCGAGATAATAATATTACCGTACCCGAGTAGCACACTCTACTTTTCATCTCCATGTATGAGAAAAACTAGCACATAAAAAACAGAATATAAAGAACAGTAGAAAACCTATATACCTAATCAGACTTCAACCGACAATTTAATACTAACCTTTGTTTGGTGTCGTTTTCACACAATAAATACTAGGAAGTATTTTTTCGAAGACCACCAACTTAAGATAAATTGTTCACTTATGAATGACTTTGTTTGCGTGGTCCTTCATATCTTTTTATTTTTATAAGTAAAGTTGATAACTATTCACTATTGGTTTAAACTGACGAAAAAGTATTCACATTTACACAAATAGTTGTTTGTACAAACAACAACAATACAAACAACCTAAAACTTCTGTAATTATTTGAATCAAAGAGAAAAATTGCGCTTTATTATTATACTAATTTCTTTTTCGAGGCGAAGAATATAAAAATGTTTACCTACATTCATCCATGTTGACGACGATATGTATTCCTTAAAAAATCACGACGATTGTGCCAATTATTTATTATATTAAAACAAAATTCTTTTTTTTTTGCTGGTTTGCTAACATTCTACATAGATTATACTCGTGTTTAGTTTTCAAATTGGGTTTAATCCCTAGAGATCTTTTTCACTTTTAGTCCCGCCCGAGAGAATAACCAGTAACTTTAGCTCCAAATGTTTTGGGATGAAAATATCGTTTTTCGAGTAGATGAGATGAAAAATATTTTTAATGACGGCACCATTATAGTATCGGTTTTTTTGTTAACATAAATACAAAACGTTTAAAAATTGTTATTTTTCTGTCGATATTTTACTAATAGGGGTGACGACAGGGTTAGAAAAGTTTAATTATAACTAGTCCGTCTATTAGATTATCCAAAACTTAAAGACCCATATTTTTCAGTTAGCCAAAAAAGTAAAAATTCACAAAGATACGAAGCATCAAAGTACCGGAGTGGGGGCTTGCGACGTCACTTTTATGTAAAAATCGTACGTAGCCGTGACGTCATGCGAAATTTCAATGCGCTGTATCTTTTTTATTTTTTGTTCCTCACACAAAAGAAAAATATGTGTACAATTTTTCTTAATAATCTAACCGATGGGCTAAAACTATATTTTTTCATCTCATCTACTCGAAAAACGATGTTTTCATCCCAAAACATTTGGAGCTAAAGTTACTGCTTATTCTCGAGGGACTGAAAAGAAAAAAGAAAATCTCTAGGGATTAAAAACAATTTGAAAACTGAACACGACCGTAATGTATGTAAAATTAAAAATAATGTTAGTGTTAAATAAAAAAAGTTTTAAAACAATTATTGGCATAGACGCCGTAACTTTTTAAATTTTGAATACTTATCGTTGTGAAAATGGATGAATGTAGGAAAACTTCTTCACTTCGGAAAAAACACAAGTATAAATTAAAAGAGGCATTTTTTTGTCTATAATTCAAAGTAATTACAGAAGTTTTAGGCGCTCGTTATATTGTACAGACATATAATTATTTGAATTTGAATACTTTTTCAAGTTCAAGCCGATAGTGAATTCAGTTTACTTATAAAAATAAAAAGATATGAAGGATCACGCCAACAATATTATGAAAGTGGATGAATGTAGGTAAACATTTTTATGTACTTCACTTCGGAAAAAACATAAGTATAAATTAAAAAAGCGCAATTTTTGTCTATAATTCAAAGTAATTACAGAAGTATTGTATAGACCTATAATTATTTGTTTTGAATACTTTTTCAAATTTATGCAGATAGTGAATTCAGTTTACTTATAAAAATAAAAAGATATGAAGGATAAAAATAAAAAGATATGAAGGACCGCGCCAAAAATGTATGACATATGAGTTATGAGTGAACATTTTATCAGAAGTTGGTGCTCTTCCAAAAATTATCTATAAGTATTAAGTGAATGAAAACGACATACCAAATAAAATAAAGGTTTGTATCTGTCAGTTGAACTCTGATTGTAAGTGGTTGTTGTGCTTTTTTAAAATTTGTTTTGTATTTGCTAGTTTTTTTCATAGATGGAGATGAAAGGTAGAGTGTGCTACTCGGGTACGGTAATATTTTTATCTCAGGCGATGTACATGAACTCTTCGCTTCATTCAGGATTCCACCATAATTTATCTTAAGACTGCGGTCCCTAAGCGTGTGAACTTGTGATAGAACACCCACATTCATATTTTGTACTCACACAGACACATCGCGCAGTATAGTATAAACGAATAAATCTACGCAAAAAGCATTTGCTTGGGTTTATTGTCATTAAATTACTTTTGCACCAAGCACTTACGCGGTCCAGGTCTTCCTGTAACATTCTTATGTCATTCGTATTGAATATTGATTTATACACTTTCATGTCATCTGCGAATAATGAGTAGTTAGTTAGTAGAGAATATTTGATACACTTGCCAATGTCATTTATGAATATGAGGAACAGAATCGGACCCAGGTGCGAACCCTGGGGTACACCTGAGGTTGCCACATATGGCTTTGAAGAGTAACCATTAGTAACCACTGTAAGTGGCCTTTATTTCAAGTAAGAGTCGAACCAGCTATGCAATGGTCCACACACACCAAAATCCGACAATCTCCTTAACAAAAGGCAGTGACTAACTTTGTCGAAAGCACTACTAAAATCTGTGTAGACAACGTCAACCTACTTTCTGTTATCGACATTCTTGACAAGATCTGAAACATAGGCTACCAAGTTTGTCGAAACTGATTTCCCTCGACAAAACCCATGTTGACATTTATCCAGTAGAGAGAGAAGTTATATGATTTGTAAGGACCTCGCAGACTAAGGATTCAAATACTTTAGAGAACACACTCAGTATGGAAATGGGCCGGTAATTTTTTATATTATCCTTATCGCCTATTTTGTATACGGGGATAATTCTCGCTTCTTTCCATTTAGAAGGAAAAATGCCTGTTGCCATCGAACGATTGAATAAGAGATATAGTGGGTATGTAAGCTCTGCAGCACATCTTTTAACAAATGCAGGTGGCAGCCCATCTGGACCAGCTCCTTTAGAAAAATCTAGTTTCTTTAATGCATTGTATATTGCTTTTTCTGTGAAATGGATTTTACCTAGAAGTGTGTCAGAAATAACCTTGTTATCAGGATCCGTGGCAACATTTTGGGTATTTGGAGAACCATTGACAGAGAAAGTAGACGAGAAATGCGACGCGAATGAGTTTGCTATGGCATTGCCTGCAGAATAAGTTGTGTTGTCATATTTCATATTTGTTGGTAAGGAATTTGTATTTTTCCGCCTATCATTAATAAATTTCCAAAACTTTTTTGGGTTACTGTGTACTTTTTCTTCCATTTCTTGCATGTAATTGGAATAACATTGACTAGTAAGACGATCACTACGCTCCCGTAAGATTTTATATTCAACTTCGTCACGAGGATTCCTGTATTTCCGAAAACGACGTCTTAATTTGTCTTTTTCGGCGAAGAGTTTAATGAGCTGGACATTGAACTACGGAGGATACTTTGATGACTTAGGACGAGATTTTGGGACATGTTTCTCAAGTATATTATTTATTTCATTATAAAAGGTCTCAGTCATTCCATCAACGTTTGTATGTGTAGAAAACTTTAGAGGCCAATCGATCATCCTTAACTCTTCTTTAATTTTGGAGTAGTCAGCTCGGTAAAAGTTTAAACGTGATTGAGTTTGTCTAGGCAATACGGATACATCTAGATCAAGATATATAAATAGTGGTGGGTGATGAGAGTCAACTTTACTCAGCGGATCCATTGACCTCTCGAGCCTTGAATTAACAATGTTTGTAATTACCAGGTCTAAAGTTCTATGTTCTATCAAGTGCATTTCTAACATGGTTTAACTGGATCAAATTGTTTAAGTTAAGAAAATCAACAAGTGTATAACCTAACGACTTTTCGTACTTACAAGGAATAGTTACATTTGAGTTTTTTTCTTGTGACCAAAAATAAATTTAAGATTGAACTTTAGTTGTTGATGTCGGCGTTAAGACGGCCAAACTTAAGTGGGACTGGGCGGGACATGTGTGCCGCATGCATTCGGATAGATGGGCCCGGAAGGCAACCTTGTGGGTGCCAGAAGGGCGCAGGCGTACGGACGTAAGACCACGGAGAAGATGGCGCGATGACATCAGCAGCTTCAAAAAAGAGTGGCAGCAGGCTGCTATGGACAGGGATCTGTGGAAGAAGGAAGGGGAGGCCTTTGCCCAGCAGTGGGACACCCCAACAGGCTAAAAAAGAAAAAAGTATTTATTGTGTGAAAACGACACTAAACAAAGGTTATTATGAAATTGTCGGTTGAAGTCTGATTAGGTATATAGGTTTTCTACTGTTCTCTATATTCTATTTTTTATGTGCTAGTTTTTCTCATAGATGGAGATGAAAAGTAGAGTGTGCTACTCGGGTACGGTAATATTATTATCTCGCGCGATATACATGAATCCCTCGCTTACTCAGGATTCCACCGTAGAATCACTCGCTCCGCTCGTAATTCAACTGTGGAATCCTTCGTTTCGCTCTGGATTCAATGTAGCGCCCTCACCTTCAAAATATTACCTTTGTTCCTTGTAGCACAATCTACGATTCCATTCGTCATGTCTATTGTTCGTGATTTTAAAACTTATTTTGCATATTTTGACACTTTTCATGCATATTGGCATGTATATTTGAAGGGTTTTTTTATGTTACATAGGTGTAATCCGGTCTAATCATTAGTATGTTGTTCACTTTCGTATACAAAAATAAAACACAATTTCAAGTTTATTGTATTTTAATAAATAACATATGTTCTTTTTTTTTCAAATTTTACAAATATGCATGCGATTACAAGTCTATTATATAGCATAATACGGTTGTAGGTAATTATTTTAATTATCTTTCATATTATTAATTAAGTAAAATAAAAATATATTGCACAATTCAGACTATACTACACCATTAAAAAAGGTGAAAGTTATAAAATAATCATAATTAACACTTACTCATGTACTCATTGTTTTTGATATAAAATTTATTAGTCATACACTCGTACGATGATCATATGTACCTACTTGTTTTCATGGAGACAGACAATGGAATCACAAAACATAAATTAATTTTTTATTGAGTACGAATTCGGTATAATTACTACCTATTGCACTATTAAGTAATATCCTAATTGACTAAAACATTTCACTTAAGATCTAAAATAAACATTACTATACAATGTGTCCGGTCAGCGGTGTCGGAGACTTTGGGGGGATGAAATAAGGTATTTTTTATCGACAAATCACCCCTCATAAGTAGTTTTTCTCCTACCATAATAAGATGGCAGCCATTTTGTTTTTTTTTTAATCGAAGCACGAGTTTTATACTAAATTAGCCATAGCTCCCTATGTAGAGGTCCTAGAAACACAAAATAAGTCTCATTCGAAAGCGAAACATGTAGACCATAAACTTTTGGTAAAAAAATGCTAATTTTATTTATAAAAAGAACCAAAAAAATTGCTAAAGGAAAATAATTATGTAATTATTTTGCATTTTTTTTACAATATTAGGTTTAAAAAAAAATCTAAGCTGTTGGCCTACATTTTTTTTATGTCTAAACGATAGAACAGTATGTCCCCTAAATAAAACAGCATACATCTTAGCCCTAAGTTACATAGTTCAGAAGCTATGATGGTTTGAATAGACCCCTTATTGTCTAATCCGGCAGTTGAGAAAGAAATAAAACAAAATACTTAGTCTTCACGACATTTACTTTGGCAATAAAAAAAAAACAATGTTTTAACCATTGTTGTAGAGACTAATTAGGACCTGGTGATGAAGGTGATGATGATAACCATTGTTCGAAATGTCCTCCGTGGTGTTGCAGACATGCTGTTGCTCTTACTGCTACATGTTGCGTAGAGCGTCTTATCATCGCTTTGTCATTCTTTAATTCATTTCCGACTTGAATAATTCTGTTAATTAGCTCCTCGCGTGTATTTGGCACGTTGACATAGACTTTCTGTTTCATTGTACCCCACAAGAAAAAATCAAGTGGGGTCAAGTCCGGTGAACGCGGTGGCCAAGCGATTGTTCCACCGCGTCCAATCCACGGCGTATAAAATTCATTTAAATGGCTTCGTACATTCGCAGCGAAGTGTGCCGGAGCTCCGTCCAGTTGTAGAGTCATGCCTATCCTATAAATCAGTAGTATTTCCATTAAAGCATCCAGAAAGTCGGTTTCCAAGAACTCTAGAAATCTAGGGCCATTCATTGTGCCTGGCAAAATTAGTGGGCCAATTAAAATATCATCAATTATTCCTGCCCACACATTTACTGAAAATTGGTGTTGAAAACTGCTTGGTCTCACAGCATGAGGATTATCATGGAGCCAAAGATGCTCATTGCGATGGTTAATGTTAAGTATTTTGTTTTATTTCTTTCTCAACTGCCGGATTAGACAATAAGGGGTCTATTCAAACCATCATAGCTTCTGAACTATGTATTTTAGGGCTAAGATGTATGCTGTTTTATTTAGGGGACATACTGTTCTATCGTTTAGACATAAAAAAAATGTAGGCCAACAGCTTAGATTTTTTTTTAAACGTAATATTGTAAAAAAAATGCAAAATAATTACATAATTATTTTCTTTTAGCAATTTTTTTGGTTCTTTTTATAAATAAAATTAGCATTTTTTTTACCTATAGTTTATGGTCTACATGTTTCGCTTTCGAATGAGACTAATTTTGTGTTTCTAGGACCTCTACATAGGGAGCTTTGGCTAATTTAGTACAAAACTCGTGCTTCGATTAAAAAGAAAAACAAAATGGCTGCCATTTTATTATGGTAGGAGAAAAACTACGAGGGGTGATTTGTCGTTAAAAAATACCGTATTTCATCCCCCCAAAGTCTCCGACACCGCTGACCAGACACATTGTATATTAAAGCTATAATAAATGCGCCAAGTTGACGCTTTCCTGAAAATTGATTTTCTAATGTTGGACTTATAATGTCGTTGTATTACTGCAATAATGTTTCCTTTCATGACTTCATTGTATATAGAACAGAAACAGACTAGACTCCTGAGGTATTTGTAACGTGAGGTGTGTGATTACCGCTTGGTGACAATAAGTGATATAGATTATCTCGATTTCTTGGGAAGGTGCGTTTAGCTGCTGGTCCCGACTCGTCACTCGATGACCATGGCATGCCATACGCCATGACGACGACAGATGTATTTCGGCTTCTTGAAAACCGCGAAGGAGCTTGAGAAATACTTCGTGCCACCAACTTATGTGCACAACTAGATCATGCGCCCGCGCTAGTATTTCGGTCGAGCGAGACAGCTGGAAAGCACAGCTGTAGCGCAGTACAGCTAGGTACATGTATACAAGACTAAGTAGTCTGTTAGGTACTTCAGGCAACTATTCGACGGGTAGGTACTGCACTAACTAGTACTGGACACCGAAGCACACCACTGCTACAAATTAATATAATCATCGGGAACGCGCTAAGATGGAAAATTAAAAAGGAAATAACAAAATCAGCTTTGTTAAGTGTTAGTTGTGCGTGTACTGGAGGTTGTCGGAGCTGAGGGCAAGGGAGGTAAGCACGCTGCGCCGCTGCGGGTTTACGCCCAGATTTTCCCAGTTGATCCACGACAACCGGGCAGTAAGATCTGAAACGAAACTACACTAAATTAGTAATTGATCTATTGGGGCAAAAATTCTGTTAGTCCTTAAGGGGATACCCCAATTTCCGGGGTCCAGTTCTGCCCTCATTTTGAAATAAATCCTTTGATAGGAAACGGATCTGCTCTTTGGCTGCTCTTTCGACGCAAGGGCACTACCTACAACCTTTTCTAGAACTGTTTCACTCACTCGTCGTCTCGTCACTGATTCACTCACTGACTCACTCACTAATCATCAAAATTCTTAAGGTACTTCCTGAAGTCCTAGAACGCTGAAATTTGGTTTGTAAGCTAATATTACTACAAAAACAACAAAAAAATTAAAAATCTGACTTTTTTTGGAATCTAAGATGGCGTCTGGATTTTAAAATATTTATCTACTTATTTCGTTCACAACGTCTCACTGTGACTACGTAGAGGCCTGAAAATTTGTAGGTGGGGTAAAGCACCCCGCGAAACTAGAAACAGCATTCAGATTTTGGATCCAAGATGGCCGCCAATACATATTTTCATTTCCTCAAGATATATAAAATCAAAATTTTTAATTATCAACAGAGCATTCTTTGCGAAAAACTGCCAATCTCTCACTTTTAATGTAAACAGTAGTTCATGAAATAATTTGAATGGGTATCTAGTGCCTGGTCAAGACAAAATTTTAAATGTCTCCATTTTCTATCAAATGATTGATTTCAAATGGGCAGTACTGGATTCCGGAAAATTCAGGTTTCCCCTTAACATTTTTGGTAGGTAGAACCAAAGATCAACACGCCACGGCCCCGGCTGCGGACATCAATAAGTCGAATGCGTAACCCCAGCAAAATGTTGCGCCTTAGAGAAATGAGAGTATTACAGATACTTGGTTCATAGTAAGCCTCAATATGTTAAAATATAGCAAAATTCGTTCATGTTGTGTTTTCGAAGTTATTCGAGAAACGCTGATTTTGCTGGAGTAACGTTACCCCAGCAAGATGTTTTTCAAAAAAAGCATTTAGCCTAGTATCAAGTATATGAAAAGACAGCTCTTAATAAGTTGTAAATGAATACCAATAGCAAAATTTGTTCATCTTATACTTTTTGAGATATTCAAGATTTTGCTGGGGTAACGTTTTGCAATTTTCCATATCTCAAAAACTGTTATTAGCAGAATTTTGGAAAAAATACTGTAAACTAGTACATTTACGAATAAATAAAATTTTTTTTACTAAGAAAAGTAAATTAACTTTTGTAAATGTGTTTGAGTTTGTACTGAAAAGCATTTAATTATTTAAGTCTAAAATTAGTGATAAAAGTACATTTGTTTAATAATACTCAATTTATCTATGATTTTCCTAGTTTGAGTTATATAGCATACAATTATTGTAAAACAGTAATTTGTATAAAAAATAATCATGCTCATGTATTTTCTTTATCCACCAAACGCAAGAACCTTTTTGTATGCGACTGTACTAGCAAAAAAAGACTATTATACCATTTTTTTGAGATGGTTACGCTCAAGTATGAAACGGCCGCTTTTTCGTAGCCTCCGTTATTTAGTCGGTTTGCAGGAGAATTGATGATATTTTCTTGTTTGTTTAATAACTTTTATTCCATCCGAGATTTGAAGCCGAAATTTTCAGGCATGTTTTGTAACAAAATGAACACATATGTTTACTATAGTTTATCTATTTGTGTTTAGAAAGAACTGCGTATTCGATGGCCAAAGTCACACCACTAGGAATTCGATGAAATTCTTTTATATCTTCATATCGCGCAATGTTTGTTCATCCAAATTTGTACACGTTAGAAGGGTATATCATACGTATATGTAACTGCTTTTTATTTGTTAGTAAATGTACTAGTTTACGAGTAAACCGGAATTTTCCGATTTTTTAAAATAATAAATTACTTCGATATTTGTTGATGAATCGGAATACTTATATTTAAACAAATTTGAACATACTAAGGCCTATAAACAGTATTTTTTTCAAAATTCTGCTACTAACAGTTTTCGAGATATGGAAAATTGCAAAACGTTACCCCAGCAAACTCTTGAATATCTCAAAAAGTATAAGATGAACAAATTTTGCTATCGGTATACATTTACAACTCTTTAAAAGCTGTCTTTTCATATACTTGATTGTAGGCTAAATGCTTTTTTTGAAAAACATCTTGCTGGGGTAACGTTACTCCAGCAAAATCAGTTTTTCTCGAATAACTTCGAAAATACAACATGAACGAATTTTGCTATATTTGAACATATTGAGGCTTACTATAAACCAAGTATCTGTAATACTCTCATTTCTCTAAGGTAGGCAACATTTTGCTGGGGTTACGCATTCGAAATCTATCACTTTCTGTAAATGTCGTAAAATGCGACAGGAGTAAGCACATACAGTACTTATCTCATGCAAAAATCGCATTCCCACGGGCACCTTCGTGGGTTTTGGCCAGTGTGAATCGGCTTGTATGTGACATAAAATTTATAGTTACTGAGGTATCTATGAAAACCCACGTTGAAGCAGCACAATGGATGTAACCGGAAAGGTAAGGAGGATCTACTATGATTAGCGATGTACCTATTTATTTAACTAAGTAGGTACGTAAGTATATAGGTATACTTAATTGATATCTTACCGCTAGTATTCCAGTGCGCTCTGTCCGCTTTTATTTCACCACGAAGACATTTCTCCACATAGGTCAAAGGGTCATAGTCGGCATCCAACACCTACAACAATAAAAAGAAATACAATGAATTAGGTACCTACTGAAGGTTAAGTTCCTCAGTAGTTTTCCAATTTATGGTTTGGAAACTCGTTAAATTTATTCGTCAAACATTAAGCACAATTTGGAAAGCAAAGGCACTGTTTGTCATTTGTCTTAAAATTACCTGGAAGATAGAATGATAGACGAAGATATTCTTATGATAGGTAGGTACTTACTTCTTGTACGGCGGCACGTGAACGGACGGCTCGTCGAACGCTAAGTTTGGGCTTCTAAAAATGCTATAAGTGTTAGTGGCCGACGCCTCACCTCTCTGAGCAGCGCGATGTAGGCGATGGCGAGCCTCAGGGTGTCGATCTTGCTGAGCCGCTTCTCGTACGGGAAGGTCGGCACGTGGACGCGCAGCTCGTCGAACGCCGAGTTTATACTGCTAAAATCACAACGTCGAACACACGGTATAGCCAGGGTCATTTTGAGGTAGAACATGATTTATTAATAACCGGCCAAGTGCGAGTCGGACTCGCGCACAAAGGGTTCTGTACCAATATCTATATTTTATTTATTTATTTTATTTTTATTTTATTTACTAACATATTACAGAATAAATATAACATATCATTACACAACATTTCTATAAACCACTGAGGTTTGTAGTGAAATGTTTAAAAGTTATTCTACGTCTTAAAAGTATACAGGTCTTAAAAAGATCACACAAATCGAAACTCATTAAAACAAATACATACCTACCCAACTTAACAAGTTATAATAAGACAGTAATTTTATAGTTAGCTGGGCAACCACATTAAAAGTCAAAAGTTAATTTGTCAATATTTTCTAAAAAGTAATGTTTTAATTTGAACTTTATGTTTTTTTCGGAAAGTTGTTTCTTGATGTCACCTGGCAATGAGTTGATTAATCGCGGTACCTGATAACGCGCGGTCCACCTACCGTAGACGTTGTTTGTTGATATAAAAATCACGTTTGTTGTATGGGAGCCCCCTTTGATATTTATTTTATTTTAGTTTAATTATATATATTTTTAAAGTACAACACCTATACAACTAAATATTTTGTGAATATTTTTAGCGCTTACATATTGCCGTTATTAATATCGAGCAAAAAATGTCAAAAAATAATGTTTGTTGTATGGGAGCCCCCTTTAAATATTTATTTTATTCTGTTTTTAGTATTTTTTGTTATAGCGGCAATAGATATCTATAATCTGTGAAATTTTCAACTACCTACGGTTCATAAGATCCCTGGTGACAGACAGACAAACGGACGGACGGACAGCGGAGTTTTAGTAATAGGGTCCAATTTTTACTCTTTGGGTACGGAACCCTAAAAAATACCATCTGCCTTCATATAAATGAAGTAATATATCGTATAGGTGGAAAAAAAATTGGTAGAGGATGCAGTCTTTGAGCGGTTTACCAAATGTAATCAATAACGATAAGTTCCATCTTAAAGTAAGTAATCAAACAATAGCAATAACAAAATCATCTAATAGTTTAAAATAAGTATCTACCATAAGTAACCAGGGGAAAAGTAAACTAACCTATTGCATCCATGCGTATGGCTATAACTTTTAGAACCATGGACGACCAACACCTTCTTATTCTAAGACAACTAAAGCAACACAAAAGTGCCATGAGATACAAATCTTTTCTGCACCCGAGGCATCTACTACTGCGCTGTCACAGTGCCAGGCGTGATAGTTACTATGAGCAATATCATTTACTCTAAGCCTTCGGACTACTGACTCTACAGTTCGAACGTTAGAGTGACGGGTGTTCATATTTTCATGGGTGAACTGAGTTAAACTGAGGTAGGTACCTAGGTACACAACAATTACTTTCTGTAGAAAAGCAGCTCGATCATGTGATGTACACCCGTGGTTCTAACGCACATTAATATGGCACTATTCCACAGCAACGTAATTCTACTAAAAGCAGTCTACAATAAAATCTCGGCAAAACGAGTGGGTACCCATTGGGGCCGGACCTCAGCATCCGTCGGCGCTCGCGCACGTTGGCTGCGGCGCGCTGCACGCGGTACGGCGACCCGCCGCACTGGTAGTCGGGCTCCGCTGTCGACTCTAACAGCACATCTGTTCAACGGCATTTATATTAGTTCTGGATGTAAAGCAATACCTTTGCAAATTATACTTATTTATTTTATAAATTACACATTTTTTTTGTAATTTGCAATATTGATTTATAAAGTGTACCTATATTTGGATCCGGACCCGTGCTTCACCTAAGTTCTCAATAAAAAGACCTGTCAAGATTTTTTTCATTCTTTTAAATATCTAAACAAATGAACTATAGTAGTAAGAAAACTAAAAAAATCACCGTGGATTCCATTCTAGAAAATAAAATCTGCAAGTCTTCCTGTGATCTTCGTGGCCGTTTGAATAAATTTCGCGTAAATGCATTCCAAGGCCGTAAAACCGAGTTATTGTCTTTTCATCTTGACAGATGTTGATGATGAGCTGTAGAATGCTTCCGGCCAGCAAAACGCAATATTCAAAAGTGGTTTTGGCGTCGTCTACATTACGCAAGGTCTTCGGCATCCATGAGTAATCAATCCATTGACATGCATATCATCTTTGGAAAAGAAAAAGCCGGGATACTCTCCCCGGGTCCCCAAAGAAGGGATGCATTGAACACACTTAAACAGGTCGAGTCCCCAGGTTTTTAAGTAATTATAGTAATTCAATAATGTGATGAATCGCAACTATAGGTAATTAAGTATAGTAACCAATGAGAATATATTACCTGGGTGAAGCTGCCGGGTGTGTTGGTGCACGTAGGCCGCTAGGGGCAGCTGCAGCCTGCCCCTGGCTGCTGCGTACACGCATGAAGGCAGTTCCGAAGACAAGGACGGACTCTCGTCGTCTGACCCGTCAGCGTATGCGAACTTTAGACCCGAGTAATCTATGCGACGGCTATCACTGGAACGATGGGGAATAGATTACCTCGGGCGCACTCTTGGTAGGAACATGTTAGCAATCTGTGTCTCTGGACAATCTTCAAGTCAATGATTGATTTTACTTACATAGACGTAGGTACAGAAACACTATCATATCTTAATCTCTATCGGGGTAGAGTCCCAGGCATTTACACAAATAAATTTTATGTCAATACAAATACGTAGACATAATCTAAAACTACTCGTACTGTTATTATTACTATAAACTAAAGACAAAAATTGCGCTTTTTTATTAATACTTGTGTTTTTCCGAAGTGAAGAACATAAAAGTGTTTACCTAAAATGGGATGAAAACATCGTTTTTCGAGTAGGTAGATAGATGTGTTTATGTTGAAAAAATGGCTAATAATTTGATGGTTTCACCTCATTGATTACATTTTGCACGCACTTTTTGCATGTTAAGCAACACTGGCCTCTATTTCACCAAACTTAACAAAGAGTTAGAATATTGCAAACATAGAATTATAACTATATTGCAAATTTTCAATTTTCAGCGACAGGTGACAGGCCTATATCTTCATGGTGACGACAGGGTTAGAAAAGTATGATTGTCTTGGATTAGTCCGTCTTTTATCTTATCCCATATTTTTCAATTTACCAAAATTTACTAAGATACGGAGAATCTAAGTTCTCTTGGTTGTAGGGCGAGGGGTAGCAAATCTATACATCTATACATATAATAAAATTGTAACCGATCGCTGTCTGTACATGGAAGATAAATGAGAAAAAATATTGTTGGGGGCTTTCATCAACGCAATAGAACACAAATATATGATTTTTAGAATTTTTGTCTGTTTGTCTGTGCCTTTGTGCACGCTTATCTCAGAAACGGCTGCACCGATTCGTTTGCGGTTTTCACTAATGTATTTTGATAAGCCTCACTTAATATGTAGTGTTTGTTTCATCTAAATCCGTTCATAAATAAAAAAGTTATATATAATATTTGTTTGAAAAATTGCTATAAACTGTTTCGTTACATTGGCTAAAACTTGTGTTATAAAATGATGATTGAAAGTTAATATTAAGTTAATAAAACCTGCCAAGTGCGAGTCGGACTCGCGTACGAAGGGTTCCGTACCATTATGTATAAAAAATCACTTTTGATGTATGGGAGCCCCTCTTAAATATTCACTTTGTTTAGTTTTTGGTATCTGGTGTTATAGCAGCAACAAAAATACATCACCAGTGAAAATTTTGACTGTCTATCTATTACGCTTCATGAGATACAGCCTGGTGACAGACAGAAGGACAGAAGGACAGAAGGATAGTTAAGTCTTAGTATTGGGACCCCGTTTTTACCCTTTGGGTACGGAACCCTAAAAATTGATAATTTCGGTAAATTTGGAGCATTCTTACAAAATTGATTTTTTGGTCACCGATAGATGTAGCGGTTCCAAAATTCAAAAAATTTAATTTACAAATTTAAAATTTAAGTGCTTCTCTGGGCCTCTGCAGACAGAGCCGAGGGCGGCAAGACCTACCGCCATTCTTAGCGTGATTGTGGGCGAGATAATGAAAAAAGGAATCAAAATTGGTAGTGACAGGATAGGTTCCTAGCTATTGATCACATTTCCACCCATTCACTTGATCGGCTTTTACGATCTGCGTGGAAAGAGTTAGATATTCATTTTTTCTGTTCTCCATCATGGAGACAAAAGCGCGGTGAGTGCCGCGCTGCCTGGTACTCCTTGACTACGAGACAGATTAGTTTAGGTTAGGTTCCCACCCTGACGGACTGCCCAGCCTGGGCGGAAGACCGCGCTGAACTGTGCACGGTAGTGGGGGACGGACAACCTTCCGCTGTCGACTGTGGTCCGTCACATGAACGTCGTGGAGAGCAGTGCAGGCCTTTGTGGAGAGCGTCATGCTCTGCAAAGAGGTGGCGGAGAGAGACCGGGAGGCAACAACCGACCTGGCCATCCATCCCCGGCGCACAGGGCGCAGGAGGCGGGCTTTTGACCTGCAACTGATGCCTCCATAACGTGGGCCAATCAGGCGATGGAAACTGGGTTTCGCTCGACAAATACGGTCCTCCGAGTTGAAAGCGCGTTTGTGCCAACACACGCCTTTACCCTAACGGGTACAATTTTTCTTGATTCGTTTCCTCACGTTAAAAAAGGTAAGGTTAGGTTCCACCTAACTTCCCGTGGGTGGACGAAACGGTAGGTCTTTTCAACATGAAAAAAAGTTACGTAGGGTTTGGTTAGGTGAAGGGCTTTTGGAGCAACTATGCCAACATCATTTAGGACTGTTAAGTGGCCTCTTTCCATGAGCATCTGCTTTTCATAGTGATACGCGTAATACACTGACGACATCCCGGTTGCCGGCCAGGCTCAGTTGGCACTCTTCGCCGACGACACGGCGCTTTTTGTAGTTAGTTTGAACTCAAAATATGACAGGCTTTCAAATGGAGGTTCCTTAGTGAACGTCAACAAGAAGCAGACATTGCTTTTTGAAAAGATCCGCTTCCTGCCACTCCTAAAGCTCTCTGGGGAAGATGTGCCGAGGTACTCGCACGTCAAATATATGGGAGTACCTGAAGTTCGGCAGATGCCTCAGCTTGAAAGCCTACATCGATAGGGTTGTGGCGATAGCAAAAGTGACCCGGTGGAAGCTCTACCCAGTACTTTTCTCTTGCTTCAAGCTATGGACGTGTCTCGGGATGAAGTCGCACTTAAGAAAACCTATATTTTAGGGTCCGATGTGGCTCTGCGGTACTTGAGGAACGCCGTCAAGCATTGGGACTTAAAATAGGAATTCTTATTTCTCTACTTTGAAAACCTATATTTTAGGGTCCGATGTGGCTCTGCGGTACTTGAGGAACGCCGTCAAGCATTGGGACTTAAAATAGGAATTCTTATTTCTCTACTTTGAAAACCTATATTTTAGGGGCCGATGTGGCTCCGCGGTACTTGAGGAACGCCGTCATGCATTGGGACTTAAAATAGGAATTCTTATTTCTCTACTTTTATCTTTATTTCTCTACTTTAATAAGCATTCAGTTTTTGAGCAGTACAGGTTCTAGAATTTTTTGGAGGGGAGGGAGGCAAAATATGTTAATATGCCGCCCCTGTTGGTTTTGCTACCTACTTGGTTACCAGTAACCAAGTAGGTAGCAAAACTAACAGAGGCTGCATATTAACATATTTTGCATCACAACAACCAACCAAAACAGCACGTCGCACGTCGTGTCTCGGTCCGTCCTGACCATAAGGTTTCATTTTGCAGGCCCCTCATAACTAGACGCCACCCCCATTCCGTATCGGTAGCATGGGAGGGATGGATATATTCGACGATTTTGCCGCCCTTCTGATTTCGCCGCCCGGGATAAGTGCAGTTCCTTTTTGTACTTAAACTAAATCGCTGTCTGTACATGGAAGATAAATGAGAACAAAAATTGTTGAGGGCTTTTATCAACGCAATAGAACACAAAACAATGATTTTTAGGATTTTTGTCTGTGCGTTTGTGCACGCTAATCTCAGAAACGGCTGAACCGATTCGGTTTTCACTAATGTATTTTGATACGCTTTACTTAACATATAGTGTTTGTTTCATTTAAATCCGTGTATAAATAAAAAAAGTTGTATCAATTTAAAGAATCACGGCCTACGTTTTTTGTACGAAAAATTGTTTTTAAATTTACCAATGCAACCGATTGGCTCAAACTTTTGTTAATCGTTATATAAAATGATGATTGATTGACTCGCGCACAAAGGGTTCCGTGCCATTATCTATAAAAATCATGTTTGTTGTATGGGAGTACCTACCTACTTATATACTGTTTTATTCTGTTTTAGTATGTGATGTTATGTATAGCGGCAATAGAAATACATCATCAGTGAAAATTTACAGTAGGACAGTAGAGTCTTAATAATACGGTCCGTTTTACCCTTTGGGTACGAAATTCTAAATATTTACAAATTCGTTGTTTCTGAGCGTTCTTAAAAAGTAAGCGGCCACCATGCCAGGTCTGTGAAGCGGGACTAGCACATGGGCCTGGCAAAAGCGGTAAAAGCGTTGACACCGTAAGTTTTACAGCGGCTAGGTATTGCCGCTGTAAACCACCATCACCATCTGTGAAAATTTCAACTGTCTTGCTATCACGGTTCATTAGATACAGCCTGGTGACAGACAGTCTTAGTAATAGGGTCCCGTTTTTACCTTTCGGGTACGGAATCCTAAATATTTACAATTGCTATAGTTTCGGAGTGTTCTTAAAAATTAGTTTTTTTTTGGCCCCGAAAGATGATAGCGCAGTTCAAAAATTTTAAATTTAAATGCAGTTCTGGGCATATTAACATTCATAATGAGCATCAGTTCTAACTACTAGAAGTCACCGTCTAATAATAGGTGCACTATGAAACCTATCCGGTATCGCAACCAAACAGTGGAATGGAAAGCAAGTTTTAGAGCCTCTGCAGACAGAGCCTAGGGTCGCAAGACGCCGCCAAACAGCTATTCTCATAAACTAAAGTCCACGCTGACGAAGTCGCGGGCAACACCTAGTCTGAAATAAATTTTCAGATTTACCTACTACCCCTCGCGCTGGGGGCACGGCAACTAATATAAAGTCTCGCGAATGAAACAGCCAAAAAAACCATTGACAATTACAACTGTATTGCTATCAAAGATTTAGAATATACAAGTAGGACAACTATAAATCTGTCAAGTTTTATGTAAATTGTCGACTTGTAAAATTTGGTGAAATAGGGCCGAGGCGTGGTCTACATATGTCATTTGTGACTAAAAGTGGCAAAAATTATTCCTCCACGTTTCGGCAGGGACATTTAAAGCTGTTGGTCCCGGATATTATCTTATAAGATGGCAGTCGTCATTTTATCACAGATGCCATTAGGTAGCTTGAAAGATAGAGGTACCTACTTACAATATACCCATACACACAAAAATTAAAACAATACTTATAACAAAGGTCATCTCTATAAAACTAAGAAGCAAAACCGCTTTTTAATAGGTAAGTATTCAATAGAAATAAGTAGGTCTTTAATTACCCTATTCTTCTTCTTATATGTTTTACTTTCATTAATACAAATTAATAAGTTCTTTTATTAAGTACGTTGGTTTATAATCTGACTGAAACTGTAGAGAATACTTTGAGACGATTTTAAATTAAGGAGATACTATTTTGAAAAATAAAAACAAACGAAAAAATCACGTAACAAAAAATATTAAAAGTACCACTTACCAAAAATAGAACACAATAAATAATAAAATTATGACGACTTAAAAATAAGTATATCTAGTATTTAGCACTTAATTAAAGTAAAATTTTAAGTCTTATTTTTTAAGCTTTATTTTTACGTACTTAAATTTAAACTGATTTTTTTTCTTTTAATAAATGTTTATCTAAACTTACATTAAAAAAACAGCAAGTATTCAATTAGTTACTGCTATTTCTCTAATAATTTATTGTAGTTATTTGCATAGAAATTAAGTAAAAAATATCCAGTAAATAATAAAAAAAAAACAGAGCTGCTTACCTCAGAGGTGGTGAAGTGGACGAATCCGCCAACTGGGCCCTAGTTCCAGACATTTCAATTATCACCAGAAAAACAACTTAATCTCTTAACATCCGATTTGAACTGAGCTGGATTTGAATGAGTAAATAATTTTATAGCGCAAAGGGGGCCTATTGTCGGGGGAGCTACTGCCGCAGCGGCGTGTGCGTGACGCTTAGGCGAAAACTCGGCATAACCATTTTGGACCCTAGCTGTGTTTATAAAAAGATTATTTTAGGGGTGGACGTCAAATGGCGTCCCTGTCTGTGTGTTTCTCGGCGCTGAGAAGTGGGAGGCGCTTCTGTAAGGGATGAAAAAGGCGGGGCTACATCGTTCTGAAAGAGAACACCGCAAGTGATATTTATTGAAAAACTTCCCGTAAGAAAACGTAGAAAAGAATAATGCTTTTTGTTTATTTTATAGGAATACGTTTTGTCTTCATAGAGTTTACCGCGGTTTTAATAAAAAAAATAGTTAAATAAAGAAAATCCTTAAGCGTTGAATTTTGCGTTGTATTTTCATATTTAAAATTGCTATGCTAAAACGATATTGTTTTTAGACCATTTTGGCAAAGTGGTGTAGTAGTTGATTCGCCCGTCTGCCATTTCAGAGTTTCTGGGTTCGATCCAAAGTCAAATCAAGTTGGAATATGGCCTTTTTCGAATTGTCCTGGGTCTTGGGTGTTTGTCTATATATGTAGGTATTTATTAATTCGAGTTCGTATCCTATAATGCAGGTTTAAACTTAGTTTGGGGCTAGCTCGATCAGTATAATTTGTCCTTTTTTATGTTTCGATTTATCTAAGAATAAACTCAATAACAAAATGAACTGCTTAGTGCTAAAGGAATGCGACTTGCTAAACTAAACGACTTAACGCATTGGTATTACTTAATCATGCAAAAAATATATGAAATCGTTTAAAAGCATCTAATTTTTATATGAGTAACATGTAAGAGGGTACATGGAAGACGTCAAGACCTATGAAGGGATGTAGAGCCGCTGCACTGAAAATAAAGCCCCACGTCCCCCACGTGCAAGTGTGCTTTTTCTTCTGACTTAAAAAGTAAATTATACTTAGCACATATTTATTTGCCTTGGAAATTAATAAGCCTCCGATTTTCAAGCGTTTACTCCCAGCAACTTTTGAGCCGCTGAACCAACTTTTGTCAAACATAGATCCTTTTGATTTTCAACGATTTATCAATTTATTTTCAATTTAATTTAATTTGAATTATAAATTAATTTAAATCAATGATGTTACTAACATTAGAATTTTAAGTTTGTATGTACTAACAAACGGACTGAGTTGTCTGAATTAATGAATATTATTATTATGATAATAGATAAGATGGTCCTTATCTATACTAATAGTAAGGACCATCTCTGTCGAGACATCTTTTAAAACATTTAAAAAAACCGTATCAAAATCGGCCTATTCGTTTAGGCGCTACGATCATGGGCGTACCCAGGTTCTAGGCCGGGGGGGGGGGGGGGGGGGGGCAAATCAGGTTTTTTATAAGCATATAATCAAATAGATACACATAAATTACCTATTTTTACATAAATACTTTATTTAAACAATAGCTATTTAAAAATTAACTTTCAAGGGTCTTCGGAAATACAGTTTATGACATCATCGACGTTTTTTTTTTACGTGAAAGCCAGTTTATAGCGGTGGTTCTTAGCTATATTTGATAAAAATCGGTTAAGTCGTTTAAAAGTTATTGGGAGTCGCTTGAAAGTCAAGGTTTTTTAAATTTGCCTGGCAAATAAACTTGATAAAAGTTGTATATTGTATTGCTGATGGCACGTTCCTCTCTGCCAAAGTATAAGATCAAAAATCTTATCTAAGCGCACTGTAGTGCGCAGGCCAAGTTCCAGCAACAGGCTGCGCGCATGCCGTGCACTATTTACACGTACTGTTTCGACCCACTTTTGACTCCCCTGTAGCTCAGTGCCTATTGCAAGTACAGAGATAAAATTTAACCTCCGTAATTATATACTAGTACTAAAACAGTATGCCAAATTTCATAGATATACTCGTAGCTTTAGTAGATCCTGAAATATCACTCTGTGAAAATAGCTAACTTTGGCACTGACTGACTGACTCACTGACGACCGGTAATCAAAACCTCTAGGCCACTTCCAATTGTCCTAGCATTATGAAAATTGGCACGCAGGTCGTGTTTTATAAGTAGATTAACAAAAATTAAGAAATTTAAGAAATCGTCAAAACAAAAAAGTTCCTATCGGCTAATTATTCGCCTAAAAAAGAGTTTAAATCCTATCCAATGCCAAGTTTAGATGCACTTTAAAATCGATCATAATCATCTTCATCAACAGCCTGATCCACTGGTAAACATTTGCCATTCCCAAGACTCGCCACCACACCCAGTCCTACGCCTTCCGCATCCAGCCACTACCCGCCACCTTATTCACGTCAATGGTCCATCTCGCCGAAGTTCACTTTATCATACACCCAACTTAAAATATGATATAGTTGTGAAAATACGTAGGTACTTGGTTAAAAATATCTAAAATTATAATACTTCTAAATTTGAACTTGGCAGGTTAATTTACTAATATAAATAAGTTAATTTCATTACATAACTAATAAATTTAATTATACAATTAATTAAGTGTTACGTACAGCACGAAAACCATGTAAGTGTGCGTTTATAGCGACACAAATTCATATTGTGAATGTGTGTTTTTTTTGATGTAGTAGTAGCTTACCCCAGCACCAAAAGCGGCAGAAAGTTTTGTAAGAAGATTTGTCTGCGTAACTTATCCTGTATTAAATGATCTAGGTATGGACGTAAGGACGTAAACAAAATCCAGGGAGGGCAACTGCCCCCCTCTGCCCCCCCACCTCGGTACGCCCATGGCTACGATGCCACGGATAGACAGACAGACACGCGTCAAACTTATAATACCGCTTATTTTGTTGGGGGTTAAAAATAATGTTTACCACTTTTTGCGACGAGGCGCGTGCGTGCAAATGTGGGAGTGTCGGAATTCGGATCGATGCCAATTCCAGCCCATTGGTGCTGCTAATGACAGCACCATAAAACGCAAGCCTGCCTGTTCACTAGACAGCCGCAACACATCCACGCCAGTAATGATTTATAATGAAGCTTTAGCGTAATAAAACCTCCCCACTTGAAATAATAACAAATATAATAAATATATAGGGACAAATGACACTGTTTGAGCTAGCCTCAAAGTAAGTTCGAGACTTGTGTTATGGGATACTTACTCAACTACACTATATTTTATAACAAATACGTATATGCTTCTGCATCTTGCATACAAATGCAAGATGCAGAAGCAGGGTTCATAACGGATTTTTCCTCGTTATGCGTGTCGTTAACTTCTCAACAAAACTCTTGACATGAATTCATTAAATAAAATGGGCCAAGTTCATGGACTTGCATCATTCTACAAAGTTGCTATTTTGCACAATGCTCAGGAAGCTCCTTTACTGATTGCCGATTATTGACATCACTGAAATAAAAATAGGTACAATTGAAGTTAAGTGCGATTAAAAGCATGTGCACAAACAGGAAAATGTAAAATATATAGTAATCTACCTATAACGAATAACAATTTTAATTCATATCCCAGTTAGAAAAACTACACAGCTAAGTGGGGTCATCATAAACACCATATTTTCCTACTGAGTAATAATGACACATGACAAGTAGGGCGGCGTGTGAACTCCTAACGGGCAATCTACAGTCGTCTATAAATTAGCGAATCGCCCTACTCAGGGCGAACTATAAACAAGTAATTTCGCGGACGACTATAATTTTGCGCTAATTCTCGTTCGGAAGTCGGCCCCTGTAATTGATTTGTCGCGGGTCGGACCCTGCCGCCGACGGGCACGCGCCCGGCACGCGGGCCTCGCCCACCGCGACCATCGCAGATAGTTTTACGCGTGAGATCCTGGGTACTTGGGGGGGGCCTTGGTACTAGTGGGATCTTGAAGTCTTTGAGCCGCAAGACCCCTTCGTGCTGTGTGTGTGTGCGAGTCATTTCGATTTATCACCTGCTTTTGACATTTTTTTGCTTGAGTGCCTCAAAAACTGGACAAAAACCATAGAAGTATAGGAGTTTTCGTTGGTCATTACTTTGATAAAACATAATAAACGGACTATGAGAAATATAAAAGTAAAAAATATAAGTAAATTTATAAAGGTACTTTTATTAATTTTTAACCAAATGAGTTACTATTATCTGGACAACCAATACCATAAACGCCTACATAGTAAGGATAGCAATTTTAAATTCCGTTTAGGGGCCAGGACAAATGAGCCTCATCGCTGCCGTTGCGGAGGTGACGTCGATCACCGAGGTCACCACGGCCTGGCTTGTCGCCGCATCCCGCACCACGCTGCTTTGAATGACGTTATACGTCGGGCCCTTGCCAGCGCCGGTGTGCCAGCGGTATTAGAGCCTGCCGGTATTTTTAGACACGATGGCAAGAAGCCAGACGGGATGACGCTCATTCCGTGGAAAAACGGGCGGTCTTTGGTTTGGGATGACACCTGTGTAGACACCGTGGCCCCGTCCCACCTGCAAGTGACTGCCAGTAAAGCAGACGCGGCCGCAGTGGAAGCAGAAGCAGTTAAAAAGGGCAAGTACGTGGGTCTAGACGAGCCAATATTTGTGCCATTTGCCGTGGAGACCTTAGGGCTCTGGGGTGTGGAGGCCCGACCATACGTTTAATCGACGTCACTGGGGACCCAAGAGCTGGTGCGCATTTCGGCCAAGGGCTTAACCTGGCCATACAACGCGGAAATGCCGCCAGCCTCTTGGGGACCTTGCCCGTTGACGGTGGCGACTTGGGGACATTTTTTTTATAAAAGTTGATGTTTTTATTTTAAGTACCTATTAGTTTTAATTTATAGTATAGCTTTTAATTTAATTTAATTAATTATTATTTGTTTTATGTTGATCGTATAACCTATTAAATAAAGAATTATTGCAATTCACCAAAAACAATAATAGTCACTTAATTTGTAAGTTAATATTTATATAATCCAAACACCAATAAAAAAAAAATCGCAGGAGTCTTAATTCAATCTGAAAAACCAACATCAGTAAACCGCGGTTTTTATTGCTTTCCTCATTGGCTTTGGTTAATTTATTTATTTGTCCTCGCCCGCTCTGGTCGAGATTATCCCAAGTGCGCACGTGGTGTGGCGGGCTGCGAGGTGGCGCGTGGCCGGCGCGTGCGCCGCGACGCCACGCGCAGCTCAAAGCGCCGCCAGTGGCCCGGCACATATTGACGCCTCCTCAAAAACTGTTTTCCTGACTGCACTTAATTAATCTGTGTCGTGGACCAAATGAAAACATACGCGACGGATGCATAAGTAGATATTCGTTTAGTTAGATATACCTTATACTCTTTTTAATATTTTGTGATCTTGCGATCTTTCTGGTCTGGGACAAGAGACAAAACGTAGAATATCTAAACCTGCTCTTCTCGTAGTTCGTCAGAGCCATAAATCACAATAAAAAATGACAATATAAGTACTTAGACGATACGGCTTATAGCAACTCATCACTTTTTTGATTACTTTTTTCACCTAGCGGAGTATCTCGAAAAGTGACATTCAACCAAGGCCTGTCTTCCCGTGTCTTTCAGTGTACATACCACATACATGTACAGGAAATAAAAAATAAAATCGTTGGCCAAACTTTAGTTAGACAGCTATAATGATATCGAGTAACGTGGCAAGCAATCCACAAACACTCTCTTTCGTCTCTTTCGTCTCTTGAAGGCCAAATAGGGAGAGAGATCTTAAGTACCTAATCAAGGATTGAATTCATCTAAAAATATAAATATATATGAATCGTATTAGTGTACATATACATATATGTACACTAATACGATTCATATATAACTATATATATATATATATATATATATATATATATATATATATATATATATATATATATATATATATATATATATATATATATATATATATATAAGTATAAGTTATATAAGTCCGCCATTTGTACCAATTTTTGTGCAATAAAATTTAAATAAATAAATAAATTATAAGAAGGATCTCAGAAATGGCTCTAACAATTTCTATGTTAAGTATGGTATGTACATAATATTTATATTTGTATTATTGGGAGATTTCAGGGCCCGCAAATCGATCTACCTACCTATATTTAATTTTTAGAGATTTTTCTTTACATCGAGAGAAGCTGTCGCTTAGTCACTTTTTAAAATCTGAAATACTTAGATAATAAAGTGGACGCTGGACGTGTTTACAAAAGTGACCAGTCGGCGAAACTAACAAATCATAGAAACTGGCGAATAGTGTTCCAATTCCTAATAAGTGTTTAATGTTGGATGTGAATAACCCTTCGCTACTTATTGACATGTACAGTCATCTTAGATTATATGATACGACGCTAATCCATACTTAAGGAATCAATGTCTAAACTCAATCACGATTTCTATCTTTAATTTTCTAAATATATATAATATTTGTGGCTAAACACAGCTGTATAATCTAGATCTTGTCAATAGCCTGGAAACCAAATAGTCTTTTTTATAAACACCCCTACCCGTATTTGTCTGTCTGTTTGTTGTATTTAAGCATTTATTATACGCAATTATTAACAAGTCGTTCACAGACCCCTGCTCCATGATTTGAGAAAGGGTTTCCCAAACTACAATAAGTAATATGTGTGTACAGATTAATATAGAGCTTATGCGGCCATCAGCAAGATTGACACCATATGGGGTATTGTTTTTATGTTAGTATTTAACCAATGTGTTAATTATGTAAATACTAATAAAAATAATACCCACAATGTATTATTTTTGATTAGATCGATATTTCGGTGCTGATACTGTACATACAAATTAAAAGAGACGAATCTCTGTTTTGATTCAAAAGACATCAACGCATTATTGAAAAGACGTAATGTTTCTTTCAATTCATTTCAAATATATATATATATATATATATATTCTTTGAATGAGCGCCTTTTACAATAATAAATTACAGTTTGAGAAGCGCTACCGTATGTAGGAGCGCATGGTACAAGGGGGTTAACCGCCGTCGCCTGTCACCGCGGCCCCAACGATGCGCTCGCGGCGGATCCCGCTCCTGTGGGAACAACACACAAATTACCCCGAACCAATTGTATAATGTGTTCACGCCATTTAACTAAACAGATTGAATATTTCGAGTGGTTTTTGCGTGTAGTATCTCTGTAATGTGCGTGTTATGCCAGGGTTAGGAAAGCAAATAGTTTCACAAAGAAAAAAGAATGCAGCATAAAATGTTTATTTATTCTTCTTGATTTCTGTAACTACGATTGTCTTTGTCTCTAAAAAAGAATAAGTACGTACTTTTATATGATTTTTTAAAGTCAAGATCTTATCTTACTTTTATCATAATAATAGTACATTACTGCAGAGGAGGGAAAGTATGGCATTGCCGGAAGAGTAGTTTTCAAGACCTCGCTTAATGCCGAAGCACTAAACATGCGAGGCATGTTTAGTGCTTTTCTCAATAAATGTAAGGAAATAATTAAAGAAATAACCAACGACGCAAATATCTACCGAAAGAATTAATGTTTACTGCAAAGAGTATATACAATGTCCTTTTTAATTAAGTACAAATATTTCAAGGGGTTATTCAGTCCATCATTATGAACAACTTTGCCCAATAAATGTATATCGAAATACGCAAAAAAATATTTAGGTTCTCATATAGATCGAAGTAGTCACGTGATATCGTTACTATGAAAAATGCAAAAATTTTTTTCTTATTCGATAAATATTTATTGAGAAAAGTTGTTCAAAATGATGGACTGAATCACCTCTTAAAATATTTGTACTTAATTAAAAAGGACATTTTATAATCAATCACTTCGTGGTTCAAAAGAAAAGAAACTGCTTTCCCACGTTTTTAGTGCAAAGAAAACAGCCCTTACAGCCCTGTCATATTTTACGCAAAAAATTTAATACCGTAGATTATTGTTTTTCTTTTTTCTTATGACGAAAATTAAACATTTTAATAAAATTGTGGTTATATTCATATTAATGCTCGACGAGCGCATTTTTTATAATCTAGCAAGCAATTGGCTGTATGGGAAGTGATGAAATTAAACGCTAAATTTCTTTGCCAAATGTAAAAACATAACTGTCATTTGAAACGTCAATGGCACTGTCTTTTCGTCGTCTTGTTTTAAGCAGCGGCCAGGAATGTATCTTCGTACTACTTTCTTGGCCTAGGCCAGTAAAGTTACGCATGAACCAAGAATTACAACTTCGTGTCTTCTTTTTACTACAATAATGCTTATATTTTCGAGCATGTTAGAGAAAATTTTACTTTTTTGTAAGTACAAATACATTTTTATCAGTTGTGTAAGAAACTTGTTCAATTGCTCATGCAAATTTTGTTGCAGTTGCATCTAGATACCTCTATAAAATAGGCTGAGTATGGTCCGCAATGGGGCCGAACGAACGAACTAAATCCCGAGCATTATTATGTAGGGTCTCACTGTAACTATGTACTCAGTTGAATATATGTGTATTGTAACATGTTTTTCTATTCGGCTGCAGTTATTGCTGCGCCGCATTAAAGCAAGGACATACCAGACGCGCACGCTTTCACTTAACTATCCTTTTCCCTAAAGTAATAATTCTCTATAATTAAGTATGCAACTTTCCTCAAGGAAGATATAACCAAATATGAAAAATAATTTTTGGCATACATAACGATTAATCAGCTGAACCACGTTTGTATGGAGAGCAATTAAAACATTTTTTAATGTATCATGGACTGAATTCCACCTCATAATAGTTTCAGTATATTTTGTTAAACGTTATACAATATGTAACAAAAACCCTGTCCGATCCTTGTAGGAGCAAGTCAGAGCGTCAATATGAACAACTTTTCCTATGGAATCAATGCTTGAAACTCGAAGAAAAATCTACATTTTCATACAAATTGCCGGGCCGGCCGAACACTTTTGTATGAAAATGACGAATTTTTTTCGAGTTTCATGCATTGGTCCCATAGGAAAAGTTGTTCATATTGACGGTCTGAATAGCTCCTACAAGGATCGGACAGGGTTTTTATTACATATTGTATAGAATTACCTATTATCCACCAGCCAAATTTTTGGAGCGAGTTCAGTCCATGATACTGAACTACTTTCTATATAAGCAGTTATTAAAAAATCGATAAAGAAATTTCGTTCTCCGTACAAAATTCGTTTGGCCGAGCGCTGATTTGTATGGGGAAGCCAAGATTTTTTTTTAGTTGTTCGGTAATTGCTTTTATGAGAAGCAGTTCTGTATCATGGACAGGATCAGCTTTGAAAATTTGGTGGTTAAAAAGTCACCCTGAGTGCTGTTATTTTATAATGTAAACTGCTATGAAAAGTAGTTCGGTAGGACAACGAATTAACTATGTGGCAAGAAAACACGAAAAGTGTAAATAAAAAATGTATTAAAGTTAACAGCTAGGCTTGTTTGGGCTGGTTTTTCTCGGGCAGTCTGATCTCCTCGATGGGCAGATCCTCGGTGCTGGAGCGCACGTCCACGTACCGGTACCGCAGCGCCATGGCCGTGAAGATCAGCATGTCCACTATCATCAGCCCGGCGAACAGGAAGAACTCCTTCCACTGGAAATTGTTATATTTTGAATACCTAAACGAAACTACGTGTTACAAACGGATTTTACCTAACCATAGACGGTAGACCTTACGGAGTAGGTACACAGTATTGTACTGTGACCGTGGATAGTTGGGGATCGAACGCTTAGCGCCTAATAAGGAGATATATGTATGGCAAATATAAAACTAATTCTTGTTCAAGTTAAGCATCCTCTAAAAGCTTAACAGTTAGTTTAAAATTAAAAAAAATATCGTGATAGTTGTATATGTATTGAACTCTAAAGGAAAACTTTCACGGTCAAATTAGCTTCGTAATAGTTACAGCCGTCTAACTTTAAAATGCAGGTACGTGATTGACCAATTTTGCGCATAAAATACGGGAACAAAGTTCTCAGAAAACAACATGAAGACTAAAGAAAGAAGTATACTCAATTTTTAGCACCCAGTACATACCTGAGCGTCCAAAAAGTTTCCTTCCACGATGAGTACCACGATCAGGTTCCCGAAGGCCACAGTGAGTAGCCACACGGACTGCAGCACGGACTTCATGCTGGCGGGAGCTTGCGTGAACGAGAACTCCAGCCCCGTCACCGAAAACATCACCTCGCCCATCGTCATCACCACGTACTGCGGGATCAGCCACAGGATATGTACCGAGTTGGCGGGCGTAATCATCACGGGATTGGCGTACTGGAAAGGAAAACGTTTTCAATGATATCAGCCTAGAATAGGACCACTTCGGCAGCATGCACAAAAATTTCGTCGGGCGGCGGCAGTTGTATGGTTTTTTACACAAATGCATTCCCAAAGAATGACGTCAGGCAGGCGACCAGCCGGTCGACTATTTCTTCTCCATTTCGCAAGGTCTTTGGCATCCTTGGGTGACCAATGACATGCATATTATATTTGGAGAAGAAAAAGCGGAAAAATATACCTATATAGATAAAGAAGGCACAAGATAATAAGTAACCATAGACTTCGATTTTATGAATACTGTTAAATAGTTTAGAGAACGATTCAGACATGAAGTTGACGTAAAACATTATTTTGATATTTAAATATTTTGTTATTATTTCAACGCGCTTACATAAGCTCCTGTGCTGTCTTGGTACACATTAACTGTATACACCGCCCCGGACTGGAAGTTGAAATCCTGTAACACTGTTACGCCATCCACGACCACGTTGCTCACTCCTTTCTCGATGCGCCTTTGTTCCGTGTCGCCACTTTGAATAATTAACTTCGTTAAATTCTTCTTCGTGTCGAATATACCTATTTGCACTCTGCTATTTATGTTAGATAAAAATCTGAAACAAAAATAATCACTGTTTAATCTTGCTACTAGACCGAGAAAATCGTAATTTTACTACCAAAACATAGCGAAATTTTTAATTAACAAAACAAAACAAAACTCTTTTTTCTGAGTCGGTTATAGTCCGTTATTCTGAGAGTTTTGTAGAAAATGTGTAATGTTTCTGAAGACTGTGTTTGTTTTCTTGGCGTTGATCGCAGATGCTACACAACACCTAGTGGCAGTGAAAGTGAAACAGGGTACCCTTATAGGCATCAGATTGGATACCGCTTTCGAGAAGAAACTGTATTACGCTTTCTACGGAGTTCCGTACGCCCAAGCCCCGATCGGAGCGCTGCGATTCAAAGATCCCAAACCACTAAATAAATGGACAAAACCTTTCGACGCGACGCTAGAGTACCACGGAGCATGTGCCCAGACTCACATTGTGCATAAAGGAGGACTGTTTGGATTTGAACATTGTCTCAACATGAATATTTATACGCCAAATATTCCCAAAAGCCAGAACGAGAAACTAAAACCCGTGATCGTTTGGATACACGGGTACGCTTTCACCTCCAGTTTCAGTCACATCTATGGAGCTGACTTTTTAATTGATAACGATGTTTTGTTCGTCAGCGTGACGCATAGGATTGGAGTTTTTGGGTTTTTAAAGTTGAATGATACTGACACTAATGCTAACATGGGCATTAAGGACATCATTCAAGCATTGAAATTTATAAGAAAAAATATAGGCTATTTAGGGGGAGATAAAAACAAAATAACTTTAATGGGTAGCGGATCAGCAGCCACGTACATTTCATTACTTCTCACCACTAAATATAAGAAGCTATTTTCAAAAATGATATTACATAGCGGCACTTTGCTTTCTCCCACTCTATTTCAAACAGATTTTAATATAGAGCAAGAAAGATTATTAAGAGAGCTAAAAGTTAATGTCAGTGAATTGCCATCAGTTCAGACCAAGGATATTATTAGAGCTTCAAATAAAATATACAACAGTAAGGAAGTCATAAACATTCAAAGACCTCTAATTCCTTTCACACCCATTATAGAAAAAAAGTCAAATGCGTCGATTCTAACAAAAAATCCCCAAGAAATTTTAAAAAATCATGGTATTCCCATATTGATAGGTTTCAATAGTCAAGAAAGTATATCGGAAGCTATACCGTTTATACACAATCCATATTATTTAAGACTCTTCCAAGTATTTTTTAAGTTCATGATACCGTTCACAGGTCAGTGTCGATATGAGTACACATCAGAAAAGTACAAGGAGATATCCAATAAAATAAAAAAGAAATACTTTGAAGGTGCTATAACTGAGCAGTCGCTGAATACATTTTTGAGATACATATCGGATCTGCTTGTATATCCAGTGTTAAAATTTATCGACCTAAATTTGAAACATCAAAACGAAAATATGTTTGTGTATAAATTTGATTATGTAGGCAATCTGAGTGCCGTGAAGGGGACTTCACTGTCAGGCGCCAGCGTGCGAGTGAAAGGGGCGGCGGCTGGGGACGAGATATGCTACATACTGAAATGTCAGCCTTTGTATGAGAACTACTTCCAAATCATGCACGATACTGACAACAAAGATGGAAAATTGATCAAAGATATGGCCAAATTATGGTCGAACTTCGCTAAAACGGGTGAACCTACGCCACCTTATCCTTTGGGCAATATTAACTGGCCACCTTTCACTTTAAAAGATAACAATATCTTATTAATTAGTAAAAAAATTACATTAAGGAATATGAAGGCCGAGAAGGATATGTTTACTTTCTGGGAAGGAATCTATAACGATTATTATGCAAAAGAAAATTGTTTGAAAACGGATAACAATCACGAGGAGCTGTAAACAGGTATTGATAAGAGATTGTATAGTCTGGGCTGAATTGTTTCTGTAAATATATACTGTGTAACGTAAGTAACATACTTTCACTTACCTGACACTGACTCCGTCGATGGCCTTGTCATTCTTATCAGTGAAGTTATAAACTGTGTCTTGGCTAATGAAAAACGAATTTGCAGTTTCCTCTCTCAAGTGGAACGTTCCACTGTAGGATACATTGGCGCATTCGCTGTTAGGTTCGCCTTGCATAGAGTATGGCAGGTCTATGAATGAGTCTGTCTCTATGTCTAGTTGTTCGTAGGCTGCTAATGGTCCAATAACATGCGTGTTATTAAACCCTGCATTCAACGTAATGTTGCAATTATACCCGTTGTACACTCGCAACTGAGCGAAACCGGCGACTACGGGTGTGCCATATGTTGGCTAAAAAAAAGATAATTCAACAAATTAATAAGAACTTTGTTATAAACAGATTCTCCTATAATTTATTTTGTAAAATTACAGATTCACATTTTACAGGAAAATCTGCTCAAAATTATAATAGTAGTGTAAAAATATCTGGAACTCTAGCAATTTCTGTCAAACACCTATAAAAAGTAATGTTTGTTAAATATAAGGGAATTTATTAGTATTCACTGAGAAACACAATGTATATGTAACATAACATAATAATTAAAAACATGATAAATAAATATAAATAAGAAGTATAAAATCAAACTTACCAGGAGATTAAGTTCCACAATGCCGGAAATGACGAAAGCGCAAGCTGCCAGAATGCCCCCCCAAATCATTTTGTGCAGAGGTTTCCTTACCAGGCGGCACCACGTGAGGAACGGGTAAATTGCCTAAAGGCAAATAATATTTGAGATGATTTCTCCAGATCAATTAAATTAAAAAATAATTAAATACATGTAAAAGTATTTGATGGTTCTTACCACTTCGAAGAGGGGGATGAAGATAAGGATGAGCAACGGGTTAAGCACCTGCATCTGGTCGGCCTTGAGCTGCCAGCTGCCGATGTCCTGCTCCATGCGATCCGCTTGGAACGTCCATCTCGAACCCTGACATGACATCATGGCGTTATTTTTTGGTAGGTATTCTAAATGCTGTCTCAAAGGTCTGTTGTCAAATGTGAACATCATCATCATCATCATCCGAGCATATTTTTCCGGTTGAATACTCAGCAGTAACGCTTCAGAGCCCAGGATCCGCTACCGAACCAAGGAGATTTGACGAGGTTACTGGTTTTTACATAGAGCGACTGTCGTCCGACCTCCGCAACCCAAAGGGTAAACCAGAACCAATCCTTGGATAGTTTGATGATCAAACGCTAGATGGCGTTCGGGACCCACAGTTTATACGTGCCATCCGAAACACGGAATCATCTTTCTTTTCGGATACCTAATTAGGCGAATCAAGTCTGCAATATCCTAACCAAACTGGAAACAACTTTTCACAAACTATGCTTCCCAGTGGGATTCGAACCCATGACCTCCCACACACACAAACGGAAGGCAAAGGCACGGTCACAAGGCAAACAAGGCAGTCAAATGTGAATGTCCTTAGATATACCGAAATATCCCTTCCTTTACCTTAAATTGTATTAGTTGTGTTGTAAAACTTGTAGAGTAAGTATAATGTCTTAAAATGTCTAAAACATTTAACCGTTTTTGAGATAGAACGCGAACTGCGAAGCACTTAGTGGTAGAAGAAGCAAGTGCTTGGAAGGCACTCGTCTTGGCATACCCATCTAAACCCTTGTTTTATGCCGGTGGCTTTACCTGCTGGTCGAAGAGTGCCCAAAAAACTGGCAGCGGGATGAAGAGCACCAGGACCCGCAGCAGCCCCTTGATGTCCTCGATGAGTCCCGCGTCGTACTTGTCGTCAGCATGGTCAAGCCAATGCTCCCGCTTCTCTTTACTCTTGCAAGATTTCACCACTGCGTGCTGTTGGAAATGATAGAATAATTGATGTAAAAAGTAAGTTCTTAAATTTTTACTACTGAAATTATAAAGTTTGGAAAATAAATAAATGAAGTAATGTTTTTTTGCACTTCAAATCATGTATCAGTCAGTTCTATACTTTGTGTGACTAAAGATATACATATATGTATGTTATAATGTGGAAAATTCTTTATGAGAAATGAAGACTTATGGACCCTGGGGTATCTTCTTTCGTAGTCACTTAAGGTATTTGGCAAGGATTTGGGCCGCTTATAGTCTTTAATGTTTTACATAATCATCAGTCGTGGTAGACAGAATCACATTAGGTACTTATATAAAACTAAGTCATATTCCTATACTTACTCCTATACATGTGCCAACTCTGCCAAGCACGTTTCCCGCAGGCTTCTTGATTATGTACAATCTCTTACCAAGTACGAAAAATACTGAAACAAAAATATTTCAAAATACTTTTGAATTAAGTTTTTCCTCTTTAGTTAGGTAATTAATGTTAGAAAAGTAAGTGATGATCACAATCATGGATGAAATCTAGTTCTCTTTCTAATAAAACTAGAAACATGGATAAAGTATCTTCTTGATTAGTAAATATAATATTATTTCAACGTATACATATCGCTTGGGATGGCCTGATATCATCAAAAAAAATAGATATTATATTTTGTATTATATTTATAAACAGTTTAGGTATCGAACGACTGTTACTACCCCCAAGCCAAGAGGCGTACTTACAAATTGATACTATCATAAGTATCCCAGGGACTCCGAACGCCAACGAGTAGCAGTCGTTTTCTCCGAAGCAGTGGACGTCTGCCCTGAGGATCGGCGTCAGGAAGGTAGAGATCAGACTGCCTGCGTTGATGGCGAAGTAGAACAGCGAGAAAAAGTAGCCCAGGTACCGTTCCTGGTCCGGTAACCTGAACTGGTCGCCGCCGAAGGCTGATACACATGGTTTGATGCCCCCGGTGCCGAAGGCTATGAGAAGTAATGCGAGGATTGTAAATTCCCTGAAAATAGTGTAGAATATAGGATGTTGAGACGGCAAAATTTATCGTGAATTAAGGTTACTATGAGTAAATATCGAACGCTCCTTAATCTTCAAATAAGAGTCAATACATTTTTTGATCTTTGGAAATATACTGATAGAGCGGCCTTTGTCAGTTATCAATTTGATCATATTTAATTATTTTCAATAAGGTTTAGAAAAACAAAGGTTTTGTTAGGTGACCCACTTAAGTGAATTCTATAATACGCGTACAATCCAATAATAATAAACTAGAGATACATGAATTGTCATATTGTCCAATCAAATGGACTATTGTTTTTGCTTGAATGCACGAGTAACATTCATATAATATATTCATCTGCTAGTATTTGCATAAATTATACGTAGTAAGTTATAGCTAGGTACAAGATACCTTATCGATATATATGTGAAACACGTGGCGTAGGTGTAGGTGGTTATATACATATAAAGTAAATTATATCCTTGAGTTAACCACAAGTCAAATGTGACGTTAACGTAATTGTTTTCAGCGATCTAAGAATACATGAATTTTTCGGGGTTCAGTGTTGTACCCATTTGAAATAAATTATTTTAAAGGAAACGGAGATATTATTTACAGTTTAAAGTGAGAACTTGAAACTTTTCTAAGCATTTATGCAAAAAACGGCCACTTTTGGCAAAAATGCTAAGAAAAGTTCACATTCTCACTTTAATCTGTAAACAGTACCTAATTCGTATAATAGTTTGAAGGTTTTTTTAGAGTCATATGAGACAAAATTTAAAATGATATATCCGTTTCCTTTCGAAATATTTATTTTAAATGGGGGCAGCATTGGACCCCGAAAATTTTTTGCATCCCATTAAAAATGATCGATTGTAATAGAATCGTATGACTTGATCTGTGGCCCACTGTGTCTAATACAGTTACTATTCATAGATGAATTATTTTTTGCTTTTATTTCTTTTATTTAAAACATAATATATTTTGATGTTAGGCTCTGTGAGAAGATGCTTGGAGGCACGTACGCCTCTAAACCTCAATATCGAACACATGGAGGCAAACACAGACATATTATCACGACTGTTTCTCACAGGGGTAGGCAGAGGCTATGTAGTCAAGTGTTTAATAATGTTTATTATTTTGACCAACGCGCACTAATCAATTTCTCATCACTTTTTCTACATACAAACGAGGTTACCTGGAGGTTGCCCTTGTGGCTACGAAAGGCCGCCATTTGCGCATTTCCTTGTTTTTAAGATTTTATTTAGGTATTATGTAGGGCAGCTTGCTTTTACATAACTGTAAGCACGCCGCATATTAATAGATTTATACCGTCAGACCATTTCCGGAAGACATTCCAACCGTAAGTTGTAGATACATCAGTTCGGAACAAAACCGGATTCGGACCTGTCTGATAATGTGCAGTGTCTAGAACAAATACACTATTGTCGGAGACTTTTTATACAATAGAACCAAATTAAAATGATAATGAGCATACTTGACACTTACAATTGGGGCAAGCTGACAGGCGGCATGGCTGTAAGCGAGATGAGGACACTCCCGGCTGCATACACTAGTGATAGATACAGGATCGTCCTGGAATAGAGAGCAGTGCTGGAAAATAGTTCGAGTGGAAGAAGCACAGGTTCCGTTTTCATATCAAAGACGAGATAAAAGCGCCGAGAAGTTGCGTTACTAGCGATGCCCGCAGTGTTGTTGCTGACGTGACCCACGTCGCAAATTTTTTGACAATTCAACAAACAAAAAGTATTGAAGACAAACCATTTCATTTCAATCCGCTTCGGCATGAAAGAAAACGAGACACGTGCATAAAATATAAGTAAAACAAATATTTATACATCCACACAAACTTTAATTATACCTATAAATTATATAACATACGAAAAATATATAGTATCGTTGAGTTAGTATCCCATAACATAATACTCGAACTTACTTTGGGGCTAGCCCAATCTGTGTAATTTCTCCGTATATATTTAAAAAAAACCTGTCATAGAAAACAACAAATTAAAATAACTGAGAAAATGAGCTGTGTTATGTGAATGAAAAATATTAGCGATTACATTCCTATGGAATAAATATATAATATAGTATGTTAAGCAATAATTTATATTATAAAATTTTGTATAAATGTATAAATTAATATATATATTATAATATATAAATGTAAATATTTCTACTTTTATTCTTTACACGTGTCACTACTGTATCGAATAAAACAAGCTTCACTGGTTTGGGGCGAAGAAAAAAAAATGTTATTGTAGGCATCTGGAACTGGTTAAAGTCAAAATTATCATTTTATTCCAAGTTTATGGTTAACAGCACTTAAGTACCTTATTTTATTAACGAGGCCAGCATTCAATTTCCAATATGTTTATTTTTAGTCCATTTGGTTAGGTATTTAAAAGAATGTAAACAATCTTGACATGTCATTTTATTGAAATTAACACTTTATAAATCAATACCTTTGCAAATTACAAATTATCTATTTTATAAATTATTAATTATATATTTTTTGTAATTTGCTAATGTATTGATTTATTAAGTGTATATTGCAATAAAGACATGTCCAGATTGTTTACATTCTTTTTTTTAATTACCTAAACAAATGGACTATATGTAAGTACGTGGTTTCTCAGGCGTAAGGTAGGTATTATACTCGTAAGCACCATCAAGTACATAGGTTTTATATATTTTCTCTCAGAATAGTTTTATAATACGTAAGCAATCCTACAGTGTGGTGTATTTTATGCAAGGGTAATAGCTGAAATAGCAATTAGTTTAGAAGAGAAATAACCGGCCAAGTGCTCGTCGAGCCTCGCGCAGTGTAAGGTTCCCTAGTTGCGAATGCCGACGGGACTAAAAACGTCTAAAAACTAACTTTCTGTTGAATCTGTAGGAAATTTTACTTTTCCGAGTACATTTTATAAGTTGGTCGACTATACCTCTTGAATTTGTAAACCCCACTTGGTTCTGTCAGTTACCCTTTAAACTTCGTTATATATACTACCTACTGCCGTAAATTTCACGAGTTCATAGAATCTAACAAAAATTATCAATATAAATCCAAATCGAAAATAGTGTTAAGCTTACAATATTTTTGAAAGATCTACTCCACACAATAGGTTAGTCGAGAAAAAAATTGACTCCTAATTTACATGTACCTAAGTATGGGAGCTAAGCCAAAAAAAATTACTTATTTATTTTAATTTTTTTTTAGAAAGAGACATTCGGGCAGTCTTTGGTAAATTTAAGGAGCTTGGCCTTGAATTGAACACTGGCAAATGCGAACTTGCCTTCTGATTTAAATAGTCTTCGTCAACTTCTTCCAGGTATGAAAGTGAAGAGTAAGTTTGATTTTAATTTGCTGGGTGCTCCTATTTTTCTTGAGGCAGTGCCTTCCACAATTCTACAAAAAAAAAAAGATGTGATGTTAAAATCCGAAGCTATTTTAAAAGAACTACCGGCTCACGTAGCTTTAACGCTGTTTGTCAATGCCTAAATTGACATACACCCTAAGAACGGCTCCAGTGTGCCCTTTTAGAATGAAATATTCATTTTAGATGACACATTAAAAATATTTTGGGGAAAATATTAAATGTCAGCCTAAGTGACAATCAATGGCGGCAGGCCTCACTGCCAGTTAGGCATGGCAGGCTAGGTATTAGGAGAGTACACGACACTGGATTGCTGGCTTTTTTAGCTTCTACTCATGGAGTGGTTGAGCTCGTTGCTCGTATTTTATCATTGAACGGTGACGCGCTCCCATTGCCCTTTGTGACTGAGGCCTTAAACGAATGGCAAGTCCGATGTACTTACTAACTCTTCTGATCAGCTGCAGGTCCAGAGAAAATGGGACGATATTATGGCTAAGTTTGCCGTCGAAGATTTTTTAAATAACAGCTCAGGCGCGGATTTGGCTAGGATAACATCTGTTTTGACTACGGAATCAGGTGTTGCCTTCACCTCAAATTGGCACCCTTATGGACGATAACTCTTTAAGAAAAGCCGCAGCCCTCAGAATTGGCTGTGACATTTGTGAACAGCACCAGTGCATCGGCGGGGCGCTTGTAGACGTAAAAGGGTATCATGGCTTGAGTTGCACAAGGTGTGTTGGGAGATATCCTAGACATCATGCATTAAATGATATTATCAAGCGAGCGACGGTAAGTGCTAACATTCCATGCGTGTTGGAACCACCAGGTTTAAGTCGTAGTGATGGGAAACGGGCAGACGGTTTAACCTTAATACCTTGGCAGAGAGGCAGGTGCTTAATATGGGATGCTACATGTGTAAGTACTTTTGCTGCTACACACTTAAAAGACACCATTAAAACAGCCAGATCAGCGGCTGATAATGCAGCTAAGCTAAAACATAATAAATATGCGTGTTTAAAAGCTGCGTATTTATTCGTTTCGGTAGCATTTGAGACCACGGGCGCTTGGGGATCGGAGACAAGGGAATTTATAAAAGAATTGGGCAATCGTATTTCAGAAAAGTCAAACGACAATCGCTCGGCATCGTATTTGGCCCAAAGGCTTTCTATAGCCATTCAAAGGGGTAATGCCGCGAGCATTATGGGGACCTTTGGGCCGGGTACGAACCGCGGGGGTTTGTTTGACTGATTTGTAATACCTACCTACTTATTTGAAGAAGCAATACTAATATTTTGAATTTTTTTCAAAATTTTAGTAATATTCTCAATATATTTTCGGTATGATAAATTTTCTAGTAATAATAGGTCTCTGAGTAGAACTGCGGACAGACAGACACCACACGGCGAAACTTTAAGGGTTCCTTGTTTTGAACCCTAAAAATGCTGCAATTTGCACATTTTTGATGTCATTTTTTAATTGTAAATTACAACATGATAGTTAAATACTAGTATGTGGCTAGGATTTACAACACGGGTGTAGTGTAGTTATGGTAAAGTTATCAGAAATAAAATTGAATAATTGTTACTGAGTAATGTTAACAAGTATAACTTATAAACAAAAGACATCAACTAATTATTTTACTACTAATATATATAATAATTACTATAGTCGGAAAAGGCCGACATACTACTCGTATGTCATCTTGCGTTAATTTTAATAGTATAAGACATCAACGTACGCCCTTTAAATTACATAATGAACACAAAACAATGGATAACAAAAGTTAATAGGTGTGCATCATTTTATCTGGTTGAACATTGTTCTCAGGAAAAAGGTTACCATTGTATACAGCAGTGGCGTTGGGTGAGAATTTAGGCTAGTACAGCCATAAAACTTTGACACGAATTCAATACCTACCTAATTATGTACTATAAAGGTTAATAAGTCGTTCAAAGTCCGGCTTATAATTCGCATATTTTTATTTTTATTGACGTAGTGTGAGTAATATGTCCTGAGCGGGTTAAACAAAATTTATTATTGTGAGTGTATTTGAATAACCAGCAAAAATTTTCGTATTTTGAATATGTGGGTGTGTACAATCCAGTCATGCTGCTAGTTTAAGGCCTATGAAAATAGCACCTAAATGGACCTTTTAATGCGCGGTGTGCCGATATACGTGGATTATAATTATTGTTAATAATTATAATCCACGTATATCGCATTTAGTATATATTTGAAACCCCATAGGAAACTCGATGGGAATCGGATTCTAAGGAAGCCCCGCGACTGGTATACAACATATATGCTGAGTATGTAATAGAAGATACTAGGTACCTAAGTACGGTCAGGCTCCGAAAATTAAACAATAATTTGTCATACAATTAGTATGAGAGTTTAAGACTCCATTTTTGAAGCATACCGGACAAATTATTATAACTTATTAAAAGTACAATTTTAGTAACCTTTGATGTTATCGATTTATAAATTTGATAATTTCCAAATTAATGTCTTGTGAAAACCGAGCATAATAAATAATCCATTACATACATCTCACAAATAAAGTTTCTGTACACCGCAGCGCATTGCAGACGGTGAAGTAAGAAGTCTCATAATAAAAAGAATATTATTAGCATTGATTGCTACATTATAACATATAACTTTCACCTATATGGTTTATTTTACTTTATAAATAGCATCTTTAATTTTGTCAGAAACTTGATCAGGATATGTCGGAAAATATTTCTCACCTAAACCTGCCCAGCCAGCCGTCCGCGATCATCGCGCCTAGCAGTGGGAAGAAGTAGGCGAACATCGTGAACACGTGGTAGATGACCGTCGCTCCGTTGTCCGAGTAGCCCAGTTTGTCTCGGAGGTACAGCGACAGAATTGCTGCAAAACAAATATAATTTGAATTCCCAAATAAATTTATTGAACGAAGATTCTTTTCTCGAAGTTAAATATAAAAGTGTGAGCGAAACGTCAGCTCATCTCGTCAATACCTCCCATTTTGCATGTGACTTCCCGGTTTCCGACAAAGTACAAGAAGCTGATCTGAGTCATAGGAACTGAACCCTAACAAAAAAACGACGCATTCCATTGAGTTTGGGCTCATTTAATTTCTCTTGATAATAAACAGGTCACAATTAAAGCTTGGATTTTTTTATATTATTATTTCATGTTATGCTAATGTGATTAGCTGATGTTGGGTTTACGTATGTGTGTGTCTGTGATATCGTAGCGTCTAAACTAAAGGGTTTTTCAATTGGCGCGGGTAGATTTTGGCGGCCCGTGGCGGCCATTTTGTTTTGGTGACAATTGTCAAATCTTTTGCTTATTATTCAGTTGCTTATGCCAAATCACCATGGCAGCGCGTGCAAATGATAAAACTTTATTATCAAAATGAGTGTTTGTTAGTGCAAACGTTGCGTGCATTGCGCCCATTTTACGGTAGACGTGGTGGCCCTTCACAGTCGACTCTTCAGCGTTTGGTGGCAAAATTTGAAACAACCGGTTCGTTAATCGATCAACACACACCTGTACGTTCAAGAAACGCAAGATCAGCCGAGAACATCGCGGCGGTCCGTCAAAGTGTACAGCAGAACCCGAGGCAGTCGATTCCTCGCCGTGCACAAGAACTCGGCCTTTCGCAAACTTCAACTTGGCGAATTTTGCGACGGGACTTAAGGTTACACCCGTATAAGATTCAACTGACCCAGGAGCTCAAAGTTCATGACCATAGACAACGTCGTTTGTTCGCTGCCTGGGCATCGAATCGTTTGGAAGAGGATCCCAATTTCGGACGAAAAATCATCTTTAGCGACGAGGCGCATTTTTGGATGAATGGCTTTGTTAACAAACAAAATTGCCGTATAGGGACGACACAAACCCACACGAGGTTCACCAGGTGGTAATGCATCTTCAAAAAGTTACGGTTTGGTGTGGATTTTGGGCCGGCGGCGTCATTTGTCCGTATTTTTTCGAAAACGACGTTGGTGAGGCGGTCACTGTCAACGGCGAGCGCTACAGAACGATGATAACCAATTTTTTATGGCCCACATTGAACCATATGGACCTAGACGACATGTGGTTCCAGCAGGATCGCGCTACGTGCCACACAGCGGACGCCACGATTGACATTCTGCATGAGCGATTTGAGACTAAGGTTATCTCTCGCAGGGGTGATGTGAATTGGCCACCAAGGTCATGCGATTTAACCCCGGTAGACTTTTTCTTGTGGGGTTTTTTGAAGTAGCAGGTCTATGCAAATAAACCACAATCCACCGATGCCCTGAAGGCGAACATAACACATGCCATCGCTCAAATTCAGGTGGATCTATGCGGAAGAGTCATAGAAAATTGGACCACTCGGATCCGTGCCACTGTGAGAAGCCGAGGCGGGCATTGATGTCATCTTCCATACTTAATGGCATATATGGGCCTTTTAAATAAATAAAAAAAATTGTTGATACCTCATACGCAGCTTGATTAATTTCGTTTCAAAATCTACCCGCCCTTATTGAAAAACTCTTTGTATTGATGCAGTTTTTAGGGTTCCGTAGTAAACAAGGAACCCTTATAGTTTCGCCATGTCTGTCTGTCCGTTCGCGGTACTCTTTACTCAGCGACTATAAGTACTAGGAAGCTGTAATTTGGTATAGGTATGTAAATTAATTATATGGAAAAAGTGGTACAATAAAATATTGTACAAAATTTTTTTTAGGGTAGCTTCCATACAAGTAAAGTCAAAATTCAATTTTATTTTCTAGACTAACCAATCATGTGGAGTATCGTTAAATAGGTCTTACAAAAATATTTCGAGCTTGTAAACACCGTTTTTACATTTAGGGATCCGTTTCTGAAATATTTGGTTTTAAAGTGAAAAATTTTATTAGAGTCAAGTGTCCCCCCCCCTCTATCTGCTAAACGGTTATATATGGACATGTGAAAAAATTCACAGCTATAGTAAATATAACGAAATTTAAAGGAAAACTATCAGAACTAAGTAAGGTTTACAAATTAAAAAGTTATATGCGATAAACTTATACTCGGAAAAGGAAAATTTCATACGAATGCAATAGAAAATTAGTTTTTAGACGTTTTTAGTGGCATGAACTCAAGTTAGTGTTCGTAACTACGGAACCCTACACTGTGCGTGGCCCGTTACGCACTTGGCCAATTTTTTTTTATATTTGAAAGCAAACTTAAATGGGAGTAATTGAGTTTTTTGTGGGAGTGAGCAACCCAAAGTATGGAAATATGCCTGAGTGGGGTATCAAATTAAAGGGTTTAAATTATAGAATAATAAATCGTCCCTTTAATGAAAATCAGTTAAGCCGTTCCAATGTTATTGGGGGTAAAAGACGGGTTTTTTTTTAGCTAGCTAAAATAAACTTATAAATACGAGTGTACGTGTCACTCATTGCAGGTAAATGTATATATTGGGTGGGCCATAGCCAATTAACTATTGACACAGTTGCCGTTGGTTGATAAGAGTGTGGCGAAATCCAGCCAAGTTTATACGATAAAGTGAGGATGGGGACTATTTCAGAGTAGGTCGGAACCGCGAGGCCGACGGCATATCTAATCGTCTAGAGGTGTTGTACTATGCAGTTGCATTTCTAACAACCTGCCGAGTGCTGAGGCAGATAATATTATAGTAATAGTACCTTTGTGGCTAAATATATATATATACACAAATGTATAAGAATTTGTTCTTTTCTATTTATTAATTTACGGGCAGACTTAATCAGTGCTAGGTCATACAGATTTAACTAGCTCCAAATTGTAAAGGGATAGTACAGGAATACATATGTAGTATAGAGGACCTGGCATAATTTAAAAAATAACCGGCCGAATGCGAATTGAACTCGTGTGGAGAGGGTTCTGTACAATGCCAAAGATTTTTCGTAAGTGAACGTATTATATTGTGTTGATTTCTTATTTTACTTTTCCGGTAATCTATAAGCAATGAACTATATTATGTATTTTTTCAACATTTTAGGCTCAGTAGTTTCATAAATCAGGGGAGGTCAATTTTTGTCTTCTTTAATTAATAAAATCAAAACTTTTCATTTTACAATAAAAACAAAAATATTTTTGAGATCCTCATAACGAGCCTTTTCATTTGATATATGACACAGTAAGGGTTGCAAAACTTTTTTAATTTTCCTAATCTGTCGTTAGAAGATGGCTCTTATTTTAAAAAACTATTTAATTACTTATTTTTCTGTAATCTACAAGCAATGAACTAAATATTGTATATTTTTTTCAAAATTTTAGAACCAGTTGTTTCCGAGATCTGTGCAAAGTAAATATCTATAAGTATCTAGTGTCATAGGATTACACCATCCTACCAAACACCTGATTTGGTCTAGTAGATTCGGAGCAAATTGGCTGTGACAGACGGACGGGCAGACGCACGACTGATTCTATAGGGTTCCGTTTTTCCATTTTTTGTTCGGAACCCTCAAAACGCTATTTTTTAATTTCTGTCTGGGACTGGGATTCAGACCGAAGTTAAAAAAATTGCGTTTTTGTAGCGTTAAGAGTGGCGGAGTAACCTAACGAGTAACCCATTACTACGTCGATCGTTATTATTTTTTAACATATCAATCAACTTATGGACAAAAAAAGGAATTCTTTTTTTTCTAAGGTCTCTAAATAAAAAGAATTTGTCCATAGTAATCACTAGACTGGGCACGTGTGTTTTTTTGTTACCTATATCTCCCTTAGTCGCCTCTTACGACACCTGTGGAAGAGGAAAGGAATAACTCTGCCGTCACCACACTGCTAATACATAGGTAATTAATTAAAAACATACATGGACTGAGTAAAATCATGTTGGTACTTACTTCGCATTCCATAGTAAGAAAATCGCTCGCAGAACTCATTTGTGACGATGAACCCCACTGCTTTTGGGTACGGTAGTTTCTGCAACAAGTAAGTATAAACAATTACCAGTTCGTACTTAGGGCTCACCCTTGGAACAGTCTACATACCTAGTGGTGCTCACTGAATTGACTACTTATAATTGAAATAAAATAATATTTATAGTGGTAAAACAATATGTATATGGAAGAGGCATACGCGTAATAAATCGAACCACGGGCTATACTAGATCACTATAGTATAACGAAATTAAAAGAATATCTGAAACACAAAAAGAATTCGGCATTTCCATACAAAATTAGTATGGGAATGTCGAATTTCTTTTTGGTTACGTATTATTTTAAATTCATTATACTAAAGTGATCTTGTATAGCCCGTGATTCGTTTTATGACAAGTATGACCCTTCCACGTTGTTAATAATATTCTAGTCTTTAATAAAGGATTATTAAAATTCTGCTGTTAGATATGAATACTTAGAGAAGTGCATAATATATGTAGGATAATTTAACTGTCTTGTTCTGTAAAACGTAGTAATTTATCTAGATTTTTACCTACTTGTGTGTATTCCAAAATCTTGACGAACTATATTAATATTTTTAATTATTCATTCTTATTACTTTATAATGTATCAATCTGTAATAGATTCTATGAACAATATAATTATTAAGAATTCGGAATGGCTTTCATAGATAGGTAGATACAATGAAATACGCATTAGAAATTTAGTAAAAACCGCGTCATAACCCCGATCTATTTATTCATTCGTTTTTTACCCTTTTCCTCTACCACAAAAGTCGTAAAAGGTGAATTAGGGATGTACGGGTAAGACGGGCAGCAGCGTCTTCTGTGCAACAACTGTTTACCACTAGTCTAAGAAGTAACAAGATTTATAGTAACGGTCATAGTTAGGGAGCCCAAGACAGGATTTTTGGATTAACTCGAGCGCGTCAGATTAAACCTTGCACCCTGTTGAGTACCTCCACCAAGTATAAGCTATTGATCCAGGGGGGGACCCTAGGGTAGCCCATCAAAATAGTAAAAAAATCGATGGTTAGAAATCCTCAAGCGCGTCAGATTAAGATAAGGTGGGTTAATTACACGCTGAAAAGTATGCATTTCAATAATTTTCAATATACGAGTAGCTGTTTTTTTTTATTTCCAAAAAGCCGCAACGTGCTTTCGTCACTTCCGAATCGTCAGTCTTTTGAATGGGAGCTTCTTTTAGCTCAATTAACATCCCCTCTGAAAATCTGGAAAATCTGACACGCTCGAATATTTTTTTTCCTATTTTCAACCCCTCCGTAGGGCCACCTCCATCATGCAAGTCTGCAGATTAACATGCCTTCGTTATCAGAGGCACGTGGGAGCATTTAAGGTATTAGTATCTGACGCGCTCAAGTATTTCCATTTATCGATTTTTTTTACAACTTTGAAAGCCTAGACGCTCTCGCCTATACCAGTGAACGGGTACACATTACATAACCTTTTTTTCTTATTTCTATCTCATCTTCAAAATCTAATAGGTCCACACGGCACTCGAGTCAATCCAAATTTGACCTCGTCGGCTCCCCAGCTATCATGGATACGATTTACTTCAATGGGTTGAAGAGTAGTCCTCTAATGTAAATGATGTCAGTCTGCCTACTCTTAGGCTACTTTGAGTTATAGCGCTTACAAGACTTTATTGTTACGTTTCGTAGCCTGAGAACAGGCAGACCGACATCATTCACATTAGGGGACTACTCGATACAACCCATTGAAGTAAATGTAACCGTATCCATGATTGTTACAAAAAATCTTGTCACTTCTCAGTCTACATCTACTGCGATCAGTAACCCTTCTGCCTAGCGCGACGTGATTATGTGGAAATCTCTAAGGTCTGATGTAGGATATCGATAATAGAAAGGCTGTAAAGAATTACAGCCTTTCTTTTACCCATATCCTTACTATGCTTAGTAAATTTATGTTTTATTTTATTTAGAAAGGATCTCGGTAATATACAAATTTGGTTGATATTCCAGCTTAAAAATCAAAGTTCTTCAGATTTGATTATGTTCTGATCTCAGGTACTTGATCAAATGATCAACGAACATTCATATATAAGTACCTACATACAAATGTCAGCGTCGTATTGACCAAGAATACATGGAGAGCTTCGCTTAAGTACTCATTGAATTATGGATTCGATGGATCAAGGGAAATCAAAATAATACGTTTATCAACTATACACGTGTGCTATACATCATAGATTTAGATGATCAAGATAAATATAGCGTAGTGTAAGTATAAAATGTGACCAGTAACGAAATATTTTTGTGTCAAATCAAATCAAATCAATAGTAGATTGTGCTACAAGGGGATGAGGTAATATTTTGACGGCGAGGGCGCTACTTTGAATTCAGAGCGAAACGAAGGATTCCACAGTTGAATTACGAGCAGAGCGAGTGATTCTACGGCGAAATCCTGAGTAAGCGAGGGATTCATGTATATCGCCTGATATAAAAATATTACCGTACCCGAGTAGCACACTCTACTTTTCATCTCCATCTATGAGAAAAACTAGCACATACAAAACAGAATATAAAGAACAGTAGAACACCTACATTACCTAATCAGACTTCAACCGACAATTCAATACTAACCTTTGTTTGGCGTCGTTTTCATACAATAAATACTTAAAACTTAAGATTGGGGAAAAAGTCTTTTCGCATTTTATATGAAAATTCAAAACATTTTTTAATATAGATTATTTACATTTAACTAAAGTATGTAGGTACCATTTTGTTCGATAACTTTTTGCAATCTTATAGGTAGGGACATGATCCCATTGCTATAGAAATTTTGGGGCTTCTGATCAAAAAACTGCGTCAAGTAGTTTTGGTAGTCCTCTCGTGATTTTAACCTGACACTGCCTAAATAATTCTGAAGAGACCGAAACAGGTGGAAATCTGAAGGTGCCAGCTCAGGATTATACGGCGGATGCATTAACACCTCCCAGCCAAACTCTCTTAATTTTTGCTGAGTGGTTAAAGATGTGTAAGGTCTAGCACTATCATGATGAAAAACCACACCTCTTCTGTTGATTAATTCCGGCCACTTTCTCTCAACTTCTTGCTTTAATCTTATCAGTTGTTCGCAGTAGAGTTCTGAATCCTGTCCTGTCTGAAGTCCTGCCTGGTGGTAACAGCTCATAACGAATAATGCCCTTCCAATCCCACCACACACACAGCATCTTGTTGCGAGTTAACCCGGGTTTCGCCACAGTCTTTGAAGCCTGACCGGCCTTTGACCATGACCTTTTTCGCACGTTTTTGTCGTAAGTGATCCACTTTTCATCACCAGTTATCAATTTCTTCAAAAATGGTTCGGTCTCATCACGTCGTAATAAAGAATCACAAATGAGTACATGGTTCATTAGGTTTCTTTCAGAGAGCTCGTGAGGTACCCAAATATCGAGCTTTTTTTGTGTACCCATTATAACTTATAAATGAATATAAATTCCCCTGGCCGTTTTCGGCTATGGTGACTGTATTGTTTGATAAAATAGGAAATAGATATTACTCAAGGCGTCGCTCATGTGCCCTGATGTGGCTGACATACCCTATTTTTGAGTTGAATGTACGTGCGCACTGCGGACACGTCAGGGTACAACCGACATAGTTGTAGTGTATTGAGGAGGGTGGTTTGTCTTTAGTCGCATCTCGTTTCGAGTCTTGTTCATACCTCCTATAATCTTCAAAGGCATCTACATTACGTTGCACTAAGCGTCTCCACTCGGTCCTTTGTGCAGCCAAGGTTTCCCACCGAGTGTGGTCGATATGGCACCTTTTCATATGTCTTTTCTGAACGTCTTTGTATCTGAGGAACTGTCCGCCTTGTTTCCGCTTACCGTCCTTGAGTTCAGAAAAGAAGATACACTTAGCCATCCTCTCGTCGGACATCCTCACAACATGACCACTCCAGCGTAGCTGACGCCGCATCAGGTAGGCCTCTATACCGTGGACTCCGGCCCGTCGCAACACTTCAGTGTTTCTTACGCGATCGGACCACTTGATGTTTATTATATCGCGAACGCATTTGACATGAAATCTGTCTAAGACCCGTATATGTTTGCGATAAAGAGTCCAAGTCTCTGAGGAGTAAAGGAAATTTGGCAGGACTATTGCCATATACACTTTGACTTTTGTGCTTAATTGCAGGTCATGTGATCGGAATACCTTTTCTCGAAGTCTACCAAATGCTGCCAAAGCAACACCAATCCGGCTATTGACTTCGGAGTCCAGGTCACCTTTAGATGTGACAGTGCTACCGAGATATTTGAACTTGTCCACCTGCTTGAGTGAGGCCCAGTCAAGTCGTAGATTCAAAGGGACGTGCTCTGCGATGTCCGTAGCGATAACTTCCGTCTTAGTTATGTTTATCTTGAGACCGAATCTACGACATGACTGATCAAGATTAGCCAACATCTCTTGCAGGCCTTCGGAAGATTCCGACACAAAACACAAATCGTCAGCGTACATGACTTCGGTAATAAGATTGAAAAGCGTACCATCAGTACGGTACCGAATGCGTATGCCATGTTCATTATTTTTTAGTACATCCGCTACCACTACCGAAAAATATAGTGCAAAAAGCGTCGGTGCTAAGACGCAGCCTTGTTTAACTCCACAGGTTACGGAGAAAAAGTCCGACTGCTCGCCCTTGGATGACGCACAGCAGGTCAAGTTGTCGTGAAGCAGTCTTAGCATTCTTATAAACTTTTCAGTACAGCCAAGACTTTGTAGCACAAGCCATAGTGCTTCACGGGGCACGCTGTCAAAGGCCTTTTCTAAGTCTACGAAACAGAAACATAGTGGTCGTGATTGTTCTCTGGATTTTTCTTGTAGTTGTCGAATACAGAAAATGGCCTCACAGGTGCCCCTGCTGGGTCGAAAGCCAAACTGAGCCTCAGGGAGTACCTTTTCGGATGCTCTGCAGACGGTTTAGAAAAACTCTGCCGAGGATTTTTCCAGGTACAGACAGAAGTGAAATTCCTCTATAGGAGTTGCAATCAGAACGACTACCTTTATTCTTGTAGAGTGCACAGATTTTTGACACCGTGAATTCGGTGGGCACAGTTTCCTCTTCCCACATCCGCGAGAACAGTAGTAAAATATTCTGGTGAAGCTCTTCTCCCCCATACTTAAATAGTTCTCCTGGGATCTGATGTAAACCAACTGCTTTTTTATTTTTTTGATGTCTGATGGCTGTAATTATCTCTGACAGTGAAAGAAGTTCGTCTAAACTAGTATTAGGAGGGTGCCGTGGAAGATTCTTTATATATTCAAGATCAGCTGAGCGATCAACATTAAGTAAGACATTAAAGTGGTCGGCCCAACATTTTGATACATCCTCTCTATTAGAGACAAGTGTACCGTCTGAAGATTTTAATGGGGCGCTAACCTGATACTGAGGACCAATCAACGCCCTTACCTCACCAAAGAACTCCCCAAGTCGGCCTGAATCTGACAACATTTGCATATAGTTAGCTCTATCCTGCCACCATTTATCTTTAGTCTTTCGGGTAAGTTTGAAGTAAGTTAAAATGAATACAGTTTACTCATTAAAAAAGCCAATTTTTGTATGACGATGTTTGAGCCAAGGCGATAATGGTTTATATCAAATAGCATATAATCACTACGTTTTAAGCTCATATGTATGTTTTGTATGAAAATGATCTATTTTGCTCTTGTAAGGATGAGAAGTAATCGTATTATCTGTCGCACTCGGCTTGTGTGGTCTTTATACCTACACAGTAAAAAATCTAGGTCTAAGCTATATATAGTAATGGCGTCGAGTGTGGTCAATAAAACCGCGCAGCGTCACGCAGACTCGTTGGAAAATACCATAGACATAAAAAGGTTATCTTTATATTTCATATATTTTTTTTAAAAAAAGGTTATTAGCTCGTAATCACTATACCTAGAAATCATCAAGACATCTAATTAGTAAGAAGCCTAATATTTTAGCCTAATGGTGGGCAAAAAGAGAGTAATGAGTGTAGATGAAGTAAAGGGGGCTGCCAGGGTCGTAGCAAGTGGAGGTCCATAGTCTCTGCCTACTCCTATTGGAAGCAGGCGAGATATCTAATATGCTGTATGTATGAATGTGGGCAAGAAAGTGAAATCAAATTATTGAAATTTTTGTTACTGTTACGAATAATAATTCCTATTTATCGTAAATAAATATCTATTATCGGTCCAGTTAATTATTATAAAAATTAAAAATATTTTAAAACGCAATTTTATTTACCACGTATCTTACATCGTCATTTCTTTTGCCCGTCTTGTCTGACGTATAAAAAATAATGTAATATGACACTTGACAAATTAACTGCTATTGCCACGAAAGTATGTTAGTACGAAGTACATATAATTCCATGGCTATTGCGGTAAAATAAGGACACTATTCAACTATGACAGTTAAATTACAGCTAAGGTGTTAACTGTCATATGTCAGAGGCAGTTAATTTTTTCTTTATTTTTTAATAATTATTTTACGGCTCTGGATACTAGTCCTTTATAGCCCATCTTTATTTTATCACTCCTTTATTCCTAACCCTAACCCTAACTATACAATCAAAGGTCCTTTGATTGCTTCAAGGGAGCTTCTGGCAACAAATCTATACGAGTCCTCTGGGTTTCATAGCCGAATGAGTGGCGGACGGCGTCTAAAGACGCCCAACATAGTCTGCAAATAAATATCACTACAGCCGCACTATGAGTGTCCACTTTAACCATTTTACATATTGTCCATGAGCATGAGCATTTATAACACTAAACTACACCGATTTTATATTATAAAGTCCACTAGAATCAATTTGCAAAATAAAATTTAAAGCAAACTCCATGTGAACCCTTTGACTTCCCGCCAAAAACTCAGAGACAGTTAAGTTGTCAACCAACTGTCATATGACTTTTTTTATACGTGCGACGAGACGGCCAAAATAAATAGCGGCGTTAAGCTGAGTGGTGTATGAAATTGCGATTTAAAACATTTTGATTAATTATAATTAATTGACTGGACCAAAAATCTAATATTTATTAACAATAAATAGAAGTTTTATTTACTAAGAATAAAAAAAAATCAGCCTTTTTAAAATTGTCACATTCACTATAATACGTATACTTAACTCTTTCATATAATCAAACATTAATCAACGCTTTACAACGTGGAAGGGACATACCCGTCGTAATAAATCGAACCCCGGGCTATACTAGATCACTATAGTAATTAAATTACAATAATTGTAAAAAAAAATATGAGATTCGGCATTTCCATACAAAGTGTCCAGCTGCCCGAGAAAATTTGTATGCGAATGTAGATTTTGTGTTTTTCGACTGTTATTTTAATTTCATTATACTATAGTGATCTATTATAGCCGTGGTTTGGATTATTACAGGTATACTTAACTAATGACGGTCGCAGATCACTTTTAAGAATACTGTCACTATTTAGGTAATAATATGATAAAAAATTAAGTAAAAATATGTAACGACATGCAATATGTAACCCGGAAGAGTTCGATCCCCGGTCAAGACAATTTGGAAAATGGCCTTTTTCAAATTGTCCTGGGTTTTGGGTGTTTATCTATATTTGTATTTGTTATAAAATATAGTATCGTTGAGTAAGTATCCCATAACACAAGTCTGGAGCTTACTTTGGGGCTAGCTCAATCAGTGTAATTTGTCCCTTTATATTTATTCATTCTAATTCTTTGTGATCCATCTAGCTGTATTTTGAGTTTCTGGTACTAAGTACTTAACTTTAGTCGTACCCAAAGTAAAGTAAAGTAAGTTATTAATAGAGCTAAAGTGTCGTATGCGTAATTAATAACGCCGTATTTGTAAACCTGATATTGTAGTCTCTAAGGGTCGTAGTTCATTCTACAAGAATTTCTCTGAAACCTTACAGTTGGTGTAGGTTCGTAAAACCTTCTTTACAAGGTAAAGTATGATTATGTAAAGATGAATCGGGGGTGTGAGGTGCAATTGTATTAGAAAGTAGTAACAGTGTAAATCCCATAGACTTCCATGAAAAATTACGCTCCAAAATGATTATATTAAACATAATTTCTCCTGTTATGCACTTTTATGACATTCAATTATAAAGTTGCCAACATTTTTTTCAAAGGTATAATTTCAAATCAATGTATTGTATTTTATTTAGAACATTCTAACTTGATTTATAAGAATCCTTTTTAATTAATAAAAAAACAATGAATAAATGACTTTCCTTAAAAATCCGTGGACCCATTAAAACTAATTTTTAATAGCCTTTTTTGAGATCAAAAGATTTTTGGACCGCTCTGGCAGTTTGCCGCGGTTGTTAATTTCTTCTTACAGTTACATTTTAAACGTCAACATACCTATTCGTAGTATTGGTACTTATTTCTAAGTTGATGAAGTCTGAATTTAAATTTATTTTCATTTTTCTACGTTACCTATTCATTTTCTTATCGTACTTGTGTTTTGTACGATTATTTAAATCGAGAAATGTCTGGACTCTGAATGTTTTAATTTTGTCATGTTTTACGCATTATTTCAATGTTTATTTTTGTCATAATAATACAACAACTGCATACAACGTGTTATTGTGATTATATCAGGCAAGAATGAAACAAAACGTTTTTTAACGTCTTTATTAATGACGTAACTAAAGAAAGTGTTTCGTAACGCGCGACTGGTCCTCTGGCTTTAACTCGAGAATTACACATTTTTGATCTGATATAAATTTTCTGGGTCCGTATCATTTTCCACAGCCTATAGCCACTATTGAGCTAAAGACAAGGGTCTCCCATAAAAGGACTTGTCAATAATAACCAAGCTGGGCTGGCTTGATGTAAGCAAATTCAATGCAAATCGCAGCAACTACCTACACAGAACTCAGTAACGATATCACAACTTTGACATACCCACTTATATTTCGACAAAGATCTAAGTGCCCCATCATTTTAGAAATTTTTTAGTGCGGTTTATATATGAACGCTAGATATGGATCTTATTGAGATGGACGTGTACACAGAAATATAAAACATTTTACAATATACCTAAGTTCTAAAATTCAACCCAGTACTAAAATGAACACTCATAGTTCACCGAACTACTTAGCTCAAATTACTTACTGATTATTCCAATAGAGGTGCCCTAACATTTTCGGTGAATCCAAAGCCATCTTGAAGCACCAGCAAAGATGTGCATTTTTTTTAACGTCGATTGTTGAAGACTATACCGAAATCGTGTAATGGATCTATATCCATATAAATCAGAATAAGATTGAATAATTTTTATCCATAACCCACATTTTTATTCGTTCAATGAACGCTTAATATTTTTTTATTAATTTTTTCTAGAATGTAATTAGTAAAAAACCAAACATGGACTAAAGTTGCTGTGTATATTTCTGTATGTATCTAACATTTGGATAAATAAAATATCTATGAACACAATGTTCGACAGAAAATCTACTCGATGACCGATATATGGGTCGGGCGTAGGGTTAATTAAAGTTAACTGGAAGCATATCAATTATCGAACTAAAATTGTCCAGGCCCAGTTATGTTCCGAATTCTCTCAAGAAACAATTACGAGAGAACTGGATATAACCGGTTCGGAATATTTGGAGGAACCACACCAATTAGGCGGCTGGCTCTGGATGCCACCATGGGTGTCGTAAGAGGCGACAAGATGAATAATAGCCTACCTAAAAGAGAATGGACAAAGGAGCACAGACGAAGAGGTATTATAATTTATAACATACATCTATACATACTTCGAACAGCGACCCCTTTATCAAGAAGACACAATTTTAGTTCAGCAGTGGATTGATATAAGCTGTAAAGTATGATTATGTACTTAATACTCAAAAATTTGGTACTTAACTTTATTATTGTTTGAAAATATCGTAAAAAATCATTTGATTCGTTTTTATGATTATAATTATATTATAAGTACTGTGTACATTTTTCATTACTAAAATACTTGGACAATCCGAACACAACTGACGCAACGCAACAGAATCTGCAAAAGGGGAATATAATTTTGATTTGCGAAAAATTACCACTTTTGGCAAATGCTAACAAAAGCCTCACGTTCTCACCTTAAACTATAAACAAAAGGTAGTTCATAAAATAGTTTAAAGGGTTATTCTAGGGCATACTCAAGACAAAATTTTAAATGATATCTCCGTTTCCTTTCAAACCTTTTATTTATTTTTAATATAAAATATATGTCGCTCAACTAACAAAAATTAACATGAAATTTAATTTTTCGTAATGACTTATCAGAATCGAAAAATATTTTTACAACTCAACAATGTAAAAAAAAAAAATTACTAACGATACTCGTACTGTTAGTGGCATCAGAAGTGCCATTTCTGAAACGCTAAGTCACCTAAACGAATGGTTTTCCCATACAAAAAACCGTTCGTTTAGTGACTCAACGTTTGAAAAATGGGACCACTGTACGACATATTGTACGGCGTTTTGTAAACCCAAGATTTCCTTTGGCAGGATAGGTCCTAAGGGCCAAAGGATTGATCTAAGAAGCAGAGCCACCAGATTTTTGATGTAAGCCTCTTGGGGTTATTGACCTCCAGCTCAATCTTGATAGGCTACTATGTCATGTTTGGTATCATACACGTATGACATTAAGGATGCTGATTCAGATACTATGAAAAAAAAATTGTTTGATAAAAGAAAAAATAGCTATAAAATACACAAACTGGAATATTTGAAAAAAAGAGCATTATTTTATTTTTAATATGAAATTAAATAAATATATAGGGACAAATTACACTGATTGAGCTAGCCCCAAAGTAAGTTCGAGACTTGTGTTATGGGTATGGGGTACTAACCCAACGATACTATATTTTATAACAAATACATATATAGATAAACATCCAAGACCCAGGACAATTTGAAAAAAGACCATTTTCCAACTTGCCCTGACCGGGGATCGAACCCGGAACCTCTGGGTGGCGGACTAGCATGGTGACTACTACGCCACGGAGGTTGTCATTATCCTTTTTTGTCCATTAGTTGTTATTATCCTTTTTTGTCCAATAAGATATGTAATAAAAAAGATTAAATTATTTCCTGGCTGATGAAAAAAAAATAAAAAAAAATATTATTAGTAAGTAGGTAGGTACCTTAAAAACTTACACTAAAATTAAAAGGTAAAAATATTGAAAAGTACAAATATGAGAAATTTATATCTCTATTTTTTTCAACTTCTTATGGTTTTACTGTACATTGACCCAAATATTATTTCAGAATTGAAATCCAGACATTCGATACCTATATGAGGAAATGATACCAAACTTGGCTTTGTACCTAAACTTACGCAGTTATTTACCTCGGAGTTCGTTAAGACTGAATATCTGCATGAAAAATCAAGGTGGCTCTATTTCGAAAACCCATCTTCGGAACACAAACAGATGCTACTACATAGAAGTGCTCGTACATTGTACATTTGAAATCATTGTAACGACACAAGCGTACCTAATTGACGCTGATATAGTTACATCACAACTGTGGACGATGGATGTGTGACGAACAATGGAACTAAAGTAGGTACAATAACTGTATCTGATCTGGCATCAATTATATCTCTCGACACGAGACGACACTATAAAAACTCGAAAACCAATGAGACACAGCGAGTATCTACCTACAGATTTATTATTATAATTGTATAACGGGTTAGTCGCAGCAACAATGGTCATATTATTTACTTTTATTTGCTAGACCATTGAATGTTTATTTTTTCAATCTAAAAAGAATAAGACACCAACAACACAAGTCCGACCGTGGTCATGCTTGATTAACACAGGCAATAAATAAGCATAATAAATTCTAGAAGCTCTCAAATTAATATAATTTCTTTGGAATGATGTAATTAACAACCGAAGATACAATACTTTAGGATGCTGAAATAGTAGTAAAACAAAAAAACAAAAATGGACAAGTGATAAACTAATGCAATGAAATAAAATCGCTAGGAATCACGCTAGTTTGTGAAATCATGGGCGGATTTTGTTTACGTTCCTACTAACATTTACTTTTGTCTATAAGGCACGAAACATAGTGTGCTATGTTTCGTTACATACTATTCCATATAAATTAACCGAGAGTCCCCTTAGCGCCTCGGGCGCTTGCTATGTTTCGAGCCCAAGAGTTAAGAAAAATAACTTCTTGCCTTTTCACAAATTTATGTACTAGGCAAATAAAAAAAAACGACATTCAAGCGTTTATTAATTTTAGAACATCTGAACCGATTATCATCAAACATAGTTAAGAACCACCGCGAGAAAGCTTGCTTTGTTGTAAAAAAACGCAATGATGCCGTAGACATGCAGACAGACCGACAGACCTTATTCATACATACATATTTTCACGCCTATTTCCCATGGGAGAGACTATAGATTTCCACTTGCTACGATCCTTGCAAACCTCTTTTGCTTCGTCAACACTCATTACTCTTTTCATACATGCTCTCCGGTTATAAGTACTCCTTGATTCACCTTTTTTCAGAACGTCTGCAATTTGGTCGCAGAACGTTCTTCGAGGTCGACCCGGTCCAGTTTTCACATCCACATCCGCACGATAAATATTATTAAGACCTTATTCACAAGCAGATAAAGACGGCAGAACTCGTATAGTGTTCTGCCGCGTTTCATTTACTGTGAAACAACTACGAGTATCACGAGTCTGGAATCATCTTCTCGGAATTCTGATAATTACTTGTAGTACGGTGCATCGAGACATTTTGAACATGAAAGGTCATTTTGAAATGCCTTCAAATATTTTAAGGATACTTAATATACGATTCGTAATCTTAAACTGGTACGCAAGACGTGTGTATTTTCCAGAATATATTTTGAAAAACTTTTCATTATAAATGAAATAATTAATTATCACTAACCAAAATACATTTATATTTAGGGTTCCGTACAAGATATGAAAAAGCGGAACCCTTCTAGAATCACTTGTGCGTCTGTCGGTCCGTCCGTCCGTCTATCACAGCCAATTTGTTTCGAATCTACTGGACCAAATCAGGTAAAATTTGGTAGGATGGTGTAATCCTATGACCCAAACACAGATGTACAAAGTAAATATATATCTTTTTAAAATAAGGGTCATTTTCGAGGGACAAATTATATATAAAATAGGACATTAAAAAAAGTATTGCAATTCTTACTGTGTCATATATTAAATGAAAGGGCTCATTATAAGGATCTTAAATACATTTTTCTTGTTATTTTAAAATAATTAGTTTTGATTATATTCATGAAAGAAGACGAAAATTGACCATTGAGGTAATCAATGGTCAATTTTAGGCTCTCTAGTTTCGGATATCAGGGGTAGCCGGGTAGCCTGATCTCCGAATCTACAAGCCTAAAATTTAGACAATTTTTTTTATTTTTCATTGCATGTAGATTATAGGAAAAATAATATAAGAATTCTATCAATTGAAAATAAAGTGGTTAACACAATATAATACCTTCACTTACAGACACGAACGAAAAACCTAAGTAGTTCATCGCAAAGAAATAGTAGTAAATTCGAAATTTACATTCAGTATGAGTACCTATTGTAAAACATACCACAAATGAATAAAAACATTGGACTTATTTATTTAATGCAACTATTTTTCGTAGGTACCTTCCTATTATCAAAAGTATTATATTAGTAAATATTTTCATTTTTCGCTAAAAGAGGCCACTTTTGCCGAAAACCCGTTTTAAAACTAGACGGACTACCAAAAAGGTTATTCATAAAATAGTACACATTCACTGCTGAGAACACACCGTGCATGTTTTTCAAAATGGGTACGCCCGTGCGGCCGCCACACGCCACGCGTGTTATCCATTTTTATCTACAGCCGTGCTGCTCATCACCCCTCGCGTGATCTGGCGTTCTCTAACGACAGTGCGGTAAATCACACCTGGCATGTAATTCTCAAATACTACGCCAGTGCTAAAACAGCACGAGGTGTGTGTTTCCCTTTTTTTTTAGATATATTTAAATGTTTTCACTGCCACGTCATTCTTCAATGAGGCGTTTTCTTTAAAAAATATATTAGTACAGTAAGTTACGATAGATGGCCCAGCAATAACTTAAGTATCGAAGTAATCGCAATAATAATAGTAAGTGTAGTACCACCAACAGTACTACTACCAAGTACCTAGGTACTTTTTTTATAGTGTTATTGAAACCAGAGGAAGGAAAATCCCCTCACATCTTCCTTCCTCTGGTTCCGAAAAAACTGGCTTGGTGTAAAAATAAAAAGTAAAAATAAAAAGTAAAATAAATTAACAGAATAATTAACCATTTCTAAAAAAATAAACATATCTAGTTTTATTTTTTAACAGCGCCATCTAGTGATCTAACAACTAGATGCGACACGATCATTCAACTACTTGTTAGCCTAACAAGTGCCTAACAATGTTAGGCACCAATTCACTTACGGCGACAAGCCTATCAATACCTACAATAAGTACCAAAAATTGCATTAGGTATTTTGCCGAACACGAATTCGCTACTTTCCAACAACTCAAATCAGATACTTTTTTCTAAACGTCTAACAAACAAGCAAGCCGAGCGCCGCGTGGCGGCGCATGTTTTGAAGATGGGGAGCTCTGTCCATGCTCCCTATGTTGATTATATAAATGAAATAAATTAATTTGTATAAATATCATTCTTTTATTTACGTCCGATTACAAATTAGGTGCCTATTCATTGCACTTATTGCGAAATTGTATGATCTTGGAGATGTCAATACTAGAAACGTAAAATAGGTAGGTTCCTACATACCTATGGTACGTTTCGCTTATTTGATAGGTGGGTACACAAGAACCATTGATCCGATTCTAAGAAATTACATAGAAAGTGGTCAATGGGTCACTTTTGTTAATAATTTGGCCTTTGAAATACCGTCGCCACCTGAGGCGGCCTTTGTTTTTGATTTGTCGTTTCTTTGTTCTTGTTGAGAATGTAGCACAGGTAAGTAAGTACCAAAGATTTTCTGTTTTTGTGGAAATTCAAAAATGAATAACGTGCACTCGGGACCGAACTCTAAAGAACAAAAGAAGGCCAAACAATAGACGCAAATACGTATCTAGCGGCACCTTTAGACTCATAAGCAATTTTGTATGGCAATGTTATATCTCAAATACGCGTCAGTGGCATCTCTACAAAATCATGAAAACGCATTAACGTAGTCGGCGGCACTGAAAGCGTTAATAAATATAAGTATACTAACGTGAAACTTATTTTGTAAACAATAGCTTTATAGGAACAAAGAAATGCCTAAACATAATTAGGACCACGGGTGTACTTCACAGAATTGAGTTGCTTTTCTAAGGAACCTAGTAGGTACCTACATATACAATGGAAGCCGCGTAAGGCGGCGTCGGTATGAAGGCCAAGTAATAAATGCAATCTTTTGACCACTTTCGTCCGTGTTTTCGATATCATTAATTTATTACTTAGAATCAGAAACAGTGGCTCTTGTGTGTAGTATAAAGGTGAAGAGTTTGTACAGTGCCAACCAGCTTTCAATATCAGGTCAATATTATGTACCAGGAAATGTAGTTCAAGCGGTGCTATTTTTCAAACGCGGAGTCACTAAAAGAATGCTTTTTTGTATGAAATAACCATTCATTTAGGTGACTCCACCTTCCAAAAATTGTACATCAGAACGAATGCCGTGAAGTGTGCGATAGAGGTGGGTGAAAAATAACGTCACGATGAAAAAATCACAGTGATCCGCCGTCGGAAAGTATCACTGTGACATGCGAAGGCGGAACAACGTTACATAATCACGTAGGTCGTTCCATAGCTCTAGAGGTGTCTCTGTCACTCACACAACGACCTCGTTTCGATTTGTATCATGCATCGCACCGGCCGCCACGGGTTCTCGGCGCTCTCCGCTCGCGTCGCGTGACTCGCGTGGCGATTTCGATCTTCAATTCGACCACTCGCTCACTCGGCGCCATTCGGTATTAATCGGCAACTCATCGGGTCGGGTTCGGCCGTCGGCGGATGCAAGTGAAAGAGAGCGATTGACTTCTTGCTCGCACAGAGCACAAGACAATTAGATCTAATAACAGTGCTAGAAAGGGCGGTGTAATTAAAAATTAAATCATTTTTACCGTTATATTAGTACATTATTTCACTGTATAAAATAAAACCTAATTCGTGAAAAAAAATACAAATTGTTTTATGATAACAATTTTTTTTTCAAGAAACCAATAATAAGTACGAGATTAGTATTTAATTTACACATTGAGCAGAGATACAAGTACACAACTTAATAATTTTTATTATAAATATCTCATCAATAATACTTACACTCTATCATACTATAACTAGAAGAAATGCCTAAGATGGGTAATTTTTCCCTTTTATTTGTATTATTTAATTTTATTGTTGTATTATCATTGTACCTCGCGATGTACAATGTGTAACTGATCTATTTCGCAACATGTGATTTGATTTGTGACAATTGTGACGCCTAGCGGCTACAAAAACGCATGTCGTTTTGTGAGTGACCGGTGTGACAAAGTCACGATTATTTTTCACTGTGATTTTTTTGGAACTGTAACGACAGTCACGGTGAATGGAAAGTAACGCTTTTAGCCAACTCTAGTGTGCGAGTTGTTTGAAAAACCTATACCTACTTTCCTGCTTTTGATATCATTTAATTAGTACCAAGCAGGCTACATTTTACACACCATTAGTAATGTTAGTTTTTAAACAGAGATTCGAAACCTCTGGTTTTGCAAAAATTATGTTATGTTTAGAAGTGTGATGTGCACAGATTCAAGATTTTCGAAACAAATTAGTATTTTCAGAAAAAAAAAACCATATCGATTTTTACATTTTTCAGCAACTGTACAGCGACATTTAGTGGTATATTTTAAACTTTATCAAAAATCCATATCGACTCGGCACCTTTGTTGCTTGTCAATGACAACTTGACAACGAAAAGGAATATGACTCTGCATGATACGAAACTAAGTGTATGTATTATTATTTGTATTATTATGCTTGGGCCGGACCTGCGCCTATCGTTACGAAGCTTCGTGCTATCACACGATACACGCAAATGTGACCGGCTGTTATCGGGTATTGTACCGAATATTCGGACTTCGTGTTGGTTATCGCGCGGGTGGCGATACATCAAAGGATTTATGCACGCTAACAATTCGCTCTGCGTGGTCACACTTGCGTTGTTCATTTTGACGTTTGTGTTCAACTTGTTCAGACTCGTGCTGTGCGACGGTGCCACGGTTGGTAATGCATAAAAATGGAGTGGAACGATAAAATAGTGTTAAAATTTTTAGCTTTTTCTTTCTAGGTTTCTTTTTAGGTTTCAATAAATGCATTATGTCATTGTTAGCACACATGTTAAAGAAAAGAAAGTCGTCGTCCATATTTAAAACACGTAGATGACGCCACGCTTTTCGATGACAGATGTCAAATTTTTTCCTAAGGGTCCTCAGTGTTGCCAATTTAGCGACTTTATCGCTAGATCTAGCGACATTTCGGTTTCTACAGCTGCTTAAATTATGTGTCTAACGACAAAAAAATCTAGCGACTATTCTAACGACTTCTAGAGCTTAAAGGTCTTTCTAGACAGTGATACAAATCAAATTTTTAATTATCACCATATTTAGTTTTAAACAATTTATTTCAAATGAGGGCGCCACTTTAGCTACCACTTCGTCTTAACGAAAGTTCAATAATAACATGTTTTGCCCTACCCTTAAAAGCACTTAATTTAAAAGGAGCTTTTAATATTACGTGCGAAGCTCTCCGTTTCAGCCTCGGCATAAAATCTTTCGTGTGTCCATATTCCAGTTTTCCGTCTCTTCACGCCTACAGGTCGCATTTCTCAACGGATTCTCGTGATTGTATGTAAGCAGGTTCGATAATATTATAAAAATTTTAGTAGAATCGGATTATCGTAAATTTTGAAAATGGCGGTAATATTCAGATTATATATCTACTTCAAAAAAATAATATTTCACCCACTTCAAAAAATTTTCAATAATGTCATAAATCTTTTTAATTTTATTTATTTATCTGAACAACTTTAATCTTCATCAGGTTGGGGTGCCTCGCGACGTCTACAGCTCAAAGTCACTAGTGTGTAGGTAGGTAGATGATGATTATAGGTAGGTAGGTAGATTATACAAGTTCTTAAACCTCCTCCTCCTATATGCGTCTTATTCCGTTATTTAATTGAAATATAGGTTTATATTAACCGGCGGGCATGCATGAAGAGAGTGATGAGTGTAGATGAAGCGAAAGAGGTCTGTCAGGATCGTAGCAAGTGAAGGTCCTTAGTCTTTGCCTACCCCTGTGGGAAACAGGCGTGATAATATGTATGTATGTATGTATAGGTTTATATTTCTATTTATTATGTACAAATCAAAAGTTTTCCGACATATTAATATTTTTTTACAGAGCATTTGCAAAGAAAGGATAAAATTAAATTGTATTCGAAATAATATAACAAAAGGAACCCTTGCGAGTTCCTTTCTTCCATTGAAAACTTGCGAAACCAGGCCGAAGCCAATGGGATTTCTTGGCCACGTTTTGGTCATGACTTGTGAATGAAATGCGGTTTATAACGGCAAATGCCATTGTTTTTGAAAAAATATTGTAAAAACATTTTAAATATCACGTGGTGACCTTGAATAGCGGGTGTACGTACTCGTATGCCTATGTAAGTATAATATGTATTGTCGGGAGTGTTTAACATACACGGTATTTTAACTTTCGCTCAGCGTCTTAAAATAATAATACAATATTATAAATACCTACAAATATTATTCCAAGTATGTATCAAAATGCGACATTTTGCTCTTCTGCGGTTCATCGACACATTTATTTATCAAATAGTAAATAGCTGTACATTTGTACAATGTTTCTATATGGATTAGGAAGCGGAAGGTAACTTCTTGGATAGCCCGGTGCGCGCTGCGTGCCAATGAGGCTCCGTCGGTACCGTTGTTGATGTGAGCGATGCAAGTCTACCTACGGGTATGTAAATATATATATATGAATTATTTGTTTTTATGACGGACTAGCTCTACGGATACGCCACGGAGGTCGCAAAAGATGTGATGTTACAATAGAAATAGGTGTAATATTCAATGTGTTAATGGCAGATACTGATTATAGAAGTATTGCTACATCGCCACTTTGACTCGTTCTCAAGTGTTTAACCTACTTTTACGGTTTTGGTGTTCACGTTACCCAATCTAATTTTACAGTTGTTGGGCGTTCTTTTTGCACACAGAAGTTCGTTTAGGATAGGTTTGACCCCAGCCAACGTTAATTGAAAAATACTGTTTTTGATCTTTTTCTAAGTATAGGTTCTACCAACTTTCCTAGAGCAAATATTTGGGAGCCCAACGTTTGTTTTATAGGAAAAGTTGATCACGATGACGGCTAAGCCGTCCCTTCAAGTCAGGGGTACAATCACCTATACATAAAAATTGGCCAAGTGCGTGTGGGGCCACGCGCAGTGTAGGGTTCCGTAGTTACGAATGTCCACTTTGAGTACATGCCACTAAAAACGTCTAAAAACGGGGACTCGACTCAATATAAAATTTTCATTTTAAAACCATATATTTCAGAAACAGATCCCTAAATCGAAAAACGGTGTTCACAACCTCTAATATAATGTTTTTGAAAGACCTTTTCAACGATATCCATCATGACTGGTTAGCCGAGAAAAAAAAATGCCTTTTCACTTTACTTGTATGGGAGAAAACCTAAAAAAAAATATCAATATTTTGTTTTACTACTTTTTTTGCCTAATTAATATACATAACATATCCATGCCAAATCACAGCTTTCTAGTACTAATATTCCCTGAGTAAAGCCGCGGACGGAGAGAGAGACAGAAAGACAGACAGACAGACATGGCGAAACTATAAAGGTTCCTTGTTTACTACGGAACCCTAAAAAGTACCTACCTGTCTTTGAGTTAATATCATCATACTATATCTGTTTAGTATTCTAACTAATCTGCAAAGTCTGTTTTTCCTCTAGACCCACTCGACCGAGTGTGTCAAGGCAAGCCTAGTAATAAAACGTTGTCGTCAAGGTAGCTCGAAAAAGTTATAAAAGTGAACAAAACAAAGCCATTTAAACAATGTATTTTGTAATGATTTATCTACGAATATAACTGTCTTACTAATATTATAACGACAAAGTTGATATGTATGGATGGATGTTTGTTACTATTTCACGCAAAAACGGCTGTACGGATGGGATCGAAATTTGACATGCAGATAGCTTATTATCTGGATTAACACATAGGATACTTTTATCCCGGGAAAATGTGAGGTTCCAGTGGGATTGTCAAAAATGTTCCACGCGCACTTCAATTTTGAAGTTGGAAATGAAAAGAATTACTTATGTTATGAGCTCACGATTCGTAACAAAAGTTCTCTTTATCACTATTTCCAAAAAGAAATAATTCTAAGAGGGTACAATGGGGGGTAAAATTCTGTATGAAACTCAGGTAATAAATTAATAAAAAAAAAAGTAGATTGTGCTACAAGGGGATAAGGTAATATTTTGACGGCGAGGGCGCTATTTTGGATCCAGAGCAAAACGAAGGATTCCACAGTTGAATCACGAGCGTAGCGAGTGATTCTACGGTGGAATCCTGAGTGAAGCGAGGGATTCATGTATATCGCCCGAGATAAAAATATTACCGTACCCGAGTAGCACACTCTACTTTTCATCTCCATCTATGAGAAAAACTAGCATATACAAAACAGAATATAAAGAAAAATAGGACACCTAAAATACCTAACCAGACTTCAACCAACAATTTAATACTAACCTTTGTTTGGGGTCGTTTTTTATACAATAAACACAAGTACAAATAATTTTTACTTACGATATACAATTATTACGATAAAATGTTCACTCATAACTTTGTGTGCGTAGTCCTTTTTATATTTTGATTTTTATAAGAAAACTTGTTACGTATTCACCATCGGCTTAAACTTTCGAAAAAATATTCACTTTTACACAAATAATTACATGTTAATACAAATAACCTAAAACTTCTGTAATTACTTGAATCAAAGAGATAAATGGCGCTTTTTTAATTATATTTATTTCTTTTTCCGAAGCGAAGGACATAAACGTAGGTAAACATTTTAATGATCTTCGCTTCGGAAAAAGAAGTAAGTATAATTAAAATAATTGGCCAAGTGCGTGTCGAGCCACGCGCAGTGTAGGGTTCCGTAGTTACGAATGCCAATTTTAACTTCATGCTACTAAAAACGTCTAAAAACTAATTTTCTATTGAATTTGTACGAAATTTTCCTTTTCCGAGTACATTTAATAAGTTGATCGCCTATAACTTTTTAATTTGTAAACCCTACTTAGCTCTGATAGTTTTCCTTTAAATTTCGTTATATTTACTATAGCTGTTGAGCAGATAGAGTGGGACACACTTGACTCTAACAAAAAATTTAACTTTAAAACCAAATATTTCAACGGATCCCTAAATCGAAAAACTGTGTTCACAAGATCAGAATATTTTTGAAAGACCTATTCAACGTTACCCCACATGATTGGTAAGTCTAGAAAATAAAATTGACTTTTGACTTTACTTGTATGGGAGCTGCCCCAAAAGAATTTTTTTTTCAGTGTTTTATTTTACCACTTTTTTCGCAAAATTAATATACATACCTGTTAAATCACAGCTTTCTAGTACTTAAAGTCGCTGAGTAAAACCGCGAACGGGCAGACAGACAGACAGACAGATATGGCGAAACTATAAGTGTTCTTTGTTTACTACGGAACCCTAAAAAGCCCAATTTTTCTCTTTGATTCAAGTAATTACAGAAGTTTTTGGGTATTTGTATTGACATGTGATTATTTGTGTAAATGTGAATAGGTACTTTTAAGCCGATAGTGAATAGGTTAATTTACGTATAAAAATAAAAAGATATGAAGGACCACGCAAACAAATATATGAATACTATGAAATATTTATCAAAAGTTGGTGGTCTTCGAAAATTATTTCTTAGTATTTATTGTATGAAAATCACACCAAACACTGGTTAGTATTAAATTGTCGATTAAAATTTTCCTTATATTCTGTTTTGTATTTGCTAGGTTTTCTCATAGATGAAGATGAAAAGTAGAGTGTGCTACTCGGGTCCTGTAATATTTTTATCTAGGGCGATATACATGAATCCCTCGCTACACTCAGGATTCCACCGTAGAATCACTCGCTCCGCTCGTAATTCAACTGTGGAATCCTTCGTTTCACTCTGGATTCAAAGTAGCGCCCTCGCCTTTAAAATATTACCTTATCCCCTTGTAGCACGATCTACTATTTTTTAGTAATTTTAATTACTTTATAGTTATAATAAAATTAAGGCTTTAGTTCCACTGTCATTGTGGAACTAAAGTCTAAATTTTTAGTGACCATTACATAGCTAAATATATTTCCAATTTACACTGACTGGTTCTTTGAAATCACGGATCATCAACATTTCTAAGGTACTGTAGCAGACCCACAACCAACAAACTCCAAAATTTGAACACAGTTATTCTTTAGTCTATCGAATGTAAATCAAGTCGGTTAATTCAGTACCTTCCTATCTATGGAAGCAGCTATCCATCCACTTTGTCATCATAACATCTGCGTGAGACAATCATCGTCTACAATTAAATGCTCGACACGACAAATTAAACGAATCCAAACTTAATAGTGTTATGTTTTTTTTATTACTAGGTTCCGTTGACCACCATCCGTCTCCGTAAACAGACCAAAGATATTGTCTACGATGAAGTGCTCGTCACGACAAATCAAATGAGTAACTCAGTTGTGTCACAAAATAAGTACTAGTACTTACCTACAGAAGTCTTATTCAGAAAAGAAATTCAAAGAAATATCTACTTAATGTGGTTAGCGCTATTGTTTAATTTAGCTCGCGTCAGAACTTCTCACCTCTTCGTTTAGATACCTAGACGTCAGTTGCAAGCCAATTTTATTTTTATGACTCTAGACAAACGATTCATGTAACTGAATTTTCCCCTTCGAAGTGGTTGCCGCGCGCCTAGTAATAATGAAGGTATATTTTCGATACCTGAACGGGGAGTGACACAGGCCTGGTAGTGTTATGTTGTTTTATTACCGAGTACCCTTGACCTCCTTCCATCTCCGTGATCAGACCCAAGACATCTTGTACGATGAAGTGCTCGTCACGACAAATCAAACGAGTCCAAACTCAAAAGTGCTATGTTGTATTATTACCGAGATCCGTTCGTCTCCGTGATCAGACCCAAGACATCAACTACGATGAAGCGCTCGTTGAGACAAATGACACGATACCAAACTCAAAGGGTTATGTTGTTTTAATACTGAATTCTGTTGAATATCGCGTGGCTCCATCATCAGAACAGCTCATACACTCCATAATATTGTATTGTCTTTCTTCTGGATTTTCCATGAAGGTGGGGGGTATTTTAATAACTAATAACTGCCTAAGTTTAGGTATTATTTCCGCATATATCGAATATCTGGATTTCAATTCTGGAATAATATTTGGGTCAATTTCAAAAAATTTAAAAATTTGAAAAAAAATATGGTCTGTTCTAAACACATAAAAGAATTCACTCCTGTTAGAAATAAATCTTGAATAAATTTTTAATAAGTTAGGAAATTGTTATATTAAAAGTTAACAAAATTTTCTCGTAGTTTTGTTATCATTGTAAAGTAAAAAAATGTTTCAATAATTGGCTTAAAAATATAACTTTTTGTGGAGCCCTTCTCTTATTCATATTTAACAAGATCACGTCTAAATCTTTAAAAAAAGCTTTGTTCAAAATCGCTTTCAAATTGACAAAAAATTAAAAATCTATCATTTTTGGTTAATTAAAAAAAACACATAATCAACTAAGTTTTATTTACTTTCTATTTTTTATGACGTAATCTTTACGTTAATTATGTATAAAAGAAGAGGCTCCTCGAAGTAAAATATTTAAACGCCTATTATTAATTATTTTTCTTTTCATTTACACTAAAGACAAACGTTTTACAAAATTTTATTGATAAACAATTGCCTAACTTATAGATTAACAATTGCCTAACTTTGAGATTAATTTCTAACGGAAATAAATTCTTTAAAGTGTTAAGTATACAACATATTTAAAACAATAGTTTAATACAAACATAAAAATTTTGATAAATTTTTTAAAATTTTATAGTAATATTTAATCAGCTAGAAAATACGAGTAATTTATTATTTTGACATAAAAAAGGATAAAAGAGCTCTGTCAAGTTTTTTTTTTAATATTCAATTTTTATGTTATTTTATAGAATCAGGCAAATGTGAATCCAAATATGAATTTAGCATCCTTAAGTCATTCGAATATGATAGGTAACAAAATTGACACAGTAGCTAAACCAATGCATCTATGAAGATTGTACAATAATAAAGAATTTACATAACATAACATATAGATTGAGCTGGAGGCCAAGAACATCAAAAATCTTGGTGGCTCTTGGGCCCTAAGGACCAATCAATCCTGCCAAAGGAAATTGTTTCACAAAAAGCAGTTTAATATGGTGTAAGTGAATGTAGATGAGCGGCTACAAAAATGCGGTTAACAGATTAACTCCTATCAGCCTATAAACGGCACGAGCCAGAGCCACTTAAAAAACCCGTGCCAGATAAGCACGAGAAACTGAAGTGAGTACGGTGCCCCTCATTTAAAATATTTTCTTTTTAATCGTAAATGTGGTGATAAATACCATTTTGAATAGTATAAGGCAGACCATTTAATTATTTTATGACTAACCTTGATAAGTATTATTGGTATACATCCTTTTAGCTTTAAAATTTGTTTCTGCTAAAAATGGTCACTTTTGGCGAAAGCAGGTTTTAAAATGAGACTTAATTATGTATAGCAGGTAGCGGACGTTAATATTTACATGTTGGTATGCATTTGTTGGCTGATATTATGGTGATATCTTTGATTTTTATTATGAAACAAAGTTATAATTTTATTATCATAAAAACTTACTGTAGTGAAATATGATATTTTTGCCCAGACATACAAGTCGTCACATTATCATCGTATCAGTTTCTCATACGTATGAATTTGTATGAAAAGCAAACATTTTTATAAAGTACATAATTTGATAAATAAAAACACTCAGTTGTGCAGCACCCTACACTAAATCAATCAAATAAATAGTTTCAATATGCTTTGTTAGATTCCATATAAACTTCGATTGCTACCGAATGTTTTGCTTCAATGCTGAAAAGATATTAATTACTGAGTGTGACCGTTTTCGAGAAGATCCCGTCGATCTCTCGCTCTCTCGCGATATATTGATATTTAATTTATACATACAAATAAATTACATTAATAAGGCAATTTTTTTTACAAAAACTTATAAAAACTATAATAAACCTACACAAAAAATATGTATCTAACTATAAATGATTCCCTAATATACCACATACTTACATAAACTACATAAATACTTTTTACGTTACCACACTGACAGTTTTCGAAAATACTGTGCACTTTTCGAATATTAGCTGGAAGAGCGTTGCAAATTGCAAAGCGGTACAGCTTGTACGACAAATGAATCATTATAGAACCCGCCTGCCCGCTCCGCCAATGTGGCATATTTAGAAGAAGATTACTAGAAGAGCGAATATGTCTATGTATGGCTATCACCAAGAAATGAAGTCAAAGTCTAAATAATTTATCTTTGGATATTTGGCTATTTGTATCACTTACATAATAATTGTAATTTTTTTATTTGTCATTTTTAGGGTTCCGTAGCCAAATGGCAAAAAACGGAACCCTTATGGATTCGTCTTGCGTGTCTGTCCATATGTCACAGCCACTTTTTTCTGAAACTATAAGAACTATAGGTACTCTTGAAACTTGGTAAGTAGATGTAATATGTGAACCTCATTAAGATTTTCACACTAAAATAGAAAAAATTAATAAATTTTGGAGATTCCCCATACTTAGAAATAAAACTCAACGTTTCTTTTTTCAATAAACCCATACCTTTATCTATGAATGGGTCCTCAAAAATGATATTGAGGCTACTAATAATATTTTTTTTTTCAACTGAATGTATTGCGCGAGAGACCCTTCCAAAGTGGAAAAATGTGTGTCCCTGTAACTTCTAAAATAACAGAATGATAAAACTAAAAATATATATGATGTATTACCATGCAAACTTCCACCGAAAACGTGAAGCTTTTCTACGCACATACGCCAAAAGTGGCCGTTTTTCGCAATTGTGCGTAGAAAAGCTTCACGTTCTCACTTTAAAATGTAAACAATAGTTCATAAAATAGTTTGAAGGGTTATCTAGGGTCTAATCAAGACAAAATTTTAAATGAAATCTCCGTTTCCTTTTAATATATTTATTTCAAATGGGGGCAGCACTGGACCCCGTAAAATTCATGTAGCCTTAAAGGCTAGCCGAAGGCCGTTAAAAATATATTTAAAAAACACATATGAAAAGTTCATACCGTGTTCATTTATACACGGGCTAAGTTTATTGTTCTTCAGGTTATGTTATGTCACTCTCTCCACTCCAAGCAGATATGTTACACAGACTACGGAGCAGATATGGAGCAGATTAATTTTTATATAGACATAATATATTCATATCATAATATAGACATAATACATAAATATATTCCGTCATAAGAATATACAAATTATATTCTTATGACAGAAAATATTTATGTATAATTTTGATTTACTCCGAACGTCTTTTACACCAAAGGTTATTTACTAGTTTTACCTATGTTTGTATAGGTACGATAGCGCTTATTTATTATTATAAATGGTATATATAACAGCATGCACCTAATATCTCCATGGCATGTACCTATTGTACTACTCTTGACTGATGATGCCATTGGAGATGCCACGAGGTACCGATTAAATGTTATTATTCAGTCTGATACAATGGAACAATAAGTAAATATAACTGTCATTTAGGAAAACCCACCGTTAGGTCTGTCGAAATTGGATAACGGTATTTTTTTATACCTGATATTACTTACCTACAGTACTTTAAGTAGTACTTGAATATCCTATCAAAAACATAAATGTGAAAATGGGAGCCAAGTTCAATATTAGGATTAAGTATTGTGTGGTTGTCGAAGTCACCAACAAAATAAGTTTTTAGTCTCAATCTTGAATTTTATAAGAACCTCAACATTTGACTGGGTAACTTTTTAGTCAGTATTCATCAAATCAAATATATTAAAGAATAATAAATACCTATAGAGATAGAAAGATAAATAGTTTAAGTATTTGTGAAAACTGCACACGCACACTCACACTCAAGGAAATATAGTACGAATGACTTTTGTGTACACATTAAATACAGGTTTTTTAACAATGTAATGTGTGTATGTAATGTAACTAATGTAACAGCAGCACAAAAAGGTCGTAGGCTCAGCGAATATACAGCTCGAAGAGCAATGTGCTGATTTTCAACTAAAACCTTCGATAGGTGCAAGTGCGATCAGTTGTGAAGATTGTTAAAATAAAAAAAAAAAACAAGATTAAACTTACTCATTTATATCGTTGTTTGTTTACCTTGTTCCCGGGTGACAGCGGTTGTGATTGATATATGGTCGTGCAGATTGTGCTCCAGTAAGTACCAGAAAAATCTGAGATGTTAAGATGTGGAAGGGGTACTGCCTGCAAAATCGGTTAGGGATAGGGACGTGAGCGTGATTTTTTGCTAACATGTAGGGGGTTGTAAGCAATAGGTATGACAAAATCAACGGATTTTTTTTTTCAAAATTCTAGATGGCCGCTTTACAAAGACAATTGCCGAGTGTGTAATTCCACGAAACCGCAAGCCAAGAAGCCAAAACGCGCAGAGCGTTTTTTGGGTTTCGTATCAAAGGGGTAAAAAAGGAACCCTACGACTAAGATACTGTCTGTCTATCTGCCAGTCTGTCTGTCCATTCATCAGTCCATCTCTCAGTCCGTATGTCTGTCTGTCACCAGGCTGTTTCTCATGAATCGTGATATCTAGACAAATGTAATTTTCACAGATGATGTATTTCTGTTCCCGCTATAACAACAAATACTAAACACAAAATAAAATAAATATCTAAGTGGGTGGTACGGAGTCCGACTCGCACTTGGCCGGTTTTTTAATTTTTATTGTTATTAACCCAACATGCCTGTTGATTCCCAATTGCAAGTGATTTCTCGTGAAATTCAATATTCTTGAGTTTTTGGGACGAGTAATCCGAATATAAACTTTTTTTTTGGAATCCAAGATGGGGTCTAGATTTAAGAATTTCTGCTCAATTTGTTCATAACATCCTTCTGTAACGTAAGGGTAAAGCACCCCGCAGACCTCGAAACTGGAATCAGATTTTGGCTATAAAATGGCCTCCCACACATTTTTTGATAAATTTTTCCTTTACTGACAGCAGGTTTTCACCCAAATCCAATAGCTGCACAAAAAAGCATAGACTGCTGAATATAAGCTTACAAATTTTATAAAGAACATCTTGCTTATTAAAGATGAGATGACTATAGTACTTACCTATGTGAAAACTATGTCCGTCTTATTACAAAACCCAGACTAACTTTGTTACTAGGTTCAAATCATTATTCACCCAAAATGAAGTTGGCATTGACAGGTGAGATAGTGTGATATGAGTAGATGGCAACTTGATTTGGTCGGATAATGATTTAAACCTAGTCACAAAGTTAGTCTAAGTTTTATAATAAGACGATGTGTGTGTGTGTTTACAGCGACTTTGGTAGGTAGATAATTATTTATTAACGCATGTAGGTGTTTAAGTTTGTCATTTACCACAGTTGCCATAATTTTGCCTTGCCAAACTAAAGGTGGTTCATCGCTTTTTGTTCCGCCCACTGCCACTTCGATGAGCTAACCCGCAGAGCTACATCAGTGACCATTGTTTAGCGAATTTGCTCGTTTCTACCTCTAAATAAAAATAAATGCAATGTGATACAAATAAGTTGAATAAAAATGGCGGACTTCAAAGCGAAAAAAAATTTTTTTGAACAAATTCCTGCCACGTAAATTGAACCAAAAAGGCAGTCGTCGGCGCATTATTTGTACCTGCGCCGATAAACGCCATTTTGATTCAACCTACGTGCCGGGAATTTGTACAAAAACGCTTTGAAGTCCGCCATTTTTATTCAACTTATTTGTGTCGCATTGTACTTATTTCCTTATAGATCAGACTCGATAATTCTGGAAACAAAAAAAATGTAGGATGAAACTCATTGGAATAGGAAGAGAATATAAAAATAATAAACCGGCCTGAGCTGAACTTGATGCAGATGGTTCCTTACATTGCCAAAGTCAACTGTTTTTATTATATCACATTTAAAATCCCCACAGCAAGACGCGAGTTAACTAATAATAGCGCTATCTAGTAATGTAAATTGAGTTTACCACTTTATTTTAAATTCTTATATTATTTTTCTGTTATCTACAAGCAATATTTATTTCGAAATTTGAGGCTTAGTAGTTTTATTTAAAAATATATATTTATTTACTTTTATAGATCAAGGGGATGGTCAATTTTCGTCTCTTTTCATGAATAAAATCAAAAATATTTATTTTACGATATTAACAAAAATATATTTAAGATCCTCTTATCGAACCCTTTCATTCATCTTTTTTGATTTTCAATGAATATGAAATTTGGCAGATAGGTAGATTGTGACTAGGAGACATCCGCTAAGAAAAGATTTTTGGAAATTCCATCCCTAAGAGGGTAAAATAAGGATTGCCAGTTTGTATGAAACTTCGTAATTTTTAAAGTGAGAGACACGATTTTTTTTAATGTATTTTAGTAGTTAGTAGAAAATAATAATGCATTTATTAGATTTTGAATATAACATCCCTATAGGGGTGAAATAGAATAGGGGTTGAAAGTTTGTATGAATTTTCGACATTTTTGAAGCGAGGTGTGTGAGCGGAGCGGGAGCGGGAGTGGGAGCGGGAGAGGGAGATGTAGAGGGAGCGGTAGCGAAAGCGGGAGCGGGAGTGAGAGCGGGAGCTTGACAAGGTTCGTTAGGTCCGCAACTTTTATAAAGATTGTTATATTGAAAAAGTATTCAAACATTTTAAATTTTTAACAAAATAATTCATATACCATAACAAAATTAATAACGTATAAAAAAAAATCATAAGAGAAACATTTTCTAGACTTCTACGCGGACTAAGTCGCGGGTTACAGCTAGTTTGATATATAACACAGTAAGGTATGCGAAACTTTTTGTTTTAATTTCCTAAAATATTTTTCACCTGATTTGGTCCTATGGAAAAAAGTTTTAGGTAATAAAGAGTATATAATCTACAACTTTTGTATTTACACTTTTTTCATATAACCTCATGTAAAAATTCAAATAACCAAATTTTTGGATTAGTTGAGATTTCAACAAACAAAAAAACCACCGACTTTTTTTAAAAAGCAGATATTTTGACTAGAGAATTTTCAATTGAAAATTAGGGTGCTTTTGCGATACTAAGTCAAAATAAGGGGAACATATAAATATTTCAATTAAAACAAATTACAGTGTGTTTGGGACATAAAAAGTTTGTTTTCACCAAATTTCGTGAGAAAAGTAACATTTTTGTAAAAGATAAAAATAAGGTACTAAAAACTTGGTTATTTTAATTTTTCACATAAATTTTGAGATAATGTAAAAAAAAGTAAATACAAAAGTTGTAAATCTCTATTACCTACAACTTTGCCATTAATTTTTTTTCCATAGGACTTGTAGTTTTACCGGAAATCGAGATAAACAGTTTTTTCCCTTAAAATTTCACCCCTTTCCACTTTCCGATCACAAATCGCCCGTAATTTATTTTTCCTTTAATTTTTGTAATATTCTCTTCCTATTCCAATGGGTTTAATTCTACAATTATTATTTTTTACACTGTTTTCAATTTTCTATTACTTACTTAGTTTTTTCCTAATGAAAATAACTCAGTCCGTCTGTCTGTTTCCGTTTCACGCTTCAACCACAGAACCGATTTAGATGAAATTTGGTATAAATTTTGAGACCCAGGAAAGGACATAGGCTAGTTTTGTCCCAAAAATTATCCATTACGTAAATGAAAAGGAAAGTGGAACTTTGTAAGGGGAATCCTATTTTGCCCTACAAAAGACTAGACTTTATGACAAAGTCTAAATTTACGCAGACGAAGTCGAGGGTAAAAGCTATAGAAGCATGAATCTCACATCATGTCATCGAATCGACGCGTGCCGCTCTGATAACGATTAGTATGATTATGATGTGCATTCATCTGAATTTCAAGACACTTTCGAAATCTCAAACAAGTTACATCGAATCATCAGTTTCTTTTTCAAAAGTTAGGTAGGCATATACTCGTATTTGTAATAATATTTGTTCCTATTTATATACCATGTATTATCACGTCTTTGTTCATCATCATCATTTCGTACATCATTACTTCAGTGTTATATATTAAGTGAAAAATAAGAATAAAAATAAATGACCACGCCGTTTGAAAAATGCCTAAAATGAGACAGCGGTGTGATAAAAACGATTAAAATAATCAAACCGTCCGGACATTATTATAATGCTTATCATCTATGGGGCAAATTAGCCGCTTACAGCAGGCTAAAATAAAGCCAAATCAAAAATGGGAAGAAAAAAAAGAGTCAGGTATAGGGATAGGGCGCCACCACAAAATGGCGTGCAGGAGCCCCGCCGGACTCCTTATGGGCCAGGGCTACCGTGTCAGGGTTGGACACGGCCAAAGAGGCGAGCTCCAACCCCGAAACTCCGCTTTGCAACGTGGAACATTGGCACACTAACTGGACGCACGAGGGGGCTGGCCGACGTACTTTCCAGGCGAAAAGTGGCCGTGGCGTTCCTGCAGGAGACTCGGTGGAAAGGCTGTAGATCCCGGTCCATTGGGAATGGTTACAAGCTGATCTACACCGGTGCACCTGGTGGCGAGGATGGGGTGGCCGTAGTGCTGTCAGAGGGACTTCAGGATAGCGTCTTGGAGGTAAAACGTTTCAGCAGCCGGCTAATGGTCGTGGTGGTACTTGTCGAAGGGGTTATGACTCATTTGATAAGCGCCTACGCGCCACAGGCTAGCTGTGGAGTGGTCATGTGGGTGAGGCGTGTGAGAAATTTGAGAGTGTTCATGGTGGCTATGGATACGGAAGTCGCAATCCGGAGGGTGAAGAAATCCTCTCAACGAGTGCGGCGGCCGACCTCGCCATCGTGAACACGTTTTTCAGAAAGTAATCCGAGCACCTAATCACCTACAGGAGCGGGGGACACACTACCCAAATCGATTACTTAAGAGACCATATCGGCAAAGTAACCAATTGCAAAGTCATACCCGGCGAAAGTCTCACTGCGCAACACCGTCTCTTTGTCATGGATCTTCGCATAAAGCCTGCTGGCAAGCCCACTGAACGCTGTCGACGCCAAATTAAGTTGTGGCGGCTCGGAGAATCCAAGTCCCAAGAGTTCGCAACTGCGATTAGTAACAAATGCGACAAAACCGATGGCGTACCAGTCCAGCTTCACTGGGACAAGATTCAAGGAGCTATCACTGGGGCGACGAAGGCAGTGCTTGGTATGTCAAAGGGTGGACGCAAGTTTGATAAGGAAACTTGGTGGTGGAACGACACAGTTCAGAGGGAGATAAGGGTAAAGAAAGCACTCTTTAAAACGTGGCAAGCGTCCGGATCTCCTGAAGACCACGACGCATACTTGTACAGGGTTGCAAAACGGACCACTAAGAAAGATGTTGCCCGGGCCAGGCGTAACCACGTACAGCCATTGTACGATAGATTGGAGTCGCCTGAGGGGCAGAAGCTTATCTATAAGTTGGCACGTTCCAGGGTCAAAGCGGCATAAGATATCTCCAGGTGCCGCTGTGTTAAAGACTCTAACGGCAACCTTTTATGTAGTAAGTAGGTTAGGATAAGTGGTCAAACATATTTGTCTAGTTTTTTAAACATCATGTCAATTTGAGATACATTATAAAAATTTTGGATTCTAAATGAGCTAGAGAACTTTAATATGTGTGCTAAATTTCATGTAGGTTACAAAGGTTTACAAAAATTGGATCAAAAGTACCTCGAAATGGTGCGTGTAAATATACATACACACGGCTGCTGCGTCGCCAGTTCCTTTCCTTGCACTTGGCTCTGACACGCAGCCGCGTGTCTAGATCTGACGTCAACAACTACCTATTATGAAATCGAAAGAAAGAAATCACAATTATCAAGTGATAAAAATATCCAAACATAAATAAATGATTTTTACTTTATGTAAATTTGATAGGTAAATTGGTCGCCTTCGTCACTGGTAGATAGACCTTAGATAAATCAACTGTAGGTGAATCCACCCGTGCACAGGTGAATTATCAGACTGCCCGAAAAGCACATGACAATAATCATAATGTTTAGGCAATGTGATAAATAAGGAAGTTCAAATTATAATTAATTCAAATTATAATTAATTACTTAGCCCAAAGTAGCTTACCGGCATTAGGCGCGGTCGCAGCCTGAAATTTTAGAGGGGGTCACTCACTACACTAATAAAAAATAGGTATATTAGATGTCATTTCCAAGTTATTTTGGCCATCGTACATAGTTCATAAAAACACCACTAGATGTCAGCAAAATATAAATTTATCGCTTTTAGGGGATAGCTACAAAATTTCCTTTTATTTGGAAAATTTTTGAGATTTTTCAATTTGACCTTAGATTTTAAGGGGGATTTTGGGGTTATGGCATTATGAGTAATATTCCAATTTACGAGTATCACTTGGTCCATAACATACCTAAGTATCAATTTATAAATAAGTTGTAGGTATAAATAAAGTCGCTTCCCTGTATCTGTATTTTTAATGAATTTTCGTTGGATCTTTTAAATTACGCAATAATGAGGTTTAATTAAAGTTAAGTGAAATATAAAAACATATAATAAAGTTTTATTTCTTTGTCGGATGGACTTGGATATTTGTGTAACTAATCCACTTCACTCAACATCGTTTTTATCTGAAGTAACTGTCACGGAGAAGCATCGTCCTCATCGACATGATAAGATACCTCATTTGTCCGCGAGAGATTAAACCTAGTATGGAAAATATGCTTCTATTCTATATATTTTTTTATACAAGATACGCCATGTCTTTATCCCTAATGGGGCAGACTGAGCATTTCGGGTCTTGTAATACTAAGAGCCCATGGCCGTAAGATCGGAAGGCCACTTTTACCGTGATATTCATTCTCATACACACCTATACCTACTCGTACTTTTCAAGATTCCGTACCCAAACAAACGGGACCCTATTAATAAGACTCCGCTGTCTGTCTGTCACCAGACTGTATCTCATGAACCGCGACGGCACCCTTCGTGCGCGAGTCCGACTCGCACTTGGCCGGTTATTATTTAACAGTTGGGCACAAGTCGTACTTATTATACTCGTATCTATACGAACTTCCTTCAGTTTTAAATATTTTTAATGTGTTGCCTAAACATTTTTAATACCACCTAAAACATAAATGTGAAAATGGGAGCCAAGTTCAAAATCCGACAAAAGAATTGAAATCTAAATGGCCGCCAAGTTCTTTAGAGAATATTGTTTTCTTTTATAAGAATCTGAACATTTGACCTGGTCAGATTTTTTGCCAGCAATTCTGATGATTAGAAGAGTAGGACCTTACAATGTAATAACAATAACATATAACGTAAAACTGATGATAAGTTGATTAGCCAAATATAAGTAGGCTTACTAAAACTAGCCAAGCCAAATTTCAAAGATTTTTATAAATAAAATTCAATATTCTCTAATGAACTTAGCGGCCATTAGGTCTCAATTCTTTTGTCAGATTTTAAACTTGGCTCCTATTTTCACATTTATGTTTTTGGTCGGATATCATTACTTTGTGCATAGCAGTATCAGAAAGAAGAAATGCTTGCTCGTATAATTTTGTTGGGCACTTTACCTAATAAAATCGATTAATTAATAAATAATTTACGAAATTCACTGATTTTTGAATTTTTCCTTTGTAAACGCGGAATTGTCTTCCTAGATGCTAAATATCAACTTCCAGGAAGTAGGTTACCTTTAAGATGATGGATACTTTCCAGGTCATATGGAAGTAGGTTACCTTTTAGATGACGGATAAGTGGTCAATTCAAAAATAATGAAATCTACGAAATTTACTGCTTTTTGAATTGTTCTTTTCTATACGCGTAGCCAAATATCAACTTTCCAGGCAATATGGAAGTAAGTTACCTTTTTTAAAATTATCAAATCTACGAAATTCACTGTTTTTTTTATTTTCCCTTTGTATACGCGTAATAGTCTACCTAGATGCCAAATTTTCCAGATCATATGGCAGTAGGTTACCTTTTTGATGATGGATAAGTGATCAATTACATTTTTCGGGTTTTTTAAACGTTATTATATCAATAAATTATGTTTGAGCTACATTATTGAAATTTTGGATTCGACATGAGCTCAAAGAGAAATTATTTTGTACTGATAAGAGAATAAAATGTCACAAAATAATGTCACTTGACATTGATCATATCAATTTCCAACGTGATTTAAGTAGTGATGGGAAATTCCCGGGAACATTCTCCTAGCGAGAACATTGCTGTTAAGTTCTCGAGAATGTTTTTTTTGCAGAGAATTTACGAGAATTTAAAAAATGGAAGGGTATCATATACAGTAGTATTGAAAACATATAACTTTAAGTGATATTCTTTGCATTTTTAAACATCTTACGAAAATTACTTATAAAACTTTTTACTACAGAGGTTAAATTCTTCTTAGCGAGAATGTTCTTAGAGAATATTTCCGAGAATGTTCTCTTAAATTCTTTTAAATTCTCATAAATTTCAGCTAAAGTAAGGGAAGATATATAAAGGATTAAAAATATGCTTGTTTAATAGATAAATATTTAACTGTGATTGATCAATGTAATCATTATCATAAATAAATCATAATACATCAATGTAGTAATAATACATTGATAAATACTCATAAACTACCGTTTATTTAACTAAACTCTTTTCAAACAGATAAGATTAATTTTAGTATGTTTTTGTTCAGCGGCAACAAAAAAACATCATCTATAATAAATTTCAACTGTCTAACTATAATGGTTCATGAGATACAGCCTGGCGACAGACAGACAAACAGACGGACGGTCTTAGTAATAGGGTCTCGTTTTTACCCTTTGGTTAGGAACCCTGAAAATCGAAAATTTGGAACACCTGATGCAGAACCAAGTTAAATTTATTTGCATAAATGTTTGTTTACTAAAATCGATTATCATCTGATGTGGAAATCTAAGATATGAGATTAAAGTTGTAGCATAATATAATAACATAAGCTAGGAGTAACTCCATGTCTCCGGAGGTTTTTTAGTGGGTAGGCACGTCGCTCTGGCGTGGAGTCCCACATAACCCGACAGCCTTCCCCGCAGGCTGACGGGTATCCGTAACAGGGATCTTTCCTCCGTAAAAAAAAAAAGGAGTAACTCCATGTAGTGAATGTGGTATCAGTTTGGGCCTAATTTTTGATATCGTCTTGCCTCAACTGGCTAAACCTCTCATGTGCTGTCTAATCGTTTGGGATGAATGAACAATGGCCAACAAAAAGGCAGTGCAAGCTGTAGATAGCACGTTGCGAGACATTCGTCGAGATGACAGGCCAATAGACAATGTCACATTTTTGCTGTCGGGAGATTTTCGTCAAAGCTGGAAGGCTTTGACGAAAATCTCCCAGTTTTATGTCGGGGTTCTAGGGCAGATGAGATTAACTTCTCATTAAAACAGTCTTATCTGTAACCTCAAATACAAAAGTTCAGATTGACAATTATATGAGAGCCCAGCTTCGCGGTATTAGTTAGCCCAAGAGTTTTCAAGAATATTATTAAAAGTTGGGGAAGGTCTCTTTCTTGAAGAGAATGGTCAGGTGAGTCTTCCCGTAATACTTGACGAAGTTGTTTCTTCCGAAGAAGAACTTATAAGTTCAGTATTTGCGGATCTTTAGAGCATAACACACCAGGAAAATTCTTGGTTATGTGAACGCTCCATATTGACACCAAAAAATGAACAATACACATTACACATCAATTTATGAAGAACTTATGAGGCAAATTATTGGTAATGAAGTGGTTTATACTTTGTTGGATAGTGTTATTTATCAGGATGACGTCACCAATTATTCAGTTGAGTTTATTAGATCTCTTGCAGCAAATGCACAAAATAAGTCTTAATGTCGGAGGGCCAATAATGCTGATGCGAAATTCGACTCCGCCGAAACTGTGTAACGGAACCCGATTTAGTGTCTCAGCATAGTATGCCGAAATCCAGCGACTGAATTTCAGCCAAAGCATGCCTGCAATGTTATTTGCATTACTAGCAACACATAATGCCGAACTTCCGATGCTTTAGCCTCAATCGGAACTTCGGACCCGTACCCGTACCCGCATCCGCTCGCGCTTCCGCTCCCGTTCCCTCTCCCGCTCCCATTCCCCGCAGACGCTCCAAAGACACGGAGTAAATTCTCATATCAGCACATCACTACTATCCGGCGTTTCCACCGAACTTCAGCGGCTGAACTTCAGCTTATTTAGTGTGTCATCCCCACCGAACTTTAGACAAAGAAGTTTAGCCGCTAAACTTAGGAATAGTCTGCTGAGACACTTAAAGTCAATGCTTTGAAGCGAAATATAATTGAAGCTGAGATTCTCACTGTAAGTGGTGCCAATGAAACTGTATTTATTTCGCGTATACCATTCATCCCCAACAATTTTCCTTTTAAAAATACACAGTTCCATGTCTCTCTCTCTCTCTCTCTCTTTCATTAGTTTGTATTTATATTAATACGCTGAAGTCATAAAGTCCACGCGAGCGAAGTCGCGGGCATCAGCTAGTATTAAATAAGATTATTTTTATTTTACGAAAACCAGGAATTTCAATTTAAAATTAAATGAAATTGCATTTTATTTTAAATTCTCGTAAATTCTCTTTGCTCCGAGAACATTCTGCAACTTTAAGAATTTTCTAGAACATTCTCGTTTAGGAAACATTCTCGCACGGAGAATTTTCTCTCGACCCATCACTAGATTTAAGATTTATTATTGCCGAAAAACCGATAATAGGAGCGCTATTTGACTCAAAGAAACTTTGACGTCGCGCCGTGCTATTTTATATAAATCCCATAGACGATGTTTGTATTGACGTTTGGAAAAAAGTTTCTGATTTGACTTGATTATTGTTTATTATGGCATACACAACAGGTCACAATCACTTTTGATTAAATCTTAGAATACTCTCACAGACACTTTGTTCTAGACGGAGACCCAAAAAACGTGTACACACAGCATTACAGGCAATGTAAACATTGTTCAGCTCAAGATACTGACTTAAATTGGCAGCTTATTAAAAAGTTACATTATATACGTTACAGCAAGTATTTAACAATTGGTGTTACTTAAATTGTTTAGAATTATGATAACAGAAATTGATCCATGTTTATGTATAATTTACCATAAAAAAAGGTCAAAAAGGTCAGTGGAGGGTACGCTTGATCTGATTTTTAAAAGTATTAGTGCGGGTAACCGCATAAATGTCAATTGAATCATTTGCCAAGTAAAGCTCGTTATACAAACAACATCCGAACCATTGGTTTATAATATGAGGTGTTATTTTTGTAGACAGCCAACATAAATACCGTCAGACGACTTCGAGAGGGTTTTTTTAGTGTTGAAATTGAGAAGGGATAACAGTGTCGAGGAATAAATCTGGAAATGGATTATTTTGTGCAGGTTAATAAGGTCCTGTTGTTTACGTCTGGTTTTCAAAGAAGAGATTTGAAAATGAAGTAATCTATCTGAGTAAGAAGGTAGTTCCCGGCTACGGCCTGTGCTAAAGCATAAAAGTTTAAGAAACTTCCTTTGGACGCTCTCAATTCTGTCTGAATGAACTCGATGGTTTGGCGACCATATTACTGAGCAATATTCTAAACAACTTCTTACAAGGGTTGCCTTGTTGGAAACTATCAGATTTCATATATTTAGGTAAAGTAAGTTTCGAGTTGTGAAGGGGTCAAAAGTAGTTTGAAATGGTTCGTGTAAATATACACATGGCTGCTGCGTCGCCAGTTCCTTTTTTCTGAACTTCGCTCTGACACGCTGCCGCGTGTCTAGATACGTACCTATATTGTTCTGCTAATAATTTTATAATCTAAGACTGTTTACGTTTGAATAAGAATTGGAAAAACCTACAATACAACTACAACTAGGGGGCCTTAAGGCCCACGCAAACGAGCGTAATTTTATGAGTCACGTAAAATGAACTAGGTAATTTACGTTCTAAAAAAATTGACAATTAAACTCACCCACGTCAACAACAGCACAAACAGAACTTTTATAAATCGCGCGTCTTTATGTACGTGGCTGAAAATTTAAAAATTAACGCTCATTACCTAGGTCGTAAAATTTGACTGCCTCCGTGGTCCAGTGGTCAAGGCGTTCGCCTTGTGACCCGGAGGTCATGGGTTCGATTCCCACTGGGAAGCATACTTTGTTAAAAGTTGTTTCCAGTCTGGATAGGATATTGCAGGCTTGAATCACCTGATTATCCGAAAAGAAAGATGATTCCGTGTTTCGGAAGGCACGTAAAACTGTGGGTCCCGAACGCCTCCTAGCGTTTGATCATCAAACTATTCAAGGATTGGTTTCTGGTTTGCCCTTTGGGTTGCGGAGGTCAGACGGCAGTCGCTCTGTGTAAAAACCAGTAACCTCGTCAAATCTCCTTGGTTAGGTAGCGGACCCCGGGCTCTGAAGCGTTACTGCTGAGGATGCAACCGGGAATACGCTCGGATGATGATGATGATGACCTAGGTCGTAAAATACGTTGAAACTATCAGTCATATAATTAAAAAGTGTACACACACATTCGCTTTGGCTTTGTCATTAAATGTTATAAATAATATATTAATTCCCCTAATATATTAATTCCCCTAATTTATACTTAATGAAATTAGAATAAATTATTATGCTGTAATATATAGTCGGTAGGCTAGGTATAGGTAGGTATTTTTTCCTGATTTTTCTCTACATTCCACGGAAAGTTGCTTATTATCAACTTAATCTACTAGTACTAAGTAGTTTTTGAAGGTATTTACTAAGGCATATTTTATGAGACCGTTTCATGAGCCATAATTTGTACAAAGATGATGTAATGTGATATTTTTCATTATTTATTATGAGCTCATTTAAATGTCATTAGTTATAATATCTATTACTATCAACAGAATCGATATTTATTGCGTAGGTTTATAGTATCCTAACCAATTCAATTTCAATTAACTTTTAATATATTTATAGGTAAGTACCTAGTTTGATAAACGTTTGATGAAATATAAGTAATTTATTTAAACATATAACTAATCTCATCATATTTGTATGCCAAGAACAGATGCATAAAGGTCGATAGACGGCATAATATGGTCTGATATTTTTGTATCTAACTGACCACAGATATATTATAATAATTATAAAATAACTTATTACAAATTCAAACACAGGTTTCTAAGCAGTTTGCAAAATCCTAAAGTCTCAAACTTGCTAGATTGACATTCGAATGCAGAGCGAACCTCACAATTGTAGTAGATTGGCAACAAGTTTTCTCGTAGAAAGTTGGTGACGATGGGTAATGACATGAAAATGGAAATCTAAGCCCGATGGGTCAGTTTCTTGCATACAATATGACATTATGAAGCAACTTGCACACTTAATCTGTATATATATGTCGGAGCGTAATATGTGATGGCTGTATAAAACTAGATTCCTTTACTTTGCAATAATTCGATGACGTTTAGCAGTAATTCCGTATCAATGTCATTTTGGACAGTTGACAGAAAAGAATAGATGACGCGGTATGAGTTCAATGTAAAATTCCCTTTTTATTGTTTTGCACGTGCAAGGAGAAAGTTGTTTAGTACAAAATGCAACCGTTGGATTTTAAATGGCAATATTCGTTAGCAACAAGTTATAAAGCCGGTCGCCTTAGTGACAGGAGGACAGCTACCCCTTTTTACTCGGCCGTTCTGCGACATATATATAAACTGAATATATTTATATATATATTAAGTGCAAATAATTCTCAGGACGACTCCTTCCTACTTATTAAAAATATTACTGTAGAAAAATTGAAGTGTTTATTTTATTAACTACTATGCAAGTCATAATATTATAGTAAAAAGAAAGTTTACGGAATATTTTTGTATAAAACCGATGACATAAATCTACAATCTTAATATTCGTTCACATTTCATGCCTATTGATTGATTTGTTAAAACCAAACTAATCAAACACATGTATTTGTTTTGGCATAAATATGGGTTTCACAAATTTTGGGATATCGTCACAGAATAAGTATTAGTATCTATTGTATCTTTTGCTCTAGGATTTTTTTTACTTTTTTTTTTTTGTTTATTGTTATTATATCTAGACTTTACCACATGTCAAGTCCAGATATTGATGTTTATAAATAATATTTCTTGGGTTATACATTTGCCAACTATGTACTAATCTGTACAAACCGAAGACATCAACGAGCGCGCACATTCATATCTCTTTTTTTACATATATTTTCACATAAGAAATAATATGTCACACTTAACACGCATTAAAATATGAGTTGTCATCAAAAACATTTCACATAGGTACGAACATAAACCAAAACCTACTTTGACCCCTGGTACCAAATTCGCCCTGTTTTCAAACTAGCGAGCATGCGTAAACTGAATGTATATATTTACACTATTTAGGCGATTCGCACACTGCTCTGCAATGCAGAGCTGTATGTGCAGAGTCTGCACCCCGCTGTGTACTGTAGGGCCGGACTGTATACAAGTATCTCAATTTATATAGAAAAAACACGCATAGGATAACACACTGATACCGCGTCTATGCGAGTATTTTTGAATGACGCGCGGCCCCGCGCTACGCAGCGGGATGCGGAACAGTGTGCCAATCGCCTTAATCCCACACAAATGATTCGAGAGAAAATGGGTAAGGTCTAGCACCTTCAGGACATAGACTTATCTACGAAATGTTATTAGTTTCATGGACAGAAAATCATCCTGAGTAATATTAATTGTCCACCTCTCATGTTAAAACCTCGAATATGCTTTGCGCAGGCATTAAAAAAAATAAAAACTTCTTAAGAATCCCCTTACCCTAGACTTTTTCATACAAACGTAGTCTAGCCTTTATTTTCAAATTACATGTGAGATTTAAGTAGTATTTTTTAATATTTATAGAAATTGCATATATCTAGGCATATAACTAGTTTTCGATAGTCAAATCTGAACATGAGAGAAAATATGAGGGTGTAGAACTTTTCCATACAGGAGGTCAAATATGATATGGTGCTCTATATTTTATTTTAAGTTCATATCTTGACTGTGAAAACTAGTTATATACCTTAATAAATGCAATTTTTTTTGAAATTACATAATTGCGCCAACATCTGATATGCCGTTTACAAATAAAATCTAGACTTCGTTTGTATGAGAAAGTTTAATTCTGTCTAGCGTAAGGGGACTCTGTACTACAGCAGTTTTATACTACTAGATGGTTTTTAAAGACAATAAAAAATCTTAAGCTAAAAAGTACATAATAATTAGTTGAAATCAAGCGGAAACAAGGACGAAAAAACATTCGCATGTAGTAACCAATTACCTTTAATTTCATCACGCCAAATAATTCAAAGAAACCACTTATTTAACTATTTTTAGTATTTTTGCATAATTTGCACCAACCAACACACAATAAAGTATTAAGGCGCTTAGCAATGAAAAAATACCAACCTCTGTTGATTTTTCCATGGCGACCTTAGGCTGAGCACGTTCGTTTTGGAAAGAAATTCACTTAGAGTTAAAGTTAGCGTAGTTATTATTAGAATCGCGCTATGGACATAGTTTTTGAACGAAGCGCGTGCTACGGCGCGCAAGCCCGAACTGTCACTATCATATAATCATTTCATTTGGTTAGTGCGCGTCCAAAGTGCGGCCGACGGTGGGCACTCGCCCCGCCACCGCCAGCTCTTCAATAGTCGACAGCCAGTAGGCAGCTGACGAATAGGTACCTACTTACTCTGTCGCGTGCCATAGCAATCCTTTATACAAGACATTGAACTGTCCTCCATCTGTATTTGTTGGACCTTGAACGTGTTTTGCACACTTTGCTTGCACAGACTGCAGCAAGTCAAGTTATCCAATACGCAGCTATGCAGCGGCAACGATAATTAAATTGCAGCTGATTGATAGCTTGAAGAGATTATTGTGTTGAACTCGTCGAAGGTTAGTAGTATTTTTGAAACGTGCAGTCACATCCATACACTAACTAATACTAATATTATCCTCTTAATCCAAGGTCAATGACCTGACTGGTTTCTCGACTTTTTTATTTCTCGAGGCAGGAGAATGATATAATTAACCTCGAGTACAAAAAAAAATAATTTTTTTTGATAATACACGAGATCGGTTTTTTTTTGCTATTTTACAAATTTGTCTTCTAGATAAGAAAAAAATTAAATAATAATTAGCTAACAAAATTCAAAGCTCTTTTTCCTTTAAAAATATCTTTCCAGAAATATAAGAGGTGGTTTCTTATTCTTTCCCGATAACGAGAAACCACGCTCACATTCTTCTTTGAGAATGTTGGCCAAAGTGTCAAAGCTTTTTTCAAAAGTATGCGTTGTTTGTCCAGTCGACTCAAATATCAGAATTTCTTTTTTTTTATTAAATTTCTAATGAAGTTATATTTGTCTCAATTTCAGTTGAAGTTTATTTATTTAATTGTCGAGTTTGGGTACAATGGCTATTATATGAAAATAAAGACCGAATATATAAGTAATACTTGATTTCTCGAGTTCTCGAAGCGTCAAGATTTTTATTCCTGTCTCAATTAGAGACAAATTTCTCGAGAGGTCTCGCCTCGGGAATTCTTGAGCCGAAAACTGACATACTGCGTAGAACTAAAATGATTGGCATTGAAGCAATACTAGTAAAAAGCCCGTTGCGCTGGTGCGGACACATTTAAGGTACGCATGGATGACGTGGCTACCCAGGTCTGTCTTCTACTTACAGTTTCAGAGTGGAAAGCGTAACGTTGGAGGTCAGTTCCTGCGGTACAAGGACTTTGCTAAAGCGTCACCTCTCCGCATGCCATATCTCACCGAATGACTGGAAAGAGCTTGATAAACAGAGAGTAATTCGGCGCAACTCTGTTAATGACGCTGTTGCTAAATACTTATGAAGCAAATCGGATTCCGGAAAGTTCGCCGTTAACGAACACGTCAAAGAGGACATCGTGGCCTATTTGGTTTTATGAGCATGGACTCTGTCTTCCCCGTTTGAGATAAATATTTATAACAGTTTATTTGTATATTCAAGGGTTAACGGTCCGAAGGGATCTTGAATTTCTACACTACGAAATCAAGTATTATATATTTATTTGATAACAGTAACAATGCTATCTGAAGCAGTGTAAAGGACCACGAGGTCAATAGTGGTAGAAGTGGACTCTTCAGTAAACAGTTTCGAGGCAGTTGAATAAAGACCTTTAACTAACTCTCAAGGGAATCCCGGCACTAGGTATTATACTTCTACATGAATAATTGGATATAACATTGTAACACTGTTGAACCTGAGGCAGGCAGTAGCAATGAGTTCATTCAACACCCTTTTTTTGCTCGTACACGTGTACCTCATAGTGAGGTGAGGTATCATTAGCTATAGGTCTTTTTTCAAACCAAAGAGTTTCAAAGAGTTTGTAGTGGTTTTAAAAGACTTTTTGATTTAGTTACCCGTTTTGGAATTATTAAACTAATTCTTGTATGATATAGCGCAAGCGCGTAAAAAGACCTATTACCGGTGGGTGGGCCCACCAACAAGTCCCCCGCTAAATAAATCGTAATAGTAGGATAGCATTAAAGTTGAGTAAACTTCAAACTATGCCGGCTAAGTTAGCTTTGATAATTAATCACATCAGTCAGTATCAGTAGTAAAAAACTTTTCATCCCTACTCGAAAAACGATGTTTTCATCTTAAAACATTTGGAGCTAAAGTTACTGGTTTTCTCACGGGACTAAAAAGTGAAAAAGAAGATCTCTAGGGATTAAAACCAATTTGAAAACTGAACACTAGTGTAATCTATGAAGAATCAAAAATAATGTTGGCAGTCCAGCAAATAAGAAGAATTTTGCTTTAAAATAAAAATAATTAGCACAGACGTCATGATTTTTCAAATTTGGAATACATATTGTCGGCAACATGGATAAATGTAGGTAAACATTTTTATGTTCTTCGCTTCGGAAAAAGAAATAAGTATAATTAAAAAAGCGTTATTTTTCTCTTTCACTCAAGTAATTACAGAAGTTTTAAGTTATTTGTATTGAAATGTAATTATTTGTGTAAATGTGAACATTTTTTCGTGACTTTATGCCAATAGTGAATAGTTATCAAGTTAATCTATATAAACAAAACGATATGAAGGACGACGCAAACAAAGTTATGAGTGAACATTTTATCTTAAGTTTGTGGTCTTCGAAAAAATATTTCTTAGTATTTATTGTATGAAAACGACACCAAACAAAGGTTAGTCTTAATTGTCGGTAAAAGTCTGATTAGGTATTGTAGGTTTTCTACTGTTCTTTATATTCTGTTTTGTATATGGTAGTTTTTCTCATAGATGGAGATGAAAAGTAGAGTGTGCTACTCGGGGACGGTAATATTTTTATCTCGGGCGATATACATGAATCCCGCTTGCTACAATCAGGATTCCACCGTAGAATCACTCGCTCCGCTTGTGATTCAACTGTGGAATCCTTCGTTTCGCTCTGGATTCAAAATAGCGCCCTCGCCTTCTAAATATTACCTTATCCCCTTGTTGCACAATCTACTATTACATAATATTTAAATTACAACTTCTTGTGACTTCTCATCTTCTTCATTTTCATACAAAAGTGTTTGGCCGGCCCGGCAATTTGTATGAAAATGTCGAGTTTTTTTCTTTGAGTTTCAAGCATTGGTCCCATGGGTAAAGTTGTTGATATTGACGGTCTGAGTTGCTCTTATAAGGATCGGACAGGGTTTTTGTTACATCTTGTATATAATATTCGAACCTCTCATAATTTTAAGAGAATTGGTTGGAAAATATGACCTGTAGGCAAGAACAACCGAATAAACTGACGGCAGAACAAAAGCATTTTTGATCAATCTCGAAACTACGCTTCGCTTGCTCGGTATCGCGTTGCGTAACTATAACATTTTTGTAAATGCTGGTATCACGGTCGGTGCTGGTATCTGTGTCGCGTTAATTCCCGTGTGATAGAAGACAGACCTTGTCTTGTGACAGAAGCAACTTGCTGATAAAGCCAACTTTGTCAGTAGGTTAGATTATTGTTTTGCAGTGACCAAAACAGTGAGCGAGTGAATGAAGTAAACTACATCAGTAATTAGACCTTTGCAGGCACTTTTACACGGTAATAAGTTCTGTACAATATGTAACAAAAACCCTGTCCGATCCTTGTAGGAGCAACTCAGACCGTCAATATGTACAACATTTCCTATAGGACCAATGCCTGAAACTCGAAAAAAATTCTTCGTCGATTTTTTCTTCGAGTTTTAAGCATTGGTCGCATATGAAAAGTTGTTCATATTGACGGCCTGAGTTGCTAGTACAAGGATCGGACAGGGTTTTTGTTACATACTGTATAAGGACACTACGTATAAAATAAATTAATTATTAAAAAAAGCTGCTGATACTTTAGTATTTCGCAACGACAACCTATCAACCAACTTTTGTATCTTCATTTCATTTGATTTGTTTTTTTATTTTTCATGCTATGAAGTCACATGTCCTAAGTGTTGTATAATGTGTGTAATTCCACATAAACATAGGTGGTACAATATTAAAATAAAATAGTATCAACAGTTTACCCTTTTAGACATGCAATAGTAAAGCATAGAAAAACTAATAACTAGATATAATCTTATGCTTATAAAATTATAACAACGCAGACCTACGGTCTACGGGTATCATACTCAAAGTATTCATTGAGATCATAAAATACACGTTCTAATAGCCAGCTTTTTAATGTGCGTTTAAATAAATTGCAATCGTATATACTCTTTATATTTTTAGGCAAATGATTGAACACTTTGGTTCCAGAGATAAAAGCACTTTTTTTGAATGTTTCGTTATTTAATATTATAAGAAGTATAAAAAACTCGAAATATTCATTTTTGTATGTAAACGTGAGCTGTTTAGTATTTTTAATTAAGCTTTTATATTCTATCGGATTTGTTAAATTAGGAATTTGATAAAAATAAGTATTATAAAAATCGGAATTATAAAAATTGGAATGAAAAACTTCGTGTCCTTTAGGTTAGGGTGGGTACTATCGTTGAAAATGACATGTAAAATACAGGTACATATCCTTCAAACGACCCCTGAATTTTTCAATAAAATACTGAACTTTTCTTGCTGATCTTCGATGAGTCTTTCGCAAGTTTATGTTTTTTACGTGTATTTACAGTGTATTATTCATTTTTTTTCTGGAGGTTTTCAATTTTATCGCTTAATTTAATACTCGCCTTTAAAATACTTGTCTGACTATCTTAGAAAGGTTTAATTAACTTAAAACTTACACACACACACACACACACAATTATTTACACCTTCCTAAGTACCTACTCACCTTCACAAAATCAATAATATTCAATCATTATAATGTTGACAAGCAAGATATTTTCCCTTTGATTGTTAAATATGAAAAATATACCGTATTTAACAAGTTTTACCTATACATGTATGATTGTATTTTTCAGACATACCTCAAATTTGTTATTTTCGAAAATTACGAGTACATGTATTTTACGGGAATGATACAAAGTTTCGAAAGAAACAAAAAGTATCTTTTAATTTTCAACGCTAGTGGGTACCCATATATATTGAAATGTACATTGTAATAATACCACAGTGCTCTGTCTACCCCGTTAGGGATCAAGAAGTGACAGTTCGTATGTATAATAAAAAAAATCAAATTACAAAAATGGATGAAATTGGAAAAAAAACGAAAAACCCGGGTATTTCGGTTTTGAATAGGTATCTTTAAAAAACGGAAAAAATGGGTCGAGTATTTTCGATGCTCTAGTTAATACCTATTACTATTCATATCAATGTATTGCACGTCCTGTCATGTCACTAAGCCACCTTCTCTCGGTACTTTACATTAACGTCAATTCCTTTCTGCAGTTATTTGAGCAACTGGCCCCTATCTCATAAATCTGACTTCACAAATACCTGTCTAGAAAACTGGTGCAACAGATTTCTTTCAAATACAGGTATTAAGGACTCAAACAGTAGAAGTTACTTATACAAACAAGAATGTACCTTCGGCGGCTTCTGCAGTAGATCACTCTCCTCCTCGTTGGCTTCTAACTGCATAGTTAAATTTTATAACACTGTCTAAATGAGACTAATAAAATAGTGCACGGCGGCGGAGGCTTGATAACACGATAACTCTGATAAAGGTTAGCATTCACGTGCGTTCTGCGAGACGCTGAGCTCTAGCAAACAAACGGTACCGTTCACTTAATTATATTTTTTACATTTTATCAAAATAATTTTAATTATAGTCATTTGTGAAGATGAAATTGGGCACGACATTTACAATTTTGCTAGTGGAATAACTTACCGACTATTTACCTACATCACTCATTATTAACAACTGTTCTATACAACACGTTATATGATACCATAACGACATTTTCTGGAACACCATTAATTGTTAAAAAAAAAATAAACGGTCTCGCTTTTATAGAATGGAACTTGTGGATCGGCTGAAATATTGCGAATCACTGCTTCTCTGCCACTATAGTATGTGGTCATAATAAACCTAGGTACCTACCTACTTCGCGCGCAACCATGCCTATTTATAGACAATGTGTCACTGTGGCATCAGATCGGATAGATCAAATTATTTACCCTAGAGTGGACGCGTAACTATTATTTATAAATTTTAACAACAATGGGCGCGGGGACCATTATATTTAATATTTTTTATATAGCTTTTTCTTGGCAGCTTACTTAAAAGGGCAAACTTAAGGGAATACATGAATTTTTCGAGGTCTAGTGCTGCCCCTATATGAAATAAATTATTTGAACGGAAACGGAGATATCATTTAATTTTTTTCTTGACCAAGCCCTCGACCAAGACCCTTCCATCTATCTTATGAACAATTTTTTTATAGTTCATAATGAGAACGTGAAGCTTTTCTACGCACATATCTGTGTCAAAAGTGGCCATTTTTCGCAAATGTGCGAAGAAAAGCTTCAAGTTTTTACTTTAAACTGTAAACAGTAGTTCATATATTCTTTTGTAGGTTTATCTAGGGCGTGATCAAAACAAAATTTTAAAAATTAATCTCTATTTCCTTTCAAATAATTAATTTAAAATGGGTGTCTCCATTTTACATTCCATTCCATTTTACTGGCCCCTGAAAAATTCATGTATTCGTAAAGGTAAAATATTTGAAAAAATAATTGACAGTTTCAAACATCGAGCGGTAAAATGCTCAAAGCGCGCCCACTCTAGGGTTAAGATTGTAATGACTCGATGCGATTACATCTAAGAATTGTTACGCGATTCCGTCCATGCGTTAATTTGCACTCCACGTGACATTGTAAGTCTGTAAAATGTTAGTTATTAACTAGGACATTTGTCATTTATGACACTTGTTCTCAAACTTTCTGTTCTGTTCTTCGTAGGTATGTAAAAGTGGCTAACACTACGGCGACAGATATTTATATCAAACATCTGTAGCTTGACGACTGCCATACAGTGATGTCAGCCGAGACGTCTTAATAGTGGAAGCAGTTATGAAGTTTTTCCAATTTATTTTTAGTAAGCTATGAGCTTCATCACATATGATCCTTGAGTAATTCTAAGCATTTCTAGTGCGGGAGGCAATAAGAAATGTGCGTCTAGTAAGGGAAAGCGGGAAACAAAGATAGCCGCTAAACGTCATCTTATAAAAAAAACTGTTCTCGTTCTGGAAGCTACTAGGGCAAGTTTAGTTTCATTTTCGTATAAACCAAAGACGTGAAATTCATTGCTGGTACTAGTTTTTCTTTTTTTAGTTTCATAGTAATTTTATAAGAAAAGCGTAAAATGGTGAAAATTTATATTGGTGATTTTTGCTTTGAGTGCTAATAACTTTTGTAAAGTGTCAAAAAATATCATACAAAATATACTATAATAAAGCACAATTTATGCAAATTAAAAAAATAACTTTTATTAATGTCCTGATGCAAAAAGATGGTAAAAAAATATTAAATGACCGCAGCGTGGGTAGCTGGAATCGCGCTATGCTTATAGCGCGATTCCAGCTAGCTTTTTTAGCTAGCTAGCTTATAGCGCTAATCTTACAAAATGGTAACGTACGAATATCATCATATGCTAAATAAAATAATTTCTTTATATTTATATAAAAAACTAGCTTTCCGGGCGTTGCACGGGCTGCAAATAGCTCGGGTTTTTCGTGCACCTGTTGAATTAAGCTAAATCAACCCAAAAACCTCAAGAATATTGAATTTCAGCTAAATCATTTGCAGTTGAAAAATGGCGGAAATCTTGGATTTTAAAAAAATCCACTGAGCGCTTGGTGGGCTTGGCTCGGTCTTCGGCCTCGCGAGAGAGGGTGGAGAGGGGGAGGGATCGGAGGGGGGAGGGCTTCGCTCTCGCCACGTAGCTTGGCCTCGCTTTCCACACAGGTTTACATATTATAACTAGTGTTTCGGGTGCTGCGCGGTTTTTCGTGCAGCTTTTGAGGTAGGTTAAGATATGTTTCTAGTTAAGAAAATGAGTAAAAACTGCAGTGAGTTGAGGAAACATAAAAAAATGTGTTGGCGACCAACTTGGATTCACAATGTGAACCGAGTTTCGAGTTTCGCGGGGTGCTTTACCTCCACATACAAAATTGTAGGCCGAATTTTATTTTTCGAAAATTAATAAAATTACCCGCTCTCCTAATTGATCAGGAACTCCTTCCATTTTCTCTATGGGGTCAATCGGGGTTAATAGGGTGTTAATCTCCAAGTCCAACCATTTAGCAAGGCCGTATACCTTCCATGTCAGGTTTCACCAAATCTTCGATTTTCAGATTTTTCTGATACTCGTCCCCCAAACCCTATACCTTCCACTACAAATCATTACCCCCAATCATTATTTGGGAACAGGTCAAACAACTATGTCAATCCGTCAGCCAGTGGTAAGTGTACCTTTATATAACTTATAGTGTTTCGCGGGCTGCAAGCAGCCCGCGGTTTTACGTGCAGCTGTTCAGGTAGGCTAAGATATGTTTCCAGTTTAGAAAATGGGTAAAAACTGCAGTTAGTTGAGGAAACATAAAAAAATGTGTGGGTGGTACTCTTGGATCCAAAATCTGAATGCATTTCGAGTTTCGCGAGGTGCTTTACCCCCACCTACAAAATTCAGGCACCTACCTACTTCGTCGCAGTGTGACGTCGTGAACGAAATAAGTTAATTTTCTAAAACCTAGACGCAATCTTGGATTCCAAAAAAAAATTCAAATTTGGATTTTTCAAAATACTAAAACATTTCGATTTTCAGACAAATTGGCAGCAGTTTACTATCAGTGGCCATCTTGGATTTCCAAAAATTAAAACATGAACGCTGTCTTGGGTGGAACGCTGGCTTCGCCCTCGCCACGAAGCTCGTTCTTCGGGCTCGCATTGCTCGGGGGTAGGTACAGCCAAGTGCGAGTCGGACTTGCGCACGAAGGGTTCTGATTATGAAAAATCACGTTTATTGTTTGGAAGATTTATTTTATTCTGTATTTAGTATTTTTTGTTATAGCGGCAACAGAAGTACATCTTCTGTGAAAATTTTAACTATCACGATTCATGAGATACAGCCTGGTGACAGACAGACAGTCACACGGATGGATAAACCGACAGACAGAGGTTCCGTTATTAACCTTTGGGTACGGAACCCTAAAAATTGAAGATCTAGGATACTTGATGCAGAACCAAGTTACATTTATTTGCATGAACATGTGTTTACAAAAAATCGATGATCACCTGATGAGCAGATCTAATAGATCAGGTTGTTTAGAATAATATAATAACATAAGCTGGGAGTATCTCCACATGGTGAAGGCGGTAACAGTTGGGCCTAATTTTTGAAATCGACTTCCCTTAAATGTCTGGAACTCCCATTTGCGTCGAATCGTTTGGGATGAATTCATAATGGCCAACAAAAAGGCAATGAAAGCTGTAGATAGAACGTTGCAAGACATTCGTCGAGATGACAGGCCAATGTCCCTTTTTTGTTTTCAGGAGATTTTCGACAAACCCTTCCAGTTATAAGTCGGGGCACTAGGGTAGATGAGATAAACTCCTAATTAAAACCTCTTATTTGTGGTCTCAAATACTTGAGCTCAGATTAACAATTAATATGAAAGCCCAGCTTGGCGGTAGTTCACATGCCCAAGAGTTTTCAAGAATATTATTAAAAGTTGGGGAAGATCTCTTTCTTGAAGAGAATGGTGTAGAGGTACAGGTGAGCGGCAAGCCTTCCCTAAATACTTGGCAAAGTTGTTTCCTTACATGAAGAACGACTTACACGATCAATATTCGTGGACCTTCAGAGCATAAAAAACCAGGAAAATTCTTTGTTTTGTGAACGCGCCATATTGACACCAAATCATGAACAATGCGAAGCGATGAATAAAAAACTTATGGAGCAAATTATTAGCAATGAAGTGGTTTATACTTTCATGGATAGTGTAATTTATCAGGACGTCGCCCCCAATTATCCAGTTGAGTTTCTAAATTCACTTGCAGCGAGTTGTCTCGCTGCTCACAAGATAAGACTAAATGTCGGAGTGCCGATAATGCTGATGCGAAATTTGACTCCGACTAAACTGTGTAACGAAACCCACCTTAAAGTCAATGCTTTGCAGCGAAATATAATTGAAGCTGAGATTCTTACTAGGAGTGATGCAAGTGAAACTGTGTTTATCCCGCGTATACCACTCATCCTCAACCATTTTAAACTGCTTAATGAATTTAAACTTGAGAGGTGCCGTTAGATTCCTCTTAATTCTGGAGTGACACTGGGTATATGAAAAGGCAGTCAGATTTTTTGTTTTATTTTTAAATAATACTCGTAACGTTAAGTTTCGACTACGAGATCAATGGTTTAGGCGAGTTATTCTTTTTTGTGTGCTTTAGTCCCAAGGCCCAAAACTAAGCGTTCTGTTTGTCCAAAATAGGAAAAGTTAATCACAGGAAAAATTTCAGCACTGACCTGGTTCTGACGACACCTTCAATTCGGAGATCCAAACCTGTCATCTGTATCGATTGATAGATAGTTTGATAAATGGCGGAATGTTTGCAAGCAAAATAGATAAACGTTGGAAGACATCTTGTGGCAGCTGATCAATTTTACTGAAGCCCCCAAAGCATCGCCCATAAGCCTGGCCCAAACGACAGAGAGTAGTTGCAGGAGTGAACGCTTTTTTCGTGTCGGGCAATCTCCAAAGGTTGGCATGTTTTGGTCTACGAGCAGTAGAAGCAGCACGCTTTCCTGGGCGCAGCCGGCACTAGTAAGGAGGGGTAGGTCTGCGTGTGCGCGCATTTCTTCGTGAACGGGTTTAAGGGCTCCTTAGTCGCTGTATGCTTCACTTGCATGTTCATTCTCGCGAACTTATCGCCCTTTTCTTCTTCTTTTTTAATGATAATGAAATAGGGACGAAATTCGTTGTTGTACATTGTTACTATTTATACAAATTTATTGTACGAAACACACTTTCTTATAATTTTAATAATTTTAAAATTTTTACTTGAAATTTTGAAGTATCGTTTTTGATTTTAACAAAACTATGACATGCGTCAGTCAACACCTCGCCTATACATAATTTGGTCGACACCTAAGAGCAGAAAAAAAATTCTGGTTCCTACACCGTCTTTCAAAGTATGTACCCGTCTATGCCAATTCTATGCACCAGCTACGTAAGCATAAAATGTAGTAACGTACAAGACTCGAGGCCTCGAGTTTTAATTTTGAAAATTCGAGTCGGGTTTTGCAGAGATCTATGAGCTCAATAGGCCCAAGGTTCTAGGTCCAAGGCAGACGAGCGCGAATTCTTTAGCAACGACTTTAAAAGAGCTCGAGTCTTAAAATGCATATGAGCTGTTCTTGAAAGCTTACAAGGACTCGAGGCGTGATTTCAGATGAATGTTAGTTATCCAAGGTTTGCTAGCAAACATTCTTTTGACTAATATTATAGTCAATCATATTTTATTTCTCATTGACAGATCAGTTAGTTTTATAAATAAAAAATCAACGCTATTATACACAATCGAAAAGCATAACCCTCCCTCTTCGCAGTCGGGTTAAAAACGCGGACGCATAAAAAGTCTTGGGTGCAGAATAAAAGACTAGCTCTAATCTAGTGCAGAATAAAAGCGAGCCCTATAAACGACTCGGAGTCTTAAGTAAGAGGATTTGGAGGACTCGAGTTTTGTACTAACGAAAAAGCATGTGCACATCCGTGCCACCTTATGTGTTGTTTTGTGATGAAGCCGGGAAGTAGTTAACTATAAGAACTCAGTAATGGAACGACGAAAACCTGATCATAGTCTTTGTTTCATTGTATAATCTGATATCAGTAAACGAATTGTCGTCTTTTTTAAAAACGCAAACGAAGTCCCGTGCACCAGCTTGTTCTAAATAAGAGTGCAGTGACTAAATAATAAAGTTATTTTTATAGCTTTAAAGGTGTTTAATTAAAATAATTTATCCATATGGAGAAGAGGTATCCTTCAAACGCAGTAAGAACTTTCTTTTAGGTGCAGCCACTTTATAGAATCTATCCTCTGGTTTTAAAGCTTCTTTGGGGGCGGCGCAGGCGGTACACTGAAAATAAAAATGTTTCATAGATTAAAATAAATGAAGTTATGGTAAACACAGTAAATAATAGGTATACCGGATGAGAATGTACGGCCGACATCGACACATTATACCTACTTTAAGAGGTGGATAGTCGCAACATTCCATAAGCCTGTTGATTTCGGCCAGGAAGCAAACAGGCTTTTGTAGTTAAAATTCGCTGTAGGGAAATCGGCCGAACGCCAGAGCGTTTCGGCCGGTTTCCCTACAGGCAATTGGAGTGAATATTATCAATCAAGTGAGATACAAATACATGTTGATTTCGGCAAGCTTTGTAGGCTTTTGTAGTTAAAGCACACACTCCAAACCCCAGAGCGTTTCGGCAGGGCCGAGCCATACAGGTTGTTGGAGTAGGAAAATAGCTTTAATGCTACACATCCCCGAATAGCTCATCCAGTTCAGACACGACTTTTAGCTTTCATAGATACCTACTTTAATACTCAGAGCTCATCGGTCCGCGTTCGGTCTAATGCAAACAGCAAGCGAAACACGTTACATAATTTATTCGAAGAGATTATGCTATTTTCATTGCTTCCCTTCTTTTATTAATCTGATTTTTTTAAAGAATGGCTAGTTTTGACTAAATAAAATAATGACTTGATTTTCAATAATTACGTGACTTTTGTTTGATTAATAAAAATAACCATTTTTCGTGTAAGTGGCCAACACTGACGAAAGATTTTCAATTGCCATACAATGATGAAAGTTGGGGCGAATTAAAGATTTAGAATATACAACCAAAGATTAAGAATATCAAACCAAAGATTTAGAATATACAACAAAGATTTAGAATATACAAGGAGTGGGGTAAACAGCTTCACGTGCATTCCGAAGCACGGAGAAGCTTGACAATTGCTACAACACTTGTGGTCACCCGTCTAAGAGTGAACCACGTTCGGAGTTACTTCCGAAAGCCCTAGTAATGATGCGTTCTATCACCGAGCCGCCGAGCTCTTAGTTTGACGTTTATGTGTTAAATGTACTATGCAACTAGTTTTGTGTTTAATTAGATAACAACAAGATTCAATTTCTTTATAATGCAACGAAATGTTTTTTTTTTCGTTTTTATCTGTAACCAGAACAATACAATACAATACAAATCAACTTTATTGCACCATAATAGACACACAAAAATTACAAAACAACAAGAAACAACATAGGCACAAAGGCGGACTTATCGTTATAAATGCAATCTCTTCCAGCCAACCTTTGGATGGAGGAAAAATTTATTTGAAACAACTAATTCCTATAAGTAATTAATTTACCTACTTACATATGAATATATACCTAAATACATATACACACATAATCGAGTTGTTAATAAAAATGGTTATTTTCATTAAGAACTCGATTACTCGAACTTTGCAGAAATTACAAGTATTATTTAAAGAAAAATTACTCTAGCACACTGGGGTTTAAAGTACTTATAAGATTCAACAATAAAACCCTGAACGCTTTCTGGCCGAAATGGACAGGCAAATGAAATCTCACATTAACGAATAACCTGTAGGGCTCAGCCTAGCCGAAGCGCTCTGGGGTTTCAGCTACGAAAGCCTGTGTGCTTCGTGGCCGAAATCAACATGCATTTGTAATCTCACTTGATTGATATTTACTTACGGCTAATTATTTTCGCGGCGACTAACAACTTAAAGGGCGACTAAATGCTTTGTTATGAAAAACATAACTTGGCAGCGATTAAATATTGTAGCAATAATTTTATTAGATTGAAGGATTTATAAAAACTTAATAGTGGCTGCTACTTTAAGGTTGAAAACATATTAAACAGTACCATTGAAATCATAGGCAAGGTGCTATAAATAATGACATAGCGACTAATATTATCAGTAGGATAACAATCATTTTATTAATGACAACTATAGGCTTCCATATAAAAATACATTTTCGGGCTGCGATTCGCAAGTAGCTGTAAAAATTGAAACGGGTACCTACTATCATTAAGTATTAAGATTTCAGTATTTTATTTTTAGAATCATAATGTAATAAAAACGGCGAATAGTGCGCATTTTGGAATACTGAACTACCTAGGGCAGAATGGAAGCAAGGCACATGCAACTGTCCTAAGTCCTTTAAAATATTATTTGTAAACATATATTGGGTCTTGCCATACGGCTGAAACTAACTACTCCACCTTTAGAGGCAAAATCGATTCAGATAGGATAAAAAAGATAGCGTGGGCGCCCTAACAAATCAAAACACGCCCTAATAACACAATAGTTTTTAAATTCTTATTCTAATATTTATTTCTATTTTTTTATTTTTTGTATTAGTTGTACTTCGGTATAGTCGTATATCGGTATATCGATTTTAATTTTGATTTAATAAAATAAGACATTTAATTATTCTTCTTTTATGCCTTTTACTTTTTCGCCATTGTAAAAGAATATAAGTCAAGAAATAAAATTATAGACTAACAATATTTTATTTGCATGTCATTTGTTTTCTTTAGAGTTAGTATGTTTTTTATGACCATATTCACATTTTTTTCTAATGTCAGTTAACTTTATATACAACCTCATTGTATAATTTCAGAAATCCTATTTTCTAATTTTTATCCGCCGTCAAGTGTTCGCTTAACAATAAGTTTAGTTACCAAAACAAAAAACCAATGCCAGTTTAAATTAAAACAAAGCTTACAACTGATTATTTAGCTGCTACTTTCTACTTAAATTTATCCCTCACTGTAGCTCCCAACCTATTATTTTTGCTACCGGCTTAAATATTTTTTTAATCCCATATTTAGATGAATTTGTCACCGCGTTAAATACATGCCTTTACTTACTTCAATAGCCAGTATGGTTCGGCCGTCGGACCGGCCGAAACGGTCTGTGGTTTAGAGTGCAAATATTAACTACAAAAGCCTGTGTGATTCCTGGCCGAAATGAACAGGCTTATGGAATGTCACTGGATAGTCCATCGATTTGAACAAAAGGTAATCCTACTTATAAATCCTTTCTATCTGCAATGTTTCTTTTTTGACCTTTTTATATAAATTGTCGTGTCCGTGTTCCTCCAGGAGAATTTATATGATAAGGGGAAACGTTTCTTCGGGACCCAAGATACGAACTCGAGTCATTATTAATGGGTTGTGTGTGTCAGCCAACCCTCCGAGTGTGGATCGAGCACGAGCATACATTTACCTACAGTTTGTATAAAACTTATAGTCAGGCAGGGTATATCAAGTTGAGAGACAGATTTAATAGAAATGTTAATTAGTGGTACTAATCCTAAAATTGCAACAGTCTGCTGTTCAATTTTTTTTTTTCGCAGCTGGTAGATTAAGTATCCATACATTTTTGAATGGTAACGGTTGATCTTTTCTCGAAATTTCTAAATACCTAGATCTACTCTGTTAGTTGTACGCATTGAACATTGATCGCCTTTTGGCTTGATATACCCATTTTGGCTTACGTTGTATAGACATAATACCTACCTAAAAATGAAACCTAATATTTCGAGGGCTGGATAGCAATGAATAATTAAAAAAATTGACTGTCCGTTTAAACATATTTCTGTATTGATCAAATGCTCCCTGAACCATGAAATCGACCAGATTAACCTCCTTAGCTGGAACAGGAATGACTGGAATCCCCCATTGAGGCTTCTAAACAAACAAAATGTATTGTAAAGTACATAACATAGGTCTGGGTCAGTCGACTTTTGAACTGTTTTATCAGTCTGAAACTAGCCCCTTTCAGTCCCATTTTATAAGTCAATCACGCGAAGTATTGTTATTAGATTAGGTATATCTATAATAAGTATTGTTATTTATTTAAAAAATAGCTACAAACTGACTAAGAATACTTTCTATAAGACACCTTCTGAAAAAGAAAGTAAGTAAAAAACACATACATTACGGTAAAAATCAATCAATTTTACTTACGGCATTTGCTAAGTAGACAGCAAAGAAAATCATAGTGAAAAAATAAATCAGTTGCTGGACGGGCCTCATCGTCCTGAAATGAATTTAAACAGTTCTGTAAAATTAAATAAAATAAAAATTACACTATATATTTCAAAAAGTATTTTTATTGTTAATAGAAAACTGAAATGTTTGCGAAAGATTTTGTTGCCTAGTTGAAAAATTATTACTTGAATTCAATACAATGGTGCCTCTACGTCATGTGTTTTATTTCTGCGGTATGATATTTCTTGTTATCTACTTGACCAACGCCGTAAGTACCTATCTCTAAACTAAATATTTTAATTGCAAACTATAAAGCACATATAAGATGACAACACATCTACCATTTAAGAGCATGTCCGGCTCAGAAATTTGGTAAGAGAAGAGGGTCACACTAACTAGTTAGTCACACAGTTAACAAGGTTAGCTAGTTTGTTTTATGGGATGCCTGTTGGTGTCAAACACCTACGCCTTTATTGTTGTTTTGGAGCTCAGCATTTCTTAAGATTAAAGAGATCAATGCGACTTACGCTGAGTAAATATAGGTACTCCGCTCCATAGCTCGCTGGCGAATCTTGAGCCTGTACTTTTGATCCCCGATGACCAGGTTTATGCACCATGGTAAGAATAGACGGCATACCTACACGTATCGAGGAGCTTTCGTTTTAAAAATTGAAATCTAGATCTATTCATTAGTTTCCGTGTATTTTTAGGTGCCCGAACCAGACTGTCCCAGAAGAAGGGTAATGTTTTATTTAACGTACCTAGGAAACTACTTAAAGTTGTAACGTGCTCTTTTATGCAAATTGTACCTAACTATCACATTTGAAGTTCTTACTCCATGCTAACATTTAGGAAACATGTTTCTTCTAAATAAACAGTAAACACATATAAACCTAATGTTTAACAGGTAAAACATAAGATTCCGACGAATTGATAACCTCCTCTTTGGGAAGTCAGTTAAAAAGAAAAATTTTAGCGAAAATAGACATTTAATGAAGAAAAACGAAGGTTAAATTAATTAAAATGGACATTAAATTTGAAACAATTACCTACTAAAATTAAGAGTAAATTGTTCTAAATTCAAACATCAAAATAGTGAGTAAAAGTGCATTTTATTCACTGTTTTCAGTGAATAAAATGAACTTTTGAGAGGGGGAATGGTATAAGCAGTATTTTTTTTTCAAAATTCTGCTACTAACAGTTTTCGAGATATGGAAAATTGCAAAACGCTACCCCAGCAAAATCTTGAATATCTCAAAAAGTATAAGATGAACAAATTTTGCTATCAGTATACATTTACAACTCATTAAGAGCTGTCTTTTCATATACTTGATTCTAGGCTAAACGCTTTTTATGAAAAACGTCTTGCTGGGGTAACGTTACTCCAGCAAAATCAGTTTTTCTCGAATAACTTTGAAAATACAACATGAACGAATTTTGCTATATTTGAACAATATGAGGCTTACTATGAACTAAGTATCTGTAATACTCTCATTTCTCTAAGGCGCAACATTTTGCTGGAGTTACGCATTCATAATCAGTAGCGGATTTGCCCGTCCCAGGCCGAGTAATTTCAGCCGCCAGAGCTTCTATCAGTGTAGGTACGAGTCAAAGTGTGATCCAGGAGCGGTGTAGTGCGGGTGCAAAGTCCAAACGGACTTTATAATTTTATGCAATTTATTTATTCGACGAATCATAATTTAACAAAAGCCAAACAAGCAAAAACCATTCAAGGTCCAATAGTCCGTCTCTTTGTGCCATCAGCAATATTTGCGTATCCGTAGGTAAATTTTTATTTTTTTGCAACGGTTGGCGGGGTTTGGTGGCCCTAGGGTCGGACTTTAACGGAAATCAGCTTCTGTTCTTAATAAACTAATATAAAATAAGAGACGAAAGTTAAGATGGTGCGAGATGAGTCTAAGCTCCTACATAAATTTTCAGGCAAACAATCCGTTTAAGGTCTTGAAATCCGATGGTCAGGAAACAACATTGTCTCCGAAGGCGCAATTGGTTCTTAACCAGCTGAGCAACAGCAAGGTGATCAGGGACAAGAACAACTACAAGGCGTTGTTACGGCAGCTCAAAGATGTTTTTCACACGCCGAGTACTACTATCAAAGGATGCAGCCGTTGTAAAGGAAAATAAATTCTTAAACTATATTTTGTTTGAATTATAGTGAATATCAATGCTCGAAATAATCCTAATAACTACTCAGTAGCTGAGAATAGGCTTCTCTAACAGGGATAAAATCTGAGGCTTAGATAGGTAACCAAAGTCCCTGGTGTAACTGTGACTCTTATTACACTGTTTATCTAGAATCAAACATGCCGGTTTGGTAAATAGGAAAGTAATTATATAATTATTTTTGTTCTTTTTAATCTTGTACCTCTCCATTACTGGTTGTTGGCCGTCAGCTTTCCAAACTACTTCAGGTGGTTGGTTAACCAGGTTGTTAAACAAGGATGACTGTTGTTCGCGCCCGTCGCTGGCGCTCCGGGCCTCTGAGGGGCGAGCAAGACGCACGGGAGGCAGCGGCGTGTGGATTGGTTGGTGGTGACCAACCGATGACCACTTGCCTGTGGACATTTGCGACGACGCCACCTTTTTTTTGTATATATCTGTTTTAAGCTTGCTTGCTTTCAATATACGTATTAATTAACATACAGTCCAAAATTTCATTTAACTATCGAAGGATCCTTAACAGTTTGGTCCTTCGAGCCGGATCAAACTGTTAAGGATCCTTCGATAGTTAAATGAAATTTTGGACTGTATGTTAATTAATACGTATATTGAAAGCAAGCAAGCTTAAAACAGATATATACAAAAAAAAAGGTGGCGTCGTCGCAAATGTCCACAGGCAAGTGGTCATCGGTTGGTCACCACCAACCAATCCACACGCCGCTGCCTCCCGTGCGTCTTGCTCGCCCCTCAGTGGCCCGGAGCGCCAGCGACGGGCGCGAACACTGTGATGATGATGTTTTAACCCTTATGCATAATTTATCAAAATTGATAACGTCACTTTCCGCGCTCATAAGGTATGAATGCATCTATATGTTTATATTTTTAATGCTTATTTGTTCAATATGCTATCTTTTTAGTAAAAAAAATATAGAATCTTTAATAGCCAATTTCCATAATTTTTTAGTCTATGCCAAGTCAACTTTCTCGCGATAACGAATCATATTTATTTACGACATAATACATCTTTATTTAAAAATATGTTGTAAATTTAAAATGGTCGAATTGACCCAAATTAATTTGTATAAAATAATTCGTAAATTAAAATAAATAATATTGCAAAATAATTTTAATTTATACTTACATAAATGGGCCTATATTTCAAAAATTCTGGATTTTTGTTAATTATAGCCATAGAGCAAAGCAATTTTTTTATTATTATTATCTCCCATGTTATTTGGACTATTATTGACCAATGATGTAAGCTTTATAAGAGTCGGAGAGATTTCTTAAGTATAGAGTCGCACGAGAATTAAATCTCCTAAACTACTTTCTTCTCCTAAAATAGTTTCCACATCCCCCGCTTAAGGGGGGACTAAGGCGGGGGGTGGGCCCCCCTCCTTCCAACCCCGTATTCGTGCGACCCTATACTAAAGCTAACCAAAGTCGGAAAATTCATACTGTTTTAAGGGTTAAACAATTGCCTTCATCTCCCGTCAGTTTAATCTAAATTAAAACCACAAATTACGACGATATCTTATTATTATTAATTAAGTTCGTCTATATCCATGTTGTAACACATTGTCAGGTTTGGTGCGTTAGGATTGTCGATGGTAGAGTAGGGCTTCTCGATGCAGCTTTGCCTGCATTGCGACTGAGACTCGAAGTTGTTACCGTTGCCGCCGCAGCCCGAGTACAGTCGTGGGCGACATGACCTGCATAAACACCTACCTACAAAATTGCACTGGTACGAGCTGTACAGGTACCAACATTAACTCTGGAAACCTATTTTTCAAAGCTGGAATCATTTCATTACACTTTATTCTTAAGGTTGACCTAGTCGCGGGCTCGAACTCACAGGTGGGCGTGGCCTAAAAACATTCTGTCTCACCAAATATTGTGTTCGGGCGAAGCAGTGAGGTGAAATGCACGATAATTCATAATAAACCGAACGCTTAAAAAAATACGTGAAGTCCTTTGGGAAAAAGGGTTTTATGCAAAAACCACTACATTAATCAATTACAATTAAGATTTTCAAAATCTTCGATAATTAAGCTGTATCGGCGCGGAGTTTGTTTTCGAGATTTTACACTTCTTTTATTACTTATTTACGACGAAAGTTGCGTAAAAATAAGCAAAAGAAACGAATATTTGATGGCTTTTTATTTTACTATTTTGTATCCTTACAGACAAAATTTATAATGAGACAAAACGATATCATGTTAAACTTGGAATGTACAATGTCAAACAGTGGAGGAATTCCCCTCCAAAATTTGTATAAAAAAAGTATCGACTATTTCAACCTTAAAACCGTCGCGTCAGCCAAAATAATATACTTACACGCTGAAGAAAACAAAGAATACTAATTAGTCAATATTTCTCAAATAAATTTTACATGAACAGGAACGTAAACAGCGTGAAAACGGTCCTTCATGACTAGTGATGGGTAATGCTAATAACCCGGTTAATATAATTTGGCTAATAATCGATTAAAAGCAGTTAATAGTCGTTAATAGCCAATTATGGATGATAACCCTGCTATTAATGTTATTCTAGTGTTCAAATTTTCCCTTCATAGTTTTCAGGTTTAGGGACTGTCAGATTAGATTTTTTTTTTCATCATCTTTCTTTTTAAATAAAGTAGTAAATTTATGTGTAAATCCGGCCCATTTAAAAAAATTCAATTAGTTGTTTACATTGATTTTTGGTAGTTAGATTTTAATGTACTTAATTTTATTTTTTAAATTCTTAATCAGTTATTTACAACAATTTTTAAGAAAATTTTTTTTGTTTGTTTTCGTATTAGTTGCTTTTTTTTTGTTTGTTTGTTGATCAAAAATATTCTTCAGCCCAATTACTCTCCTAAGTTTGGTCTGGTAAGCCACAAAAATGCGCTTCTGCGGTTGGATCCTGATCTTCATCCTTTGGATAATTGCTTATGGAATATTTAACGAAACTGAATTTCCTGAAAAACGTGTATTTATTTTATTTTTAAAACCCTTTAAACAATGACAAAAAAGAATAAAATAAATACCAAATAAAGAATCCTACTGCGTACGCGAACCCAGTTTTTATTCACACCCAAAGATTTTACAATAAAACAAATAAAAAGCATTTATTTCTTTACAATACATTAATAGCGGGGTTATTAGCCAGTGGAAGGCTATTAATGGCTATTTATGGATTATAATCGATAATAATCCAAATCATCCGGCTATTTACTCATCACTATTCATGACAAACCACACGAAGGTTGCGACATTCCATAAACCTGTTGATTTCGACCAGGAAACACACAGGCTTTTGCAGTTAATATTCTCACTCCAAACCCCAGAGCATTTCGGCCGGTCCGACGGCCGAACCATACTGGCTTTTGGTGTCCGTCAGAATGACCGGTCACTAAACGTATATTACATTGAACGTATGCCTAAACATTGCTTCCGTATTGCTTCTCTTCGTTTCCGATTAAAAAAGAATCGCTTCCATCGTAAATTAGAAGAAATAAAACATTTTTGGGTGACTGTTCATTCTGACATCTGAATGGCCGGTAGCCGTAGTGTCTTAGCTGCGTGGAATTCATAAAATCTTCATAAGCCAATAATTGCTGCCCATTTGTTTTCTTCAAACGTAGTATACGTGATTTTGAAATTATGACGGAAAACAAAAAAAATATAACTTCTCCAGTTCCTGACAAAATTAGATGAGCAATAATGTTATTAACAAAAATAAACCGAACAAGTGCGAGTCGGATTCACCCACCAAGTTTTCCGTACAAATGTATAGTTTTTATTTTTTTCCCTATACTTGCAGCATAATAAGGAAAATTATTTTTTAATAATGAAACAAACTCAAACTTCATTAACAAATCATTATTATTTTTAGTCAAAACAAGCCATCCTCAAAAAAAAGGAGGAATATAAGAAGTAAAGCAATGAAAAATAGCATTATCTCTTTGAATAAATTATGTAACGTGTTTCGCTTTCTGTTTGCATAAGACCGCACGCGGACCGATGAGCTCTGAGTATTAAAGTAGGTACCTTTGAAAGCTAGAAGTCCTGTTTGAACTGGATGAGCTACCAGGGGATGTGTAGCATTATCGATATTTTCTTACTCCAACAACCTGTAGTGCTCGGCCCGGCCGAAACGCTCTTGGGTTTGGAGTGTGTGCTTCAACTACAAAAGCCTGTGTGCTTTTTGGCCGAATTCAAAAGCATTTCTATCTCACTTGATTTATAATATTCACTCCAATTGCATGTAGGGAAACCGGCCGAAACGCTCTGGGGTTTGGGGTGCGAATTTTAACTACAGAAGCCTGTGCGCTTCCTGGCCGAAAACAACAGGCTTATGGAATGTCGCCACGAAAGTTTCATTGGTCAAGACTCAAGACCACTCGTTACAAATACAAATCCATTGGGTACGAAACGTGCAAAAAAAAACTTTGGAAATCCTTGCACAAATTATTCGTTGTTTGACTCCCCCTGTGAATATCCGGCCAAGTGTGTTTCATAGTTAAGAATGCCAGCTATGAGATGAGTCCACGCGACTAAAAAACCAAATATTTCGGAAACGGGTCACAAAGTTTAAATATGGTGTTCACGAAAAAGGCCCTTTTCCAACTTGCCCTGTCTGGGGATTGTACCCAGAACCTCCAGATTGGCAGACTAGCGTGTTGACCATTACACCACAGAGGTCGTCAATATTTTTGAAGGACCTAATTAACGACACCCCGTACGATGGGTTAGTGCAGAAAAAAACCGGCCAAGTGCGAGATAAACTCGCTGGAAGATGGTTCCGTACTATGCCAGTTTTTAAATTAATATAAAATAGGTATCACATTTTAAATCGTCATTGTAAGACGCAAGTTAACTAATAATATCGCTATTTATAACCCGTACGACTTAACTGCGAACCTCGAGGCCATATAACGAGTATGCCCGCGAGGTGCACAGTTAAGTCCTCTGGTTAAGTCGTAAGGGCGTGGTGTTTTAGTGAACTGTTTTTCCGCCAGTGAACGTATTTTATTGAGTTTACCACTTTAGTTTCGATTAATAGAATTCTTATAGGTTTTCCTGTACCTCAAATATACATCATTTTCAAAATTTTAGGCTCAGTTGTATACAGGTCATTTAAAAAAAAATGTACCTGTGACTAACATACTCTAAGATGTGACTAAACTTTTTTGTGACATACCTGAATCTTTTTTATCAATGTAAATCACATTTGTGGTAAGGCAGACTTTACACTAGAAATCTAAAGAAAGAAGAAAATCAAACGTTTTTTATTACAGTTCTAATAAAGGGAGTCTGTATTTCAATAAAGTTATTATACAATATGTAAGAAAAACCCTGTCCGATCCTCGTAGGACCAACTCAGACCGTCAATATGACCAACTTTTTCTAAGGGACCAATGCTTGAAACTCGAAGAAAAAAATCGACATTTTCATTAAAAATTGTGGAGATTGATCCCATAGGAAAAGTTGTTCATATTGACGGTCTGAGTTGCTCCTATAAGAATCGGACAGGGTATTTGTGACATATTGTATAATCATATTATTTTATCTTCCTCTGGTAAATATGCAACCAACAGTAATCAAAATTAAAAGAGTTTCGGCCTGCTCTACATACTTTAATTAATTGTGATTATATATGAGTAGTAAGATGATTCTTAATTGATCAAAATTTTAACTAATTTATAAATACCTTTATTTTTCACCGTACATGTGAGTTACGTCATAAAGATCACTATTTGTGACTCATATGTAATGCGTTTTTGAGAAAAACATAACATCGGTAAGCTACAAAATCGGAATAGCTTGCAATATAGTTTAATACGATACATAGCTATGACTGGATTTTGACAGGCTTGCGCTAAGAAAATATGTTATTGAAAATAATATTCACTTCGCTTTGTATGGAAATAAACTGTTATTTACATGTATATTTTTGATCTTTCAATGGAAGTTTCGAGACAACTTACTAATTGACGCTATCATCAAAAATAGCTGAGATTTGGTAGAAAGAGCATGAAGCATCGTGTTGCCAGTTATGAAAAAATAATTGGCCAAGTGCGTGTCGAGCCACGCGCAGTGTAGGGTTCCGTAGTTACGAATGCCAACTTTGTTTTTATGCCACTAAAAACGTCTAAAAACTAATTTTCTATTTAATTTGTATGAAATTTTCTTTTTCCGATTACATTTTTATGATCGACTATAACTTTTTAATTTGTAAACCCTACTTAGCTCTGATAGGTTTCCTTTAAATTTCATTATATTTACTATAGCTGTGAATTTTTTCCATTTAGCAGATAGAGGGGGGGGACACTTAACTCTAACAAAAAATTTCACTTTAAAACAATGTTTGCAAGCTCATAATATTTTTAAAATACCTATTCAACGATACCCCACATGATTGGTTAGTCCTAAAAATAAAATTAACTTTTGACTTTACTTGTAAGGGAGCAACCCCAACAAAAATTTTTTTCAATATTTTCTTTTACCACTTTTTCTGCATAATTTATATACATACCTGTACTAAATTACAGCTTTCTAGTATTTATAGTCGCTGAGTAAAGCCGCGGACGGACTGACAGACAGACAGACATGGCAAACTATAAGGGTTCATTGTTTACTACGGAACCCTAAAAACGATCTTCAGGTGGTAGTATTGAAACAAAAAGATTCAAAATCGACCGTGACACACTCACATGCCCATAATCATAAATTTAAAATATATTTTTTTTATTGTTATAACACCCGTATTGAATGATATTGTTTTCATCTCATCTACTCAAAAAACGATGTTTTCATCCCAAAACATTTGGAGCTACAGTTACTGCTTATTCTCTCGGGACTAAAAAGTAAAAAAGAAAATCTCTAGGGATTAAAACCAATTTGAAAACAGAACACGAGTGAAATCTATGTAGAATCAAAGTAATGTTGGCAGTTCAGCAATATAAAAATAATTGGCAAAGACGTAGTCTAATATATAAAATTCTCGTGTCACAGTTTTTGTTGCCATACTCCTCCGAAACGGCTTGACCGATTTTGATGAAATTTTTTGTGCTTATCCGGTATCTATGAGAATCGGCCAACATCTATTTTTCATCCCCCTAAATGTTAGGGGTAGTCCACCCCTAAATTTTTTTTCTTTAAATATATAAAATTCTCGTGTCACAGTTTTTGTTGCCATACTCCTCCGAAACGGCTTGACCGATTTTGATGAAATTTTTTGTGCTTATCCGGTATCTATGAGAATCGGCCAACATCTATTTTTCATCCCCCTAAATGTTAGGGGTAGTCCACCCCTAAATTTTTTTTCTTTATTTTTTAGATAAAATTTTTATTTTCTATTTTTTTTATGATACAACATACAAAAATACATACAATCCTCAATTTTGGCAAAAAAACGTTTGCCGGGTCAGCTAGTGATTTTATAAATTTGGAATTCATACATCGTCGTGAACGTGTGAGCGCAATTTCTCTTTTTGATTCAAGTAATTGCAGAAGTTTTAAGTAATTAGTATCGTCATGTAATTATTTGTGTAAATGTGAATACTTTTTCATAAGTTTAAGTAGTAAATAGGTATCAAGTTTACAGATATAAAAAAAATGATATGAAGGACCACGCAAACAAAGTTATGATGAGTGAACATTTTATCGTAAGTTGGTGGTCTTCGAAAAATGTTTCTTAGTATTTATTGTATTAAAATGACACCAAACAAAGGTTAGTAAGTATATTAAATTGTCGGTTGGAGTCTGATTAGGTATTGTAGGTGTTCTACTTTTCTTCATATTCTGTTTTGTAAATGCTTGTTTTCGTCATAGATGGAGATGAAAAGTAGAGAGTGCTACTCGGGTACGGTAATATTTTTATCTCGGGCGACATACATGAATCCCTCGCTTCACTCAGGATTCAAAGTGGCGCCCTCACCTTCAAAATATTACCTTATCCCCTTGTAGCACAATCTACTATTTAAATAAATCACAGAAAATACATATTTTTAATGATTTGGACTGTTCAAAGTTTAAAAAAAGAACTATTAGAGATTTATGATAATTCAAACCTGTTAGGTGCAAAAAGGACATTACTATTTTAAAGGAACTTGAAAAGTGAGAAAATATAAATAATGATATTTTCATACAATTATGTTGAAAATTGCATAATTTCAATGAAGGTTAAAATAGGTTACCCTTCAGAAGGTAAACCTTTAAAAGGTTAAAATCTTTAAAGGTTAAAATCTTTTAAAGGTTATTAATTTTAGGAAAAAAATCCCCAAATAAAAAATATGCCCACTGAGTCATTAAGAAAATATTATATTAGTCGGACACATTTTTCAACAAAATACATTTTTTTATGAAAATGACCCATGTGTCACAGTAAGGTTTGCAAAACATTTGTTTTAATCCTCATTTGTCCCCCAAAAATGACACTTATTTAAAAAAAAAAATTGTTTACTTTGTACATCTTTGTTTGGATCATAGGATTACACCATTCTACCAAGTTTTCCTGATTTGGTCAAGTAGACTCGGAGAAAATTGGCTGTGACAGACGGACGGACAGACAGACGCACGAGTGATCCTTTAAACGGTCCGTGATTTTTATAATTTTTTACGGAAACCTTAAAAATGACTCCCACCTTATGTGAGCTACTTTCGATTTTTTTATCACTTCTTCAGCATTTTTATCACTTCTTCAGCATGATAAATATACATAGATATTCATCCCAAATTACAGCTTTTTAGTATTTTTTCTCTGAGTGGAACCTCGAACAGACAGACCGGCTTGGCGTAACTATAAGGCTTCCTTGTTTACTACGGCACCCTAAAAATGAGTCAGATCGTTGACTTTACCGGCAGTCAAACCTAACGAATAAATGATACATACTTTTTGTGATACTTGTTGTTGAACTGACTCTGATAGGTCTTAAGAGTAGAGTTTTCGTCCCAATAAATTGATTGGTTCCAACATTAGGTTGCGGCGGTGTGTTCTGGTTTTGGTATAAATAGATATCTAAACGTTTGTTCAGACAGTCTTATGTAACAGTAAAACTTAAATTTTGAAGAAACTTATTTTTTATGAATATGGGAATAAGAAATATTTGCTACTGTTGTTTGTTTTGTTTTTCGTGTGTGTAAGTAGTCAACACTGATATCAGATTTTTCAAGCTGCCTTATGACAGTAATTACACAGCCGGGCCGGCATCAATGGCTCAATGTGCTTTCCGCAGCACGGAACGGAGCACTAGTCTGTTAATATATGTACAGTCAGGGGCAGATAATATGACCCCCCTGACTATTAATGACCGTACTACGGTAGGGTAACCTTAATTGCACGAAAATATAGAATTATAATACCAAACTGATACTATCAGAAAATAAACATTTTCGTTACATACTTAGTCAGTTTGTCGAAGTAGTATCTTTTGTAGGCCCCGAAACAAGTGCCATAATCGTATGCAAGGTCACAGAAATGAGGTCGCTTTTCTGAAAAAAAAAAATATTTGTTGGTATTAATATTAATTAGGTACCGATTCGAATCAAAGGAACTGGCGAGTATCAGTATCCTATCAATCGACGATGCGGCTCGCTACCCTACCTACTACAATTTAGATTCCTTTTTCATCCTTACGCCTCACGCCCACCAATGCGCTATTACTACTTACTTTGAAACTACTAGAAGTATTTTTACAATTCCTGATTAAAACGTTAATCCCATTTATCTTGAAACTGGGCATTTTTTTCAAAATGTACTTCAAATTTGTTGAGGTTACTAATATCTAATCCCGTTTACTTTAAAATTTTAAATAGGTATTTTTATTAATCGCGTTGCGAACGCTAAGCAAGTGTCATATAAGGGTGTAGGTAGACTGATAGGTAACAAGATTTATCATACCGATCATGGATATGGTTAGATTTACTTCAATGATGGTTGAAGAGTATAGTCCCCTTATGTAAAGATGTCGGTCTTCCTGCTCTCAGTGGTTGCCACTTCGAGTTTAATGCTCTTACAAAAGGCTTTTTTGTTGCAAAAAGAACTATCAGAGAAATGGTCAGTTTTAGCACGAGTAGTAGGTATATATTCAAAGTATGGCGCGTCTCCGCAGTCCGCAGATGAAACAATTTGGTCTGCTGGCTTTCAGTGTTTGCATCTCAAAGCTTTGTTATACACAAGACTCTTTATTATAGAAAATAATCAACTTAACGGTAATCAATATGTTAGAGTTAAAACCCAATTTAAGACAGAACGCGTTTTCCCTAATTAAAACTAGTCGTTACTAAATGCCTTTGTTAAAACTAGAAATACCTCGTCAAAACTAAAATTTACCCAGATTTTTGTATTTATTTATCTAAACTTTATTGCACAGTTAAAAAGAATGTACGAGGGGCGGATATATTTGATTTCAGTTAAAACTAGTTGTCACTCCGAGCTTTAGTTAAAACTAGCACTAGAGAAATTTATTTAACGTTGAAAACAGGATATACTTTTAAAAATATTTAAAATTTATTTTAATTTTAATAACCTACTAAAAAATTTTTAACATAAACTTAAGGAACATTTTAGGAAACATCGACATAAAGTAGTAAAAGTAAATAAAATAATCAAACAAGTCAACAGAATACTGACACACCCTAAAATTTAAAAAATAAACACTTAAAGGAACATTTGTTAACATACAGTAAAAATAATAAAACAACCTTAAAATTAAATAACCGGCCAAGTGCGAGTCGGACTCGCACACAAAGATTTCCGTTTTCAAACAAAGAGTTACATTAACTATAAAGAATCACGTTTGTTGTTTGAGCCCCGCTTAAATATTTATTTTATTCTTTTTTTAGTAATTGTTATTATAGCAGCAACTGAAATACATTATCTGTGAAAATTTCGACTGCCTAACTATCACGGTTCATAAGATACAACCTGGCGGCAGACACACAAACGGACGGACGGACAGCGAAGTCTTAGTAATATGTCCCGTTTTTAACCTTTGGGTACGGAACTCTAAAAACGATGAGGATCTAGTTGCAAAGACTAACTATCGTGGCATCGTGGTTACAAAGGTATCTAAACATTTTTCTTGCAGAGCCACCTTTTTGACATACATGCTTTCTTAACATTAACCTCGGTCGGAACAGTTTTAACTGACTCGCTTCGGAAAAACGCGTTTTGTCTAGTAAAAACTAGTTTAACCCGCTATTCTAGTTTTAGCAAAGGCAACAAGTACAAACTAGTTCTAACTAGGGAAAACGCGTTCTATCTAAAAACTGGTTTTACTTGTAAAAAATATAATTTTTCAAAACTAAAACCCGACTTCATCTCCTAACTATACAACGGATTTTGATAAAATGTCTATGGGACCACCTGACAAGTACCTATATACCCTTTCAAACAAATAGTAGATTGTGCTACAAGGGGATAAGGTAATATTTTGAAGGCGAGGGCGCTACTTTGAATCCAGAGCGAAACGAAGGAACCCACAGTTGAATCACGAGCGTAGCGAGTGATTCTACGATGGAATCCTGAGTAAAGCGAGGGATTCATGTATATCGCCCGAGATAAAAATATTACCATACCCGAGTAGCACACTCTACTTTTCATCTCCATCTATGAGAAAAACTAGCAAATACAAAACAGAATATAAAGAAAGGTAGGAGATCTGCAATACCTAATCAGACTTCAACCGACAATTTGATTCTAACCTTTGTATGGTGTCGTTTTTATACAATAAATAGGTACTAAGAAATGGTTTTTCAAAGACCACCAACTTACGATAAAATCACTCATAACTTTATTTGCGTGGTCCTTCATATCTTTTTATTTTTATAAGTAATTTTGGTAGGTACCTATTAATTATCGGCTTAAATTACAAAACATGCAGTACCTATTCACGTTTAAACAACTAAATTACATGTCAATATAAATAACCTAAAACTTTTGTAGTTATTTGAATCTGTTAAACTCAAGCGCCATCTATATGGCTTGCATTGCATTAAGTACCCTAGTATTAAATATTATATTAAGGCGGCCCTTCCCGACTGCTCTGTCGTCAACGCAAGCGTAGATTGAAAAACTTGTTGTTTCATCCAGGGCAATGCTAGAAAAAGAGGCAAACCAAAAAGAGAGAGATAGCGCCTAAGGGCATGTTTTGCATTCTATTGAATGTAATTAGTATTATTATTAACTATCCATTTAACGAATATTAACTATTCATAGGGTGCGGAAATTTCATAAAACTTGTTCTAGGTGATACGTGTTTATCAGTAAGCTTTTTACAAGTGTGTGAAATAAATGTTTTGTATTCAAAATTTTCATTACATTTGCGAGGTTTGTATCGAAATATTTTCTTTACCTTTATGAGTACTTTATGAACGGTCGAAGTTCAGCTAAAATTTATGCAAAAAAGGCAGATTTTAGGAGGCTTATACAGACAATTTTTTTCTAAATTATAATTTTTTATTTCGATGGAAACCTAGAAATAGCGCACAAAATACCGTGAGTTCAAAAATTTTCAAGAAAGATCAGACACAACGCCATAATCACGTACGAGCGTTGGTATGAAAGTAAGACTGGAAGGCCGCTCTTAAGGCGGCCCTTCCCGGCCGCCCTGTTTTCAACGCGAGCATAGTTTGAATAGCTTGGTGTTTCATCCAGGGCAATGCTAGAAAAAGAGGCAAACCAGAATGAGAGAAATAGCGCCTAAGGGCATAAATGAAATTAGTATTATTATTAACTATCCGTTAAACGAATATTAAATATTCATAGGGTGCGGAAATTTCATAAAATTTGTTCCAGGTGATACTTGTTTATCAGTAAGCCTTACAAGTATGTGAAATAAATGTTTTGTACTTACTACAAAATTTTCATTGCATTTGCGAGGTTTGTATCGAAATATTTTCTTTACTTTTCCAATTTGTGAGTACTTTATGGACGTTCGAAGTTCAGTTAATATTTGTGCAAAAAAGCAGATTTTTGGAGGCTTATACTGACTTTGTTTTTCTAAATTTAAATTTTTATTTCGAAAGAAACCTAAAAATAGCGCCCAAGATACCTGTGAGTTCAAAAGTTTTCAAGAAAGATCAGATACAACGCCAAAATCACGTACGAGCTTCGCCACTAGATGTCATATTGTACTATTATAGAAAGTTAGTACCTCTATAAAAGAGAATTTGGAAAACCAACGTCCGGTCTCTGTTTCAACGCGCCTTAGCTAATAAGCAGTTACAAATAAAAAGATTTATACCAATTTCCCTCTTTCTCTTGGGCACCTATTTTACAAAATCAGAGCGTATTTTTAATTATACTTAAGTATTTCTTTTTCCGAAGCCAAGGATATAAAAATGTTTACGTAAATTCATCCATGTTGAAGACGACATGAATTCCAAATTTAAAAAATCATGACGACTGTGCCAATTATTTTTAATTTTTAAACAAAATTCTTCTTTTTGGGTTTCCGTCAAAGATTTAGAATATGTTTCCGTAGCGAAATGGCAAAAAACGGAACCCTTATGGAATCGTCATGTCTGTCCGTCTGTCTGTCCGTCTGTCTGTCCGTCCGTATGTCATAGCCACTTTTTACCGAAACTATAAGAACTATACTGTTGAAACTTGGAAGTAGATGTATTCTATGAACCGCATGAAAATTTCACACAAAAATAGAAAAAAAAACAATTAATTTTGGAGGTTCCCCATACTTAGAACTGAAACTCAAAACTTATTTTTTCATCAAACCCATACTTGTGGGGTATCATGGATAGGTCTTCAAAAATGATATTGAGGTTTCTAATATCATTTTTTCTAAACTGCATAATTTGCGCGAGAGACACTTCCAAAGTGGTAAAATGTGTGTCCCCTCCCTGTAACTTCCAAAATAAGAGAATGATAAAACAATTTTTCGAAGACCACAAATAAATAAAAATAAAGTAGTCAATAAAGTTTCTTATTTATTTAGCTTGCAATATAATTGATAATTTTCGGTAAAATCACAGATTCACTTAGTTAGATTTAATCTTCGGTATCTTAATCAGAAGATTTAGGCGGAATTGCGGCCGTATTGGTAAAAATCGTTAAGAAACTTAAAGTTTGCATATCTCTCTCTCACATCTCAGCGCATTCCCAGTTGCATCCTCAGCCGTAATGCTGAGAAGGCCAGGGTCTGCTTTCGGGCTTTTTCTTCTTCACTTCGCACTGTCTTGAGCATCCTTGGTTGTAAGACGATTGGCACGCATATCTTCCTTGACGACGTCAAGCCAGCACTTCTTGGATCTACCACGACCCCCTGCCATGCCGCCCTCCCGGGCTGCGGCGATGGTGGTATGGCTATACATTTGTTTTCCACGTAACTTGCCGGTTTCCGCAAGACGTGACCGTGCCAGCGTAGGCGACTCTATTGCAGTTTTGCAATGTCAAGAACATGAAGGCTGCCGCGTATCTAACGCAGTTCTTGCTTGTGCTGTTCAAGCAAAGGCCACGCTTCACTCCCATATAAAAGGACAGGTCTTATGATGGATTTGTAGAGCAGTCCCTTTGACCTAACCAGCATTTTGGGGTCACAAATGACACCTTATATAAGAGCCTTGATGTCGGCATCGATGTCTCCGGACGCCTGAAGTACAGATTCTAAGTATTTGAGCTGGTCCGTACGCCCAAATCGTCTACGGGTGGGGTATCTGTAGCATTGCAAGCCATATATTCAGTCTTCGCCACATTTAGCTTCAGACCACCGTTTTCAAGCGACTTCCTCCTCGCATTTGCGCGTCGCACCAATCTCCCTTTGTCCGCATCCGCCAGTGCGATATCGTTAGCATACATGAGGCAGCCATGGGGGTTGCTTGTATATGTCTGTGATGCTATAAGACACTTGTGCTGAACAGGTTGGGACTGAAAACCCCGACTGTAACGGGGTAGTTTGGTGTCACCAATAGCAGTCCTAACTATAGACTCGGAATCGCAGAACATGTCACGGATTATGTCAATATAGATCTCTGACACCCCTGTGGACCTCAGCGCCCACCAGATCATCTCTCGGGGAACACAGTCAAAGGCCTTCTCCATATCCAAAAACAGGAAATTGAGAGCGTATTCTTTGCCCTGTACTTCTCCATGATGACGTTTAGATCGAAGATAGGGTCTGTAAGGCCTTCTATGGTAGTACCTATGCCAGGGCGACTCTGAGACTGCACTCTCCTCTCCGATCCGAGGGTCAATTATCCTCTCAAAGACCTTCATGGTGTGGGACATGACATGACCTTTATACCGCGGTACAGTTGCTGCCCTCAAGCACCGATCCCTTTCCTTTAAAGCCTATAATATATAATACTCAACCTCCATGTATTTGTTTCTTATTAGGTAGGTTTCTAAATCTCAAATTTTATTTAAGTTATACTTACATACAATGTACCACTGTTTTAAAATTGTGTAATTTATGTTTATTTTTAGATAAGTGCAATAAAGTTTTGAAATACTAGATAATAATACAAAATACAAGAGTTGGTTTTCTTATGCTTTTAACCTATATTATCATATCAGCTGCATGAAGTCCACTGCTGGACGTAGGCCTCCCCCAAGGTTTTCCAAAACAAATGATTGGAAGGGGCCTGCATCCAGCGTTTTCCTGCAACCATGCTAAGGTCGTCCGGTCACATCGTTGGTGGGTGTCCTTCGCCGCGCTTGCCGGTACGTGGTTGCCGGTTCGAGAACCCTTCTGCCGTCGGTTCTTCGTTCTATGTGCCCCGCCCACTGCCACTTTAATAAGCTAATCCGCTGGGCTATATCAGTTACCTTCGTTCTGATTTTAATAACTCTATTCTTATTAGTCTTTTTTATCCGCCACAGACACAGGTCTATCCTAAAAACTCATTTTTTTATTCATTCAATGGAACATTTTATAAACTAGCCTGCACGCACGAAAATGTCTCAATTCATTACTTAAATCTTAAATATGTGTTCGCTGATAATAATGATAACACAAACACATCTTCTAGCTATTGCGAGCCCTATTGTTTAGCTCTCTTAAATTATTTATCTTATGTAGATTTGCGTCATATTTTATTTACAATTATATTACTATTTAAGGACTTACGACACATAACTATTCTATGCCTGTTTCTTTTACACTATAAATATAGTCAGTTATTATATTCCTATATAATTCAACATATCAAGCAAAAATACCTATCTTTAGGTCTTCTTAATCCCGGCTCACTAGGCAACCACCATGAGGAATTCCTTGTTGCTCTAGACCGCCACTCTGTTGACATAATGGCCATCAACGAAACCTGGCTCATGGTCGGTGAAGAGGCGCGCGCACCTTCGCCGCCGGGTTACAAACTTCTACACATGCCCCGTTCTGACGGGTGGCGCACCCGAGGTGGAGGCGTCGGGTTTTATGTGCGGCGTGGTATTCGTGCGCGCCAACTCACCCACCCTCATGTGGATTCAGTCGACCAAATATGGCGTATTGTTAATATTAACGGCATCAAACTGGCAGTTGGAACTGCTTATCGTCCTCCTTGGCAAAATGTTGACCTTGTAATTGATGCACTAACGTATTCTATCTCCTCCTTTTCATCAGTTGATCATATTATTCTCCTAGGTGACTTTAATGTTGATTTTTTAAAACCAGTCGACGGTAAAACAAAAAAGTTTCAGGAATTTTTAAGCAGTTTAAATCTACAACAGTTTACAGATGGGCCAACTCACTTTACTGATCATTCCGCAACGTCAATCGATCTTATACGAGTGCGTTTTTAAGTTCGCGGGTGAAATGAGAGGGTTGGAGGGGGTGATTAGGCTCATTAGGACCGTAACGCGTTCAGTGACTCATAATTAGTATAAATACGAGGTTTCATTGTTATCAATTAGTCTTTGAGCTATCGTCAACCAAGCAACTGTTAATTGGGAGTGAAAAGTGAAATATGGAAAAAATCGAATATCGTGCCGTTATAAAGTTCCTTACCAAGCAAGGAAAATCAGTTGCGACCATAATGGATGAGATGTCATCGGTTTACGGTGACTCTTGTCCAGGAAAAACCATGGTTTACAAGTGGCACAGTTTGTTTAAACAAGGAAGGGAATCCCTTGAAGACGACCCGAGGCCGGGCAGAAGCATCGAGGTGACCACGCCAGAACTTATTCAAAAAGTCGAAAAAATTGTACTCGAAGATGCTCGACTAAAGAAGAAACAACTCGCAGAAATGGTTGGAGTATCCGATACAACCATTTTTAAAATCCTGCACGATCATCTTGGCATGACTAAGGTCAGCGCAAGATGGGTACCGAGAATGCTCACGCCGCCGCAAAAACAACAACGCGTAGAGTGTTCACGTGCATTTTTGGACCTCTGCAGTGACGACAAGGATGGTGTATTGAGTCGAATTGTTACTGGAGACGAAACTTGGGTTCATCATTATGAACCTGAGTCGAAACAAGACTCCATGCAGTGTCATAAAAAGGGCACAGCACCCCCCAAGAAGTTTAAGGTGTCACAGTCAGCTGGGAAACTCATGGCAACGGTCTTTTGGGACTCAGAAGGAATATTGTTGATCGATTATAAAGATAAAGGTGTTTCTATAACCGGAGAATACCAAGGTTCAATATTAGAGCGACTAAAAGAACCCATTAAAGAGAAAAGACGGGGAAAATTGACGAAGGGTGTGCTGCTTTTGCACGACAATGCGCCCGTCCACAAGAGTCGCGTTGCGTTGGCTGCCCTGCATAAGGTGGCCTTCGATATTTTAAACCACCCACCCTACAGCCCAGACCTAGCCCCGAGTGATTATTACCTCTTCCCAAAAATGAAAAAAGAGCTTCGGGGTAAAAAATTTACCACCGATGATGAAGTTAAGGAGGCAGTTTCAGCGTATTTTGAAGACATAGATAACACATTTTTTATGAGGGTATAAATAAATTAATTGAAAGGTCTGAAAAATGTATCCGTCTTGCAGGTGAATATATTGAAAAGGAAAAATAATTTGGTTTTTTTATTTCCACCCCTTACCCTCCATTCCGCGAACATAAAAACGCTCCCTCGTATGTTCTAGTATTATGGTTTCAAACATACAGATAGATCACATCCCTGCACTCAGTAAACATGCTTTCGTTTCTTGTCAACTTAAAATTAAGAAAGAAAAAGTTCCACCATTTTATATAACTGGTCGATCGTTGAAAGATATTGATCACGAAAAGTTTAATGAGGTAGTGAAAAGCATTTCATGGAATCTTTTGATATCAGCTGACGTGAACAACATGGTCAACAGTTTTAATGCTTACATATTAATACTATTTGATCAAAATGCTCCTATTAAACAAAACTTCATAAGAAATCGATCTTTACCTTGGATCACTTATAACATTAAACAAATGATGAAATTGCGTGACGAAGCATTCCGAAAAAGTAAAATAACAGGTTTAGATAAACATAAAATATATTACAAAGATCTCAAAAGTTTTGTTTCTTCTGCAATTCATAATGAAAAAGTTGCCTTCTTTCAACACCACATTAACTTGCATTCAAATAATAGCCGTACGTTATGGAAAAATATTAAGAAAAACATTGCCGACTTTAAAAAGAAAGAACATGAATTGCCACCTCATCTACGTCAGCCTGATCTTATTAACACTCACTTTCTTACATTACCTGGTAGAGCCGAAGTACAACTTTCTGATCTCACATATTATGAGTTTCATCGGTTTGGTAACGATGCTTTCAAATTCCAACCTGTTAGTGAAATTACAGTTCTCAAAATTATACAGTCCATCAAATCGAATGCTATCGGTACGGACGGCATATCTCTCGATATGATTTTACTGACTCTTCCTCACACACTTTCTTTAATTACAAAAATAGTTAATAGATCCCTTATTTCCGGAGTATTTCCTGAAGCTTGGAAGGAAGCAATCGTTAAACCTATTCCCAAAATCCCAAACCCAACAAACTTACAAGACTTGCGACCTATAAGTATCGTCCCATTCATGTCCGCCTTATGCCGCTTGCCAGCAACTTACTGCATATCTGGAATGCAATAACATCTTGCCCCCTAAACAATCAGGATTCCGCAAAAGTCACAGTACAAACACTGCTTTACTTGATGTAGTAGATGACATACTTAGTGCACAAGATAATGGAGAGGGAACCATTTTATCACTATTAGATAACACTCGTGCATTTGATACCGTCAATGTTCCTTTATTACTTTCAAAACTTTCTTGTTATGGTTTTGATCAAACTACAATAAAATGGTTTTCAGATTATCTGAGCTGCCGTACGCAGAAGGTTATACTTCAGGATCCCAATGGCTTCACCTTGTCATCGTCACCATCTTCAGTTACTAGAGGCGTCCCTCAGGGATCGATTCTGGGCCCGATATTGTTTCTTTTATATAGTGCAGATATCATAAATAATATCAAAAACTGTAAATATCATATTTATGCCGATGACCTCCAATTATACATTTCATTTATACCATCCGATTGTAATACTGCTGTAACCAAACTAAATGAAGATCTGAGCAGAATACATAATTGGGCTGAACGTCACTCCCTTGTCCTAAATCCATATAAATCAAAATTTATGATATTAGGAACTAAGCATCAGGTAAATACTATTTTAGATTTCGACCCAAAAATAAATATAAACGGAAATCAACTTGAACGTGTAGACGAAGCCCGTAACCTAAGTCTTGTGATGGACTCTCAGTTGCATTTTGAGAAACATTTACTAGATACAGTTAGAAACTGTTTTTATAGATTAAAAATTCTGTATAGAGTTCGAGACTATTTATCAGTTGACCTACGTATAAAGCTTTGTGATAGTCTCATTCTTTCAAAACTGAATTATGGTGATACAGTGTTTGGTCAGTGTCTTCTCGCACGTACAAAAAAGTTAATTCAAAGAGCTCAAAATGCCTGTGTTAGATTCTGTTTTCCAGTACCAAGAAGGTCTCATATTACCCCATTCCTCAATAAACACAAATTACTCAACATGACTTCACGTCGCTCATATCATTTATCTACTCTTTTGTTTGGCATTATAAATAACAAGACTCCTTCTTATTTGTATAAGAAATTGAAATTTTCCTGTAGAAATAGTAGACTTCCCTCATTACTAATCTTCCCACAGTATAAATCCTCCGCATTCCGTGGCAGTTTTAAATACTCCGCCACGAAATGTTGGAATAATTTGCCACCACCTCTTAGAAATGCCAAATCTGTTTCAGGTTTTAAGCGACTTTCCAAGAAGCATTTTCTAGACATCCAACTTTAAATATCTGTGGGACAGATGCAACTTTCCTTTTCAAAAGACTTATTAAGTACCTATATATACTTACTATTAATCTGCACACTTGTATGACACTATATATTTACTATATTTTTTCCTATAAATATATTTTTCTAATTTTCACCATACTTATATTTTTATTTCATATTTTCAAATATAGATATTTTCTGGACATTTATACTACGCATAGTTCAGTTGACCTTGTTTGTAAAGTTCAGTGAACGATTTTTTGTATAAAATTGTGGTTCCACGGAAGACCAGTCCTGCTGTTTGCCTTAATTGGCGATCAGCAGCTTATGCTGAGTGGATATCACTTTCAGTGATAAAATGTTTTTTTACCAAGTGTTAGTTAATAATTTAGTATTATCGCATTATTAAAGATTTACTTGTAAGTTATTAAGTGTACATTATCTTATCACTGAATAAAGATTTTTCTGTTCTTTCTATTCTATTATATGGATCTCTTCATTTCTGATTCGATCGCGTAGAGAAACACCGAGCACAGCCCTTTCCATATCTCGTTGGACAACGAGCCTTCTTAATAAGACCCATAGTAAGGGACCACGTTTCAGAGCCATAAGTCATCACTGGTAACACACATTGATTTAGCACTTTCGTCTTGAGACACTGAGGCAGGCACGTATCTAGAGGGGGGGATAGTTGGGATTTATCCCCCCCCGAAATCTGGCGTAAGCGTAACATAATAATGACATGATATAAAAATGGGAGTAATTTAAAATTGGCGAGTAAGGAGACAGTCAGCGCGCGATTAGAGTTAAGATTCATGCAAGCATCAGTTGCATTTGACTTACGAAGTTCTACATGCGTTCCTACACCCGCGCCGCGCTGTAAGAAACTGTTTTTTAGACATCAAACATTTCGGAGCAACTCCTCCAGCGAATCTTTCTTACACGATTTAATGTTTGGCATGGCATTGGTAAATCTGTTACCCTTAACAGAGACCTGATTTTTACCATTGATATCGTCCTATCAAAAAATGAAGACGAAAGGAAATATGCGAACTGGTAAATATTAAAATTTATAAGGATGATGGAGATTGATCCATAAACGCAGTGTACAATTTGTTGTGTGCCGAATGAAAGAATATAGAAAATAAACTAGTCAAATAATGCAAGTTTTGGATGTATATGATCCCATCTTTCCGACCATCAGCAAGTTAAACCATATATATATTTTGGGCCAGTCTTAAGGTTTCAACGGTGTCGGTTAGGCGATTATTTTCGTACTTAAAGAGAATAAAATCTTTCCTGAGAAACGGAATTGAGCTGGCTGACCGCGCTTGCTTTATTAACCGAGCGAGCGAAGGGTCTCAGTTTCGAGATTGGCCAAAAATGCTTTTTTCCGCCTGTCAGTTTGTCCGTCTGTCCGGCTTTTTTCACCTACATGTCGCATTTTTCAACCGGTTCCCGTTAAATTATGTGAGAAGGTTTGAAAATTATATAGAATTCTTTTGTCGATTCACTTTTTCGAAACTTTTCAAAATAGCGGAAATATGGTGGTTGAAAACTTTAAAAATATCAGCCAATACGAGAATTTTTTTAAAAATTTAACTTTTTTTTACTGAGACTGAGACTGTAATTTTTTGTTTAAACAATTTTTTATACGATTAACTTCAACGGGTCGGAGTGACTCGCGAGGTCTACAACTTAGAGCCTCTATTTATCTCTTCATTCCGCATTTAACCCCAAATTCTGAAATTGTGCTTAATGTAATGGCTGCTAGCGGCAACAGGATACTCAAATATGATACGAGTCAAAAATCGATAACAGTGACTTGACTACTTTTACTTTCACTTTTTTTTCACATTGAAATTTTTTTGTAAGTATATCCCCCCCCCGAACAGAAAGTCTGGGTACGTGCCTGCACTGAGGTATTGTGGACGAGAGGACACTGCGAAATTTCCTGAACGCTGCTCAGCCGAGCCGTTCGTCGAAAGACTTCTTCCTCTCCGGAATTTTCCGCCTAGATCCTGGAACTTCCTGCTTGGATTACCCTATATAATAAATTCATATCATCATAATCGTAATTTTCTTTTTTTTTCAACTTCACATTTTTTCATCACATTTTAGACGCTCCGTATATTTGCCTAAACAGCGAAGATGAAGATTTTGAATATGACGAAATCTTCTTAGGTTAAAGTAATGATGAATGAACCTATGATTTTACCCAAAAATTATCATATTATATTGCAATCTAAATAAATGAAAAACCGGCCAAGTGCGAGTTGGACTCGGGCAAGATGGATTCCGTACCATTATATATAAAAAATCACGTTTGTGGTATGGGAGCCCCCTTTGACATTATTTATTTTATTATGTTTATATTATTTCTTGTTATAGCGACAACAGAAATACATAATTAAAGTAAAAATGTCAATGGTCAAGCTAACGCGGTTCTTGAGATACAGCCTGGTGACAGACAGACGGACAGAGAGACAGACAACGAAGTCTTAGCACAGAATAAATACTAGAACTCACGTACAGAAGTCTTACACAAAAAAGAAATTTAAAGAAATATTTACTAATTTGGTTAGTTGAGCTATGGTTTAATTTAGTTCGCGTCATAACTCCTAACCTAACCTCTTCGTTTAGATACCTAGACATCCATTGCAAACCAATTTCATTCTTATTACTCTGGAAAAACGATTCATGTAACTGAATTTTCCCATTCGATGTGGTCGCCACGCAAAGTAATAATGTAGGTATATTTTCGATACTAAAACGGGGAGTGACACTGACACAGGCCTGGTCTTAGTAATAGGTTCCCGTTTTTACCCTTCGGGTACGGAACCCTGAAAACTGGATATAATACTTTATTTTTTGGTTTATTAATAAATTTAATGTGACTAATGAAAAAATATGTTAAATATTTTTTCTACTCCTGTACTGTTATCTGTCTTTTAAATGGTCCCGAACACTAATATAAGAACATAGATTATATGATTTCAGAAAAGTCTATAGTATATTCCTAATATAATAGCACATGTGTCGTTATTTCGCCAAAACGATACTCCTAGCTATAGACCTATAACTTTTTTTCTTTAGATCTACCATACTGCCAACATAATAAAATCGTTAATTTAACATTTGGTGCCATTTTTCAAATGTGGCGTCACTGAACAAACGGTTTTTTGTATCAAAAACATTCGTTTAAGCGACTCCATGTTTCAAAAATTTTGGTCACTAGGAAGACGTCAATAAAAAAATTAAGTATTTCATAGATACCTAGTATCTAGCAAACATATGGTAGTATTTCATTCTTTCCTTTGTTTATTTTTGGATTTATTTTAGTAAATGTAGTCGTAGAAAAAGTATTGTATGCAACGTTGTATAAGTATGTCAAAAAATGCTCGATGGCGTCTCCTTACGATGCTCGCCAGCGCTCGCATCGTAACCTGCGCCACTCGCATTTTATGAACCTTCTTATACAACTGTTGCATAAAATACTATAAGCAATATTCTATAAAAATATCAATCACTGATTTTACCCAAAGATGATTAGATAATATTGTACCTAAATGAATTTATAAAAAAAGAATGCATTTATTACCTTATTTTATAGAAATGTGACTAATGACGTAATGACATAACGCAAAAAGTATAGAATTTTAGAAATTAATATATTTTTAAGCCTTAGCTATATTCTACAAACTACAAACTGATTAATCTGCTATATTACCCAATAATGATTAATGTACGTTAAATTATAAAAATTGGATTAGTTTAATTGAATTTTACCGTTAAGTAAGTTTATTTTATTGATTTATCTACAATAAAGCAAATTCAACCATTTCTCTTTTTTTTTTAGCAAGAATGCAGTGACTTGCACGCATCATAGCTCTGAAACCACCGAGAGCCGGCAGACGTACTTGTTTTACCTGCGGGGACACCATACTTTGAATATGTACTTACTAGATAGAACTGACCATTTCTCTGATTTTTTTTTCGTAACAATGAAGCCTCTTGTAAGCGCTAGAACTCGATGTTGCAACTACTGAGAGCAGGCAGACCGACATCATTCACATTTGATCACTACTATACAAACCATATAAGTAAATATATAACCGTATCCATGGTCGATATGCAAAATCCCGTCAACTCATAAACTAGTGCGGGCCGTATGCATGTGGCGACGAGGAAGCGTCCAGTTTTTGGAGACTTCAGTCGCCTTAAAAAGTAACCCAAGAAAATTAATATGAAGTTTTTTTTTTCTCTGTGATATGATAATGCACACTCGGGAATCCATATGAAATATACGATGTGGCCAGTGTGATTGCTGGTTAATTGTATTACTTACTTTGAGGCGCAGTTCTGTTAAGGTAACAGTATTCACTACACTCTTCTTTTGATTCGAATCGGTTGCCATTGCCTTGGCATCCTCCCCAAAAGAAACGATAACATTTTCTCGCAGACACGTCGAAGTACCACTGGATAATATCAGCTCGACATGGGCCTGTGTCAGGCCGCAGGAAGCATGACTTAGCGTTGGCTACAAATACAAGAGATACCTGGTAAAATTTTTCAATTAATGTATGTTCACCGATTAATCAAAGACGCCTGGACCGATTCGAAAATTTTTTTTTTGTTTGAAAGGGTATTCCTTCCAGGTGGTACCATAGAATTTTATCAAAATCGGCAGTGTAGTTTGGGGGTGAAGTCGGTTTTTAGTTTTGAATAATTATATAGGTACGCTCTTATTCAATCTCAGAATATTTTTCGCTACGACGCATCGTTTTTGAGATATAAAAGAAAAAACAAAAATTAAGAACTTCCCCCGCCCCACGCTCCGGCTCACCTCCTAGACCTCAGGACTTTTAGTATGTTTACTCCCTAAGCACCCTGAACCAGTTTGTTTAGGAATCGCTTAGGTTCCCACTCACGCACCCTACAAGTACTTCATTGACCGGACTATACCCAAATAAAACAAGTTGCAACTTCATTGTGTGCAGTGCATTTTAGTGAGTAAAATGTTTATTTCGTTTTTAAGAAATTTATTACGTATATATATATATTTTCGATATAATAAACAATTTAAATATTTTAAAAAAAGATTAGGTATTTTTGTACCTACGTTTTTCTCAAATGATCATATTATATACGCTAGTAACTCTAATGTTTAAGTATAAAGCTAACTTAAGCCATAACAGTTTTTCTTTACACTTCAACACGTACATATAATAATATAAGTAAGTATTACCATTACGATTTTTGAAAGTATTTTCAAAAGCTAACAGTATAGCTTATAGAGGGGGAAGCTTATAACACGAAATTGCTGGAGAAGAACAAGAATCAGTTCAAAAAGTGGTCGTTGCAAAGTCAACTAGTAGTTAGTAATACACATATAATATACATACACCCATGCAAAATAACAGCCACTTTTTGTACCATTGTGTTCAATAAAGATTAAATAAATTTAAAAAATAAACAGCTTGCTAGTACAAACAGTCTCTGAGCTAATCCATGGACAGACAGATGGATATACCAAAACCTTAAGAATTCATTGTAGGGACTTTAGAATCCTAAAAAGCATACCTTACATTACACTTATTAGTAATAGTAATTATATGATTTATCAAAGTACCTTTATGAAAAGACTCAGGACAGAAATATAAGTAAGAAGGTACCCAGAAAATGTCATGTAAGAACTTACCTTATTAATGAAATCATTGAAATGTAAAATAATAGATTGTATACTATAATATTAAGTAATTTCAAAGTTTTATTGACAAAACAAAAATAAAATTGTGAAATAGGTCAGTAGTAGTGGCAAAATATAAAAAGACTTCTACTAGCGGCAATCATCGTTGGCGGTAATCATGACAAACAATATAGTACCTACCTAATTTCAATAATATATAATGAAAAAGGATTACCAATCATAGCGTTGTCTACTTTCTTACACCTTTTGATGGTTTGCTCACTTCCTTTTGTAGTTGTAATATTTCTAAGCCTTATCTTAGTTTTCTTTTTTTTTTGAGTGGGAACTTCAATGAATGTCATGGCTAATATCATAAATACTAGCAAATAAACGTAACGCATGAGTTACCTTACAAAAATTTTTCAGACTACTTTAACTTTAGGCGTGGTAACTCTGCTGGCAAAGTGAAATACGAATTTTATATCAATCGATAAACATGCATATTATTATGGAGCAATAAAAGAAAACACTGTATAATGCATTTATGTAAAAATATATTATTGTCCATAATATATTTTTACATAAATGCATTATACAGTGTTTTCTTTCAGCTGAAGCCCGTGACTTCGTTCACATGGACTCTATGCCTCCGGTATTAAAATAAATACGAACTAATGTAGATACATAAAAAAAACATGTATAGCAGTTTTATAATAAGTCAATATTTTTTTTAAATTTTCACCTGATGATCTCTTAGATATCTACTTTAGATGATCATCAAATTTTTGTAAACACATGTTTATGCAAATAAATATATTATAACTTGATTCCAAATCTTCGATTTCTATATCTCAACAAAAAATGCTTACCAGTCTGAACAACTTTTTTTGCTAAGGCTTAATTTTTTTTTCGTCAGTTCAGTCTTATGAACTGTGATATCTAAATAGTTCAAATTTTCACACTCTACTATACACCAAATATGATTTTTTTGACAGATAATGGTATAGAACCCTTTGTGCATGAGTCCGACTAGCACTTGGCCGGTTATTTATACCCTTTTTCCTTCTGATTGCTAGTCTGTTCCTAATTCAAGGATCATCATTATCAGCACCGACTTGTTTTAGACTTGCCACTCTGTCTTTTCTATATTGGGAGCCACAGGGTAGTTTTAGGCCATTGATCATATTACTTGCAGCTGTTGTGAGCAGCCCAGCTTAAGAATCCCCTTACCCTAAACTTTTCCATACAAAAGTAGTCTACGTTTTATTTTGAAAGACATGCCAGTATTTGGCAAAAATTGGTTATTTAAAAGAAATTGAAATTATCTAGGGTTATAATTGGTTTTCTACAGTAAAATTATGAACTGGAAAGAAAATAAAAGGGTGTAGAAGTTTTCCATACTGATGGTCAAATATGATATAATACACTATATTCTCTTTTAAGTTCATAATTTTACTGTAGGAAACCAATTATAACCCTAGATAATTTCAATTTCTTTAAAATAAAATAATTTTGCCCATATCCGACATGTTGTTTCAAAATAAAACATAGACTACGTTTGTATGGGAAAGTCTGATTCTGTCCAGGGTTAGGGGACTCTTAAGTCTTTTTGATTGTTCTTTAGCTCACATGTGGGTGACAGTTATCATATCATTCATCAATATATTGATTAAAAAAGAAATAAAAGACTTTGTTAAAATTATTACAACGCAAGGTTTGGAGCGAAATGAATAATTCTTCATTTAGTTTGACAGATGTAGATTCAAGCAGTATGCACCAAAACGCGCAACTATAGCATTCCCACTTATGGTGTAAGTACTGTGTACACCTGTGGTGAACAATAAACCCGGCAAACCCTTCAATCCTCGTTTAAAAACACCACTACATTTATCAGGTGTAATAATCTTAATGTTTTGGCGAAGTCATCTCAATATAGCTTTAAAGAAGCAAAATCTATTTCGTGGAATTTCTACACGATCTTTTTTAAGAAATAAGAAGAACAAAATATTGGTTCTAGAGCAAATAAAATCGGAAACCTAAGATTTTTAACATTACATTACAGGACTTTCTAATTTATGATTTATCAAAGTACTTACTCTCAGTTCCTACTGCTTACAGCTCGAATCTGTTTGTATTCATCCATGGCTCAAATCACATAAATCTCAAAACAAGTACTGTTGGTGTACATGGTGTACGTATGGTGTTATTTTGACTTGGTTTGTAGATATTTGTCTGAAGTCGATTTGTGTTTGTGTTCATGTTTAATTTAATGCTCGTATTGTTGTTTAATTTACCTACATTTTTAATTGGGGTTTTTAGGCATTCAAGATGCAGGACTGTTATTTAATTATTTCGTTTGAGTAAGTACTTTAGTATGATATTGACTGACAACCTAATAAAGATATTATCAAAGTGTAAAAAAAGTAGGTAGGTACCTAAATTAAATACTTTTGACTTAGGACGTACTTGCTGATGTTGACAGTCACTGGTGACAGGTGATGTGAACCGGTTTAATAAAAACCTAAAAACAACTGGTTTGAGTTAAAATCGATAATCACCGGTTCTCATTGAAAAACCGTTTATGTATTTTTATTTTATTTGTTAGCCAATGGTGTCCCATCGCTGGCCAAAAGCCTCCCCCTAGACTCCCTGTAGCGGTAGTTTGCCATTTTTTATCAAATTCAGAAAGATTTTTATAATTTTACAAATGCTTATGGAAATAGTTCCACAAAGCAAAGAAACCGGGATCACAAAAGCACCTAAAAGTGCGGGAGCTTTTTGGTCAAACCACAAACTCTTGGCGCCATCAAATACAATAGCGCTAACACGGAACAGAGAAGTTCCGTGAGCGCTAAAGTAGATATTTAGCCATACCAGCGACATTCTTCGGAGTACCTTCGGAGAGGATGCTCTCTAAATCAGGATGACTGTGTATTATTGTCTTCTAGAAAGAGCAGGCTACCAACAGATACTGTGGACTGTGGACCAAATTGTTTTTTTTAGAAATAGGCAATGTTTATATTCTTTTTCCTGGTTATTTCTTATTTTTTTCTGGTTATAATTTTACCTAATTATTCAAACATAAATACTAGCTATTATAAAAAAACTGGCATTTTTTAGGAAAAACCCAGAAAAATCCTTAGAAAACCGACTATTTTTAAAAACGAAACGTATGAACCAGTGTTAAAAATTAATCTAGTTGACAGTGATATTGGGTGGGGGCTGAACATCACGCTGACATTGACAGATTACATGGCATTGACAATTATAGAGTTGTATGGAATCGAATCGAAAACATAGTCACTCTGTAAACCGATAGCGAATAAATAACGTTATCAATATTAATACTATTTATCATAACATGCAAATTATCTGGTTTTGGCGATGAGAAACTTAGCTTGCTGCTTGCCTAAGCAAACCCTTTCTGTAAAGAGTTATACTGTATTCCTGTTTCAGTGAAGGTTAAAAAAACGAAATTATTAGGAATTCACTAATAAAATTTTAATTGCATAGTCAAGATTAAAAATTCCACCTTATATTTGACTAGTTTATTTTTGATTGAATAGGTACCCCTTTAAGTATAACTCAATGGGCCAATTATCTAAATGTTAGAGTTTAAATATAATGAAGAGTTTAAACCAATTTGATTAAGATACCGTCATGTGTAAGTATCACATAGTAAGTACTTTCATCATCATCATATTAGCTACTGGAAGTCTCATCCAAAGATTTTTCTTTCTATGTTTTAAGTTTCAGTATTTTAATCTAATTTATGTCATAATTATTATAATCATACACTTTTAGTATAAAAAAATAAGAAGAGCAAAGCAACCAGTAGAAAAAAAACAACGCCAATGATTTATGTGTATAAATATAAACGAAAAAAAAACGTTGCAGGTATTTACATCACGCATATGGGTAAATTTGATATTTACCTACTCCTATAATTCAAATGTGCCGATTGCCGAATAAGCAAAAGATAACAAACCAAAACATACCAGTAAAAAGAAAAATCTGCATTGTTTTTTTCTTTTGATAAAACTGTATCTGTAGCTGAACACCACATAGTAAACCTCACATATTAAAAGAAAGTGCTACTTATACTCATGACTACCATTTATTACTTGCCGAACAGAAAAGTTATTTTGTCAGGCTAGAGGCAAAAGAGGAACTTTAGTGTGAGCGAACCAGGTATTTTGGGTGGTGTGCTGCTATGCCTTTAACAAAGCTATTCACGACAATTTGTCCCTTAACACTACCACCTCTGAAGTATCAGCTCAAAGGCGAGCTGAGAGTTTTACTGCCCCTTCCTGTTGGGTTCCTAATTCAACCTGGGCTAGTAGTGTCTTTTGAAATATATAGACATTTGATAGACAAAAGACAGACGTACAGTGCTACGTGTTAGCGTTTCAGTGTCAAGCAAAATTCGCGGTACGTAATGATGATACAGTCTAATTTGGTTTGTCATAGGAATAGGATGGCAGTATCGAATGACTATCCAGTTATTTTATGGAATAATACAGGCATAAATTTAAAATATGATTTTACTGAAATAATTTGTAACAATCCGTATGCGTAAATTATACTCATTTCTCATTTTACCTAACGGTACGGCAAAGCCAAGTAATGATTTTCAAAGTATACAGACAGGGTCTAAAACTTATACTGAAACTATTTCAAGGGTCAATTCAGTCCATGTAACTGAACAACTTTCTCCGAGGAACATTATTATATCGAAACATGAAAAATAATGTTTGGCCCCTACACAAGTTCCAATCAGCTGATTTATAAAATAACATTTTTAATGCTTTCCATATAAACTTTATTCCAAAAATATAAAAAATATAGTCATAATAAAATAATAATCAAGTTGTTTAGTATCATGAACTGAATTCACCCTTGATAGTTAAAATAGTTTCCGAATATGTTGGTAAAATATTTTGTTAGACTTTACATACTTACTTATTATAAAGTTTTCATATTCGTTACATACTTACTTATTGTAATGTTTTTTCTCATCCGTGATAAATCTTAACAGAAATTTACTAAACCTATTTTTATTCAAATATTGTTGTCCTCTCTCCAACTCTATTAAAAAGATTTAATGACATTGAAAGAATTGATCAAATCACATTCCAACTGTATTAGATTTTGCAAACGAATGTTATTTTTCTCGAAAAGAGTTATTAAGAACCACAACAACCTAAGTAGTGTATCACTTAATAAGGAACCAACACATTCATTGTGCAGTATGTGGCATACGTAGTATCAACTTGCTATTTTGTAAATTATTTCGATAATTATAGAGATTAAATATAATATCACCGGTTTTTATTGAGGTGGTACATCATTATTCATCGAGTGATGTGGTGATTATGAACGAAACGAATGCTAAGCGGTGGGCGGGGTGCGTGTGCGCTTTTTGCTCGTGGCAAAGAAAGGCGACCGTCCAGCAGCGGGGCGCACCGGGAACCTATCCTTTATTGTAGTTTATTTATTCTGTTTCTCGCTCTCTTTACAAGCGATCGCTCTGAGTAGTGCATCTAAGTTTTAAAAGGAAATAAATACAATATATATAACAATATTTTTGTAATATGCCAATATGATAACAAAAAGTTTTGATGTGATTGTGTTAAAACATGTTTTGTTATGTTCAGTGAGCAAGTGTTGTAAATAAACAATACCTATAAAGATTACATGCAGCTAATTTATATTTTTGAATCGTTTAAGTAACAACATTTATCATTATGAATTATTTTGCGATTCATTTATTTATTTTCAACGTTATTTATATCGTTACTGGAGGACCGCCCGATTTAAAGGTTTGTTGTATAAACTTTTCTTAAAAAATAGTTTGAGAAAACGTATTAAAAAAACTAGTACATATTTCTACCTGACATTGATGTTGAAACGAAAGAAGTTTAAACTAAAAAGCTTGATTTGAGAAAAAAGCATTTTCAAAGTTTTATAAAACAAAAACAACACTTCCTCTTGCTTGTTTATAGTTAAAAAAAATAGTTTTTCACACAAATTTACAAAACTTGATGACCTCTGTGGCCTAGTAATCATCATGCCATGCAGTCACAGCACACCGGATGTCCCGAGATCGATCCCCAGGGCAAGATGGAAAATGATCTTTTTCAAATTGACCTGGATCTTGGATGTTTATCTATATACACATATGTCTCTGTATGTGTTATAATATAAAATATCGTTGAGTGAGTTATTATCCCATAAGACAAGTCTCGAACTTACTTTGGGGCTAGCTCAATCTGTTTGATTTGTCCGTATAGGTATATTTATTTATTTATATTTGATTCCCATAATAAAAAAACTCGGAAAATAAATGCCGTTGGACCCTTTTTGCTTGGATACCTGCAATTTTTTATTTTTATCTTTAATACATGCAATTATTTATTTTTATTATGTGTCAGGTTGTCAATATTATCATAAAAGTCTTTTTATTCAACAAACATCGGCTTGTAAAATACAAAATGTACCTTCTCACTATCACATTTAAATCCTCCATTTTCGCAAATAGTGGCTTAAATTTTAATGCAGTTTTTCATGAATGATTGAGTACAGACCAGATATGGCGCACTCATTTGAAATTAATAGTTTAATCGTAAAAATGGTGATTACCCTCACGCATTAGACAGAAATTTAAATTAATTAATGACGGACTAACGCAAGTCCTTACGATAATTCATAAAATAATTAAAAGGTCTATCTAATGACTGAGGAGTGAGGGTAAGCAAAATATTAATTATCACTATATTCCAAATTAGGGCGCCACTTCTATGTGCGTGCACTAATAAAGTGCATTCACGTTTAGTGTTCTAATTTGAAATCAAGTAAATTAAAAATATATATGTTAAAAATAAATATGGAATCACACGAGGCGAAAGTTTGTGAGTGTGTGTCTTATGTTATCCAACTACATTCTTGGATGTGTTGGCCTAATGTTTTCCAACTACATACTTGGATGCGTTGGCAGTTACAGTTTCTTTTTACCTGTGACTGTCAATCACCACAAAACTGAAAACCTCACGGAGAGAAACACACACAGATTGGTAACGATAAAGAGTTCAGTTTTGTGGTGATTAACCTGTGACTGACAATCACCACAAAACTGAAAACCTCACGGAGAAAAACACACACAGATTAATAACGATAAAGAGTTCAGTTTTGTGGTGATTCACCTGTGACTGTCAATCACCACAAAACTGAAAACCTCACGGAGAAAAACACACACAGATTAATAACGATAAAGAGTTCAGTTTTGTGGTGATTCACCTGTGACTGTCAATCACCACAAAACGGAAAACCTCACGGAGAAAAAACACACACAGATTGGTAACGATAAAGAGTTCAGTTTTGAGGTGATTCACCTGTGACTGTCAATCACCACAAAACGGAAAACCTCACGGAGAAAAAACACACACAGATTTGTAACGATAAAGAGTTCAGTTTTGAGGTGATTCATCTGTGACTGTCAATCACCACAAAACTGAAAACCTCACGGAGAGAAACACACACAGATTGATAACGATAAAGAGTTGAAAAAGTTATGTTTTCCTATAGGTAAGAGGAAGATAGGTGTCCTTTCCTGGCCTCTTTTTAAATGTCTACTATAGCCATGATTTAGGTATGTATTAGGTCTAGACACACGACAGCGTGTCAGAGCCAAGTTCAAAGAAAGGAACTGGCGACGCAGCAGACGTGTGTATTTTTACACAAACCATTTCGAGCTACTTTTGACCCCTCCACAAGTTGAAATCTATGTAACCTAAATACATAAAATTTTGCACAAACATTAAAGTCCTCTAGCTCATCTTGAATCCAATAATGTAGCTCAAACAGTCATTGATATAATAACGTTTAAAGAACCTGAAAAATATGATTGACCACTTATCCATTGTCAAAAAGGTAACCTACTTTCAAACTTCCAAATGACCTGGAAAGTTGATATTTGGCGTCTATGTAGACTATGACGTGTATACAAGAAAGATTAAAAAAAACAGTGTATTTCATAGATTTTTTTTAAATTAATTCCATTTATTACGTAAAGCGCTATTAAAAAGTCATCATCATCATCCGCGCGTATTCCCGGTTGCATTCTCAGCAGTAACGCTTCAGAGCCCGGGGTCCGCTACCTAACCAAGGAGATTTGACGAGGTTACTGGTTTTTACACAGAACGACTGCCGTCTGACCTCCACAACCCAAAGGGTAAACCAGGAACCAAGCGCCATTAAAAAGTATACGAGCAAATATTTCTTATTTCTGATACTGCTGTAAAACTAATGATATCCCACCAAAAACATTAACGTGTAAATAGTAGTTTAAAATCTAACAAAGGAATTAAGATCCAAATGGCCGCCTAGTTCGGTAGAGAATCGTTCGAAATTTATTTATAATAATATTAAAATTTGACTTGGCTAGTTTTAGCATGCCTACTTATATTTGGCTAATCAACTTATTATCTTTAGGACATACTTTATTGTTTTTACATTTTAAGGTCCTATTCTTCTAAATATCAGAATTGCCGGAGTAACACTAGCCAGTTCGAATGTTAAGATTATTTTAAATCAATTTCAGGATCCTCTACAGAATTCTACGGCTATTTTGATCTCAATTCTTTTGTTGGATTTTTAACTTGGCTCGCATTTTCACATTATGTTTTTGTTGGGATTATAATATTAGAAAATCATAATAGACAGAGTTACTAACTATTTGATCTGACATTACATTCAAAGTATGAGCTTGTCCTCTCCATTAGTGTATGTATGTAGTGATATAATGAGTTACTCTTAATTAAATAAGTAGGTACTAACCCAAGTTGTTACATATATTAATATTGGTAGTATTCAATGCAAAATTATTTTGAAACTAGATCTTACTATATAATAAAAAAAACAGTGATAGTCGAAGTTTCTGTCGCTAAGGTACCTATTTTGTCAACTGGAAATTGACACCAAACGACGCATTCATTTGCTTGCCATCGTGGTGTATTGAATTCAAATGAATCCTTATAGCATAAGTGAGCTCATTTATAAGGAAAAATAGATTAATAAGCATAAAATTTAAAGTCTTCTCGAGTACACAATCACTATTGTTTGTAGAATGAAATGAATAAGTCCTTACGTATTAGCTATTCAACTTCTGTATTGTCGATAAACTAAAAGTAAATTTAATTGTGTGTATGTTCCTTGCAAGATATTCAATCAACCAGGCTGTAAAGCCGTTAAGCCTAGCCAGCGTTTCCGATGAAAGTGCCTGACGCTGCGCATCAAATAATTTTTTACAGAAACTTAATCATAGCTCAGTTAATATAAACAAAATACCTTCAAATTACCCATATACATAAACCTTCCGAAATAAACGGTCTTTAATAGTGAAAACTGTTGAGAATATTAGTTAAATAACTTATCTTACTTTCTGATCTCCAGACGAACACACAAAGGGACACATGTTTTGCACGGGCGGCATCTTGCGAAGCAAGTCCTTTGAATGCTAGGCGGTCAGTATGCGGCACTGACGGGCGAACTTATGCCTCGAGGTGTCATCTTATGAAAGCACAATGCTCCGGTGCGCCCGTCGCCTTTGCACACAAGGGTCAATGTATGGGTAAGTGTCATCCGACTTTTTTTCAACATTCACTAATACGGTATTTTAATCAATTATTTTTATCAGTCATATCAATAAATGATCTTTGTTAAAAAATATATCAAAATGAAGGAGTGCTAATGAACGCGTTACTCTACGATTATAAATGTAAATCCATGGCACACTTTTTCGTACAGGTGTGTAAGTGGCCACCACTGGTGTCAGATTTTTCAAGCTGCCTAAAGGCATCTAACAGCTTGACGACTGCCATACAATGATGACAGCCGGAACTAATGGCTTTTACGTGCCTTCCGAAGCACGGAGGAGCTCAAGATTTTGTTATGCCACTTGTGGTCACCCATCTAGGTACGAACGACGCCCGGTGTCGCTTAACTTGCGAAAGCGCTTGTAATACGTCCAACATAGGTGGATTGCGATAGTGATTGTATGCCCGCCCGTTAGACGCATTATATAGTTACCTTCTTCTTTGCGTGTCGATTGTTTTCTTTTTTATATCTTGTTAATCTAATATTGAGCTCATGTGACGGCGTCGTTAGTAGCCGCACATAGGTCGGCCAGGGTACAGGTGGTAAGTATATAGGTACTACGCGGATATCTGGTGGCCGCAAATAATGCACAGCCTTGTCAAAACTTTACTATAAAAATACATTTCATACAAAATACGGGTAATAATTGACATTGACAAATATTTTCATCGTATTATTTATATGACTTAGCCATTGCTGAAAGACGTAAAAATTAGCCCAATGATATCTTTTCATTATGTTTTAATTGATACCCGATTTTCAGTCCCGTAACGTCAGACCCAAACTTGTATAGAAATCAGCTTTCTCTTTCGTCTTGATTTTTTAGAAATAACGTTTTATGTATACGTCACAAACATAACAACCTTGTATAAATGTGTTACGTTAAGTTTGATCACCCACCAGGCGGCAACTAGTTCTAGCCAGAATGATAAAGGCTAAACCTAGTTCTAGTCGGCTAAAACTAGGCTTACCCGCATTTCGGATTTTAGCCCCCCCTCGTTCGAATACACATCGAAACTATTACTATAATTAACGAGCTGAATAGTTTTTATAACGTTATTCGTTCATAATTTCGTATAAATTAAGCACATCCCTAAAGGCGCAAAACGTCAAATCAAACAAAAGGGGTTTACGGAAAGGGAGACAAAAACAAAACGAAAAGACACGCCATTACGCTAGCACAGATTAAGTACTTGTACTCACGTGTCGCTAGTAAGTAGGTATAAAGGGTTTGCTTTTGCTTACCTACATTTTATCACAAATTAGATACCTCTAGGTGCCTACTTTTATTGTAAGTTTAAATTATTCTGTACTAAGTAAATTGATTTTAGTGGTCCTTTTTTATGATACTTAGTAGTATAGTTTGGTACTTATTATAAATGCTCATGCTCATGATTTCTTGAACAATGAGTTGGCAGAATAGTTAAAGTGGACGCGGTCAGCGTGTTTAGCATGGTTTTATATCTGAGAAATCTTACATAGGTATCTGCCCTCTGTAAAAATGTGTACCTATGACAAGATAAAATTCATGATTGGAAATGTACAATGCGACACAAATAAGTTGAACAAGAATGGCGGACTTCAAAACATTTTTGTACAAATTAAACCAAAATGGCGTTCATCGGCGCATTAATTGCATCTGCGCCGATAACCGCCATTTTGGTTCAACCTACCCTACGTGCAGGGAATTTGTGTGACAAATTTACACGATTTCACTTTGCCAACCGTCGGGAAGGCATGAGATTTTATTATCGCTCAATTTTATCTTTGTTGCGAAAATTACGCGAAATGCGACAAATTACAAGGATAAAAATTTGTCGCCGTCACCATGCTCCGCTGGAGTGCTTTTTTCATTGAGGGTCTCACCGAATGTGTAGTTTTTCAACTCACGCCGCGTAATATAGAGGAGAAGGTGGTAATGTGGCCCCTGCAGGTATATTGGCCCCCTTACATTTTTATAATTTAGGAACGCGCTATCTAGTAATAAAAATAATTTACGTGCAATGCGGAGCTCTTATGACAGCTACCGAATAGTAATAAACAAATCTGTGAAATGGCGTAACGTTTTTCTGTTATTTGAAATCAGTCGAAACACGTAATGGAAAACATTTAAAACCGCTCGGCATTTCATTCTGTTTTTCTGGAAAAACTAAGTTATACATAGGGTGATTTGGACATTGTGTTTGAGAAACGTTTTCTTACCCGATTTTGAGGGTAATTACGCAAAAACATTTGATAATTTTATGAATTATGGTTTTGTTATATATTCATTAATACTTGTAATTTGGCCCCCTCACATTTTTCATATTTTGTGAAGACATTTATTTTATTTTTATTTTTTCACATATGACTTAGTTTTCATATATTAGCCAGTTATTTTATTATTTCATATTTTGTGGAGCTGCATATTTTGTAAAGCCATTTATTTCAGCGACAGACATCGTGAGGAGTGGATTCAGTGCCAATCTTGCAATTTATGAGCTCATACAGTCTGGACAATATTATATTTGTGATTTTTGCCGTTAAATAAAATTAAAGTCTAATTTTTAATTCGGCACCTAGGGTGCAATATTACCCCCACTAAATGTTCTTTTGTAAAATTTTAATTTTTGGGAATAAATTATTTTTTGATTATTCTGTGGTTATTGTATTTATTCTACAGTCAGGCAAGCATAGGCAATCGAGTGAGGAATACTATAACGTACTTGCTTTATTTGTAAGTGCAGTACTTTTTGCATGAAGCCTCAAAAACAAAGTAGGGGGCCACATTACCACCTTCTCCTCTACCATTTGGTACGAAATTGTGTTGTACTCCTTAATAAAAGCTGATAAAATTCTCTCTACAACTTTAGCTTTCACACTTTTTATCCATATCCAATCATTGCCTAGATGAGCATCGAAAAACGGCCGATTTTCAAAAATGTGTAAATTCTGTGTAATGTGTAAATTCAAAATCATTTCATAAGGACAAAACCTTTTCCCTGAACTATGGGGATGGAAACGGAATGAAAGCAACCTTTTGGTTCCTGTTCAAACCAAAGAACCAGCTGCAACGGATGAAATACCGAAGCTAATATTTTGCCGGTGCACCACTGATAGTAGGAGTGCTACGAGTAGATGTGGTTGTAGAAAGGCATCCATGCCTCTACTATGCCACAATTGCAACGGAAGTTGCACAAATAACATTGTCATGTTGGAGGACCACGACACCGACGATGACGACGACGGTGGAGATGATGTAGGTATATATATGGGTAGGCTGAATTTTTTTTTTACATATGTATCCTGAAATCTGTTGAGAAAAGTTATCAAGCAATGTACCTACTCGTATGATGACAGAAAACGTAACACATTTTTGAAAATCGAAAGTTTTTCGAAGTTAAGTACCTAGGCAAAAATTGGAGATACATAAAAAATGTGAAAGCCAAAATTGTAGAGAATTTTATCAGCTTGCAATATGTAGTTGGTACAACACAATTTCGTACGACGCACCGTCGGGCTCACCTCGGAGTGGTACTGATTTATAGTATGTTTACTAACTAGTCCAAACAAAGTTCCTGAGTCAATTCTTTTTCTTTCGACATTTCCATCCACACGTCCCTTGTGAGCACTCATTGACCGGACGAAATAGCAAAAAATAAGGACACATAGTGTGTAGTTGCAAAAATGTGATTTTGACCTTTAATTTTTTTTAACAGGGTACTTGTCAGGAAGTTATGAAATAAAAGACAGTAATTTGGTAAATTAAATATTGTATCAATGCGCCTTTATGTATAATATTTATGAAAAAAGACTTTTCTATTCGCAAAAAAAAAATACTTTTTTGTCTTATACAAAAATATTCAAATAATTTTGAAATTTAAAAATCCAATCGACTATTTTTAAATGTCTAAGTGAATGAATTGACTGAGTGTCTAAATGAATTGACTGAGTGTCTAATTGAATGAGTGTCTAAATGAATTGACATGTCCTTTTCAGTACGTTAAAGAATTCCTAGAAACAATATTATTCGAGAATTACGTCACTCTTCTTAGAAGATTCGAAAACAACAAATTCTCTAACAATACTAATAATATGTTTAGTGCATGATGCACTGCAATAAAGCTGTTATCATATTTTTTAAGAAAGAGAGGGGGAGCTAAATACTTTTTGCACGCGTTAGAAGAGCCTTTTGTATCTATTGTCGTTTTATGGAAAACTATCATGGATAAGTATCTAAGTTAGGTATATGTTAGTTAAGAGTTGCAGCCGCCTTCTATAAACTATACCTACAGTACCGAAGTGTTAAAAAAAAACATAAAATGTAAAATTATGGAATTTGAAGTAAAGGTCATCTCCATATTGTAATGATTTTTTCGTTTGAGAGTACAAGTTAAAAGATAACATTTCTGTTCAGCAATGAAAACCCCACAGATCTGTATATATCTATCTCTTCACGCCATTTTTTTGATAAGGACATGTCTTAATGTACAAATCTGAACAATGGAAATAAGTTTGAAATCATTGCTTCTTGTGATGGCGATAACGGAATAGCAGAAATATTAGATAAATGATTTTGATCTCAGGTTGGGTTAAGACTTTAGTTTAAGGTTTTGATAAATTGTTTGTCTAGGCTGTTTGTTCAGCGGTTTTTAATTATAATAAGCATTTTTTATTAGAAAAAACCGGCCAAGTGTGAGTAGGACTCGCGCGTTAGAGGTTCCGTACCATTAACTATAAAAAATCACGTTTGTTGTATGGGAGCCCCCCCCCCCTCAAATATTGTTTTTATTTTAATTGAATTATTTTTAAAATGAATATATTTACAACTAAATATTCTGTGAATATTTCAAGCGTCTACCTGTTGCCGTTATTAATATCGAGCAAAAAAACTGCGAAAAAAATAACGTTTGCTGTATGGAAGCTCCATTTAAATATTTATTATACTCTGTTTTTATTATTTTTTGTTATAGTGGCAACAGAAATACATCAGAAATTATGTTGCACTAAGCGTCTCCACCGGTCCTTTGTGCAGCCAAGCTTTCCCACCGAGTGTGGTCGATATGGCACCTTTTCTGAACGCCATATAAATACATCAGACAGACGGACGGGTTCCCATTTTCACCCTTTGGGTACGTAACCCTAAAAACGAAAAAAGCCTCATTATGACTAACCGCGTATCAATCCGATGTCGGTGCTTCAGAATGGAACACTAAATGAAATCTGCCTGCCTGCCTACAGAAGGCCAGTCTTCATGCATGATGACGTTGCGTTACGCACTGAACGCTCGCCCGGGGCGGCGGGCGACGTTTGTGCCGCGATGCCGCGCGGACGGCACCTACTCGCCAGTGCAGTGCGCCGCAGCGGGTGCCGCCGCCGGCTGCTGGTGCGTCACGCCCGAAGGCAAGACCCTGCCTGACACTGCCGTGAGAAACGGCAGGCCGGACTGCACTAGGACTGGTTAGTAACCCGTGTTTCAGTGTACCTATTGCTTTACCTCTTAGCGCATTCCTAATTGGATCCTCATCTGTGTTGCTTGCTTCGGACCTCGGGGTTCACTTTCCACCTTTATCTTGTCCTTGATTTACAAGCACGCATGTCAAAAGCCGCAGAAGGATGTCAAAGACAGTGTGAAATAGAGAAAAAAAAACTGTGTCTGTCTCTATCAATACATACTATTATTTATTACTAGCTGTAACCCGCGACTTCGTCCGCGTAGAAGTCTAGAAAATGTTTCTAACATGATTTTTATTTGTTGTTTTTTTACGTTATTAATTTTGTTATGATATGACATATGAATTATTAAGTTAAAAATTTAAAATGTATGAATACTTCTTCAATATAACAGTTTTTATAAAAGTGTAGGGATTTAAAGGCCTAGCGAGCGGACCCGACGAACCTCGTCGAGCTCCCAGCTCCCACTCCGCTCAAACACGTCATGTTATTCGTCTTCCAAAAATGTCGAAAATTCATACAAACTTGCAATCCCTATTTCACCCCTATATGGATGTTATTTTCCAAATCTATTGAATGCATTATTATTTTCTACTAACTACTAAAATAAATAAAAAAAATCTTGTCTCTCACTTTAAAAATTACGAAGTTTCTTACAAACTGGCAACCCTTATTTCATCCCTTAGGGATGGAATTTCCAAAAATCCTTTCTTAGCGGACGTCTCCTAGTCATAATCTACCTATCTGCCAAATTTCATCTTCATTGGCTAAGTAGTTTTCGAGATTTCGTGATGAGTCGCTTTTATATATATAGAAGATAGATTAAGATTATTTATTTATTAGCCTGTAATTATCTGTTGCGTCCTATAACTGGGCAAAGGCCTCTCTCTCTTCTTCCGTCTCTGTCCGTTGCTACTTCCAGCCATTCATGTCTACTTCCAGCCATTTATCAAAGTCTGGCACCTACCGCGCTGCACTATGACGTCGATTTATCATTTCTGGAACAATATTTTCACTAGTTCATAGAAAAATTAAGAGTATTGCGCAAAAAATAGTTTATTTTTTATTTTGATTTACGAAATCTAAGATTACAATTAAACCACAAGGTTATGCTATATAAAAATATGCGTAAATAGCCCTGTTTATCTACGATATATAAATATTTACTTTCTCGATAGATTGACCATACAAATTTGTTAAAAATATAAATTGTTTCGCGCGGAGGAGCTTTGTTAGGGGATTTGGCACTTACCGTTAGTTTATAGGCGCTTCGGTATCTGTGTAGAAATTAAAAGAAAAAAGTAATTATCTATTTAATTTAGGTACTGAGATAACCACAATTTCTCCTTATTTTATACTAGCGACCCGCCCTAGCTTCGCGCGGGCATTATTTCACTATGATCTCTCTTTTTTTTTCAAAATTACACCCATGCAAAGCCGGGGCGAGTACCTAGTAATAAATATAGCCTATGTTACTCAGGAATAATGTAGCATTCTAATAATGAAGAATTTTTAAAATCGGTTTAGTAGTTTTTGAGTTTATTCATTACAAACATACAAAATACAAATATTTCCTCTTTATAATTTTAGTGTATTCAGATGTGTGAATTCAAATTGATACAAGCATATTACTGTAATTTCACTTTAAAATAGAAAGAGATGATGATAGAGAGAAGGTGTAATTTTAGTTAATAAGAGTGTAAAACGATAGCAAAATTAATTAAGAGCGACCTTCCGGTCTTACTTTTCATACAAACGCTAGTATGTGATTATGGCGTTTTAACTCTAATTTAAAAAGCTTCCGCTGCAACCACCCAGTTCAGTGCATCTAATTTCTGTTTTTAAACAATTGCACTTTCCTGCGCATTTTTGTTTGAATCTGTATCATATCAACTCCATGCAAACATCGGCTGCTGGTGGAAGTGTGGTCCACACAGGATTTTAAACCCTGGTCATAACCTGGAAACACCTGACTTTTTTAGCGTTAAACCCTAATAACTTTTTAAACGGCTGAATCGATTTTCATCAGATATAGCTAATAACCAGAGCTTTCACGTAAAAAAACCGCATAGAAATTAGTCCATCCGTTCGGTTGCTACGATACCACAGACAGAAAGACAGACCGACGGACGTCAAACTTTAAGGCGGCCCTTCCCGACCGCTCTATCGTCAACGCGAGCATAGTATGAAAAGCTTTACGTTCATCCAGGGCAATGCTAGAAAAAGAGACAACGCAAAAAGAGAGAGATAGCGCCTGAGGGCTCGGTTTGCATTCTATTAAGCGAAATTAGTATTATTATTAACTATCAATTGAAGAATATTAACTATTCATAGGGTGCGGAAATTTCAAAAAACTTGTTCCAGGTGATACGTGTTTATCAGTAAGCCTTACAAGTGTGTGAATTAAATGTTTTTTTTTTTTATTTTCATTAAATTTGCAAGGTTTGTATCGAAATATTTTCTTTACCTTTACAATTTATGAACGGTCGAAGTTCAGCTAAAATTTGTGCAAAAATTCAGATTTTACTGAATTTGTTTTTTTTTTTTAATTTTATTTTTTTATTTCGATAGAAACCTAGAAATAGCGCATTAAATACCTGTTAGTTTTTAAGAAAGATCAGTCGCAAAGCCATAATCTTGTACAAGCGTTTGTATGAAAAGTAAGACGGGAAGGCCAGTCTTAACACCCCTCTTTTTTCGGGGGTTAAAAATATTAAGTGGTGCCTTGTGGCGCCGCACTATTGTTTGTTGCTACAGCCAATAACATCACACAATACCTACCTACCTAATTCCACTTACCCGGATTCAAAACATCTGTTTTGGCTAATGGCAGGCTGAAAATATAATGGAAATAGTTCAGACATGCCTTGTAAACAACTGCCCAAACGAAAGCCAATGTTTACATTATTTTAGAGCTCCCGGAGGAGCCCGAGTCTCGAACTAATAGGATCATCGTTTATCAATATCGTTTTCAATCGACATCCTGTTTTCGAGCGCGTAAGTTAACATTTACGCGCTCGATCGACACCACTCCGTAGTTCTTCGATGCCACTATACATACAATCACCTTTGTAGATTAACTCGGTGGTTCTTTATCTCGATTAAAAAAATTGCGAGTTTTAAGTATATACCAGGCATTGTCATGTGCACTAATTACATAAGTAGGTATACAGAAAGTCTCAAATAAAATATACCCATATTTCTTATAAAAAACGGAGAATGTATGTACCACCACACTGGTCATAAAAGCCGATAGAGGAAAAAGGCGATATCTGAATCAACCCATCATAGCAACTATAGCAACCTATTACCATTTTAATTCCCTTTTTCCCTCTTCACATCACGCTAAAAGTGATGATTTATGCTCTGTCTACCCCGTTAGGTTTAAAGCAGAGAAGATACTTGTAATTGCCTTGAGCTTTACTAGTACCGTACCAGGGAAGTGCGAGTCCGAGCGTCCTGTTTTATAGATTTATGTAAGTACAAACACTTCAATTAAACTACTAACGATGGGTATTAAACAGACATATATGTTATTTGTTTACGTATTACTGTTTCACTAAACAGAATCTGGGAAAAACCTAAATTTCTTGGAAAATCTCGTATGCGTTTTGTATATATTTAATTATAATAAGCGATAACTGCGTTTATTAAAACAATATTAATAGACGAGCTTCGGTTTTGTTTGTCTCTAATAGACAATTTGCCGCCGGTTTGCCGATTGGGGCTTTTGCAAATTGAGCTTCATAAGAAGCGGTAGTGGTCTAATATTTTAAGAGCGCAATTTACTTATAACGGAAAGGCCCCATTTTCGATATTCGCCCTACCCAACTTGTACCTCTGAGATTGTAATTTGTAATACATTAACAAAATACGGCCATGTCATCGACGATCATTACTTGCTTCTGGCGAAGAAAAACATTTTGAGGAAACCTGCTCACTATTTCCAAAGAGCAAAAATAGTAGATTATTAACCAAGGGGATAAAGCAGTGTCTTCTGTCGAGGGCGACGACTTAAATCGCGAGCGCAACGCAGGACTCGAGGTTTACTCTCGAGCGGAGCGAGGATGTTAAATACTTAAATCACGAGCGAAGCGAGGGATTTAGGGTGTAGCGATGGATTTACAGCTTTATCACCGAGGAAAATACTCTACTTTTCGTACCATTACCACCATTTTCGTACCATTTGCGAAAATAAAGACAATAATAACAAGAGATAAGCATTTATTAAAAGATATATAATACTTTAATTCATTTTTATCCAGTTACATAAAATACAAAATGTTTTACGTTGTAAATAAATATAAGTACGCAAAAAACTTGGCTGTATGTGTGAGAAACAGTTGGTGTAAACAAACATGACTTGATTAACTTTTTTTATTTTATGAAATTTAAGTAGTTTTGTGGATTTTGCGGATACATGTTGTCGATTTACAATCGTTATTATTTTAGGCTAAACAAATATAAGTAGAAATGACGTCAGTTCAGTATAAATTTCGGTAAGTATTCCAAACATAAACCACATTCTCCCTCTAGAGGTGAATTAAATTCAGTACAATTTTCTTTCCCTGTTTTCTTGGTGTAGAGGCTGAATGAAATTGAGTACATTGTTCTTTCCCTGTTTTTAACAGATTAAAAATGACTATTGTTATGTGACTTTTTTGAGCAAGTGGTACGAAAAAATATTTACTATTTCACTAGTGTATAAAAATTACTGTTAGTAGTAGATGACAGTCATTGAGCTATGACAGCTGTCTTAATGCGGCATAAAAAATGTGACATTAGTCTTAGCTATTAATTTAACACGCTTGATAAGAAGACCATCATCGCCACTCAAAAATAATTTCTCTATAGGGCTTGGTAAAACTATTTTCGAACCGAGTGAGAAACACAAGATGAACCAGTTCCACTGGTCCCAGTCTTTGGACAAAGTGAGCTAAGAGACATCCCATCTATTTTGGTCAGGTTTCACCAGGCTAGTTTTCCATGCCAGGTCAAGAACTCTAGTAATTATAGCCTCATGTCTTCTTTCTTCTTATCTTCGGTCCACTGCTGGACCAAAGGCTTATCCCAATAAAGGGAGGACTTGGCCATACCACGCTAGGCAGACGGGTTAGTTATCGCAGAAGACGCCGGACGAAAGTTAGTTAGTCTAGAATATCAAAATCGATTCGTAGTTTGGTGATAAAGTCGGATTTTAGTTTTAAAAAAAATAATTTGTTCTTTCTGTGCAAGGTATTAGGTACCTGGCTCGTATGTACAGATTTTCCACTTCTTTCATTAGGTACAAGGCAGAATAAATCTGATGCAATACATGTAAACACAAAAGGGGTCAAGGGGCCCGAGGAGGCGGAAGCTAGCAATCCCAACTTGTTTACTGGTTGGCACCTATTATCAAATTAGACGACATTGATACGACCAGCTTTTGGCTATCGAGTTGTAGTTTGCACAGAATGAGGTAGTAAAGGTGAATTGAATTTTAGGCAAGTAATTATACTTGTAAAGCTCTATTTCTCATGTAAATTGGATATAAAAATTATTTATTGGAGATATTGAGTTGAAACCTGAAATGTGACGAAAAATTACCTTTGTGTGTAAAGCAGTTATATATCTCCTTAGATATAGTTAGTGGATGTATATTCAGTACTTAATTAATGTCACCAAGCATCAAACTTTGTAAACGTTCCTACGTAGGTTTAGTCACTTTCGAACATAAATTACACATATATTTTACAAATGTCACTAGATGTTGCTGATACTAAAGTTATTTCTGTAAATCACGGGGTTAGCCCCACTACAAGATGTGCCAATTATGATTTGTGTATGTGGATACTGGTCCTCAAATAAAAGGTACAGTTCCCATTCCACGAATGACCCGGTCGTGGAAGACTAGCCAAATGTCATGCTCATGAACGCCATTTCCACTGTCGTTTCGCTTGCCTGGGCAGTAACTGTGAACATTTGTTCGCAAGGACTCACTTTGGATAAAGTAGTCGTGGATATTAGCCTAGAGGAGTTGGCGGCCGGTTTCCATATGTTGCACTTTCAAGATCAAACGCATAAGGATATCTATTATATTCGATCCAGGTGTTGTTTTTAGTCTCTTGGATCAAATAAAACTATAGCCGTATCACTACTTCGATGGACATTTAAACTGGTTCAATAACTTTACGTACGCGTATTTTTAACCCCCGACAAATAGAGGGGTGTTATAAGTTTGACCCCAATGTCTGTGTGTGTGTGTCTGTCGTTGGCATCAAAGCTCTCGAACGATGATGGATTGGATGTTGTTGGATTTCAATGTAGTTTTTTTTACGTGAAAGCAAGTTTCCCTGCGATGTTTGATGGAAATCAGTTCTGCGGTTCAAAAGTTAAGGGGGTTGAACGATTGAAGTCGGAGTTTTTATTATTTCCTTTCAAATAAACTTGTAGCATAATAATCGCGATGCCTAAGTTTGCGGTGAGCCACTAGGTAGTTAAAAAGAAGATACCGCCAACTGGGACCGCAATCGACTCGGACTGCGGTTCCAGTCGCCGGAATAAAAAAAGTAATATTTTTCTTCCAGCGACTGGGACCACGCAAAATTAAAAAAAATCTTTTGTTCAAGCCAGACAGTACGGTCAGCGAAAATATGTTTGAAGTTATAATTATACTTTTAAAGAACTTAACTCTTTTATTAAAAAATATCACTTATATATTTAAATATAATTTATTTATCCTAGACATTAATTTATTCCGTCTGTAAGAAATATTATAAATTATGCTATCAATATATTACATTATTGATAGTATGATTTGTAACTTTTATTATCTAAGGTGGGTGTACCATGGAAGGCCACTCTAACAAATAAACAGTTATTATTCGTTTATTTACTGGATAAATAAAACTAATAAATATTTAAGTGATACTTTGTTTTATTACGTAACATATAAACCACTTTTTTGAATTGCAGATTTAATCAATATTGATTGAACTTAAGTTTCATTGAACTCTTCCAAATGGCCTTGCTAGGAACAAGGCTCTTTAGAAGGCCATCATAATAAATCAGTCATTTATCACTAAAAGTTACTGAACAGCGATTAAATCTACAATAAAAAGAAGTGGTTTATATGTTACGTAATAAAACAAAGTATTACTTAAATATTTGTTAGTTTCATTTATACAATAAATAAACGAATAATAACTGTTTATTTGTTAGAGTGGCCTTCCATGGTACACCCACCTTATTTTAACGTCGTCGATTCCCGATATCAAAGAAGCGAGGGACCGTACTGCCAAAATAGTAGCGCGAGCGATTCGCCGCCGCGTCTGTGATTTCCAGTTCGATGGATGTTTGTGTAAATAGAAGGAATTTGTCATCACATGGCAATAACTACGAAATTTTAATAATTGGCCTTCGAAGGAGCATGGCCTTCCATGGTCCACCCACCTTATGTACGAACGTACCGCGATCAAATTGCAGACGTTCTTAAAAAAGGAGAGGTTAGAAGTACCCGTAACCGGCGGGCATGCATGAAGAGAGTGATGAGTGTAGATGAAGCGAAAGAGGTCTGTCAGGATCGTAGCAAGTGGAGGTCCTTAGTCTCTGCCTACCCCTGTGGGAAACAGGCGTGATAATATGTATGTATGTATATACATACATACATACATATTATCTTAGTTATTTAAAATAACATAGATAATACATACGTATTATCTATGTTATTTTAAATAACTAGAACGGTAATCAAACATTTTTTTTTAAATATAGTTATTACTTTAAACATTTTTTAAATTGACTGTACTGTTTTTCTTAAATTATGAGTGGTTCCAGTTGCTAGAAGAAAAATATTAATATTTTGGAACCGGTGACTGGGACCGCGGTCCGAGTTGATCGCGGTCCCGGTTGACGGCATCCTCGTTAAAACATTCTTAGTTTATTTTAGTTATGGTTTGTTCCGGAACGCTAGCCTAGTTTGTCACTTTATAGGTTATTCGCGGCTCCGCTCGTGAGCACATATGATAAATAAATATAATTTGTAGTATAAATCTGTAACTTTAATCTTTTACGTGTGGCACGTAGTGTCAGATTTTTAGAGCCGCCTACTGGCACGTCAACTAAAGTCTTGGTACGGGGCAGGCAAGAACTGCGCACCTCTGAACCCTTCAGACAAAGGGCCAGGCCAGCCTACGCAGGGCATTACCCGCCGTGGCCTAATAGTCCGCTTCCTCGTCGCCCGATGTTTGCGGCCTCCGCTCCGGTCGACAGACCAAATGGCGCTTTGTGACATCGTAGCCATAAACTTACTAGCTATACTTATTGTTGTACACTATTACGGACAAAAAAAACATAACATCAACACAAACTGAATTCACGAAACCTCATAATTCTCAAAACTCTTTATATAAATTAAAGGATAAATAAAACAAATGTTTAACTAATCGAAAACCCAAAGTTATGACCGGTCTGTCTGAGAACTGCATTCGAAAACCTTAATTTTATAAATGCAATTTATTTATATGTCCCGATAGAATTAAGTGCAAAATCGAATCAAAACCAGAGGCCCGAAAACATTGACTCACATCGTGTTTTTACCTGAGTTTATTTTTGCAACAAAATAGCGCTCGATCTACGCTTTTAGTTAAATGTGATCTTTCTGAGTCATGTTATACAGGCTAGCTATATAAATCAAGATGCCTGAAGTAGGGTTGCCAACCAAACTTACTTCCCTCTGACGACGACCGGGCTGATGTGCAGTCTTGTGATGTGATCACATGTGATTGTTCTTTCCTGGATAGTTTTCTAGAAACGTCCTTAAAGTGTTTATTACAAAAGTTTAATTTTGAAATGGCAAACGCATCATTTGCATATCTGGTGGCACGGCAGTGCCCCTGCCATGTCGAGCAAAAAAAGCAGCACGGCCGTACCATCTTTTTCTCGGAGCAGTTCAGGCCATTTTATTACTTCGTTGTGGATAAAACTAGAAGCCTGAATTTTCAGTAACCGTGCAGGAATTGTATAAACACAGTATATTTCAAATATCATTCAATCTGAACCAGAAGTTTAAAAATTATAACTAGTCAAAGTTTCTTAAATGCAATCCTATTTTTCTAAGCTATCGCTCACTAAGATGTCACCTGGGAAAACGAAAAGGTTAGTAACCCTACCTACAAGTTAAAATAATGCTGTGTCTAGACTGTCGGCAAAATCAATCAGAAAACTGTGGCTGGACTGCTGGTCCATGAGTCACGGTTCTAAAACGAAACTGCTGATAAACACATTACTAATTTGCTAAATAGATAGAAACCACGAAGTGCGTGCCTGATTCGCACACGAAGGAAAACGAAATAAGTATTTTATTATTATTCAGAATTTGTTGTTAGTTATAGAGAACCACAAAAATATTAGTAGAAACAAACGTCTTCCTATTTCCTGTTCAGAGAAGCAACTAGATATAGAATAGAGGTAGGAGTAAACACATATATACATACTTATGTATGTTCCAGCCAAAATCGAACAAAAAATTATATTTCCTAAAAATTTTATTAACTGTTTAATAAGTAGTCACTATTCTGATTCATTCTTGTTGTAACATCAAAATCTTGATACTGTCTGTACCTGCGGATTTATTCAATACGATAGAACTGAAGATTTTACTTTACAATTTATATCTTAGTGTAAATTGTGCTTTAGTCACGAGACTCACAAGCGACTATAACTTAGTATACACTTAACCTTTGAGTAAGTAATTTATGGTCCAAAAGCCAATAGTTTTGCAATAAACTGAAATTTCGCGAATATTTTACCACGTCTTTATCTCTACTGGCACAGAGAGCATTTTGGATCTTGCGGCTCTAAGCAGACAGAGCCCAGGGTCGCAAGACTACCTTTTAGCGTGAGGGTGGGGCGACAAATGTATATACTATCATGGGCAAAGAGTAATCTAAATACTGGTACAATAACGGCGTGACTGTTACTAGTCAAGAAAACTTTTCGTTTATGTACTTAGGACTTCATTTAGTTAGAGTAACCTAGTTAGATTGCCATCATCGTAAGCGTGGATTTGTTAACGTTTCTGACCTCAGGCACAGAATATACAATATGTAACAAAAACCCTGTCCGATCCTTGTAGGAACAACTCAGACCGTCAATATGAACAACTTTTCCTATGGGAGCAATAGGTACATGAAACTCGAAAAAAAATCGTCATTTTCATACAAAAGTGTTCGGCCGGCCCGGCAATTTGTATGAAGATGTCGATTTTTTCTTCAAGTTTCAAGCATTGGTCCCATAGGAAAAGTTGTTCATATTGACGATCTGAGTTGCTCCTGCAAGGATCGGATAGGGTTTTTGTTACATATTGTTTTTAATGAATTGTACTTACCTAATTTTTTTTTGGCCAAGCTGATCATTGTTTTCCAGTCTTTTGATCAAGAACTTCCTAAAATTAAGTCACAGAATGAATACAGGTATAACATAATTAAGTACAGATCAATACACACCTTTGAAAAATATCATCATTATCACACACACAATCATGAGTTGACTTATAGAATATCAGTCTTCTTCTCTAATGATCATCAGAATTTTATCATTGTATTAGCCAATGTGTCTTAATACAATGTATTTAATATTATTATTACAATTTATTTAGTGTGAACAATGTATATAATGGAGATGTCTTGACGAAGTGATTAATTGGACAGTATAATAAATGTTCGCGCAAAGTGAAAAATGCCCAAAGTAAGGGGGCAATGTAATAAACACTTTAAAAATTATCAAATTGTCCGGGCATTATCATTATGCTTATTACCTATAGGGCAAAATAAATTAACATTTTACGTCCATATAAATTCGCTTTAAATTTCAATAAAAATTCCAAAGTCTGTATTACCGCTCGATAGTCCACTATCGATAGACTGTCGCCATGAGGTAGCGACAGTCAATGTCGTGGACATTCTGTCGCAACGTCAGTCGGTGACAGACCGCGTCGTAGACTGCCAATGAAACAATGTCGTCAATGTCTCGTCATTATGTCATCAACGTCGTCCATGTGGCAATTTTTCGTCGTGTCGATCGTCAATGTGCCTACGCATTGACACATTGATGATACATGGACGACTTTGATGACACACTGACGAAAAATTTTATTCGGGGACTGTCACTGACTGTCGCTGCGACATAATGTGCACGACGTCGACTGTTGCTGCCTCTCAGCGATGGTCAGATATGATTGAAATAAAGGTAGCAATCGATCGTTCAAAACTATTGATACTATAGATAGTTTTTATATTATGAAAAGCAGTACTGACGCTACTATCGATAGTTAATCGTAGTCATCGATCGATACTATCGATAGTATTGTTGGTTATTAATAGTATTGCACTAAAAGAGCTATCGATACTTTCGATAGGCGAATCAATATTAGTTTGGCATTTTTTGATTATCTATTGTAAAACGTTCGATTATTTTAATAGAAATTGAAAGACCATTGAATTTCGCCTTTTTATTTGAGTTTATAGGGCTCTGCATACAAGTCCTTTGAGTCTTTTTTTTGGTCAGCCGCGCGTATGTCACGCGTTTGTTGTATATTATTAGATTGACCGTAAACCCCATGACAAAAAATATAATGTCTAGGCAATGTAATAAATAAATAAATTCTAATTATAATTTATTACTTCGCCCAGATTAGCTTGGCATTATTCATAATGCCCGGGTATTATGAAAATTGCCCCAATTTATCACTTCGTCCATAACATATACACTCCACCGCGATGGCACTTAATCATACCTTGTTTCATCGTATCTCATTCTAGAAGGCACACCACCACCACACATTGTAAGTTTGCTTCATTTCTCAAGGATGATTTATGTTGCATCTGGGCTGTAATGGCTAATCGTCCCGCCTGTTCCGATTCTCTCTTTGTGCGTCTGTTGAGTCGCAGACGTTAACCAGTCGCCAGTCCTCCATTAGGGACAGCCGCCTAAGACACCAATTAAACATTTATTGCTTGGCTACTTGACATGACCCCAATACGAGGATCTACTTCGCTTTGATTACATTTTCATGTTATGGAGAACCGTTCACTGAAATCTGTTATACATAGATACTCGCAGACGCGCACTAGAGTACCTTGTGGTTGAACGAGGCACCAGTTTGTAAAGTAGGTTCTTTTAGTTCTGATAAAATTCTATTGAAAGAAAAATTGTTTCATTGGTAGGTAGGCATCTGTTATAGTAAACTAAATGATGTGAAACGCTGATCGTTTCACATCATTTAATTTACTTTTGATAATTATGTATAGTAAACTATCTGGAAGTTAAGATCAAAGTAACTTCGAAATCCAGATCAAAGGTTTTAATACCGTCTAATTTCAATGGTAGGTACTTGTGAACTGAACCGTCTCTCACACATATCCATCATCTACGAAAGCTGATTCCTATTTTAGTTACTGTGACTGTAGCCGATGAACCAAAAGCTAGAACTTATTAATTTGACAATTGGATTACTTAAATCGTTGGCCCGCCGTCCTGAGCACAATAGGCCCGCGCCGCCGGCGAGCTTTTACGAGGTTTTCTTAGAATCCCGCCGGCTCAGACAGCTCGACGCCGGATCACAATGGTATCCAGTTTTTTGCCTCCGCCGAAGCAATGGAACCGGTGTTAGTCCATGAGACAGCAGAAAAAATACTCCTCTTTCGTCCCTTTCGTCCGGCAACTCCTTTTATGTGCGTATACCTGTGCGAGTTTAATGAAGTCGTTAGCTTCAAGTTTACTTAATCCGATTTGCAATTGAAAACTTGTTTTGACTTTGACGTTACGGTTTTTAAACATACGTGTAGGCTTGACTCTGTCATTTTTTAAAATGCTTTTAATATAGAGGAAGATAATTAAGTACTTACTTATGTACCTTCCTTTAAGGTTATTTGGTGCACACACGCAGCGAATGTTGACTTTGAGTTCACGCGACAAAAAAAATCAAAAACCCTGTCTTCCACGCTCGGTCGGCCGGATCGTGCTGATGAAAACCGACACCAAAGATCTATGTACGGGCCGAGGCCACAGGTGTCTATAGCTAGAGGAAAGTTGCACAGTCACACAAAAACTATTGGCGTTCGTATACGACAGTGTAGTCACAAGTTATAACTCATCGCAAAAAAGTGAATAAAAAATAAATAGTAGTGAAAAAAATTTTAAACGCAGATATAACTTTCATAAATATTGTGCTACAATTATCTAAACAAGGTATCTTTGTAAGTGCGTTAAACAGTGAATCTATTATTTAATTAATTTTAAAATATTTTGTCAACTTCGGAAACAATGAAAACAAACTATGGCTTTGGACGTTGCCAGAAAGTGCGACCGCGCTAATGTATCCACACATGTGGTATCCCAAACCAAACACCATAGCAAACACTTCCCTTGTTTTCAAGGGACTTACGAAAGGCCGTACGGACGCTTGCCATCAGTGCAGAGTTGCGGACGATTCCGTTCAAGAGAAACAGATGGGATATTGATACTGGTCGTCGCAAAGGCTCTACGAATGATGTCGTTTAGCGATATACGCCGTGGGACTCGTCCTGAGCTTTTGATACAAGTAAAACCATGATGGCCTCTCTCGTCCTCAGTTGTGCCACCGAGACAAGTATGTGGTTGGTTTAATTTTGGACCTAAAATAAAGGCCAATGGCCAACGTGAAGGTGCAATTGTCCACAAGGGTGCCGAAGAAAGCACAGGCAACCAGTGTCAGAACTTTTTTCTGTCAAAGCCAAGAGACGGGACAGGAGCGATCATGTATGCTGTTACATTGAGCAATAACCTAATGTACTTATCAAAAATTTGCCAATAAACGTCATTCAACTCATAACACTCCTCTAGCATTCGGGTAAAAAAAGCAGTTAACAGAGTGGTTAGTAAAACGAAAAGGTAGATAAGTATATACAGTAACAGTAATGATTCATTTATTTTATAATATAATTTATCCGTTCGGCCGGATCGCATTCGTCAGCTTGTGTGCTATTACGAGATAAAACAGCTCTGAAATACAACGTATTATAAATAAAAAGGCTGCACGATAAAATTCAAATTATGGTACGATGCTGCGAAAGAATCGTATCATAATTTCAATTAACTCTTCATCTGTTGCAAATAATAAAACAATAGATAAACAATTGACCTGGGTGAAATTCCTCCTAGTGACAAGTAAGGGGTTAAAAAAATCTGGCACTCCGGGTGCCGACAAAAGTTAAAACTTGGTATCGGTTCCGGTAACGGTGCCGTGAATTCAATAGTTTTCCCATCTCAAAAAATTCCCAAAGCGCCTAAAGAAGTTTTCACTTAAAAAACTTTTATACTGGCATCAACACACGAGTGGTCAAAAAGCATCGATTTGTTTTGCTTCCCGCGTCGACAATCAAAATAAATGTAATACTTAGATACTAACATTTAAGTGTAACCGTGAAAGTACCTAATGCCTATTATTCGGGCGGATCATGCGCAACACAACGAGAGCATTCTGCGCAAAGTAAGAACGTGGGAAGCGCCAGAAAGTGCCGAATTAGTTTTATTTCAATTACACGTAAAATATACATTATTAAAAAAAGCAGTAGTACAATACCTCGGTAGTATAATTTTATATTAAGTATGTTATGTATAAATAAATTACTCGGTAGCACGCAAAGTTTTTGAAGTGAAAACTTCTTTGGCGGCGTTGTACACTTTTTTGTAATGGGTAAAAAATGTTAAACTCGCGTCAGGGCCTGATCGAAAATTCGTAAGACAGATGCAGAGTAGACAGCCGGCGCGGCGCGGCATAGGAGAGGAAGTATCCCCCTCTCTTTCTACGGCGCGGCGAAAATGTATGCCTGCGCCTGCTGTTTCGTTTAGGCGGCGCAGGGCGCCTGCGCGAATGTTCGTGTGTATTTATGTTACAGCGTGCTACGCGCATCCATGGAAATGCGCAACGTTAATATTTAAGTTTTCTGCCGGCACTCCCGGAGTGCAACCCGTCGTTTTTTTTTTTGGAAATAAATACATTCTAGTATTAGACGTAATTTTGCGTTTTTTTGTCAGTAAAATATTATACCTTTATATTTTTACTGTGATTAATCCCTTTAAAGTATAATGTGATATCTATATTAAATATATATATATATATATATATATATATATATATATATATATATATATATATATATATATATATATATATATATATATATATATATATATATATATATATATATATATATATATATATAATTTATAGTTTATTTTCGAGTGTAAAAATTAAATGTACAATCAATTTTACTTTTATTCTCCCTCACAAGTATAACAAAGGTGCACATTTTACAGTTATGCGATGTGCGGAAATGCGATAATACGATCTTTTCTATGGTTAATCATGATGTACAACTGATTGAGCAGGTGTACAATCCTCAACAAATTGTAATGCCTCTAGATAGGCAAGGCGCCGTTGAGTCTGTCTGTGTCTGAACCCGATTTTATCTGCTTTTTTTTATTCCTTGCACATATCGTCTGTCAGTTGCGGACGGTAGGGACGTGATGCATGTAATTTACGACATAATAATACTACTCACTTCCGGAATATCTCTCTATTGGTGGAACGAAATTAAAGAAGGCGGGAGAAGATCTTTTATGCACCTAAGTGAGCTTACCGAGGTCTTAGACTGAAGTACCGTTAGTAGTTGCCAAAAGTTCCAATTGTAAAATTATAGTAGAAGCCATAAAAATTTCTAGGTCAAAGCTTAGATATGTTTCATAAAATCTTATAAAGTAGTATTGTCATCACTCTAGACCGGTTGTGTGCGGCCCCCACTTCCCCTCCGTCTTCGACCGCGCAGCCGCCGGGACCTGGACTCATCTATGTGTGATACTGATAAGTTTCATATAATACGTTCTATGAAAACAATTGTAGAGCTCAATTAATCGGAGGCTTACTGGTTTTTGTATCGACTAATGCTGTGCGCATCACTCCGGACCGGTTCCGTCCCTCTCACGTCACCCGCCTGACCTGGACACACACATGTGAAAATAAATCTTACTCGATCGTGCATATTGTGTTTGTGCTAAGTAGGTATGATTGCCGCGGCGGTGCGGTGCGCGCGCACGCAAGCGATCACTGGCTGACTGATGGATGAACAAACGTTGTTTTTTCGTCACTGCTCTGCGAAAGCTAATTTAAAATGTTCAATGTAACATTTATAAAAAAACAAATTCATTAAATTTAATGTTCAATTAATGAAACACAATTTGGTTTGAGCGAAACGAACACAATATTATATAAACTGTTTTTGCTTCACTTCGTATTTCTACGAGATATAGATATTTGCTGAGAAAAGTTGCCCACACAATGTACCTAATAGGTTGAATCTTTCTTTAGGGATAAATTAATTTGTTAATTACGTTACTTACTTAGCAAATAAGCCATGCATGACGTATAAATTCCAACCTTTCCTTGAGTTTTAGAGCCCTTAGTCCTGTCTACACAGTATGCATACCCTATAGATGCTACTAACATGCATGTAGAGTGCATTTACCTATAATTATTAAATGCTATATATATATATATATATATATATATATCTTAATATATATATATATATATATTTAATATCGGCTACGTAGTTATAGATGTTTGCCAATAATCCTACTAGAGTGGACTTAAATAATGAAGAACTAGGTCACAGATTGCTAGTATTATAGACACTGGTTTGGATGAAATGTGATTCGCTAGACATAAAAGTTAGATTGACGCTGACGCGGATGATAGGTTTCCAACCGAAAAGTCCTAACGTTAAACTTACGGATGATTCAAATCTGGGATATAGAATGTACCTATAGGTAAATTCTATATCCCAGATTTGAATCATCCTTCTCTACCTGTGGCCATCTTGAATTAATTTTTGATTAAATTGAATAAATTGCTCTCTACACAACCTGTCCTTTGTAACGCCATAGAGAACGCTCTATGTAAAATACAGAAAGACGTGAAAGAAATACTTTAATTACAAGAAATAGAATATGTTAAGAATAAAAATACCTAAAGCATACCTAGTCGAATAAATAACATAAGGTTATGGTTTACAGGTAAATCACATACGCGGCGCAGGTCTTCAGCTCGAGACCAACGGAATAAAAGAAGTAAGGGTAAATTCTATCCAAATATAATGTTTAACAATTGAAATCGAACTGCACTATTCTTCAGCTAAAGTGAATGCAAAATATTTATTTCATTTTGTTCGTCTGTTTGATGATGATGCATGGCATCTACGCTTTCTTAAACATATATTTATGATGTATACCTCTATGAAAGTACTTATTTTAAATTGAAATTCCTCCGCGGAGGTATATATATGTCTGTACTCGATAAACTTCTAGGCGGTTATTACTAAAACGTAGAGAATATCCCCGTATGGAGACACGTTCATAAAGTTAGTACCTATAAAATTAGTTTGCACAGAACGGCCATAATACAGCCGCTATAAACTCTCCCATAGAGGCAACGCCTAAGTATACGCCTGCATTCACGTTCACGACGGTAAAACACTGTCGTAATAGAATCTAATAATCGTAGTAGGTAGTATTACACTATCGTAAATTAAATGTTAAATCTATTAATATAATATTTACTGTAATTTGTATCATAAGCCGTATGTATATTCTTGTTGAAATAACGATCAGGTTGCACTCGGCTGGATCGCGTCCAGTTCAACGCGAACTTGATCAAGATCTTCGGCGGGGAGTACGACCGGGCGCACCACGACTCCGTGCCTGCGGAGCCCAGGGCCGTTGCCGACTGGAAATTCCGGGAACTCGATCGAGACAAAAGTGGCTCCCTGCAAAAATCGGAGTATAGGGGGCTTCGACGCTTAATCAAGAAGGTTTGTACAATTTTAAAGTTTTTGCCTTTGGTTATCTCTTTGCGACAACAAAAGTGGCTGATTATTTTGCTCCTGCTTGTTCTTGTTTGATTGTCAATTGTGCCGCGAAATTTGACTTATCACCAGGGGGCAAGAATAAACATACCCATCACGAGACATTCGTATTGTAATCGAAAACTGACGATAGTACGATTCTCGTTATACTTCCCATACAATGTGTAGTCATCCTCTAAAGGTCTTCAGCCTCGGGTTAGCCTCATGGTCGGTCAAAAATATTTTCCTGAGTTCTGGCTCGGGTTTTCTGTTCCATTTTTTGAAGCCGACGCTTTCATGATCTTCGACGCCATCGAGCCGAATGTATTTTACATTATGTTTAGGTGGTGAAGCCGAAGCGCTGCGCACGCGCATGGGCGCCTGGTTGCGACGCGGACGGCAACGGAGAGATCGCGCGAGCAGAGTGGACGGCCTGTCTGCTCGCCAACCCCGAACCGCCCGCACCGGACTGTGAGTACCTTTGTGCTGTACGAATGAAACAACAATTCTTCTTGTTCAAGGGATTGGTGGCTACAGCCTTACTCTTACAACAATATTAATTTAAAAAATATTGATTTTTGTATGCATTGTCGACGTGACCACTATTCGGCAAAGGCTACCCTAATTTTTAGGGTTCCGTACCCAAAGAGTAAGAAGCGGCCCTATTGCTAAGACTCCACTAGGACTCCGTCTATCTGTCTGTCTGTCATCAGGCTGTATCTCATGAACAGAGCTATACAGTTGAAATTTTCTCAGATGATATATTTCTGTTGCCGCTATAACAACAACTACTAAATCAGAATTAAATAAATATTTAATACAACAAACGTAATTTTATAGATAATGGTATGGAACCCTTAGTGCGCGAGTTCAACTCACTTACACTTGGCGGTTTTTTATTGCTGTAAAAATATATAAAGGGCAAGTTTATAGTGTATTTTAAGAGCCAGTTCAGTTCATCAACAAAATATGTCCGTATCCTTAGGCCAATGGCCGAGTAACATATTATAAAACGTAGCTACTTACGATTACTTACTCATTCTACAGTTTTCATTTTATTTGAGGTCGTGATATAAAAATGTAGAAAGAAAAAAAAACAAACCGTGTCCAGAAAATAAGAATCGCGAAATAAGACATATGAGATTATAACGGTGAGCAATGTCGTTTTATGTCCACATTCCGAATTTCGTATTTTACGACTGCATTTGGCGTCTCATTTGCATGGTAATCCTAAATGCAAATTTACAAACAAGATATAAATTCACATCTTTTTGCCTTACGGTCAGCGTTGTTGTGCTGTAAGGTACTTGCAAAACAATCTCTGAATCTACTACAATGTTGCACAGAAAATAAAATAGATACCTTCTCGTTTAGTAGGTAGGCATAAATGTAAAGAAAATTTGTAGATGGGACCGAAAGTGAGATTATTGTCAATCGAAACCAAGATTAAAACTAGTTAATTAATACACACTTCTAGCACACTTATTTTTAGCTTTTCTTATTTAAAATATATAATCAAACATATACTTACGTTGTGTATACTAGGGGGTGTTCATTAAAAAGTGAGAATGACTATGATGCAATTTATTTTTAATTATCTAAATGTTATCTTATTTGACGACACTTGATATATCTTTTATCTAAAGCTTAAATTTCGTTTTGAAAAAAATTTCTTGATCCCTTAAAAATCGTGAGATATTCCTCTAACCGTGGAAATAGGTAGAAATCACTAGGAGCGAGGTCCGGTGAATACAAAGAGTGTTCCATCAATTAAAAGCCAGCTTCTTGAATAGGGTATTCTCGTTGGTCAAAATTAAATTAATAAATCATGTTATTTACATAGTCTTCACTTTAGGAAACACGAATATAGTGTTAATTTATTACAAAACCTTATGATTGATTAATAATTTCAAAAACAATCGAACTTTTATCGTCTGCATGTCAAGTGATCACAAACGTCGACCGCCATTTTATTTTCATAAGTGACGTCCAAAGAGCAGATACGAGCTGTAGGTAGACAGTGATTAAATGATAAATCTTTATATTGTGACTTCAAAATATATTTAGTGGCATTGCACACGATTTATAACAATAGCCGTCGGTTATTTATAAGTGGAAAGTAAAAATCTACCAAGGATAGACACGGTGATATAAGCAAAGTTCTGTGCTCATAATACTGACTTATATTCTACTGAATGCAGGAATATTTAATAGAAGTACCTACTTTTATTACCATTTCATTTGTAAAGATTATAAGCTATTAATACAAAAGACATAATACTGTGCATTATTGATGAAAAGTTTAAAATCTAGCATTTGTACCTGCTGGTATGACGTCACCATGGTGGCGGCTGTCGTTTCGGCGCCAGATTGTTTTGCGTAGTTTTCAAATTATATTTTTTAACATTTAGCGTCTTAATTTTAAGAAAATAAAAATACCACGTGTCTTAAAGTCACATTAAGAACATATTAAAGTAGATTTTAAAAAATCGTAAAATTGCCTCTTGCAGCCATCGCAACTCTTGACTTGTGCGCGGGGTCGTTATCTTGGTAAACAAAACAACTTTAGCGAATGTGCCACGAAGTTTCTTGCGTATTTCCTCGTGTAACTTGGCACAATGATTAAGATATTCCTTCAATACCACCCCTTGGCTGTCCCTGAAAAGAGAGTCGATGATCTTACCGGCAGATGGAATCACCTCAAATTTCTTCGGCGTTAGAGATACTTAACGGTCTCTTCCAATTCATGGACTGTTTTTTGTTTCCGGGTCATAATGATGAAGCCATGTTTCATCCATAGTTATGAATCGAGCCAAAAATCGGTCAGGATCTTGTTGTAACAAATCCAAACAGCTTTGTGAAATTCTCATATATTTGCGTTGCGTATAATATTATGGACAATTCCTATCGAAATCTTTACTTCTTCAGCTATAAAACGAACAGTAACACGACGATCCGCAAAGTCTTTAAATTTTTTATTTCTTTGCTAGGAGAATATATCGCATTATCACTATTTATAGAAGACCCCTCGCATTTTAATCCTTTTTTTATGGACCTGCCGTAAACGTAAAGTTACACACGTAATTAAATTGTTACTATTATTATTTAGGGATGTAAAAGTCAATTGTAGAAAATTAATTAGGGAATCGTATTGTTTTACTAAAATAAAGTAAAATAAGTAAAACAATGCATGTCCCTGGGTCAGTGCAAATGTGTGTGCAAACATAATAATAATATATAGTCTCTCTTCGTTTCTTCATGTCGTTGAACGCAGACGACGACAGTGGACCGGAAGCGGAGCCCGACTACAACGAGGAGGAGCCGCCGCCGGACCCCAGCGCAGGTGAGCTTTCATCTTCATCTCCCTTACCTTTTCCCATTTTATATGGCGTCAGCGCAGTATGTATTTTCCCTCAATGTCCATCAATTACCCGCACTTCCTTGCCCATTGGCGATAGTCTATATAGGTAGCGATAGGCTCTATAACGCTAACGGCCTAGGTTGCCACTAAAACAAACTTTATTTTTCAGTGTTACCAGGCATCATGAGGAACTCGTTTGCCCCGGATGGGCCCGACGCAGACTCGAGGAGGGAGGACGAAGCTAACGATTGTCTCACAGACCGACAAGCGGTCTTAGATGAACAGGTTTGATAATACTTATGCCATGTCTGCGTGTTATAGACTCTATATGTATTAACAGAAAGATCTTAGCAGTGCGCAAGTAGATCTAATGTGCATTTTAAGATCACAGGAATCTGTCTGGGCGTAAAACACATTTTCGGCCAGGGGATAAGTAAAAACATTTTGCGATCGCTCTAGATCCACTCAGCTGATCACATGCGTGTGTGGGATTTTTTAAGAATTTAATTAGTATCTACCTGGGGTCTGGAGTATATTCCTTTTCTTGCCAATAAAATGTATGTTTGATATGTACTGTCATGTCTGCGTTCTTTGAACCCTATTTGTAATATTTTATTGCAGAATCAAAAGTAATGCATAATATTATGTTCATAAAATATAATACGCATATTATTATAGTGAAATAGCATTCCATGTTTATATTTCATCAAAAATACTACATATTTATACGTCGTTCAGTAAATATGTATAAAATTTATTTTACAGATATTTAGAAAAGATAATCTTAGATACCTAGTCATAATTATATTTGTATTTCTGCCGTCGATTAAAAATACTATATTTCAATAATTTATTAATCATTAAATATATCTAAACTGTAGAAGCGTGAGGTAAGTAAAATAAATTTAAACGTTGATGAGAAATGTGAAATACACCTTAAAAAATCTGGCACATCAGTTTTTGCACCCATTATAATTTTAGATTTCAGTGGCATCTTGCTGGGCGACTGCGCACGCGACTTGCTGAGCGTTTTTTTTTTTTGTAATGTGGTATTTAATTGGGTACTAATTTGCCTAATTAATTTTTCGGAGACCAGTGCTGCTCCCATTATAAACAAATTGTTTGAAGGAAACAGAGATATCATTTAAAATTTTGTCTTGAGTATGCCCTAGATTGAACCCTTCAAACTATTTTTATAGATAATGTACGGAACCCTTTGTATGCGAGTCCGCTCGCACTTGGCTTGTTATTTATATTTCTTGTAGTTTAGCTGGACCATTATGGCTGTGCATCAGGTGAGATCGTGAAGCTTTTTGTTCGCACATTTGCCATTAGTGGCCGTTTTCCGCAAATGTGCGACGATAACCTTCACATTCTCAATTTAAACTGTAAACAGGAGTTCATAAAATTGTTTGAAGGGTTATCTAGGGTATATTGAACACAATTTTTAAATTATATCTGCGTTTCCTTTTAAATTATATCTGCGTTTCCTTTTAAATAATTAATTTCAAATGGGGACATCACTGGGCCCCGAAAAATTCATGTACTTATCTCCCTAATTTTTTATATGCTGTTTCTAATTTTTTTAGGTTACGATTGAGCAAACGATCGTAATTTTTGGGTTGTACTTAGGTCCCGGTAAATTGGCTTTGGAATTTACGCTGGTGTCTTACAAAAGTCTTGTTTGTGGCAGTTGTGAATTTAATGATCTGAATTTCGACAAATGCGTTTAATAAATATTAAACGTATTTTCGGCGATTTACATACAACTCAAAAATTACACTTGTTTGCCTGGGCCCTTAGTATATCTAGTAATTACCTACCAACGTACGGAAAATTTTCCTGGCCATGGGAAAACGTAATTGTAGATACATCTTGTGTGGCGATTAATTAATTGTAGTTAAATACACAAGTATTAGCAGTGGCGTAGCGTCACTTTGCGTGACTAGGAAACCGGGGCGTTTTGTAATTGACATGTATATGGTCAAGAGTATACCCATTTAGTTCGAGTTCCATGTGAGTTTTGTTCAGTAAATCCGCTATATCACGATTTACTAATTATTGCCAAAAAGCTCGACTAATAAATACTACCATTTTTCCGCTATGGTAAATTGTGAGACATTTTTAGATAAGTACTCAGGTAAATGTGTTGATGACTGGGTCAAAAATAAATTATTCGTTACAGTTTATCACATATCAAAATAAAACGTCATAAAACAATCATTTTATTACTGCTACTACTTTCGGAGGACGGGAAGTTTGGCATTGCCGGATTAAGCGAGGCCTTGACAATAATTCCGGCAATCCTATTCCCGCCGAGGCATGTATAGTGCTTTTCTCAATAAATGTGAGGAAATAACCAACTATGAAAATATTTACCGAAAGCAATTAATGTTTACTGCAAAGAGAACGAGTAAACTTCTTTCTTTTTTATTGTTGTTGGCGATTAAACTTCGTTGAAGCTTATTTTGCCAGTGTCTAGTTAACCCATGGCGCCAATTTCTTTATTCCTAACCCTAATCTAACTATACAATCAAAGGTTGGTGTAGGTCCTTTGATAGCTTCAAGGGAGCTTCTGGCAACAAATCTATACGAGTCCACTGGTTTTCATAGCCGAATGAGTGGCGGACGGCGTCTAAAGACGCCCACCACAGTCCGCAAATAAATATCACTACAGCCGCACTATGAGTGTCCACTTTAACCATTTTACATATTGTCCATGAGCATGAGCATTTATAACACTAAACTACACCGATTTTATATTATAAAGTCCACTAGAATCAATTTGCAAAATAATTTAAAGCAAAATCCAACTGAACCCCTTGACTTCCCGCCAAAAACTCATCAACGAGTATACTGTCAATCACTATGTGGTTTGAAAGAATAGAGACGGCTTTCCAACGTTTTTAAGTGCAAAGGAAACATAGCCCATACAGCCCAGTCATATTTTACGCATAAAAAGTAATACTCGTACTGTAGATTTTATTCTTTCGCAACGTACGAGTAAATTAAACATTTTAATAAAAAGTAATAAGTCACTTTGGAAGTGTCTCTCGCGCAAATTATTCAGTTTAGAAAAAAAATGGTATTAGAAACCTCAATATCATTTTTGAGAACCTATTCATAAATATCCCACAAGTATGGGTTCTATATTTGTGTGAATAAATCTTAATGCGGTTTACAGAATACATCTACTTAAAAAGTATCAACAGTATAGTTCTTATAGTTTCGGAAAAAAGTTGCTGTGACATACGGACTGACAGACATGACGAATCCATAAGGGTTCCGTTTTTTGCCATTTGCCTACGGAACCCTAAAAATGATCGATGAGTGCATATTTTATAATGTGGTAGCAATTGGCTGTATGACAAATGATGAAAGTAAACTCTAACCCTCATATTCATAAAAAATAACAAACGTTTGCTAAACCTATTTTAGTTAAAATATGTTTTGTCTCATTCTTTCAATGTCAAATATTGAAAAGAGAAAAAAGGGCAAAACATGTTTTAACTAAAATAGGTTTAGCAGACAGTTGTTAATTTTTATGAATATGAGGGTAAATGTCTTTGCCAAATGTAAAAACAGAACTGTCATCTGAAACGTCAATGTTACTGTCTTGACATTTCGAATACACTTCTTTTCGTCTTCTTGTTTTGAGCAGCGACCAGTAATGAATTTCCATACTACTTTCCTGGCCTTGGCCAGCAAAGAAATGCATGAGCCAAGAATTACAAACTTTGTATCTTCTTTTTACTATAATAATGCCCACATTTCCGAGTATGTTTGAGAAAACTAATATTAACAGGGCTATTTGACTCCAATAAAGCATGACGTCACACTTTTGCATATCATACAGCCCTGCCAAAGTATAAGATCAAAAATCTAATACGTTCATAAAAACTAGTTGCGTAATCGATTATGATCATTATGTTAATCGGTAAGGCATCGAAGGGACGTCTAAAAGGGCTCCGTTAAAAATGCCATGTCATGTAATTTTCTCATGTAATAATAAAAAGTAAAAAAACTAAATCCTAACTACGACAAAAAACGACGCTGAAACAGTATAAAACAAGATTTTCAGAATACTGAACTGAACAAAGTTGCTAATGTAGTTGCAAGTAAATGGACACAGTAGACTCTAGTCTCTACCAAGATGCCTTCGTTGTAAATTGACAATAATGTCATACAATACTATTCTGAAGTATGCAATATTTACTATGTAGAGATAAATTTTCATGTATGGAAAGGCGTAGTCACACGTTACATATACCTACCTAGCGTAGCACTTTGATAACGTGTGACTACGCCTTTCCAAACATGAAAATTTATCTCTACATAGTGAATATTGCATACTTCAGAATAGTATTGTATGACATTATTGTCAATTTACAACGAAAGCATCTTGGTAGAGTCTACTGTGTCCATTTACTTGCAACTACATTAGCAAATTTGTTCAGTTCAGTATTCTGAAAATCTTGTTTTATACTTTTTCAGCGTCGTTTTTTGTCGTAGTTGGGTTTTATTTTTTTTACTTTTTATTATTTCTACTATTTTGGTGTTAAAGTGTATTTGTGGCGCATAATATTAACAAAAGTTAAATTGATGAACTAATAAGAGGACCTGGGAAGATTTCTTAATCTATCTAGTTCTGCTAACAATCGACTGTCATGTGGATTTTTAAGTAATTTATTATGATTCAAGGCACTTAAATAAACAATCCCTCTATGGTTTTAAAATTTCACAACAACTGCTCTACATTGCATAAAGCGATTCACAGTTCCCGTGATCCGCGCTTTACTCTTATCGCTCATATTTAACATCATTAAAGCATTCTTGTAATTATGTACAAGCATAAAGTACTCGTGAAGCTCTTTCAAGTGATACCAAACACGGTATATTTATTTTAATTTTATATTAACATAGAACTTTTTGTCCGCTAGAGGGCGCAATACTAAATTCGGTGACAAGCTTTATAGCTCATAACCAACAGAATGTCAAGGCCCTTCTAATGGTACTGCAGTGGTCTTATTCTGATAAGTAGTAAAGAAGCTATGAACGAAAAGATGTGAATTATATGCAATCAGCCCATGAATACAGGTAAAGTCACAAGCAAATGCTAGTAATATATATATTCAAAATGTACAAGTAAAGCGCTTTCAAATGATACCAAACACGGCATATTTATCTTAACTTTATTTTTTTACTCTGTATGTTTTGTCCACTAGAGGGCGCCACATTAGATTTTGTGAAACTCCATATAGCCTATAACCAGCGGACAATTAAGACGCTTCTAATGATATGTCATTTGTCGAATTCTGAAAAGTAGCTAAAAGTTACGAGGGAACAGATGAACATACATACATACATAGCCTGTCAAAATCATAACCCTCCTTTTGCTTTGCCGTCGTCGGGTAAAAAGATGTCAAACACATTTAATCTTCCAAAAGATTGCATAACCTTTTATGAGTAGTATTTTTTATTTTATTAACGTTGTTTTCTATTTAAATGTAATTTCTGAAAAATCGAAGGAACATTTATTAGTATCGAATACAAAAAAAAATAATCGAATCACGTTTGTAACTGATTTCCTTCCATCCCATAAAATAATCTAAGATTCCATACGATTTTCTCCCTTATTTACTGTCAAACCACTGCAAAAAAGATATCTACTTATTGTCGTATAACACAAACTTGACATTTTTCGGTTTTTTTATTTTTTTACTATATTTTGACACGAGACTAGTTCATTAACCCCCGTTTTAAATATATCAATTACATTCTTAAGGTTCTGTAATTAGGTTCAAATTGAAAAACGATTAGTTGATGACGTAGGCGCACTCTCCACGAGACTATAGCGCACTCCCCATGAGACTATAGCGCACTCCTCACGAGACTATTGTATTTATGATTTACAATTTTCGTCTTTATTCCCTGTGCGTTAGAGTTGAATATAATTTTTGTCTTGTCTTTCTTTCTTGCCAAGAGTGTATTATTATGTGTATTTACAATTTTTTTTCAGTTTGAGCTTTATTGGTGTGCAGAAAATAAGCTAGTGTTTGAATTTTTTGTAAGTGTGCATTTATAGCGACACAAATTATTTCTGTGAATGTGTTTTTTTTTAGATGTAGTAGTAGCTTACCCCCGCACCAAAAGCGGCAGAAAGTTTAGTAAGAAGATTTGTCTGCGTGACTCATCCTGTATTAAATGATCTAAGTACAAATCCCATAAAAATTTCTGTTTCGGCGTTTAGAAAAAAGTGTTTGATTTGACTAGTGGTCATCTGGCGGATTCATAGAGATGGCAATCATATTTTTTTAATGAAGTTTTTTTTTATGCCCCAGAAAGCAGGCGGGTCGGTTCTCTATGTGCCAGAGTGCACAGGGGACGGGCGGTACGCGCGCGCGCAGTGCTACCGCTCCACCGGGTACTGCTGGTGCGTGCACCAGGACACCGGCAAGCCGATCCCGGGCTCCTCGGTAAAGGACGCCCGCCCGGACTGTGACGCCGCCCCGCAGCATGCCAGCCCCATGAGAGGTATTGACTACGAGAACAACCGTAAAGAACATTAGCTTAGGCCTAGCTCACAGACAAAAAGCCTTGAGGGAGGTCATTGACATAGATTATATAAACCACCTATCTCAAATATTAAATTGGCCCCTGTTCTATTTTTTAATGTAGGGCGGCGTGAATTTTATCATAATAAGTAAGTACCTACTTATTATATTTTCAAACAATTAAATTTTGTTATAATTACCCAAGATAATTTATAGAAACGAAGTTCCTTTTCGGACGGTACAGACTTGGCTGGCTAGGCAAAACGCATTATTTTCTTTACACTTTTCTGCTTTCCTGGAATTATTCTTACAGTATTTTAACACAAATCAAAGCATTTTTAATTATGTTTTCGTATGGTTTTCGCTTCTAAACTGTCAAAAGTACTCGACGTACAGATAAGAGCTAATAAGCGACTAAATAAAGTTTATGAATATAGCTACGAAACAGTGACATATTGTCTCTTCTCTAATATACTTTAATACATAATAACTCTTTGTGGGAGGCCTATGTCCAGCGGTAGACTTCTTATGGCTGCTATGATAGCTCACAGATCGCGTCGCTACGACCTTGCTTTTGTTTGTCCTGACCCTGTCTCTTATATCTTAATTAGTAGAACGGTACATTGGATAAACAATGGATAATTGGCTCTGTATCACATTTAACTAACGCTCCAGCAAATAATGTCGTTAAGTCGTGGTTTAACGATAAACGTACCGACAAATTGTTTCACGAAATGCGAAATCGCTTAGATAAAACTGCTCAGTTCGTCTGCTTAGTTAGATGGCTACAATTTGTTGTTGCGTGCAAGTGTTACAAAAACCTGTTGCCATTACATTACTAAGCATAAATTGCCTGTCCAATAACCAACTAACAAGAAAACAAACATCTTGTTTACTTTTAAACCCTAATTTAATAGGTTGAAGTAAACAAGGCAAATCGTTATAACTTCAAGGCAAGATCTTTACACTAATCCTAATCTTTGTGTTATTTTATGCTGTTTATATTGTGATCATTGCTTCGGTGTTACTAGTCTTTTGTTTTTTTTTTTTTGCATCACTTTAACCGAAGTATTTGCTTTTTAGGGTTCCTTACCCAAAGGGTTAAACTGGGACCCTACCAAGGCTCTGCTGTCCGTCCGTCTGTCCGTCTGGCTGTCTGTCACCAGGCTGTATCTCATGAACCGTGATAGCAAGAAAGTTGACAGATGATTTTCTGTTGCCGCTATAAGAACAAATACTAATACCAGAATAAAATAAATACATAAATACTCTGATATAACAAACTGGATTTTTATAGATAATGGTACGGTACCCTTCGTGCGTGAATCTTACTTGCACTTGACTAGCTTTATTTATTTCCGTTGCGAAATTACCTTTTTTTTATCTATTTGCGACTGTTTCAAAAATATTGCCAATGCGATTGTTTTTTTTAATTTTTATGTGTTGTTAAAAATATTTCTTAACAAAACATTCTATTCTTGATATCATAGTGCATATTTTTGGACAGAAACATTTATAGGTCAATGTCCTCTGTTCAAACACCACCTGGCATCCTCTTTATTGCATACAGTCGTACATAGTTTCAGGTAGATAATTAAAACTATTTAAATACGTGGGGCGCACTATAAGTTTCCGGAATGAATATGAAAAAATACTATTAAAGGTACAAGATTAATTTATTGTGTTTCAAAATAATCTCCCTTGGCGTCTATGCACTTTTTCATTCGATGAAACCAGTTTTGAAAACTTTTGTGCCACTCCTCTGTGGTGACCTCTGAAACGTGTTTTTCATACTCCTCGACAGCCTCTTCTGGTGATGAAAATCGTTGACCGCGTAATTGGTTCTTAATTTTTGGGAACAGAAAAAAGTCACAAGGTGCCAGGTCGGGACTGTATGCAGGATGACTCATGAGTTCTACATTTTTCGCCTTCAAAAAGTCGTTTGTCTGTCTGGCCGTGTGAGAACTAGCATTGTCGTGGTGCAGGATGATACGGTGTTTACGGTTATTTTTACGGAGTTCGTCAATAACTTCCGGCAAACAAACGGTCGTGTACCAGTCACTATTCACTGTACGACGATTCTCTAAAGCAACAGTAGCCACGTGTCCAGTTTTATTAAAAAAAGAAGCAATCATCCGCTTAGATGCACTTTTCACGCGCGCCACTTTGGTTGGTTTCGGCTCATCTTGAAAGACCCATACGCTCGATTGCTGCTTTGTTTTGGGATCGTAGCAATAAATCCATGTTAAGTCACCTGTTACTATGTCCCACACCAAATTTGACGCACCTTCGTTGAATCTGGTAAGCATGGCACTGCACCAAGTGACGCGGTCCGTTTTTTGAGCCTCGGTCAAGTTGTGTGGGATCCACCGCGAGCACAGCTTTCTCACACCCAAATGTTTGTGTAGGATTAATTGTATTTGACTCATGCCTATTTCTAAGGATGCGCGAATTTCATGGTAGGTCACATGCCTGTCTGTTTCAATCATACGGCGCACAGCATCGATGTTTTTGTTGGTCACAGCGGTGGACGGCCGACCATCGCGAGATTCGTCACTGAGATTGATACGACCACGCTTGAATTCTGCAAACCAGCTACGTATATAAACAGTTGTCTTGCATGGTGCTTCATTGCCAAAAGCTGTTTCAAGCCGAGCGATGCTCTGTTGAGCTGTCAAATTACACTTAAAATCGTAGAAAATCATACTACGAAAATTTTCCCGAGTTAAATCCATGTTGATGCAGACACACAATTTTTTAAATGGCGCCACAAGGTAAAAACAAAAGACAGTCAGATGAAACAAACTGCATTCTACAGCCAAAGAGTTCTATTTTCAAATGTTGCAATAAATTTTTAAATATTGTTTATGTAAGTGGCCAGTTCCGGAAACTTATAGTGCGCCCTATGTAGTATTTAAATTTAATTATAAAAGATATTATGTGAAGGAAAAAATATCAAAGACATATTCATGATAGCTTATAATGTACTATCTATTTAATTTAGCGGCGTCCCTGATTCGTCCTTTCATTGACAGGATGTCCTGAAAATGTGAAGAACAAATTTTTAAGCGACTTGAGGAATTTCTTCATCATGAAGATGACGAGTGCTACAAACGGCACTGGCCCAGGGTTGGTATTTCTTTAAATTTATTAGTAGCGAGAACTTTTGGAAATAAAATGCTATTCATAATAGTGAAAAAATTAGATAAGTACCTATATAAATCGCGTTACAAAAATGCGTTTCCTGTTTTACATCTATCACTTTGTTTTTATTATCAGTCCCCATAGCATGGCACCGGCGACAGCTTTTATCGAGCGCTATCTCATTCTACGCAATAGTCCGTCATGACACTAGTCCGTCGAGGAAAAACTTAATCTGGATTTATCAATAGTGCCATGCTACGGCAGCTGGAGCTCAATTACAAAAATACCAATTTAAGATGAAAATGGTGTCTTTTCATATCCACGTGAAGGTTAAGAACTAAGTTAATGGACCTGAAATGATAACGCCATCGGTTGTTTTTAATCTGTGTTATGGGCGGGATAATAGGTCCACTAACTTATTTGTTAAACTTTAAAATGAGTTTAATTCTGAGTCTTAATTTCCCAAAAACAGAGAAATGGTGAAATGGGGTGCGTCGAACGAAGAGCAAGCAGCAACATGGACGTACGTGATGTTAGACAAGGACAAGAACAAGGCGCTCGAGCGGCGCGAGTGGAAAGGCTTCCACCAGCTGATCGCCAACATGGCGCACTTGCGGAAGTGCGGGCGCAAGCTGCCGCGCTACTGCGACGTCAACCACGACACCAAGATCAGCATCACCGAGTGGATGGCGTGCTTGGAGGTTGTGCAAGCTTCGCAGGGACACGCCAGTGAGTTTGTTACAATCTAAATAGGCACCGAGCGGCGTTTGCATGGAGTTATATAAAAGTAGACTCTAATTAATGCAAATAAGGTTAATATTGAAATGTTTGTTTTTATCCCGAAATAATATAAGGTTACAGCTAGATATATTTTAAATGCAAAAGTTTGTTGCGCTTTCATGCTAAAACGGCTGAACAGATTGGAATGAAATTTGACATGCAGAAAGCTTATAACCTGGATTAACACAGGATATGTCAGGTTCCTGTGGGGTTGTCAAATACTTTTTGACTATGCGGACAGCGCCTCGGGCAACTACTAGTTAAAACAAGCAATTATATTAAAAAAACCCGACTGCATGAAAACTTCACTGGAAATTTTCGCCCGTTACTACATTAATTGGGATTTGAGATATTAAAACATCCTCATAAAAAAATATTTTAATATAGACTTCCTATTTCAGCCGAAACTTCGAAGCCGCCATCAAATCCCAGGAGGAAAGGACCGAACCCCCTAGAGTCCATTCTCAAGGCTGACGATTAGGCTTCGTCCAACAAAAACTGTCCGTGCCAGTGTTAGTGTTGTACCGGTCATATTTACGTTATTCCGTTGATGTATTGAAATAAACTCATTTTTGGACTAAGTTCAATCTGCTCTTTATAGGGAGTACAAATTTTGACGTACTAATAACAAAAAAAAACAAAAATTTCTGAATTCGGTAGTATTTTAAAATAAAACCGATTTTTAAAGAACATACTTTATGGACACGACGGTTCTCTTCTCTAGCTGAAATATTATCTAGTCAGAGACATGAGATCAACGATTTTATTAAAAATGTGTTTGATTCTATGGCCGGCGAATCAAATCATATTCATGTTACTCTTATGCTTTCATATCGGGTAAGCGACTGTGCCATGTATGAGTTTCTGTGAGATCCTTAATTTTTTTGACAAGTAGTATTGGCATGCCTTATTTTATTCTACGTAATCACGGACCAAGGAGTGGGATTTTATACCCGGCACATGTGTATATGTCATGGGCCAAGTGATAAATTGGGGCACTACTCGTAATGCCCGGGCATTCTGAAAACGACAAGCTAATTTGGGCGAACTGCGAAGTAATAAATTGTAATTTCCTTATTTATCACATTGCCTAGACATTATGATAATTGTCATGTGATTTTCGGGTAATCTGATATGATAATACACAGATACATTGCATGAGGGATTTACCTACAGTTGATTTATTTGAGGTCTTTCAACCAAGTCACGAAAGCGATTAATTTGATGACTTTACATGACATTATAATAACGGATGGTTTGATTATTTTAATAATTGTTATCATTATCACACTGCCCTCTCGTATTGGTAATTTTTTAAACTATGAGGGTATATATTATTAAAATGTCTTATTAATCACTTGGTCCATAATATATATAGCCATCGCCACTTCTTGACCAGGGGAAGACGTAATATTGTAAACACATCTCCGGCGATGATAACGAAGGCCTCAGATCATATAATTAGCTAATAATTAACGGACTCAATTTTGTGATCTGAGACATCATCACCCTCGGTGTATAATCTTGTAGTCCTAGTCTTGTTGAATAAATAGCTTTTTTAGGCTTTAGCTAGGCCGTATGCATATCAAATGTTCGCCACTTTAAGTCTTATTATAAAACACGGACTATATTTTTTACTTGGTTTAAATCATTATCCACCCTTAAGAATCCCCTTCCCTAGACTATTATATACCAACGTAGTCTAGGTTTTGTTTTGCAATGACATGTGAGATTTCGGCAGTATTTTTTAATTTTAAAGAAATTGCATATATCTAGGCATATAACTAGTTTTCGATGGTCAAATACGAACTTAAAAGACAATATTAGAGTGTAGAAGTTCTAAATACTGATGGTCAAATATGACATGATGCTTTAATATATGTAATTTCTTTGAAATTATATAGTTTCCCAAATATCTGACATGCCGTTTCAAAATAAAAGTTAGACTACGTTGGTATTACGATTCTATCTAGGGTAAGGAAACTCTTAAGGCGGCCCTTCCCGGCCTCTCTATCGTCAAACGCGAGCATAGTTTGAAAAGCTTGTTGTTTCATCCAGGGAAATGCTAGAAAAAGGAGCAAAGCAAAAAGAAAGATCAATTACAATGCCAGAATCACGTATGAGCATTTGTATGAAAAGTAAGATGGCTTGGTCGCTCTTAACACGTTTACAATAAATAAAATGACACTATCTCCATTGGTCAATATCAATTTAATTTGGGTAGATAGTAAGAAAGGTAGTCCGCTTTTTATATAACAAGACGGATACTTTTTAATTATTTGTAAATAAAGAGCATCTTTTAGAAGGAATCTATTGTTACTCTGTTTTGCAAATTATGACAGAAAAGATTTTTTTTTTAGAAATCATTTAATTTTGTTCTAGGTTAATATCCCAATAAATATTAAAATATAATAATTTGATAATGATTTTGAAAACAATATATCTAGTGGTAAATGCCTCTTGATATGCAAACAGTCTGGTGAATGGCAAATGTATTTGGTAGTACGTATGTAGTCGTTTTATAACAAGTATTGACTGAACTATTTTTATACTATAGTCATAAACATCATCACAAAATATTACGTGTAAAACTATAATATAACAATTGGTAGTTTTTATGTATCTTATGAATAAATTGACTGTTATAGATATCGGCTGGTTGATAAAGACGTACAAGTACTCCTACAGAAGCTGAGTGGAACTGAATGTGTTCATTACTAGATAATTAATACGGTCTGTTTCGACGTGTCAATAACTCAATAGTATGCGTTTCCCTGGCAGAAAAATACCGCATTTGATATTTGACTATATTTGTCGGTAACGTCCTGTAAATGTCTGTCAGTGTCAAATCCCCAAAAACCAAAAACATTTTCTGCTGGAGTATCTGTATATCGGTATTACCCCAGAAAGTTGTGATGTATCAAAAATTTACTAGCACAATAATTAGACGCTGATGTAAGGTTAATGTCCATGAATTTTTTTTTATTATTCCTCTCAAGACTCCGAAGGCATTCAAAATTTTGCTGGTAACTTTTGGCCATTTGTTGGATCTCGTAAACGGTCCGCCGTATGGTCATGATAAATTTTTTTTTACCCGCATTACTAAACATTTGTCGATTACCTCTGTAGAAACAAAACCCCCTAGTATTACCCTTTCGGAGAAATAAATATAAACTTTTTCCAGGAACGCATACGGTCAATAACGATAGTGCTCAGCTTTTGTCTAGCCGCGCCCATTTCTTGCGCAGATAAATATTGCTGGACAGAGGAGACGGTGCGTCAACTTTCTCACTCACCACTATTATAACAAATTCGCGCGCGCGCTTTAATTCATAAACAATGACATAACGGTGGTTCTCTACGTATGATCGTAACGGAGAAGAAGCATGTTAAGGGATATTTTTAAAATTTAAATAAGATTTTTCGTTTGAGCGACATGTTCTGTCCTCGAAAGAATACATGTATAAACTGGAAAACGAGTGAGGGTTTCTCGAAGCGCCACTAGGCAGTACAGAGCATTTTTAACCGACTTCAAAAAACGTGGAGGTTATCAATTCGTCCTAATTTTTTATGTATGTTCTCCAATTACCCGACAACATCTGGTCCCTGAACCAATTTGGAAAATTCTTTTTTGAAAGGATGTACTTTTCAGGAGGTCCCATAATTTTTTAATAAAAATCGGTTGTGTAGTTTGGTGTTGAAGTCGGTATTTAGTTTTGGAAAATTATGTTACATACATTCTAATACTTACTTGACCTTTATAACTGATGTAGGTAATTGTATATTGAATTGTAAAAAAAATCATATTTTTGTTCAATGAAACAGTTTTTGGATATAAAGTTCCAGTTTTTTTTGGAAATTCATACAAATTCACATTAAAAATAATGACTTATACTGGAAAGAGAGATAAGGACAAAGTATATTTTAACCAAAATATACTTACTAAACATTTATATTTTTGTTTTATGAAAAAGAGGGTTATATAGTGGCATGTGTATACATACGACAAAAAAAAAAAAACAGAATACGGCTTTTTCTGTACCAAAGGTTTCCTTCGGTAAGATTGATCTTTGTAGTCCTAAGATGAGTTTTCGAAGTACAGACACCTGGACTTTTAAGGGAGGGGGTATTTAGCCTTAACAAAGTTCGAGCTTAATAACTACATAAGTTTAGGTACTAAGACAAGTTTGGTATCACTTCCGCATGTATCGAATATCCGGATTTCAATTCTGGAATAAAATTTGGGTCAATATATAGCAAAAACATAACAAATTAAAAAAAAATAGAGACAAATAGTTCAAATATTTGTACTTTTCAGTAATCTGTCACTTTATATCTTATAAGGATCCTCTCCACAGTGATATGCATGGCGTGCAATGAATTTTAGAAGATACAATAAAAAAGGTTTAAAATTGCAATCTAAAGTTTCGCGAAAATTGAATTTAAAAAGATAATTTGTAGATGTATGGTATATGATATAATACGTACCTATCTATCTATTTTTTAATAATATTTATTAATGATTATAATATATTTTACATACCAGGCTTGACAAAGGGCTAAATACTGGCTGAGGCCTAGTAACCCAAGACATGTTATGATTATCATATTGAGATTTTAGACAAGCTGTCATGTTAAAATTTGTACTAATAATTTAATATCTCTGAAATATATTGAAAAGATTTTTTTACACACTTGTCATCAGATATCACACTTTTTTCTAGTCGAAAGAAAGCTATAGAATTTGCTATTAATAAATAACAAAATTATTATCAATACATATATTATTTATAATTATATTTTAAACTTTTTTAAATTCTCGTCCCAAAGTTATCTCAATTCCCATAAATGATTCGAATGAAATTGATGAGTTCAAAGTATGCATAATAACACACAACGATATTTTTTTATAGTTCCTCGTAAATCATACGGAAAAAGGTACAATATTATTCTACCTACGTGCATAGTCATCGATACACTTTTAATTTGTGGAACCGAATGTTTTGAAACAGTGACGTGTGGGTTTTGCATGGTATTTACCAATGATAACAACTCAACCTAAACCTATTAATATTATAATGACGCACACGAACAGGATGTCAACAGTAATAAGGCATGGTTCACATTAGTGCATATATAATAATTTCATAAATTATTTTTTTATTTCATAACTTTTTTTATATTTTTTAATTAAAAATTAAAAATTTCATAAATATTTCCTTTTTAATCTTAAACTTTTAAATCTTAAGTTGGGATCAAATCGAAGACGAAGGACATGAATACGTTTTTACAAATTTTTTAAGGTAAATAAATTCTAAAATTTTGTGTAAGATTTTGGCTTTAAATTTATTTTATTGTTCTGAATTCCCAACAAATAATCGCAATTTTTCTTCATTAAAGTTCTTCAAAAGTCATATTTGTTGAATGGATTAGCTATGATATCGCACACATAAATTGCATCTTAGGGAGAGGTTCCGCTGAAAATAACAAAATCTCCGCATAGAGTAAACTAGACAACGCTTAGAGTAAGCTGTCCTACGAAATCATATCAATCTCATTTGTGATTATCCCTTGTTAGTCTAAGTTTTTTAAATTATTAAATATTAATTTAAAATTTTGAAAAAAATTTCGTGTTTTTCTAGAATTTATTCATTTTTTAATATAAATAAAAACTTTCGATTATATTTTTAAATTCTTAAGTTTCTTTTTTAATCAGCCAAAAAAGAATTTATTCTTTTTTATTATTTAAATATACAAAAAGATAATAGAGCTGTTAAGATATTTTTCTTTTTCAATTATTCAAATTTGTGTATTTTATTTATATATATATATATATATATATATATATATATATATATATATATATATATTTTTTACATAGTTTACCATCTGAAACGTGCAAATATGAATTTAGCATCCTTAAGTTAAATACGAATATGATACCAAACTTGGGCCTAAGAACCAATCCTGCCAAAGGAAATCTTTGGTTCACAAAACGCCGTATAATATGTCGTACACACGCCACTATTAGCTGTCTACAAAGATTTGTAAAAATAAAGAAATATATATTATTTATTTTTTAAAAATCATAATATTATTGTTTGTGAATTGTTTGGGTATACATCCAGACCACGTACGCGAATACCCCCATATTCATAAAAAAAATTGCAACTGTTTGCTAAATCTATTTTAGTTAAAACATGTTTTGTCGCGACCCTTTTTTCCATATTTGCATTTGAATTTTGATTGAAAAGAACGAGACAAAACATATTTTAACTAAAATAGATTTAGCAAACGTTTGTATTTTTTATGAATAAGGGGGTAAATGTTTAAAAAGCACGACGGCCGTTAATTGAATAATATGCACGTACGTATGTAAGTTCTGTTTCATATCAATATTTGACAGTTAAAAATTGTTCGTTGTAGTTTTTGTAAACTAACAGTATTTTATGTTTAAGTATTTACATGTAATTCAGTGATGTATCTAATATTGCGTTTTATGTCGGGAGTGTAAAAAATATATAAACTCGAATGTCCTTCGACAGAATGATATAAAGCAATAAAATTATTGTCTCCCGGGTTGCACGTGGCGTTTTGCGCTCGCCACCCTATTGCATTTAGAGATATAATTAGTGCCTTCGATATGTTAAATACGGTAAAAGTTATTCGAATTCCGATCGAGTATTATGTTACTTGCTTATAAGTAAGACGATTGGCACTCTCCGCACCCCGCTGCGTGGCACGGGGACGCGGGGTCAGTGCTTTGTCCTATGCGTGTTTTCTATACAAATTGAGATACTTTCATAAAGTTCGGCCCCGTGTTTCGCAGCGGGGTGCGGTGCAGTGTGCGAATCGCCTAAGTCACCTTGCGTGCTGTAATGTGTGACTTAGCCCTACAACATTGGACTTCACTAACTGAAATTCCTTGTCTGATTTTGTATATATCGCCTTTCATTTCAACTCAACTACTAAGGCCACAAATGTATATCAAATCCGACTTATAATATCAGTCAGTATGAGTCTAGCCTTAGGGCGTTAAGTCAAAACAGGTGTATTTTATCAAGCTTTTATCTTTATATGAAAACTATTTATAATTTAGATAGGCAGTTTCAAAATATAAGAACTATGTGATATTTCTCATTATTATTATTATTAAAAATGATTCATTTAATTTAAGTGTAACTTGCTCACTCTGCTGTAGCTACGAGACTAAGTAAGTAGCTGCTCTTCTAATTATAGAATAGAAAATAATTTAACGTCCGGCAACCAAAGTTAGGTATTTAGCCGCGTTGTGACTGCAGAGAAAATACATTTTGCTATATTTTTCCTCTTCACGGGTAGTAAAATGAATAAATTACGATGTCTTACTGTAACTGGCCGCTATTTTTCTAACTATTCAGGTCCCGTTGTTGGGCAAAGCGAGCATCTTGGCCTCTAGCTGTAATCCTCCAATTGTTTTTCAAAGTAAATGACATCATCCGCCCATCTCTTGGGCGGCCTCTATTTATTCGGCCATACTAGTTGAGATGCATACCAAATTGAGGGCTTGACGAGAATGCAATCTTGACCAGTTTCGTTAATCCGATAACGTGTTTCACCGACTTTCACCCAATCTAACTTGAATTTTTGTAACCACTACATCTACATCGGTTATCTTTGTGATGCGCAATGTGGTGTCTTTTACGCGATATATTCGTCTCACACATAAAATGTTACGCTACCATTCTCGCTAGCATACCTTCAATTTGGAAATTTGAGCATCCGTAAGAGACCACTGTTGAGCACTGTAGGTTAAGTGTATATCTAAATCCGCATAATTATTAAAAATATATTTAAACGTTTAGTAAATCCAGCAGGAATCGTGTTTACACTAAGGCTAGACTGACATAGAAACAATTGTCACTGCGCCTTCCATAAATGCTTTAGGGCCGAAACACAAAACCGCGCGTTGCGACGCCGCAACGCCGAAATCGGCGCCGCCCTTAACGCAGATAATGTGGTGCGCGACGCGGTACACAATCTAGCTTAAATAAAGTGATTTATACAAATATTCGAGATACATAGTCTGAACTGCATAGTCTGCAGATAAAATCTAAATTTATTTTTGGCGCCTAGAAATTATATTTTAGTAGCACCGGCACCGTACGGCGAACTAAACTCGACTCGACTGGTGGATATGGACAAATAAAATGTCGCTAAGTAAATTAACGAATTGCAAAAAGACTATGGATTTTCAACACTGCAATAGACATACAGCTCTAAGCTATAAGTCAATAAATAGTGAATGTTTAAATAATATAATTTATTAAGTATGTATGTATGTATACAGTACACTATTAGCCAAAGCGAACCATAACGACAGTATAATCAGTATTACTCATCGATTTGGACCACCCGCTTGTACTCGTCGATGGTTTCGTTGAGGATTCTCTGGAAGATGCCCTCGAACAGCTGGTTCTTGACAGCGGCCTCGTCGGTGTGCAGCGCCGTCCACTCAGGCTCACAATGCCGCCACTCGGAGAACAGGATGTCGTCGATATGGTCGGAGCGACGTGATGCCACTACACCTGTAGCCATAATACACATTTAAAGGCCAGTCGAAATGTTCAAATTTTGGCTAAAAGACAAATCACGACGTAAAGCTGCTGCATTCTTGGTATGTTTTTAGACTTCTAAGGAGAGTCCTTAATTTTTCTACCTGAATTTTTCGGGGTCCAGTGCTGCCCCCATTTCAATTAAATCATTATAAGGAAACGGAGATATAATTTTGTCTTGACCAGGCTCTAGATAACCCTTTAAACTATTTTATCTACACCCATGCTATAAGTCCTCTATAAAAGTTTCTGAAACAGTTAGCTTATTGCCCACATTAAAACACACAGTGTCATAATAACCATTATATAACCCAAACGAGTGTTATAATGTTGTACTAAATTTCATTATGCAACGCAAACGAATGTTATAATATTGTACTAAATTTCATTATGCAACGCAAACTTGATCCCTAAATTTAAGCCCCTGTCCATCGCTGGGCGACAGTTTCCGGTGCTGGGTGTGGCTTTAGGCCCATTAGCCTGGGCTCTGTCTGCCCCGCAATGGACAGAGACGTGATATTATAAAAATTGGTCCAGAGTATCATCCAGAATACTGATAAAAAAAAATTTAAACTTCGATTTGGCCTGTCATTGTTGCTGAAACGTTGGTTTCGGAGGGTATGCGACGGAAAATAAATTACGATCAAAAATTTAAGTAATTATTATAATAAATAATTCTATCATTACCTAAACATAGTTTGTTTGTATTAAATACTCAGCAATACTTACTATGAATTTACATAGAGTTCTAACAACACTGTAAAACACCCTATGGTTTCAGAACCTTTTTTAGATTCATATCATGGGTGTAGATAAAGTTTTGTATGCAACTGTCATAATAAGGTGTGAAAACACTCATGTGATAAACCCACATTCGTGTTTTAATACCTTTTATTATACAACAGTTGCATTTAAATAACTGTTATGAACTACTGTTTACAGTTTAAAGTGAGAACGTGAAGCTTTTCTACGCACATACGCCAAAAGTGGCCGTTTTTCGCAATTGTAGTTGTTTATAAAATAGTTTGAAGGGTAATTTAGAGCCTGGTCAAGACAAAATTTTAAATGATGTCTCCGTTCCCTATCAAATGATTTATTTCAAATGGGGGCAGCGCTGGACCCCGGAAAATTCAGGTATCCCCTTAACTACATTTTGCATGCAAATAATATTCGACCTTTTTTATTGATTTAATTTATAACATCGTGGTTGGTTTTTAGTACGAATTTATTTTTTATATTTTTTCAAAAATAGTGTTGAGTGTCATTGCATTTTTCTCAGAAACATAGTATTTTTAAAAAAACTTGAATCTAAGACTCGGACCTGCATCTTCGTTGAATACTCGGGACCAAAGGCTCTACCCGCCTTGTGGATCCTCAGAATCCCAGATCTATTGTTTCCGCAAGGGATGTTGTCTTTATAGAAGACAAAATACCAGTTGCTGAGAAACAACTGAGTTATCCAACCGACACGACATTCAATGATGTAGTTGTTGTCGAAATTCAAAACTTCCTACCCTAAACGTCACAATCTGAAAACGTGTCAACCTTACCGGTATCGACACCTGCACCAACATATACAACTCCAGTTCCAAATATTAAAAATAGGTAGACCACAATAGCTTCAAATGACATCAACAGTCCAGGATCATATCCTGAAAACCGTGAAGTTTTTTAAAGACGCTGAGGCTCTGTCGCCAGGATCTATTCCTTCACCAAGGGTTGAGGATGTCACATCTGGAGCTAGATTATTATGGGGAAACAGCTATCAATACAATCAGGACTGAGCCTTTGTGATACAGAAGAGCGCCATACGTGCAATGGTAGGAATCCCATCCCGGCAGTCTTGTAAAAGATATTTTATCATTCTGGGCATACTAACCGTACCATGTCTATACTTATTTGTTCTTTAAACAGATCTAAAAAACGATTTCCAGCGATAGAGACTAATGAAGAAAGGCGAGCACGCGAAAGGACCCGCATGCAGGCTCTCAAACACGACCTAATGCCACATTTAAAAATAATGGAGCATAGTGCCAATACCAAGCTTTCAAAGCTTTTAACAAATTGCCGGACGAGATTAAAAATGAAGAAAGTCTTAAGCTGTTTAAAGTGAAATTGAAAGCGTACTTGTTGACTAAAAACTATTACTCTGTTAATGAATATTTTGAATGATCGTCGTTAGTCGTTACATTATAATTATTTTTTTTATATAATTATTATATTATTTTTAATTTGCATTATTATATCATAGTATTATTTGATTCATGATTATTTAATTTAAATCATAATTATATTTGACTACTATAATTGAATTCTAATATGTTACCTATCAATATATTTCTGTATTTTAATTTAACTTATTTTTATGTTGTACGGGCCATAGCACGTACAATTTGCAGCGTCAGCGCGTTCACGCCGCGTGGCGCTTGCACTCAAAAAATCTTAGTGTTCACGTCAGCGACGGTCCGCGAGTGTCGTGCGCTCATATATCATTGTATCAATTTATCATTTATCAATATACGTCTTTTCTATCAGAACTTTCTATCATTTACTACCATTTTCAATATGTCTTGGTAACAAACTATACATATTTTTTTTTGGTCCTTCGAATTTTGGACCTCGCGAGTGATCATAGTGCTACCTGTGAACATTGAACTGGACAGTGACTGTGTTTCGCAAGTGAGGACTGAGCTATCAAAGCCGATTATCAATTAGCAGCATTTATCAAGCAGGAATATCAATTGGAGTGCAGTAAGTCGACCTAGCAGAGAGCAGCAGCAGATCATATCAAGTAAGATCTACCCAATATCATTATATCATGTCTACATTAGATGACTTACTGAAAACGCAGCAGCAACTTCTCGATGCAGTCGAGCAAATCTACACTAATTTTAAAAAAGATGGATCTGACCGGAAGACGCCTGACTACATCAGGCGGAGGTTGGACACCCTGGACCAGTACTGGAAGGAATATCAAGCAAATCATTTAATCTTGTCGGACCTCGAACATGCGAGGTCCCATTCTTATTTTACAACCAATCAATTTGACCTTACTAAGGATCGATACGGAAACATCCGTGCAGCTATCAGCAATTATCAACCGAAGGACGACAGGCCTTCGACCCCTGTGGTAAAGCCTGCGATTTTTAATTTACCAGGACCGTCGCAGCAGCCCACATCGCAGGCATCTATGTCGCCATTGACTCAGTCTCAGGGGAATAACAGTAAAACTGACGAAATGTTACGCAAACAAAAGAGCAACTTTAAAGCATTAGAGCATACATTTTCTAATATCAATTTAGATCTCATAGCAGAAAAATGGGAATTCGATAATTTACTTAAAACTATAGAATCGCGTTGGTCGGTAATTGATACTTTGCATTGGGAGTTAGACAGTGAGTTAGGGGTAAGGAACAAGGAGTATGAAACAGCTTTCTTTAACTATGAAACAAAATATAACGAGGTTATCAAATCAGTGAATCGCAAATTATGGTCTGTGTCGCATAGGCAAAAAACTAACCCGTCCCTTGAGATACCCATTTTTGGAGGTAGTTATCATCAATGGTCTTCTTTCAAAGATCTTTTCACGGAAACAATCCATTTGAACCCATCTCTATCTAGTGCGCAAAAAATGCAGTTCCTAAAAACAAAGGTTAAAGGAGAAGCCGAAAGGTTAATTCAACATCTTCCTGTTACATCAGACAACTATTCTATCAGTTGGGATATACTCAATCATCGGTTTAATAATCAGCGTCTTAGTTTCAATTCGCTCTTAGAGATTTTGCTAAACATTCCTGTATCAAATCAACCTACGTATCAACATATCAAACGTATTCATGACACGACTTTAGAAACCCTAAACGCTATCAAAAATCTGGGGGTTGACATACGCTCCTGGGATCCATTACTCGTTTACCTACTCACTCAAAAACTTGATTCCGAAACTCATGCCGATTACATGGGATCTGTAAAGCGGCCGCGTGATTTACCCAACTTACAAGAATTTATATCATTTCTAGAAAGCAAATTTACTACGCTAGAGTCTTCTAGAAAGAAAACGGATGTACCTAGCAAATCATTTCCAAATAGCAACAACAATCAATCGCGAAAATTTCACAATCAGAATTTCAACAAATCAGCATTCCCGACACATGGTCGGGTAATGGCGCAACAATCAACAAGCAAAGTTGGCAATTCCTTGAAATATTACAAATGTGCCATATGTAAATCAAATGAACATGGAATATTTTATTGCCAACTATTCTTAAACATGCCTTCATACCTAAAACTCAATACATTGGCTAAGCTGAACATATGCGAAAATTGTCTTTATTCTCATAACAATAAGACATGTATGTCAGAAAAACGTTGCCGCGAATGCAATGGTAAACATAATACCATATTGCATGAAGCATTTACGCAAAACCGGCAAACTAATTCTGCTTCATCGAAAAATACTGCCGGCGGAAATGCACAGAAATCGGAGCCGTCGCAACAATTGCGAACAAACTCACACGTGTCACTGCAATGTGACATCGCCGAAGTACTTTTGGCGACCGCATTGCTTCAAGTTAAGCACATGGATGGTTCCCGTATAACCCTACGAGCCCTTATAGATCAGGGATCGCAGGCCTCTATCATTACAGAGCATGCAGCTCAGCTACTAGGCCTCCCGCGTCAAAAATGCAGTGGCGTCATATCAGGGGTAGGGGCTAAAAACAGCAACTGTAAGGGACTTACTATCAACTGTAAATCTATTCATAGCAACTTTGAGTTTGAAACAGATGTAGTTATCATGCCAAAATTAATCAACCAACTACCTAGCAACACTTTTTCCAAACCAACATGGTCTTACTTAAACTATATAGCTTTAGCAGACCCAGAATTTCAACTTAGCAGGCCAGTTGATTTACTTCTGGGCGCAGACGTCTACGCTTTGATTTTGTTAGAAGGTATATGTAGAGAAGGCCTAAACGCGATTGCACAAAATACGCGCTTAGGGTGGATTTTAACTGGCAACGTGAAGTCTTTGCAATGCAATATCGTTCTTAATAATTTAGAGGATATTCAAAAATTTTGGGAAATAGAGGATATCAGTAGCGAATTACTAGAGTCTTCGGAAAATCAAAAATGCATAGAATATTACAAATCAACAACTAGAAGATGTCAAGACGGTCATTACGAAGTTCGTTTACCTATGAAACCGGATTTTGCCGAAAAGTTAGGGAAATCAAAAACAAAAGCAGTTGCCCAATTCTTATCGTTAGACTTAGAAATATCAAAATTGTACGACCCGCTCGGCTGGTTATCACCCTTATCAACTAAACTCAAAATAATTTTTCAGCAAATATGGCAGTGTGATCTACAATGGGATGATCAAATTCCTAGCAATATCTACACTGAGTGGGAGAAAATCAGAGATGACATACATAACATAAATTTATTAAAATTGCCAAGGTGGATACAAACAACAAAAAATGAGAGTTTCGAATTACACGGGTTTTCCGACGCATCGGAGAAAGCCTATGCATGTGTCATTTACTCCCGCGTTATTAAGAACGGAGAATCATCAATATCATTATTGGCCGGGCGAACAAGGCTCGTGCCAAAAAATCAAACAATCTCCTTACCAAAATTGGAGTTGAGTGGCGCACTCCTACTAGCAAAACTAATGAAAAAGGTCAAACAATGCCTTAACAATTACGACGTTCAAGCATATGGTTGGGTTGACTCAATGGTCGTATTGGGTTGGCTGAACGGCGACCCAACGAGATGGAAAACATTTGTGGCCAACAGGGTCAGTGAGATCAAACAAATAATGCCCGTGGAAACCTGGCATTATGTTAAGTCAGAGGAGAATCCCGCTGACTGCGCGAGCCGCGGCCTTACGGCTTCGCAATTGAGAAATCATAATTTGTGGTGGCGAGGAACAAGCTGGCTCCCGTCCTTCATCAAAAAGCAAAAGCAAAAGCAGTATACAACCGATCAAGAGGTTAAAAGCAAAAAGCAAGCAAATGTCGTTACGCAACAAGCGGATGATAATATCATAATGGACTTGTTATTAAGATGCAGTTCATTTAACAAAGCAGTAAGAATCGTAGCTTGGATATTAAGATAGCAAAAGCATAGCAAGCAAAAGCACAGTAAATAACAAAAGCATAAAAAGCGAAGCATATAACAAATATTTATCATTATTAGAACTCAAGCAAGCAAAAACATTAATTATCAAAAACATTCAGCAATTATCATTTAATCAAGAAATATCAGACTTACGCAATGGAAAACGCATTTATTCCAAAAGCAAACTATGTGAGTTACACCCGTTCCTAGACGAGGACGGGCTACTCAGAGTCGGTGGTCGCCTGCGACATGCAAACCTCGACCCTGACATGCAGCATCCTATAATCATTCCTAGCAACAGTCGCCTCTCCGACCTCTTAATTGATCAAGCACATAATCTTACATATCACGGGGGTGCGCGATTAACATCAGCATACTTACGCAAAAAATATTGGATTATAAGTGGCAACAGGGCCACCAAAAAGCGATTACGTCGTTGTGTCATATGCAGAAGAAATTATCCTAGCAAGCATAATCAGATTATGGGAGATCTTCCCAGCGCCAGGACTAACCCCTCAAGGCCATTTTATCATACATCAGTAGACTTCACAGGCCACTTATTTATCAAAGCAAACGTAGGGAGGGGCATCAAAACAATCAAGGGCTACATTGCCATCTTTACCTGTATGGTAACAAAAGCTGTGCATTTAGAAGTCGTATCAGACCTGACAAGTTCAGCATTCTTGGCAGCATTACGAAGGATGTCCGCACGCCTGGGGAACGCCGCGTTACGTCTATTGTGACAACGGCACGAACTTCGTAGGAGCCGACAAGGCACTTCAACATGAATATCAGGAAATACTTAGCAATTTAGGCGATGACTTTCAAGCAGAAGCAGCCAACATGGCTATCACGTTTCACTTCAACGCTCCCTCTTGGCCCTCAGCAAATGGACTTTGTGAAGCGGCGGTGAAGAGCCTGAAACGTCACTTAAAACGAGTCATCGGTGAGCATAAGTTAACATTTGAAGAGCTTAGTACCCTGTGCGCGCAAATAGAAGCATGCCTTAACGCAAGGCCGCTATGTCCAATGACAGAGGACCCGGACGACCTCAACTATTTGACCCCTTCTCATTTTCTATCAAGCGGCCCTGTCTTAACATTACATGACACGGAAAATGATTTGCGCACCCGATGGTACCTAACTCAAAAAATATTTGCGGATATCTGGAAGCGGTGGCAAAATGAATATTTAACAACACTATCAAATCGCAGCAAATGGCGCCACACGCAACCAAATATCAACCTAAACGACATCGTTATCATACATGACGCTAACTTACCTTCGGGTAAGTGGGCACTCGGAAGAGTAGTTGACTTGCACCCCGGGAGCGACGGTTACGTTAGGGTTGTGACATTGAAGACGAAGAATGGGTACCTGAAACGTCCAATCGTGAAACTATCAATTTTACCTGTTCATCCCGAATCTGGAAACAAAACATTATCTACAACACCAGTGGAGGAACCACCAGAACGGGAAACAAAACCCACTAGAATCAGAAAGTGCAATTTTATCACCACCGCTACAGCAATCATATTATTTTTCATGACGTTCGTCACAAATGGGACATGTTCATACAATGTACTACATTTCCAAAATAATCAAAGTCTATTTTTCGATAAATTGTCAAACATGGAACTCGTGAGAGAGCATTGGAAGCTAGTGGTGTACTATGATCTAAGTCCGTACTGGGAAGGCATGATGGCAGCCGTAAAATATATAGATTATCTGGACAACACATGTTCGACGATAAAGATACAATCCCACTGCGATAGTATCATGTTACAGTTGAATCACAGCTACTCCGAGCTCGTACATCATAACAACATGTTGCTAGAACAGCACTTTTCGATGCGCACGCGACAACGAAGAGGGCTTATCAATATTGTAGGAAACTTAGCAAATACATTATTTGGAGTACTCGACAGCAATTTCGCAGAGAAGTACGAAAAAGATATTGAGTTAATCAGACAAAATCAAAATCATTTGGGATTACTTTGGAAAAATCAGACCTCCATCGTTGAAGCTGAGCTTAATCTCATCAAGAGAACAGAAACCATTATTAGCAAACAACACAAGACCATAAATAAACAGTTGAATGACCTCGAGACATCTATAAATACTCTTAAATCAACGACACAAAATTCCTCGGTTATCATAGACTTTACATTATCAACTACTGTTGCAAACAATTTATTAAATACATTGCGAGACGTACAAGACAATATCTTGGACACGATCACGGACGTTTATCATGGACGACTCAATTTACATTTATTGACCCCCGATCAGCTACAGCGAGAACTAAATATCATTTCCTCTCAAATAGCAAAGGACCTATCATTACCGGGAGACAACGCTAAGTTTTCAAACATATACAAATTACTAACAGTTAGAGCAAGAATATCAGATTCATACCTCATGTTTGAGATTCAAATTCCCTTAATATCAAGAGATTTATATGAGATCTTTCATATGATTCCCATTCCTAAGCAATTTAATAACAGCATGATTCATACTTTACTTATCAGCGAGTACATAGCGATCAACCTACATAAAGACGTATTCATATCATTAACTGAACAAGAACTGAGACTTTGTTCACAGCAATCCCCTGAGACTATTTTATGTTATTTAGAAAAACCCATTTATCAAGTGAAGAACGATCACGATCTATGCCTCAAGGACATCAGCTCCTTATCATGTCAATCAACTTCCGAACAATGTGAAGACATCTTTAAAGCAACAAATAAACCTAACATTAGTAATCAAACAACACATGTAGTATCAAGTTGATATGCGCGGATCACATTACCGCCATTCAATTGAAACAAGCTGGGCTAATGACACTCGGTCAAGGCTGCCTTATCAGATCAGCTGATTTCTCATTATATTCACATCGAGAAATAGAAAACAATATTAATATCACTTCTCACCTCGACATTCCCGAGATGGCTCCTATCAATCATGTACTGAATTTAACAATTTCGCATCCATATATCAACGACACGGATGATATCAGTCAAGGAGAGCTGCTTGCCTTACAAGAAAGAATCAATATCATGAAGCAAAATGACCCACTCGCAGAAAGAGTGTCCTATCATGACGTGCATCATTACGTCGTTATCTACGTGTTGGTGGGCGCTGCGCTGGTGGTCGGCGTGGTGCTCGCATGGCGCCGGGGGAGACGCGCGAAACAAACGCGCGGCGGTTCCTGTGGCCCGACGTCCGAGCATACCCAACAGACTGAAGTACAGAAACCTAGCGAATCAGTTGAACTGTGTGATGTGAAGTGCGGTGAATCAAGTGAAATGGCTAACGTTAATATCAGTGCGCGTAATCAAAAGCAAAATCGAGGCACTTCGCCTAAGTTTGACTCGGTCTTTACTATCAGTGAAAGCAGACTCTAATTTTGATGAACTCTTAAACCTCTCATCTTTCGGCCCGGGAGCATGTACGGGCCATAGCACGTACAATTTGCAGCGTCAGCGCGTTCACGCCGCGTGGCGCTTGCACTCAAAAAATCTTAGTGTTCACGTCAGCGACGGTCCGCGAGTGTCGTGCGCTCATATATCATTGTATCAATTTATCATTTATCAATATACGTCTTTTCTGTCAGAACTTTCTATCATTTACTATCATTTTCAAAATGTCTTGGTAACAAACCATACATATGTAAAATTTAAAAAAAAAACAAACACAATGTAAAAAATTGTTTATGATTAAATAAATGAATGAAAGATATCCTCGGAGAGAACGTCACCCTCCAGAGAGAATCGACTCAACATCGTTTATGGTAAACAGGTGATTCAGAACCTGAAACTTACGAACAAGCGATGGCAGATAATATAAAGATAAGTGGTTAGATGCTGTGCAATCAGAATTTAATTCTTTAATTAAACATGGTACATGGGTTTTAGTAGATCGACTTACTGATAGAAAGCCTATTAAAAGCAAATGGGTCTACAAAATAAAAAAGAATACTAATGGAGATATATTAAAGTTTACAGCTTGACTTGTTGCCAAAGGTTTTACACAAGTCTATGGTACACCATGAAAATTACTCTCCAGTGACGCGTTTGTCGACCATTCGGCTATTGCTAGCTTTTGCTGTTCAATTAAACCTTAATATACTTTCTTTACTTTCTATCGACCATCTAGACGTGGAAACCGCATTTTAAAATGGAGATCTTGGAGAAGAATGTATATCGAGCAACCTGAAGGCTTGATAAATGATATCTCCAAAGAATATCGTCCAAAAACGTCTCTTTATGGACTTAAACAAGCTCCACGGCAATGAAATAAAAAGGTATGTGAGGCAAACTATGGATGATACGAGTACCGGCAGAACATTGTGTATACCACAAACGTTCTGGTGATAACATTTTAATTGTCGCTGTATTTGTTGATGATTTTTTTGTACTTTCAAACTGTGACAGTATGAAAGAAAATTTAAAATCTGAATTAAAACAAAAGATTTCTATAAAAGGCCAAGTCAAAGATTGTCTGGGAATGACACATAGCAGGGTCACACATAGCAATGGATCTATAACTCTTGATCAATCTCATTATATTATTAAACTTATTGATAAGTTTGGCATGAGTGATGCTATTACGGTATCCTACCCCTATGAAGCCTAGGTTAAAGATGGTGTTACCCGAAAAAGATGATGAACGCACCGATCTTCCTTATCAAATTATTATCTATCCGCACGAGACCACTTAAATCCCAAACTGTGTCTTATCTTAGCCAGTACAATACACATCACGGGTAAGTGCATTTTAAAGCTACGAAAAGAGTACTGAGGTACATGAAAGCTACAATAAAGGTAATCTCCTAATTCGCATCCAGTAAGCTTTGCAGATTATGGCAGCAATATAGTAGATCATCATTCGTTCACCTCATTTACGGGATATGTATTTAAGATGAGTGGTGCTTCAATGTCTTGGGAAGCTTGAAAGCAGAGAACAGTTGCGCTTTCTACGACAGAGGCCGAGTACATGGCTCTTTCAGAAGCCTGCAAGGAAGCCATTTACCTCCGCACTCTCATTAAGTCCATTAAAGCCATCACCATTTACGATGATAATCAAGGCTCGATTAGACTGACAGCTAACGACACGTATCACTCGCGCACCAAACATATAGATATACGCCATCATTTCATTCGCGATAGTTTGGCTCACAAGAATATAGAGAACAAGTACATTTGCACCAATCATATCACTGCTGACGTTTTCACTAAACCTCTTTAAAAACTTAACTTGTTAATTGACGCATGCTTTATGTGTTGAAACTTATGTATTTTTATACTATATTTGGCTGCTTATATCATGAAGTGAAGTGTAACTGTAATTTTGTACACAGTACACATAACTACAGGGTGTTTCAATTTACGGGGAGGTATTCGACCTTTTTCAATGATTTAATTTATAACACCTTGTTGGTATTTTGTACACCATATTTTTTATATTAAAAAAAAAAGAATGTCGAACGTCATTGTATGTTTGTCATTACATAAAACATATTTGGATTTCTCACGGGTAGGGATTTCTCAAGGGACGAACTGGTATTAAATATCATATAAAATAAAAAAGTATTTTTTTTACAAGTAGCTTCAGTTATCCCTAAAGTTCTCAACTTCAAACTGGCAACTTTATACGCATATATAAAAGGTAATAAAACTTTCCAAGACTTGTTTTCTTGTAATATTTGCAATTTGCATTAACTTTACCGCTTGTGACAATATTTAGGTGAAAATATAACAAACATTCAATATTTCATTATTTTCGAAAAAACCTCTTTTTGAAGCCTCCTATCTCAATGATTATTAGACGTACGAGCTGTGAGTGGGCTTAAATAATTTTAAAATTAATAATTTTAATGCCCGTTTTTAATGCCAAAGCAACTAATGTCTATAAATTTGGAATTAAACTAAAAAAATATAATTTTATTTGGGGTTTTTGAATAATTACGCAAGTAGCACAACTTTTACTATAAATATATGGGCTATAAATAACACATACCAAAATGCAGCTTTACATCGCGATTTCCACTTTTCATGTCGATATTTACTGGCTTCTAAATCATATTACTAAAGTTTAGTGAAGATCAAAATATAATAGACATAAAGTACTCCTACCCTTCTTTATCTCCAAGGACTTCCAAAATGACTGGCGTTTCAGCAATTTTGTCCAGATCTTCTAGTCTGGCCACCTTGAAATGAGTCTCTTATAGGCCTGAATCGTGGTTAAAATAAAAACCGAGAACGCTCTCAAGTAATCTACGAATGTTCAACAAAACAAGAAAAAAACTTGCATTGGCTTATTTCAAGGTTGTCAGACGACCTGGACAAAATAGCTGGATTACCGATCATTTTGGAAATCCTTGATGGGAGTGTTCACGAAACTAACGACTAACCTGACACAACCGTAGGCGTGACTCCCGTGAAAACATCCACCAGTTCTGCTGACGTTCTACTCAATAACGTCTCCGTGTCCACTTGTTCTTTTTGCGGTAAAAGATTGCACGCGTCCCATGGCATTTCACTTTCTTCTAGCCTCTGCTTCACGAGGGCTTCTTGGCAGAAATCGTTGACGAACACGTCGAAGGCGTCGGTAGGGTCGGTCGGGCCGAGACTCGGGTTTGTGATGTACTTGTGGACTCGTCGCGAGGTGGTGTCGTCGGCGAGGTACATTCGCTGGACCTTGGTGAGTTTATTCTCGGAGGGAGGAGTGTACGGCGGCGGCGGTTTGTCGGGGATCTCGCGGACTACCAGCTGGCATTGCTGCTGTTCCAAAGCTTTTATCTGGAAGTTATTCATGCAATTAATGTAGGGCGGATGCACTTTACCCTGCCGGCATTGACCGCGACGTGACAGTACACTAGAACACGATTTGTTTACACCACTTTCCTGTCACGGGTGTCGTAAGAGGCGACTAACGAAGGTATAGGTAACAGAGAACGGGCAGCAGCATTCCCTGTGCAAAGAGATTATGGACGAATTCGCCTTTTATCATGAGAGGCCTTTGGACCAGCAGTGAACTGATATAGGCTTAAGAAGTAGAACACACAGCAGTTATAAAACATTGTGTAACACTATAACATTGTGACGTTTTGCTACAACATGATAGAGAATGTAAATTACATGCGAACTAACTCAGAGGTACAGGTTGCCCCTTATGGACTATAGCTGCTTCTGCATACGAAACGGTGTTGACCAAACGGGTTAGGCACTAGCTATGCAACTTTACAGACTAAAGCACGAGTTTAATCCTCACTAGGAACGAATGCTTGGCTTGGCTTATTACGAAACTGATAATTATCTTAAAGAAAAAAACGTCTGGATTGAGGTTGGTGCGGGTCTATCTTAAACGTTTGTATTTGTACACTCCGTAATTTGAGTACAATCGGTACATGTACTTTGTTTACAAATAGACATTAATTTCAAATATGACATCAATATTTATTAATAATTATGACATAACAATGTATTCTCAGTCCACATATCTAATTTTCATATCAGTATAATTCTAAAATGACGTTTTTCGACAAAATGCTGCACAACAGTTTGTTAGCTCTTCTTCTGTACTTGTGCTTAGGAGGCAGTAAACTTAGTTGTAAGTAAATGATCTGACGTCAAAAACTACATATTATGAAATCTAAAAAAGAAAGACAATTATCAAATAATACAAATATCCAAAGATAAATAAATGATTTTTCATCTCATCTACTCGAAAAAAGGATGTTCTCATCCCAATATATTTACTGCTTTTTCTCTTGGGACTAAAAAGTGAAAAAGAAAACTAGACATAAAAACCAGTCTGAAAACTGAACACGAGTGTAATCTATGTAGAATCAAAAACAATGTTGGCAGTCTAGCAAAAAGAAAGAAAGAATTTTGTTTTAAAATAAAAAATATTGGCGTAGAATCACTCGTTACACTCGTGATTCAACTGTGGGATCCTTCGTTTCGCTCTGGATTCAAAGTAGCGCCTTCGCCTTCAAAATATTACCTGATCCCCTTGTAGCACAATCTACTATTTGTCTTTGATTGAGTTTGTACGGTAAAATTTTCAACTACCATCACTTGATTCCGTTGAAAGAAAGCATCGTGAGGAAAACTGTACACTAGATTACCAGTGTGTAAAACTTACAGTTGTCGCTAGATGACAGTCATTGAGCTAAGTCAGATGCCTCAAAGCAGCTCGATTATACTAATGTTAGAGTTAGGCTGCCTGTCCACTCAAGCGGGGCTTGCAAGCGGATCGGTGCGAGAAAGTAATGCGGAGCGGAGTAGCAGACTGTTTTCATATTCAATTCAAATTCTTCGTAATAATTAAATTATTTATTGTAATAATAATTTAAATTTTGGATCGTACAATTATTGGAATGCAAATAAATACCAGTGTGTAAAACTTACAGTTGTCGCTAGATGACAGTCATTGAGCTAAGTCAGATGCCTCAAAGCAGCTCGATTATACTAGTGTTAGAGTTAGGCTGCCTGTCCACTCAAGCGGGGCTTGCAAGCGGATCGGTGCGAGAAAGTAATGCGGAGCGGAGTAGCAGACTGTTTTCATATTCAATTCAAATTCTTCGTAATAATTAAATTATTTATTGTAATAATAATTTAAATTTTGGATCGTACAATTATTGGAATGCAAATAAAAATGGCGGTCTACGACGTTAAGGGGCTAACTGAATTTTCCGGGATAAAGTGCTGCCCCCATTTGAAATAAATCTATTGATAGGAAACGGAGATTTCATTTAAAATTTTGTCTTGTTTAGACCCTAGATAACCGTTCAAACTATTTTATGAACTATTGTTTACAGTTTAAAGTGAGAACGTGAAGCTTTTCTACGCACAATTGCGAAAAACAGTCACTTTTGGCGTATGTGCGTAGAAAAGCTTCACGTTCTTACTGTAAACTGTAAATAGTAGTTCATAAAATAGTTTGAAGGGTTATCTAGGGTCTGATCAAGACAAAATTTTAAATGATATTTTGTCAGCAGCACTGAACCCCGGAAAATTCAGGTAGCCCCTTAATACGAATAAACAATAAGTTCCTTCTTTAAATTACGGAACTGTGGTAGTGAAAGGAGCGAACATGACAATGTTCTTTTTTTGAAATTCATAATATGTGGCTGTTTGATGAGCAAGGAAGGGATTGAGTTTGCGTTGCTTAATGAAATTTGGTACAACATTTTAACACTCGTTTGGGTGATATAATGGTTACTATGACACTGGGTGTTTTAATGTTGGCAATAAGCTAACTGCTTCAAAAACTTTTATAGAGAATTTATAGCATGGGTGTAGATAAAACTAATTTTAATCCCTGTCCACTGAAGCGATGCGGATAATTTGTGCAATTCGATTGTTTAATTTTGGCACAGCTCTGCGTCTTTTTCTTCTCTTCGCTTCAGTGGACAGGCAGCCTCAGCTACTTAACACACAAGATAAGCCGAAGAAAACTGACGTATATTCCAATCACACATAGAACATAACTACCTCTCTCTCGATCGCGAGCTGCTGTCTCCGCAGCTCCTCCGCCTCGCACTGCACCGGTGATGCCATTCCGCCCATAGACATGACAGACATGCTCAATGGCTGACTGCTACAGCTGCTAATTGCTTCTGAAAAAATTAGGAACAAACTTTAATAAATAAAAATACACGACTGAACTAAAAAAAAAAACTTTTTTTCGAAAAACACATATTTCCAATAATAATCCTTTCTCAAGGTTGACTGGAAGAGATCCCTATTTGGGATAAGTGCACCTTTTTACTATGCTCTCTCTTGAAATTGTAGTTTGGGTACAATCAAGTTTTACAAACAAGCTAATCTTACACATAACAGAACAGATAAATGTCCTACTTTAAATCGTAGTTTTACCCGAATTGGTTCTATTGGTGGTAAAGCCGTTAGTTTTAATACTAAAGTCTTCTTCGGGGCGAGGCTACATTTTTCTGCCTCTTGAACATACACAGTTCGAAGAAACCTGCGCTACCAATATTGGTTTAGAATTTTATAAAGTCATTTTTGTAGACTGCATCTACATAAAACAGCGATCTGAAATTGTTATAGCAATAACCGACCGCTAACGTCAGTGTGTTGCGAGGCGTTTCATGTACCCGCGTCCTCTAGTCACATTCGCCCTGAAAAAGACCTCCGGATAAGGTCGAAACATGTCGGCCAGGGCTTACACTCTGCGGGAGTAACCCGTTAATTCATGTGATGATATTATTGCAAGAAATGTCAATAAGATTTGCTAGCATACATACCCGAAGTGGTAGATGACGACGAAGACGTGGGCAGCAACCACAGCGGGCCATCGGCGGACTGCTGCGGCTCGCCGCCGGCTGCGGCGCCCGCGGGCACCGGCAGCGGGCCCGTCGGCGGCGCCTCGCGCTCCGCCTCGTCGTCCGCCGACACCAAACACTCGCTAACCTCCCCACTTGACACATTGTTCATAATGATCACTGTCTCCACACTCATATTCACCGACGGAATACTCTGACAATTGCTACTCTCGCACTGAGTCGGCGACTTACAATCAACCACTTGATCCATATTGTCCTTCAGCTCCATTACCCTACAATCCGTATCCGACGACGGAGACTTATCCATCTCCGTGAGATCCTTATAATATTGATCCATTTCTTCGACTAGACTACGAGCGGTCGAGGGAGTGCTGCTCTCGACATCTGAATTTTTCACATGATCCATAAACTTTTTAATAGCATCAGTCTCATTTAAACTATTATGGTGGGTATTTGAGGAATTCACTATATTCTTTAATGCCTCTTCATTGACTTCATACTGCTTGCCGTAACTAAATATTTGAGGTAGCGACAGATTGTGGAAGAGTATGTTCAGGTAGCCTCCGTCGACGACGACGAAATGCTCCGCGGCTGGGTCTATATTGAGAGTATTTCCTAGAATGCTGTCCCCAGTCTGTATGCTCTTCTCGACGCTAGTGACGGGCGCGGCTTGCGAGCGCAGCACGGCAGGCGCCGACAGCGGCATCTCCCTGCTCCGCGAAGTGGCACTGTCGTCGCAGCCACTACTAGACAAGTCGAAACATTTCAGAGGCGCGATGTTCCGATCAGCCGCCGCGCCTTTCTTTAGCTTCTTCTTCCCGAGCAACAGTTGATCGACATTCAAACTGTTGCTCAACTTCAGCTCTATATTTTTTTTCGTTTTCATCAATGCCACTTTGCGTTTTTCGGTGAGTGTCAGCAACGCCTTGCGCATGCGTTGCATCTCCCCACACTCATGCTGTAGTTTAAGCAGTGCGCCGCGCTGCTTCTTTTTTAGAGTAGAGATGTCTGTGTTGTCTTGCTTCTTCTTGTCTTCTAGCCAAAGAATTTGAGATTTGGTGAAGTCTTTGAGAGCATCCTCTCGCATTTTTAATACAAATAGTAGGTTCTTCGCTCGCCTCTGTTCATCGCGGATGAGCAGATTGAGCTGTAATTATAAGAAGTAAATTACAAAATTTTAAAATTAAATTGAAATATAACGACTACGTGCCTATTTATTTTACTATGCAATAGAAAACAAAGTGTAACATCATTAACAAACAACCGACCTAATTGATCGACGACAGACCACTGCCGAACAAGTTGTGATTATTGCATATTGGTAATCACTTTCCCCGAAATGTTTACACATAAAAAGAATAACACTTACCAGACAAAGGCTCTTGGAGGCCATTGTTTCAGTATCATCAACATTCGTTCCATTTTCAAGCCTCGAGAGAAACGAGCTGTAATCGGGAGTGGTGACGTCAAGGCCCGCTTTATGGACCCAGCTGTCCACTTTATTGTCTGAAAACCCTCTGTCGGAAAATGAGCTTTCCAAATATTGTAAAGACTCAAAGAATGAATCTATGAAATTAAGCTCTCTCTGAAACTGTTCGCTGATGTAGTCGGTTTGTAACAAACTATTAACTCTTATTGTGCTGATTATGTCAGACGGTTTTACTAATTTACTGCTATTAAGGACGTAGGAACAATTAAGTGACTTGAGTTCGTTCAGCCGGTCGTTGTACTCGGTCCCAGACTTGTCTCCGTGCTTATAATTTTTAGACGACAGGCGTTTGGACTCGGTATTCCTCAGTTTCTTTTTGAACACGGAGACCACGTTCATAGGATACGCAAGTTTGGTCGCTGACAGCTCCGAGGATGTGTCTTCGTTGCTGCCGACCACCTCGAAGTTTATCTTCTGCCTCGTGGTACACGTCACCGTCGCACGACTGATTATATACGACTTGTAAACCCCAGGCTCCTTGCTCTGGTCTTCTGCTTTGGTCGTCACCTGAACAGCAGGCACCTTTAGATTTGGCAGTGATTTACTATGGAATTTGACTACCTCTTCTTTGCATTCACTTCTATCTTTTGTTAAAGTAACATTTGGTATTTTCAGACTATCAAAAAACCTCCTGTTTAACTCTGTTCCAGGGTCGTTTGTTGTGAGCTGTTCCAGGTCTATCTGCGTTTCCTGGTCTACGGAGGGAAATAGAGGCTCGGTTTCAACGTTTACATCTCTGGATGCGATTTCCACTTCCGTACTGACTTCCGATTTTATGATATTTGGCACTGTTTCTGTAGTGGTATCAGAGACTGGGCTCGAGAAGCCGTACTTTCTGTTGCCCGGCTCATCGAGCGGCACGTATATAACTGTGACTGGCTTTTGGTTGCCGCTAATCTTTTTTAACTTCTTTAACTCTATTGCCGTCGGCTGTGGAGGCGGTCTGTGAATACGAGACCGCTCCGAGGGTTTTGTAGCACCTGAATTACTCTTTAAATTTTGCAGTTCCCATTTTTTATACAAATTTAATTCTTTGTCATTTTCACTTGATGTTATTAAATTTTTACTTAATCTTAGATTGGATATATTAGCACTTGTGTTCCATATTCCAGCTTAAAAACAAATTATAATAGGTTACTACATCGATATCACTTTCAACTGGCACAGCGAAATCTAATAAGTACATTAGATATGCTGTGAATTGAAAATCTCCTTTTGTAAGTAACGCTGCACAACATAGTATCTATATACTATGACCCTGTGGTCTAACTAAATATACTGAAACTATTTAAAGGGTGTATTCAATACATAGGGCGCACTATAAGTTTCCGGAACTGGCCACTTACATAAACAATATTTAAAAATTTATTGCAACATTTGAAAATAGAACTCTTTGGCTGTAGAATGCAGTTTGTTTCATCTGACTGTCTTTTGTTTTTACCTTAATGCGCCATTTAAAAAATTGTGTGTCTGCATCAACATGGATTTAACTCGGGAAAATTTTCGTAGTATGATTTTCTACGATTTTAAGTGTAATTTGACCGCTCAACAGAGCATCGCTCGGCTTGAAACAGCTTTTGGCAATGAAGCACCATGCAAGACAACTGTTTATAGCTGGTTTGCAGAATTCAAGCGTGGTCGTATCAATCTCAGTGACGAATCTCGCGATGGTCGGCCGTCCACCGCTGTGACCAACAAAAACATCGATGCTGTGCGCCGTATGATTGAAACAGACAGGCATGTGACCTACCATGAAATTCGCGCATCCTTAGAAATAGGCATGAGTCAAATACAATTAATCCTACACAAACATTTGGGTGTGAGAAAGCTGTGCTCGCGGTGGATCCCACACAACTTGACCGAGGCTCAAAAAACGGACCGCGTCACTTGGTGCAGTGCCATGCTTACCAGATTCAACGAAGGTGCGTCAAATTTGGTGTGGGACATAGTAACAGATGACGAAACATGGATTTATTGCTACGATCCCAAAACAAAGCAGCAATCGAGCGTATGGGTCTTTCAAGATGAGCCGAAACCAACCAAATTGGCGCGCGTGAAAAGTGCATCTAAGCGGATGATTGCTTCTTTTTTTAATAAAACTGGACACGTGGCTACTGTTGCTTTAGAGAATCGTCGTACAGTGAATAGTGACTGGTACACGACCATTTGTTTGCCGGAAGTTATTGACGAACTCCGTAAAAATAACCGTAAACGCCGTATCATCCTGCACCACGACAATGCTAGTTCTCACACGGCCAGACAGACAAACGACTTTTTGAAAGCGAAAAATGTAGAACTCATGAGTCATCCTGCATACAGTCCCGACCTGGCACCTTGTGACTTTTTTCTGTTCCCAAAAATTAAGAACCAATTACTCGGTCAACGATTTTCATCACCAGAAGAGGCTGTCGAGGAGTATGAAAAACACGTTTCAGAGGTCACCACAGAGGAGTGGCACAAAAGTTTTCAAAACTGGTTTCATCGAATGAAAAAGTGCATAGACGCCAAGGGAGATTATTTTGAAAAACAATAAATTAATTTTGTACCTTTAATACTATTTTTTCATATTCATTCCGGAATCTTATAGTGCGCCCCACGTACATGCTATTGAAATTTTTCATATTGACGTGCAGTGTGCAACCCGTATATTCCGGTGGTACATTTACACACGGTAGAATACTTTCGGATAAACAGACGCTCAAGCAGTAAGTACTTGAAAATACAATAAATCTTTCCTTACCTTTTTCTTTGGATTGCTTGTAAATATCAGAAATGGACGGTTGACTAACATTTGAGTATTCATTTTTAGTACTAGTTTTCAATACAACATCTCTATTGTAATTTATATTGGGCGACTTCGGTCTACTTTTAGTTTCTTTTGAGTCTGAAAAGAGAAAAAATATTGTTGATACTTATCATTAAAGTAGTAAAAGTTAAGCAAATGTAAACAGAGGTAAATGATAATGGCGCTTATACGAAATTCTCATTAAAATGATTACACAGATTAAAGACATGCTTAAACAAGTAATGAACGTAAAAATTAACAAGGCGATGATTGTGGTACACCCGTGGGGAACGAAGTTAGTTGCAAAATAAGTTCTTCATCATATCTTCACAAAGTTAATATGGAACCGTACGAAAGGCTTTTAAATAAAAAAAGAATCATCAAAATCGGTTCACAAGTGGCAAATTCACATAAGGGTCGACTTGATAACCTCCTTTTTCAAGTCGGATAAAAAGATAAGTTTGTTGAGACCAAAACTACTGAACAACCCTAATACCTTAAAATTATCGTTTATGATACGATTCACTCGAAAACTAATGGATAATTAATCAACTACGGATAAAATCGAAAAATTGTCCACTATATTGTAAAGCCTTCAATGAACAAACTAGCTTCACAGTAGACACACACAGACTACAGACGAATAAGTATTAACCGTAACAAATTAAAGCTAAAGTAAAACTTACATTTTGGCGTGGCTAATCTTGATGCGGTTGTTTTTGAAAAATGCTTTTCCTTGGTCGGATCGATGCCAACTGATCTATTTGAAGTTTTTGGAAGCGGCCTTCGCAAACTTCTCGCTGAAAATCATTAAAAAGTTTAACACATTGCGGGGCACTCAGCTAGACACGATAATAATGTTTACAAACAAAACCGACGTCAATTCCTGTGACTGTAACCTGTGTAAACACCGGAGAAAAGCAAAATACGCAACAATGGGCAAGGGATGAGAATTTTAAAAGATTCAGATGTTTTGGTCCAGTCAATAAATTATAAAAAATATAAATATTTTTAATCACTATTTCGTACACCATTCATCTTAACGCCGCCATTTCTTTTGCCTTTTCTCATCTGACGTATAAAAAAATAATTTCATAACTTGTTGACAACTTATCTGCCACTGTCATATGACAGTTGACAGCTTAACTGTCATGTAACTGTCACAGTTATTCAAAATGGCGGCCTTATTTTACCGCAATGGGAGTTAAGTTGTCAACTGTCATATGACCATCTTTTTTACACGTCAGACGAGACGGGCAAAAGAAATAATACCTGAATTTTTCGGGGCCCAGTGCTGCCCCCATTTGAAATAAATCATTTGAAAAGAAACGGAGATATCATTTAAAATTTGGTCTTGATCAGACCCTGGATAACCCTTACCCTAACTATTTAATAAACTACTGTTTACAGTTGAAAGTGAGAACGTGAAGCTTTTCTACGCACAATGGAGAATATGAATACAATTTAAATTTGTCTCAAATATTTTTTTCTAGATTCTTTATTGTCTTTACATTATACTTAAAAGGTATTTTTTTTTATTTAGTTATTATTTAAACCCAGAAAATATTATATAAAAAGTGAAAAATAAGGGAGGGAAGTTGAAACTAACACAACGCGTCACTATTGGTCGAAACAAAATGTGACGTCATTGGTTACCTCTTGTATTTATCGGCGTCGATATTCATACTGTGTTAATAGTGTTTTTAAGAAAAATTGTTTAAATCTGTGTGGTTACTTTGTGAATATATATTTGTAGTCAATCTAAGACGATGACAGAAACTGGTTTTGTCAAAGCACAATCGGATAATCTACCGAAAATAGATGCATTTATGATGTCGGCATATTTTACATCAGACCTCGATTTTACGAGATTTTTCATTTCTAAAATATTACTTTTTATGATAGCATACTCTGAAAGAGCTGCATTTACCAGTGCTATTCTTTGCCTTTTAACTACGGCCATTCTCTCACCTGGTGGTGGCATATTCGGTTTCTGACATAAAAATATATGAGGAACAACTCCTTTCTTTAGCCGTAGATTAAGTTTATCTTCTTTCTGTTTCATTATGTTATCTATATATATAAAAGAAGAAACTGAATGTCTGACTGACTGACTCATTGACTGACTAAAATATCAACGCACAGCCCAAACCGCTGGGTCTAAAGGCTCCAATATTTGGCACATAGGTTCCTTATGAGGTCTAGAGGTGCAATAAGAAAAGATTTTTCAAAATTCACCCCCTCAGGGGGTGAAATGAGGGTCCAAAGTTTGTATGGACAAACAAGATTAGTTTGACCATTTTGAAGCATGCCGTCGCTCTCTTTCGGTCTAGCGAATGACAGAAACGGGAACAGGGAACAGGGAGCAGGCAGCATGGAGCAGGGGACAGGGGACACGGGACACGGGACACGGGACACGGGACACGGGACACGAGACACGGGACACGGGACACGGGACAGGGAGAGTCCTATAAGAATCATTTTCGACTTCTACACGGACGAAGTCGCGGGTTAAAGCTAGTATTCAATATAATTAACTGTATCTTCTTTAACCTGAAATCAATTATCAATCATCAAAATTTCGTAAAACCGCAATAGGAATAAGGAAGCTCTTTAAAGAAAAATTTAATGAACTTTTGTAAACTTGTGAACTAGGTTAGTTTTAGACCGAATCTTCTACTGCTTAATAGCTAATTCACTCTAAGCTGTACATAAATATAGAATACTTAAGTTACATTGTTTTCGTAATTTTGCATCAAAATTCAAAATTCAAATGTTTATTCAGTAATTAGACCTTTACAGGCACTTTTACACGTCAATAAGTATAATTTACATTACGTGTAGTTTGTATTGAAATTTAATTTATTTTAAAGAAAAGCTACCGATACCTGCGTTTTGCGTGGAATACGAAATAACTGGCCAAGTGAATGTCGGGCCACGCGCTGTGTAGGGTTCCGTAGTTAAGAATGCCAACTTTGAGTTCATGCCACTAAAAACGTCTAAAAACGAATGTTCTATTGAATTTGTATGAAATTTTCCTTTTCCGAGTAAATTTTATAAGTTGATCGACTATAACTTTTTAATTTGTGAACCCTACTTAGCTCTGATAGTTTTCCTTTAAATTTCGTTATATTTACTATAGCTGTGAATTTTTTCAAGTGTCCATATATAACCGTTGAACAGATAGAAGGGGGGGGGGGGGGGGGCACTTGACTCTAACAACATTTTTCACTTTTAAACCAAATATTTCAGAAACGGATCCCTAGATCGAAAAACGATGTGCCCAAGCTCATAATATTTTTGAAAAACCTATTCAACGATACTCCACATGATTAATAAGTCGAGAAAATAAAATTGACTTTTGACTTTACTTGTATGGGATGGAAGCTACCATAAAAAAAAATTCAGTATTTTATTTTACCACTTTTTCCGCCTAATTAATATACATACCTGTATCAAATTACAGCTCATTAGTCCTTATAGTCGCTGAGAAAAACCGCGAACGGACAGACAGACAGACATGGCGAAACTATAAGGGTTCCTTGTTTACTACGGAACCCTAAAAACACTTCATCTGGTGTACTAATGGTAGTGTTTTTAAATTTCGGTACCATACAATACTTGTAAGAAGGTTTCTTAACTTCTTCTATGATTTGTTTAGCAATTAAAACTGAAAATAAGTATTAAGTAACTGAAACGCTGCTATAGTAAACAAACAGGACATATCCAATGACATCATCATAATCATCCACTAGAATCAATTTGCAAAACAATTTAAAGCAAACTCCAACTGAACCCCTTGACTTCCCGCCAAAAACTCCATTCCGCGGAATTTAAACGTAAATTGTTTTTTTTAATTGGCAGTCCGACATAAGAAAAAATTGTTTTAGAATCGATAAAATATAGGCACATGCGTCGTCATTTTCAAATTTAAAATACCTACATATCGTTAAAAAGTTTTACAAGAATGAATGTAGGTCAGCATTTTTAGGTAATTATAATGTTTTGGTACTTAAACGTGTAAATGTGAAAGTTTAGGCCTATAGTGAATATCAAAGTTTACGTATAATAAAAATATAAAGAATTTAAAGACATGCAGAATCACACACAGCGATTATAATGACTGGAAAATGTATAAGTTGATGGCTCTCAAAAATGTCTCAGTAATTTCTTTAGTGAAAACGACACCAAATAAAGGTTAGTACCTGCCTGTTTTACTCTAAGTAGGAGTGTGTAGCTGTTCTACTTTTCTTTCTCCATCTTCTAAATATATTAAAGCGAAAATCACTCACTCACTCATCACAAAATTCACGAAATCTCGAAAACGACAGCCAATGATGATGAAATTTGGCAGGAAGGTAAATTGTGACAGGGAGACGTCCGCTAAGAAATGATTTTTGAAAATTCCATCCTTAAGGGGGTGAAATAAGGGTTGCCAGTTTGTATGAAACTTCGTAATTTTTAATGTGAGACACATGAAATTTTAAATTAATTTTAGTAGTTAGTAAAAAATAATAATGCATTTATTAGATTTTGAAAATGACATCCCTATAGGGGTGAAATAGGGGTTGCAAGTTTGTATGAATCTTCGTAATTTTTGAAGCGAGACGCATGACATTTTTGAATTATTGTTTAGTAAAAAATAATAACACATTAATTGAATTTTAAAAAAATGCATCCGCGGGGTTTCATTACGGGTTGCAAATTTATATCATTATGAAACTTCGTCATTTTGTGAGTGTGCGAGACAATAAATTTGAGATAAATAGATAAATAAATAACGACGAACGGCCAATTTCGGTCGGTAAGTTTGAGATAGATAGATAGCGGGAGCGGGAGCGAGAGCGGAACGGGAAAGGGAACAAGCGGAACAAAGTCGTCGGGTCCGCTAGGCCTTAAAATCCCTACACTTTATAAAGATTGTTAAACCTATTGCATAAGTATTCAATAGGTATTATAATCTTCGTTTCTCATAGATAGAAATGAAAAGTAGAGATTGCTCCTCAGAAAACGGTAAAATTCTACTTCGGGCGATATATTGTGAACCCCTCGCTTCACTCACTTCAAAGAAGCGCCTTTAAAATATTATTATATTAACGCCTGCACAATCTACTATTTTCCCCAGTTATTTTTGGTTTTGAAACCAAACTACCTACTGAACAGATTTTGATAAAAACAAGGGGATAGGTGTTGTGGTACACCCGGTGAGCACGAATTTTCTTACTGCAAAACCGAAAGATTTATGAACACTTTAACTATAATGCATTATATTTTTTACAAAAGGAATTTAGAAATTTACATCCAGTCGCCTTCCTGGATTTAAAAAAAAATGTGTCGTATTCCGTAACCCAAAAAATGCCTGTACTTTCAGTCAAATCGCATGCAGTGAGATTGAGAATCGGCGGTTATCTAGGATTAATGAAAAAAAAACAATAACGGTCAGCCTTTGGTGGGAGTGGCTCGGCCTGCGACATCGCGGTACACACTCGTTAAAAATGTATCTTTGTAAGGCGACATTTACGAATAAAAAAATAAAATAAAGCCTACCTGAGTCGAACCTTGACTGTGATAGAGAGAAGAGCTGGTCTCAGTGATTTGATCAAGAAAGTTGGAAGGGGGACAATTTAGGCTGAAAATAGAAATAGATACATACTGCTTTTTGGATGTAAATCATTTTCTTCATCCTCTGTAATAGTGACTATTTTCCTTTTAGTAATGTTTGAAGTCATTGTTCTAGAAGATGCCATGATATCCGTACATAGGGACCGGCTGGTCACAAACGTTGGATTTTCAACTGCAATGATCCGACGCAAGCGCGGATGCAGCGTATAACTGTTCGGAGGCCATGACACTGCAAATATAAAAAGTTTATGTTGTAATTGATGTATGTGAAATTTGATGCCTGTGATGAGTTGATGACTCATCAACACGGATTCAGGTCATAAAAATTCTGATACTTTTTAACACCCAATGCCAAAAAAGAAACATTTATGTGAAAATTAGCATCTTTGTTTGTTTTAGTTCAATACATCAACTTATTTTTATCTAATATATGCCTTGATTGGAAGTGTTAATAAAATGTAATACACTGTCTTGTAGAAATTGGCTCTAGAGGACAAACGGACCGCATTTCATTCTATGGCATTTCGACTGCCAAATTGCAGTTGAAATATTGGCGCGACTGTAATAAAAATGCAAACAAACCGTAGTCTGAATGCAGTCGGTGTGCAGTCACACCGTTGACTGTATACAGACTGCAATCGGACTGCACAGTTTGGTTTGCAGAGAGAGAGAGAGAGATGACCTGACTATGGACTTGGACCTTGGACGACTCAGCTTAAAAAATGGCTAAAGTCGGCCGATTAGTCAGCCAAGCGATCATTTCTAAAATAATGTTATTTTAATATACTTTTATTTTTATGACGTCTGTGGCCTAGTGGTCACCATGCCAGGCTGTTACACTGGAGGTTCCGGGTTCGATCCCCGGTCAGGCCAAGATGGAAAAGATAAACATCCAAGACTTAAGTCAATTTGAAAAAGATGTTCAACTTGACTTGGGTCTTGGATGTTTATCTGTATATTATGTATTTGTTATAAAATAAAGAATCGTTGAGATAGTATCCCATAACACAATTCTTAATTTTTTTTTTCAATTCAATTCATTTATTGCGTTCATATTATACTACATCAGTTCTTAGTTTTACTAATATTACCACTGTTTATAATTAGGTACAATATGAACCCTGTTGGGTATTGCAAAGATAAGATGGAACGGCAAGCGGGTGTTCTAGACCAAGAAAAATGTATTACAAACAAATAAATTAATGAAAATACTATTCAAACTATTCATTAATATTTATTAGCATTGTAAGCAGAGGTTTTTTTTATTTTTAATATTTTTTTTTTCTTTTTACATAATATCGCATAAATCATTTTTTTATTACATGCAATTTTCATTTACCATGCACTTTTTTATTTATTTATTTGATTTTACTACGTCAATTTATCAAGTCCATTTAAAGTGTTAATGTCAAGTTTAGATCTAGTTATATAAATTATTTTTATGAGTACCTATATTTATATACAAGTCAGTTAAAAAAAGATTATTAAATTGGATATGGAATTGTGTTAATTAATATTGTAAATGTTAGTTATAGTCAGTTGGATACTCCTTTATCGTTTAAAAACTCGTTTACCGTATAATAAATTTTTTCCGTAAGTATCTGTTTTAATCTTTTTACAAATAAAGAATCCTTTTGCTCTGCCCTTAGGCTGTCAGGTAAGGTGTTATATATTTTAGTAGTCATTGCTAATGGCCCAGAATTAAATATTTCCATTTTTGAAGACGGTAATATTAATTGAATTTTTTTCCTTAATGGATAACGTCGCGGTAAGTCTTCCTTTTTTGTATAAAATTGGGGATATTTGCGGACAAACTTGCAGGCCTCCAAAATATAAATTGATGGTACAGTCAATATTTCAAGGTTCCTAAAATATGGCTTGCAGCTCTCTCTACTTTTAATATTAGCGATTATTCTTATACATTTCTTTTGTAGGAGGAGTAGTCTATTTGCGTCAGTACTGTTTCCCCAGAGAATGATACCATAGGTTAGCCACGAGAATGCATACGCGTAGTATGCCACTACTGCCGCTTTTTCGCTAGTCGTTTTTTTCAATTCTTGAAGTGCATAGGTAAATCTAGATAATTTTATGGCTATCTTATCAACGTGGGCTTTCCAGTCCATATGCGTATCTAGAACTATTCCGAGTAGTTGGAATGTATTGACACTTTCAAGCTTGATTCCACCGTAGTTAAGATTTATGTCAAGGGCCTTTTTCTGGTATGGTCTAAATTGTATCAATTTGGTTTTTGTGAAGTTTACCTCGAGATTATGGTCAGATAGCCACGATACAACAGAGTCAATTTACGTCATAAGTCAATTTACTTTGGGGCTAGCTCAATCTGTGTGATTTGTCTATATATTTACTAGCTGATGCTTGCGACTTCGTTCTCGTGGACTTAATGACTCCGCCGTTTTAATATAAATACAAACTAATGCAGATACATAAGAAAATAAGTAGCAGTGTTTTTTGTTAAAAGTCAGTATTCCTTTTTTGTTGCCTTTTTTTTTTGTTTTGTAAGCATAGTTTCCTTTATAAATTATGTTGGGAGTCTTTCCTTCGAGAGCCAATATAGAGAACTGAAGCATTACTAACCCTGGAGAAAGCCACATAAAGTTGGCCATGCGAAAAACCAGTCCTTAGTTCGACACCAGCGGCTTTAAGCGTCTGACCCTGCAAAACTTATTTTTTGTCATAGCAAAGCAAGTGGTCACAGGGAATTTACAGTTTCGAGCTTTACATTTTCGAGTGTATGACTGTATTTGAGGCTGATTTCGATCAAATTACACCTTCTCTTTTGGACCGGAGAGATCTACACACTTGTAGATATAAGCAGCACCCTATTTAAATATTATTTCTATTTTAAGTTGATTTTCTATTGTTTCTATGTGTAAATTAACTATTAACATAACGAAATAAATACGTACATATTACATACTGCAAGTAACGCAACGCATTTTTATTGTGTTGGTTATTGCCAATAGTTGGTAGCATTAATAGTGTCATAATAGTAGACCCCGGGCTCTGACACATTACAGCAAAGGACGCAAAGAGGAAAAACGCTGGGTTAAATAAGAACCACTGACAACCCCAATAACTAACCACTAACCTTGATTTTGATTTTAAGATCCCAAAAACTTAAAAAAAAAGCTTTGAAGAAACTTCCTACCTGAAATTCCATTGGTTACCGCTGAGCACGGAAATAAATATGGATAACGATACATTTTCCTCTGGCATATTTGTATGGCAAGACTCAGGCCTTTTCTCTTACATGACGGAAATTTAAAACTTTTCATTTAACCCCCTACCAGACCTGGTGCTCCTCCGTACCCTGAACATACTAAATATATTTTTTTCTCATCTATATCAAATCAATTAAAATCAAAAATGATTCCATTTTATGCCAAAAATGCCTAACATCAGCTGATCGAATCGGATTTTTGTAAACATAGAGTCTATAAGACTGTAATAATATACACTGGACCGCACTTTTGCCTAGCATTGGGAAATAAATTAGTAAAAAAATGTTAAAACATAACTATCTCTTTCAGACAACACACTGACAGGAAACAAATTGATTAAGTACCAAACTGTAAAAACAAATAAATAAATTGTGACTAACAGTGGAAAGTGTATAATATGCGTAATTTAGAAGAAAAATATATTAAACAAAATACAAGAAACATTGGAAACGAAAGAGAGAGGCCTTTGTGCAGCATTGTGACATACATGGCTTATGATTAATACAAAACAGTAAACTGAAGATAAGCTTTTGTTTTAAGCTAGATACTTTAGACTTAAATAGGTAATGTGGTTTTTTTCTATGGACAACCTTAAAGCTGTCACAGGTGCACTTGGACCAGATTGGCTAAGGATCGAGAGAAATGGAGGCAGTTATAGGAGGCCTTTGCCAAACTATGGCATGCAAACAGAAGAGGCAATGATTAAAGTATTGGCTAAATGCAGACTGCAGCGCCGCCTTGAGTTCGCTACTTAGAGTAAACTTTGCCGGCTGAACTAACTGTCCAAATATTGTGACAAAATAATAAAATTGAAAATTATAATATAAGTAAATTATATTAAAATTCAGTATATTGCTCTAATTTGGGTAAACAAAGGCTTGTGAAACTGTTGTCAATCGTGAAGAAAGTGAGATTTGTTTGAATTGTGTGTTTTATTTTCGATACGTCAGTGTTTGTTTACATTATGTTTATTTGTAGTTTTACTGAATAATAGGAAAGTAATGGTACTTTCATGTTTTATAAAATAATAATAAACAGATGTAATTGATTTTCAGACGTGTTCTCGCCATTCTATTATGTCGGTTTTCCTCTTTTCCTGCAGGTCTGATTGCCCTTCGGCAAAGGCCTCCTCCAGCCTCTTCCACTCCTTTCTATCTCGTGCCACTCTGAGCAAAGTCTTTTCTGCCACCTTGCTTATTTCGTCGTCCCATCTCGTCTGTGGTCTTTCTCTCTTCCTACATCCTTCCCTTGGATACCACTTAGAAACAATTTTGCACCACTTTGCTTTCCCTCTTACTACATGACCTGCCCATCTCCATTTGGATCTTCTTATGTTTTGGATGATGTCTTCGACTTTTGTTTTGATTCGAATAATAGTTGATATACCTCTGTCAGATTTCCATATTCCCAGCATACTTCTTTCCAGGGCTTCGTTTATTCGTGAGTTTGTTTGACATAGGCCAGGTTTGGCAACCATACATGAGGATAGGTAGTAGGCAAGTGTTTAAGAGTTTGCATTTTGTACTAATATGGAGTGTTTTGTCTATTTCTTTATGTTGTCGATAGGTGACCCAGATAGACGTATTCCTGCGTGTACTGGATATGGGTAGATTCTACTCTTATGGTGTTTTCATTGCCGTTAGTCATCACTTTGGTCATTTCTGGGTTTAATTTTAGTCCTACTTTTACGCTCTCTGGTGCCAACTCTATGATCATGCTGTTTAGTTCTTCAGATGTGTTGGCAAACAGGACAGTATCGTCAACAAACCTTAGGTGTGACATTTTGCGGCCGTCTATGTTTAGACCTACATTTTCCCATTTTTAGTTTCTAAAAGTTTCCAAAACTGCTAAGAATTTTTTTTTTACACTGATTGAGCTAGCCCCAAAGTAAGTTCGAGACTTGTGTTATGGGATACTAACTCAACGATACTATATTTTATGACAAATACATATAGTTAAACAGCCAAGACCCAGGACAATTTGAAAAAGGCTACTAGGCTAGGCTCAGTACTATTTCTATACACATTTCGAATTAGTCTCATGTATTTATAAAAGCGATATATATATATATATATATATATATATATATATATATATATCGCTTTTATAAATACTTATATGAATACATATAAAAGCGAAAATTACTCGCTCACTCATCACGAAAACTACTAAGCTAATGAAGATGAAACTTGGCACGAAGTAGATTGTTACTAGGAGATGTCCGCTAAGAAAGGATTTTTGGAAGTTCCATCCCTAAAAGAGTGAAATAGGTTTGTATGAGACTTCGTAATTTTTAAAGTGAGACATGAAATTTTTAATTTATTTTAGTAGTTAGTAGAAAATATAATGCATTTATTAGATTTAGAACATTATACACCTATAAAGGTGAAATAGGGGTAGTCAATTTGTATAAATCTTCGTCATTTTTGAAGCGAAGTGCATGACATATTTGAATTAGTGGTTAGTAAAAAATAATAATCCATTAATTGGATTTTCAAAAAATTGCATCCTCTGGGTTGCACTTGGGGTTGCAAGTATGAAACTTAGACAGTTTTTCAGTGAAAGAAAAAAAAAATTGATAAATAGGGAACGGGTACGGCAACGGCAACGGGAACGAGAACGAGAACGGGGACGGGAACAAGCGGAACAAATTTCGTCGGTTCTGCTAGGCCTATACATACCTACATTACTATAAAGATTGTTTGATTGAATAAGCATTCAAACATCTTAATTTTTTACATACATACATATTATCACGCCTGTTTCTCACAGGAGTAGGCAGAGACAATGGACTTGCTACGATCCTGACAGACCTTATTCGCTTCATCTACACTTATCACTCTCTTCATGCTTTAACATAATTATTCATATGCTACTTATAACAAAATGAATAACGTAAAAAATCAATTAAAAATCCTATCAGAAACATATTCGTCTTTTACGCGGTAGTAGTCGATAGAGCCTAAGTAGTATGTCAGCTGGTATTTGCTATACTTTTGTATTAATAGGTTGGGGGAAAAAGTCTTTTCGCATTTTATATGAAAATTCAAAACATTTTTTAATATGTTAGGTTGGCTCGCGGCTTGCGTTGCATTTTTCCCTTTTTGGTAGTAAAATTTTAGAATATATTTAATTTCTTCATTAGATTCACTCATCTTGACGGTAAGAAAAACAAATGAAAATCACGCATTTTCCTAATTTGAATTTGGAATTATCTTCTTTAAAATTTAAACTTTTAAATGATACAAAAACTAGCCAGGTGCAAATAGTATAGCCAAAGTGGTTTTATTACAAGTTCATACATACTATATGCGAAAAGACTTTTTCCCCAACCTAATATTTGGCGTACAACGTGTACATGGTCTATCACTGAGTTGTCTTTCCGGAATCCTGCCTGCTCTATTGATTGTTGGTCATCTAGTTTCCTTTTCTATCCGTTTACGCAGTAAAAAATCCTATGTCTATGGTTTTAGCAGTACTTTAGCAAATATTTTATAGACATTAGACATCAGACTGATTAGGCGATAGATGCCAATGTTAAGTGAATCTCCTTTCTTGTAAAGTAGAATTATGTTTGGTTGTGTCCATTGTTCTGGGATAGTTTCGCACTTGACAGTGTTAAATAGTTCTGTAAGTACAGGTGCAATATCTATCATGGCTACTTTTATTTTAATATGTTGTTGCTAATCCCATCTGGACCTGGTGCATTGTCGCTCTTTAGAGACTTTATAGCATAAATGACTTCCTCTTCGAGGATACTTGGGATTTCTGTGTTGTCTGTCAGTTTTACCTCATCTTGTTTGGTTTTTTCATCATAAAGTTCTTTATAGAATGTTGTAACGGTTTCTTATATGTTTTGTCTGCTGTTTTGTATTTTGCCTTTTGGTATTATTAACTTTCACTATCCGATTCTTTGTATTAGTTAATTCTTTGTAGACTTTTTTAATACCTCCCGTTTTCGAGACATGTCATTCTATTGTTTCCATTTTATGTTTTTTCCTATCCTTTCGCAAGCTTTCTTTTATTTTATTGTTGATTGCTGCTATCAATTTTCTTCTTCGTGGTTTGTCCTTTGCTTTCATCAGTGATGCCCTTGTTTTCAGTTAAATTTACAGTTTCTGTTGACAACCAGTTTTTAAAATTGGCTCTTTTGTCATTGCTGTGCTTGGTTGTAGTTTGTATTGTGTCCTCCAACCAGTTGTACTTTTGGTACACATTTAAGGTCGTTGTAGCCTCTTTGTAGTTTGCAAGCTGTAACTTCAATATGTTACCTGCTTCAGTAAGAGAAGACTCTCCAGCTTTTGTAACTGTTGGGTTTAGTTTTGATCTCGGTTTTTTAGGTTGGGTTACCTGCAGCTCAGCTCTGACCATTCTATGGTTGGTATCAAAATTTTCATTTAAGACATTTATGTTCGAGAAGTAGCCTGGCTTATTAGACATTATGAAGTCAGTTTGGTTTTTTGTTGTACTATCTGGGCTTACCCAAGTCACATCATCTTTTTGTTTTTCTTTAACTTAGTGTTAAAATGTACGATTATCTCTCCATTCTTGCTTCTTGTTTTGCTGCTATAGGTGTTCTGACCTACTATTGCTTTTTCCTTACATCGGGGAAGCTCACGGCAGACACGGAGTGGGATTTATGATCAAAAAACACCTATCAAGACAAATCGAGGCATTTGTGGGGGTCTGAGAGCGCATTGCACTACTAAACATAAGAATACCAGGCCACACAAATCCATGGACAATAATTCAAGTGTACTCACCTACAGAACAAGCCGAAGAGGTAAGTATGGAAAAATTATATACCACAACTAAAACAATGCAATAGAGTCCCATGCACACAGTAACCTCATAGTAATGGGTGACTTCAATGGTCAAATTGGAAAATGTCTTCCAGGGGAAAAAGCAATAGTAGGTCAGAACACCTATAGCAGCAAAAAAGCAAAAGTGAAAACGTGAAGCTTTTCTACGCACATACGCCAAAAGTGGCCGTTTTTCGCAATTGTGCGTAGAAAAGCTTGACGTTCTCACTTTAAACTGTAAACAATAGTTTATAAAATAGTTTGAACGGTTATCTAGGGTCTGATCAAGACAAAATTTTAAATTATATCTCCGTTTTCTTTTAAATGATTTATTTCAAATGGGGGCAGCACTGGACACTCAGGAAGCCCCTTAAGGAATGTGTGTTTGTTTGTAGATAGTTGAATTGGTAATAGTTGATGCATTTTTCGTTGTGATGTTCCGGTCACTGTTGGGTCTGTCTATTAGTTGCTATTGTCTGTTATCTTCTTTGTTCTGGAGCTGTAAAGTGGACCCTCTTTATTTATTTTGAGAGGTGTGCTGAGTTTTCTAGTTGATTTGCTGGCCTGGAGACTGGAGAATTGATCTCGTATCGCTAGTAATAAATTTAGTATCATTTTCAGCTAGAAATGCCAGTGGTTTTATGGTTTTACACCATAAAAACACCAGCTTTGTAGGCTGGCGGGAGTATCACTCTTAATATAATATTCCAACCAACAGTGGATAAAATGCAAATTGATGATAAAACTTGAATTGACTATTTATACCGTATTCTTATACAAAAACTATAGAAACCCATTTTTGTTAGCGAAAATCATCTTAAAAATCTCTATACATATGTCTGACAGAATTGGTACAGCATCCGCGATAATTACGACTTTTGGCCACCTAGGGCGCTGCAATAGATTATATTAGCCCCACCATCTACTTCGCATGGAGAGAATATTAGATGTGTTTTCTTCTGTGGACAACATTAAAGACATTGCGGGTAGCACTTGGACTTGGCTCTCTTAGGATAGAGAAAAATGTTGTAGAGTTGAATTTCTATTGTTTTTAAAAGGAATAAGATATATTTTTATAGTTTAATCTTATATTATAATAGGTCTTTACCTTTGAAATTGCCGTTCTGCAGTATTATATTCTGGCCATTTCAAATCAAAATAATTTTTGTTTGGCTAAGAATTCTAATTTGAAATTAATTTTATTTTAAAAACATGGAATTCTTTTTCCAAAAGTAGTCATTTGTTTATTGATTAGTGTTACATTTTCATCGCATTTCAATCTTTTTCGTCATCATGGATACGTTAAAATTCCAGTAATTATGGAATATGAGTACCGTCGTGGCAGCAACGCGGCACAAGCGACACGCAACATCAACGACGTTTATGGAGCTAACACTACCAACGTACCACCTGTTATTGGTGTGCTCGCTTCCGTTCTGGAAATTTCGACCTGAAAAATGAACCTCGCGGTCGTCCGGAGATTTTGGTCGACAATGACGAATTAAAGGCGATTGTGGAAGCTGATGATACACAATCTACGGCTGAATTAGCAGCAGCTTTCGACGTTAGCGTCGAAACAATTTGGGTCCATTTGTGTCAAATTGGCAAGGTAAAAAAGCTCGACAAATCGGTGCCCCACGAACTCAATGATCGCCAGCGCGAAGTACGCATCGAGACGTGCCTTGCACTGTTCAACAGACACACGAATCAAGGAATTTTGAACCGCATTGTTACCTGCGATGAAAAATGGATTCTATTTGATAACCGCAAGTGCTCAGCAAGTTGGTTGGATCCTGGTTCAGCACCTAAACAATGCCCTGAACGAAATCTTACCCCTAGAAAAATGATGTTCACTGTTTGGTTGTCTAGCGCTAGTGTGATTCATCACAGCTTTTTACCAAATGTGGTGAGCATTACTGCGGATGTGTACTGTGAAGAACTGAACACAATGATGGAGAAGCTGGCACATCTCCAACCAGCATGGATCAATCACTCCTCTCCGCTGCTCCTGCACCACAACGCGCGACCTCATACTGCACAGCAGACGGTCTCCAAGTTGCAAGAACTGGGGTTGGAAGCTCTCCGTCATCCGCCCTACTCACCAGACCTTGCACGTACACACTACTACTTTTTCCAGAATTTGGATAACTTCTTGGCGGGAAAAAAATTCAATACCCGAGAGGCAGTACAAAATGCCTTTGAAGAATTTGTTGCCTCCCGTCTAGCTGATTTCTTTAAGAAGGGCATCAATAAACTGCCACTGCGTTGGCAAAGATGCGTTGATTGCATGGGTGAATACTTCGATTAATACAAATAAAAAATACATTAAAAAACTCATTTAAATTTTTTCATACAAAACGGCAATTTCATAGGTAAAAACCTAATATTACAAAATCTGTGTGGTGTAGTGTGATGTGAGAATAAGAAATGGGTCTGAAGTTTTACTGAAGAATGTAAGATCCGATCCGTATATAAGTACATAGATATAAGTATGAAATGTAACATACTGTCTGAATAACATTTATTATATTTTTAATTAAACTGAAGGTAATGATAGATAAATTGATTAGCAAGTGTACTAAAGATGTTGTCCATGATAGATGTTGACTCTACATGGCAATTCATACAAACTTTACCAAATTAACACACTTTGTAAAAAAACAAACAAAACATTACAACAATACAAACAATTTATATTTTTGTGGCGATCACGAAGTACGAAATATGCGTGGAGTGGTTAGTTTATGTAGTTAGGTACCTACCTATGTAGAAGTAGAAAGAAAATATATTTCAGACATTTGCTTCAGTAGAAGAACTTACTCTTTATAATTTTATTCAGTGAAATTGAAATGATCGGCTTAAAATTGTAAAAAAGATTGCAAATAGACGGAATTGTTTTGAACTGTTAAAAGCCATGCATGGCTGTGCGTTGATATGGAACGGACAGCGTCTATGAAAAACCTTACCTTTCCTTTCAAATTCAAAGTCTGGTATCTTGGTATATTTGATCACAGTACTTTTTTGTTTGGGTGAAGAAAACTTTGAGTCCTCATTTTGCAGAAAAAAACTGAACACTTCATTCAAATTGGCGTCAACTTGCGGTGATGCCGAAGCATCCATTCTACTTCAGCGCACCTTTTCTAGTTATTCATTAAGCATGTTAGGGATAACTTGAATAAAATATTAAAGCTAATAAATACAGTGTTTTTATATTTAATTTTGCTAAATTTTACATTTTTACTGGAAGCTGTATTATTGTTGGTTGAAATATCAATTTTTTGTCACTGTTTTTTTTTTCTCCTTTCATATCACAGACAGTTGACAATGTCAACTTTTTTATTTATGTTGGCAATATTACTGCCCGGCCACCAATAGGCGTGTGCGCGGCCTGCGGCCTAGGGCGCTCGCGACAGCATAATGCTACTGAAACAAAGTTTGCCAGGTCAGGTTTTGACTGTACCCGAAGATTGATCTCATTTTAACATAGAGCAACACTGAACTTCAAGGAAGGGAGTAGGAGTAGGAGTAGTGCTTGGGTACCGGACCTGCGCCTATCGTCACGAAGCTTCGTGCTATTTATTACACGATACACGCAAATGTGACCGGCCGTTATCGAGTATCGTCCCGAATATTTGGAATTCGTGTTGATTATCGCGCGGGTGGCGATACATCAAAGGATTTAAGCACGCTAACCATTCGCTCTGCGTGGTCGCACTTGCGTTATTCATTTTGACGTTTGTTTTCAACCTGTTCAGACGCGTGCTGTGCGACGGTGCCACGGTTGTTAATACGTAAAAACCGAGTGGAACGATAAAATGGTGTTAAAATTTTTAGCTTTTACTTTCTAGGTTTCTTTTTAGGTTTCATTAAATGCATTATGTAATTGTTAGCACAAATATTATAGAAAAGAAAGTCGTCGTCCATATTTAAAACACGTAGATGACGCCATCTTGGATTATTGCCAGATAGTTCGTGAAAAATAACGAAGCCGCTAGTGTGACCAGCGCTTTATCGCGATAACTTTTTAGTGTACAAATCGTACGAAGATTCGCCGCGAATTGCTTCGGGGCGATAGGCAAAAGTGCGGCCGAAGCATTAGCGATCAATCATCATTCAAATCTGTCTGGCATATTTTCGGAGGGAAATGCGCACACTAGTGCACTTCCGCAGACTCACATAAACAAAAAAAAATGGAACGACGACCACAATACATACAAAATTAAACAATACATCAATAAATCTTGCACATCTTGATAAATTATTGTGTACGTATTAATGACAACATACACATTGACACGTTTTCGATGTCAATAGGGCTAGACTGGAACTATCGACACAGCAATATCGATAAATTACGAAATAAAGGAGGAAGGAACAAAGGTAACGAAATGAAACATTATAAGTATAAAATATCGTATTTATTAGTTATTGAGATGATGATTCACCTAGAGAAGTCAACAAGTTAGGCGTAGCTGAACTGGTAACCCCAAGAGTCTTATAAGATGCTTCAATGGGTAATGGATGGCTCTAGAATAAACATAACATTGAGATAAATTTCTGTAATTCGAAAGCTATATCAAACAATAAATATAAAATTATTATATCAAAGGCACTTAATAGACTTACGACACAAATGTAGTCTGGTATTCAACTTGGTATTGAATTCCCTACTTATTTTCTCTTTTTGTTAGTAAGGACTTGCCAATCAGATGTTTGGAAAGGAGTTGAGCATATAACATTTGTCCTTTTAAGAACCCAGGGTCGCTAGTTATTACAAAAAAAATACACCTTTTAATTCAGGATAAGTAATTACTGATTTTTTCCATCGGTATCCGTGTCTATTTTTTATAAGTCTATTTTTATTTGAAAATAAATATAAATCAATAGTGATGGCGTAGTAATGTAGGTATTACTACGCCATCACATTTTATTTCAAAAATAAAAAGAAAGTTGGATTTGGAACATGAAACTGAACTACTACATGAAAAAGAACAGTTAATAAATATTTGTTTAATAGGAAACAAAGTTTAAGACCTCTAATTTGTTCACTCGAAGTGAGTCACTTTGTATAAAAAGTCGATATAATTTTCAGCTTACGACTTATCACTTATGTTCCAGATATTAGTTCAGTTTTACGGTCTGAGTCAATATTCTTTCTTTTTTTTTTGTAAAAAACGGTGTATACTATACATAATAGGTATTTCATACGTTCCCAAAAAGAGGTGATAATAATTTGACAATGAGAATTCGAAACGCTGACAAACTTGCATTATTCCCAAGTACACTTGAAAAATCAGGTAAATTAACGCACGTCATTTTACGCCACGTCATGGCACGTCAGAAACAATAAAAAATTTTGCTAGGCAAATTAAAAACCCCCCGACTCTCAAGAACGCTATCTAGTGATGAGTAGCGGAACTATCGATACGATTTTATACCCGTAGTGCCATCTAAAATTTGCTAGAGAAAGTCCCGACTTTCAGGCGTTAACCCTCGATAGCATTTAAACGGCCGAATCGATTTTCAATAAAACAAAGCTAAGATTCACCGCAAAATATGTAATATATAAAATTAAATTTAAATTAAAATTTAATTAAAATTTAATTAAAATTTAATTAAAATTAATTAAATTTAATTCAAATTAAATTTCTGTAAAATATGTAATATGTTATGAATGTAATCTAGGAATATAACAATTTTAGACAAGAAAAGGCCTATAAATATTTCGGGACAGTAACAAAATTGAGTTCGATTGTAACCAATGAAATAGTAAGGACTCTTTTATACTGGTACTTTAGTTTTGTAAAATTTGCTAGAGAAAGTCCCGACTTTCAGGCGTTAACCCTCGATAGCATTTAAACGGCTGAATCGATTTTCAATAAAACAAAGCTAAGATTCACCGCAAAATATGTAATATGTAAAATTAAATTAAAATTAAATTAAAATGAAATTAAAATTAATTAAATTTAATTAAAATTAAATTTCTGTAAAATATGTAATATGTTATGAATGTAATCTAGGAATATAACAATTTTAGACAAGAAAAGGCCTATAAATATTTGGGGACAGTAACAAAATTGAGTTCGATTGTAACCAATGAAAAAGTAAGGACTCTTTTATACTGGTACTTTAGTTTAGTACATTTTTGCTTATCTATCTGAATCTAGAAATTGCTTCTACAATCCAAGCTATACTTCCAAACAATATTATAAATGTGAAAGTAACTCTGTTTGTCTTTCGTCTGTCTGTTATCTCTTCACGCTTCAACCACTGAACCGATTTAGATGCAATTTGATATGAATATAGTTTAAGACCCGGGGCCGGGGAGATGATAGAATAGTTATTATCTGTAAATTAATTTATTGAGGGAATGAAAACGTGAGTGAAGCGTTGTATGAGAACTCCTATTTTGCCATACAAACGTAGATTTTATTACAAAATAATAGCATTAGTCGTGGCTAGTAGACAAAAATGTCTTTTATTTCTTGATTCGTGGTATACTCTGGTTTTTCGATGGTTTCATTTTGAACTCTGAAGGATAAAAAATATATAAAGGGTCATTATCAGCACTCTGGTGCTTATAAAACTTACGATAATTTAGTATGGAGCCTAAATAAGTTGACGATGATAGCGATAAATTTTATATGAATAACACAAATAAAGGAGATGTTTCAAATCCGGCCTGCACATTGTACATATTTTACAAAATCGAGGAATAATCTAACAATAATTAAAAAAATACAATTTTTTTATATTTTCTGTATTTTTATTGCAATTTAATTATAAAAGCAATATTTTATTTCAACAGACAACAACACATCCCTTCTGAAACTTAGTTTGAAATTCAATTCGAAGTGTTCAGTTAATTGTCAATCCAATAATTTAAGAAGTGACTATGTAGACAGTGTAATATACGTACAATGTGAGAGCAATAAATAAATTGAAATTGAAATAAATTGGAATTGAAATCCCAAATGAATTGTAATAATATGAGAGTTGACAACAAAGTAACATTTTAAAAAGCCATGATTTGGTTTTAAGAAAGAAATTACACATAATTACAGTAAATCACAACATTTAACATATCTATTTTTTGTTTTGTCGAATACTTTTTCCACTGTATTCACTTGTGATTTCTGAACGAACGCACGCACGCTCTTTGAAATGAAACGTCAAATGTGATCAAGTGTAACTGTCAATATTGCTTCACACCTGTGGTACCATTTTTCAAACGTGGTGTCACACAACTCACATACTAAACGAAAGGTTTTTTTTTAATGGAAAAATCATTCCTTTAGCCGACTTCGCGTTTCAAAAATGACACTTATGTCAATGTCACTGTCAGAGAAAAAATGATTATGGAGCGTGTTGTGTTGCCTATCTTAAGTGTATTAATGCTTTTTCACCAATTATTTAAGCCAAAATGAGCCAAATTGTTACTTACACTTTTATTTAATAATGTAGTTTCTAAATTATACATGTACAATGTCCAGGCCGGGGTTCTATACATTCGTGAAACAACTCCTTTAATGTAAACGTTTCCTAACAATCCCGTTTTGTTACCAATCAGATCAACTTATACGTTACCGTACCAAAAATATCAAAACTGAAGTCACAAGATTGAGAGGATTGGCGATACCCGAGGCTTTAAAAATTTCTCCGTTTAGTGTATAACCATTTATAACTCACAAAATTATTGAGTAAATAGCGTAGCGTAAGCAATTTTATTACAAAAAATAACATTACATGAAATATACTACTAACCAGTCAAAACGATTAACAAATTTGAGCACAAAATGCTAAATCAACGCTTGCTTTGATTTTACACTGATGTTTGACGAGCAATTTTCATTTATTTTTGCTATCTATTGAAATGAGAATATAGCCTTCCTTAAAATTCACTTCCGTCAAAATATAGTTTTTATCATTGTTGTTGAAATAACACGGTAACAAAATTGATACGCAAAATTTAGATTTTTCTAGTACAAAAATGGTTTCTAATATATAAATAATTGAAAGAATGGTTAAATACTAATTAAAACACAAATGTTTAGAGAAATAATAAATAAAAAAATATACAGTAGTTAAAAAATGAGTTTTCATACTGAATTATTGGGGTCGGACATCAAAAAACCCATTCATTGATATTATCCAGTTTTAAAGAAAAGAACTATTTAATTATTTTGTGGCATTCTAAAGGTACATAATTATTATCTTTAATTCTATTGATTGAATTACGCAATAAGGTAATAGAAACATTTTGATTTATACTTGCACCTGATTATTTGACTTAAATTAATCTTAAATGTGAAGGACACCTAATTTCAGTCAGGTACAAAATTTTTTAGAACTGCTCACATTTGTTTCAGTCGCAACACGCCTTCGCGCGCATCACAGGCCGCAGCCTGCGCACACGCGTATATCCGTGACCAGGCGGTCACTATTCGAATACGAAACAGCGGTGCCGTTTTTCAAACGTGGAGTCGCTTACGAATGTTTTTGAATGCGGGCTCCAGACTCCTGCGTGATTCACGGCGTGAATTCACGACGTAATTTTGCCGCGAAGTCTGCGCGAAAAACATGTCCCTCCACATTCACTATCGTTTACAGTTTAGTTCGCGCGCTCGTCGAGTAAAGACGCCGGAACATGCACTGCTATCGCCGTCAGGCTGTGAGATGAGGAAAAAAAATATGGAGTCGACTAAGATTTGACGCTTATTTTGATGCACCGTCCTCCGTAAACAAATAACAGAATCTTACGGCACCAAGTCTCGCGCGTTACTGTTTTTACGCGCGAGGATGGGTGCGTTCGCGTTCACGGCAGGTTCGCGCCCCGCAAACCCGACGAAATACGGGCGGACTCGACGATGCGGGCGAAAATACCGACACCGAACGGGGAACAAGGCGTGAACAGGCGCGAAGCACGTGAACGGGCGCGAAAGCCATCCACATTCGCGGTTCGCGGCTTTCACGGATGTTCACGGCGCCAATGTGGAGCCCGCTTATGGAAAACTTGGGTAAAACTACACTTTGATGACTCCGCGTTTCAAAAATAACACTTTAAAAATCTCAGAAAATTGTCTATGAAATTGTATCTCTACCGTATTCTTCACAGAGAATTCCAACTCTATTTTACTTTACTTACCTACTCTATCATGTCTCTATTGTACAAAAATATTCGTACAGCAGTGAAAATCAATCTTTTCTCTAAAACGTGTTAAAACGCAATTACATTGTTCAGTGCCCAAGAAGTTCGCGTTTTGGGACATTTTATTGTAAAATCGTGATTAATTAATAGTTTTAGCTCGTGAATAGTCTTGTGTGTGTTCTGTGAATAGCCAAGATATCGAGGTGGTCTCACCAGTGTTGATCACTTTGTTGATCAAACGATGTTTCCATATTCAGCTATGGTCGTCATAATTTGCTCGTAATCATATCCTTAAAGAAACTGCAGCTGCAATCATGTCATCTCTAGCGTTCCATCACAGATTTAAAAGATAGACATACTTTTACAATGTACTTTTCGGATATCGATGAGAATTATTGCGCCCTGGTCTAAGTAGGGATTGTTAGTCTTCGTGGATTCTCATTAATTTAAGGTGAGTTATTTTATCTTGTACTAACAAATTTAACAAAGGTATGTAGTTTAAAATGTAGATCAATCAGGTAGCCATTTTCTAACATGAACTACCTAACTGCCTTGATTATAGTAGGTAGGTACTGTAGGAAAGGTTTATTATCCAAAAGTGTCAAACGTCTATCAGTTGTTAAACAGGTACAAGTAGGTACATATTTTCTGTATTTCCCTTGAATTGTTTACAAAACCAACCTCCCAGATGCAAGTACCTTTGACAGTGTCTACCTTCAAGTAAAAATGTAAACACATTTATATACCAGAAAATTTGTGTCAAGTTCAGTGTGTTTTTAAGTGACTATTTATCCAAAATGCAGCCTTTGGTCACTGAATGCTATGTGAAATTATGCAGGTTTGAGATACAAACATACACTCTGGTGGTATATACCCTTAGAAATAGACTAGTACTCCGTCAGCCTCCAAAAAGGTAAGAGAAATTTAGTATTCATTTTTTTGCAGACAACACATTCTAATGGTAAAAATTTCCATTATGTACTGTTGATATCGAAGTGATTTTTTTGTAGATAGTATATACTCATAAATAGAATGTGATTTTCTGCAAATTTAAAATTCGCAGGCAGCTTTCTATTCCTGAGTATTGAAGGCAATACCTTGGGATAATGACATTCCCTATAATAGTTATTTCAAGTAGCAGTATATGTTTATCAAAATATTCAGATGTTTCCAAAAAAAGGTGATAATAATTTGACAATGAGAGTTCGAAACGCTGACAAACTTGCATTATTCCTATGTACACTTGAAAAATCCAGTAAATTAACACACATCATGGGTCCGACAATGTATAATCGATTGCCACAGGAGATCAGGGCAGCTGATAAAATGAAATTCTTTAAAAAAAAAGTTAAAAAATGGCTGATGGAACTAGCCCCCTGAATTTTGTCAATGAGATGTATTTAATTCGATGACAGTAATTGTAAAATATAATATGACATTTATTCCTAATCTTATGTGTACTTATGTGATGTATGTAAGTTTTATAATATTGACCTGTAACAAAATGTTATCAATATGCAAAAAACAACAATACAAAAATAAAATTAACTTTTAAATCAACATCCATTATGTAATTTTTTTGCCATATACATTATCTTTACTCTAGTGGCTACATTAAAATGGGATTGAGGAGGTCATGTATGTCGCATGCATCCTGAAAGATTGGCACATATTATCATCAACTGGGCTCTAGACGGTTTAACCCGTCAGCTTCCAGACAGTTGGATCCGACTGAGAGAACAATAGATAACAATGGGTTTGCAAAATTGCAGTTGTTGACAGTTTAAGAAAGCAAGACCAAGAAAGAGATAGGTGAACAACCTTACACACTTTGAAAAAGAATGGAAGATAGGGCATGGATACCATATACCAATAAACCTATTATATATAATTTTTTCAGGATTCTGATAACAGTATTTGAGGTTAAAATACCTGTATTTCAGTATTCTGAAAAAAGTGACCTATTTTAGCAAGATTGTTTAAAGACTATGCAGTACGCTTGATTACTTTGGTTTCTAGTGTTGTTCATACTGCTGATGAGTTTTCATATGACATGAATCATGAATAATCTTGACTATAGACAAATCAACTACGCAAGACACTGCACTGCATGTATATGGCTAGTATTTAGGTGGTATTTAATGATATTGCTTTCAGTTGTTCATTTAAAGTTTTACTTCTACAAATAAATTGCTAAAGGCACTCTCGCACCTACAGACACAATACGGCAGAAATGATAAGTAAGTGCTCTGCTCTGAAGCTGCAACCATATCAATGAACATCTAATTTCTTTCTTATACATTGGACTAGTATCATCCACAGCCAAACTGTACTCCTTTCTCAGTTCTGCTGATGACAGTGGATAAAAATGGAGGTACTAGAGGCAGATTTTTGGACACAGCTTATTAGTACCCCTGAAGAGCGGCCAACCCGTCTTTCTTTTCATACAAATGTTCGGCCCTCTAAATTATCTTTCTTCAAAACTTTTGAATTAACTGGTATCTGGAGTGCTATTTCTAGGTTTCTATTGAAATAAAAATCAAAATTTGGAAAAACAAATTCAGTATAAGCTTCCAAAAATCTACACCTCTCATCACATTCTCAATCTTTTTTGCACAAATTTTTCCTGAAGTTCGTATTTTCATAAAGTTCTCATAAATGATAATCGCCTTGGACGCTTGCTGTTTCGTGCCTAGGAGTAAAGAAAATATTTTGATATAAATCTTGCATATGAAATGATTCTAAATTAACATAACATAATACGTATTACCTGAAACAAGTTATATAAAATTTCCATACCCTATTTTTCGTCTAATGAATAATTAATAATAATAATAATTTCGTTCAGTAGAATGTAAACCGAGCGCTCAGGCGCTATCTCTCTCTCTTTTCGCTTTGCCTCTTTTTCTAGCATTGCCTGGATAAAACAACAAGCTTTTCAAACCATGCTCGCATTGACGATAGAGCGGCCGGGAAGGGCCCTCTTAAGTATTTCTCCCACGAGCGTTAAATCAGAAAGGGCCTTTTCAACTGCAAGTTACATATGTAACAAAATTAAGATCATCGCTCAACGACGCCAGTTTGGATGCTTTGTGTTTTCTTCGTTTGATTTTTCAACAAACGCGATCTACCTGATGATTACTGACTTGAGAATATGATTTGAGAGTAAGACACCTATACCTATTTGATTGTGATATTTGTGCCAATGAAACAATATAAATATTCCTGGATCTGATAATGTATTTTCTTTTGTATTCCTTAATTGACTTCATTTTAATAACTCATTTTGTGGTTCTTAGGGAGTTGATTAATAGTAGCAGTGTTTCTCCCATATAGCGTAGAAAACTGCTTCAATCGCTCTCCGCAAACAAGACTTTCCAATCGTTATTGGAATCATTTAAACAGTAATTAGCAGCATTAAAAAAATACCGAAATTTCGGTATACCGGTTATTGAAATTTTAAAACCACTGCTTCTATCCCGAGCCTTAGCTATCCAGTTTTCCCAGCAATCCTTGAATTATAACTATAATTTCCTTTTCAGGGTTCCGTACCGGAAGGGTAAACACGGGACCCTATTACTAAGACTTCGATGTCTGTCTGTGTCTGTCACCAGGCTGTATGTCAAGAACTGCGATAGCTAGACAGTTGAAATTTTCACAAATGATTTATTTCCGTTGACGATATAACAACAAATACTAAAAACAAAACAAAATAAAATAAATATTTTTTCCCATACATACAACAAACGTGATTTTTTTGCCTTTTTAATAGATAATAGTATGGAACCCTTCGTGCGCGAGTCCGACTCACATTTGGCCGGATATGTTATGTAATTTGTATTAGCACCAGGTATCATTGTGCAAAATTTTAATCCTCTCGTGATCAAGGTTTCTGAGAAAAAAAAAATCTTTTTCTGTTTTTGATATTTTTTTTGTTAAACGTTTTCTTTTGTGATTCAGGTACCAATATTATTAAAAGATATGAGTTGAATAATTAAAATAATATATAGAGTATTAGTCTTAATAGGTAAATTTTTTTCTTTTCCAAGATTTTTTTTGGATAAAAAAATTGTTGTGCTAATACAAATCATATAAGAAAAGGAAATTATAATTCCTTTCAAGGGCACTTTCAGTATGCTTACACGCCTAGGCCCTTTTGATATTTCAGGGTGTAAGAATAAGAAGCATTACCTCAACACATTGGTGCTTTACATTTTATGCAGTTTAAAGTATTTGAGGTATTGAGTCGCGTCGCTACTCGTTGACTTTATAATAATGATTTTGTTTTCGTTAATTTTGATTTTGATTATTATAATAATGATGATGTCTGATGGTCTAATCTTTTATTGAATAAGAACTTTGTTACTGTTGTTTAGATTGAACAGAATGGCGGTCAAGAAACATGAGTTGGTGCATGATAATCGCAATCAGTTGGACCTGCATGCCTTGGCTCAGTACCTCCAGCTTATGAACGAGCAGCCAAACTATTTGCCGCCGCCCAATGAAATTATCAAAAACTGCCAGGACATAGTGAAATGCTTGGGTAAGTATATATCTATGACTACTTATTACTTATATGCCATTCCATTTATGTGTAGGCGCGTACCCCCTTGAACCGACGCGCACACCATTTGAACGGATGGTCTGTCAAGTCTTTACTTAATTAAGGGACAAAAATTTTGTAAAAACACCTGATACTTTTTCTGAAATTACATTCTTATTCACCGAAAAAATATCAGCTTTTTCTCTTAAGTCAGGCAATAATTATTAAGTAACCACTGTAAATTTTATTATATACACCAAATAAAGTAATTTTCTTTCTTTCTATGATAAAAATAAAATTACCTACATTCAATCATTCAAAATTTATTTTTGTGCTTTTTCTGCTTTACGTGAAATTTTAGATGTACTAAAAATAATATACTATAGGATAAATATGTGATGGATTTTCGTTTGGTTTTAGCTCGATCCACAAGTAACGAAGAACAGCTGTGGGATACTTTGCATACCATTGAGGTTTTCTTGCTGCGCATCGTGACTGCTTCTCACAGCAACCTTCGCCATGAGATCGTTACGGCGATTCTCGATAAGTTCCACTCGATCATTTCGGATCCCCGTAAGTGAACACCGGCGCCTTAAAAATTGGTCACCCATAATTATGCATCATGTATAGATTTCAGAGCGCACGCGCCATAAAGTCGTTCAAATAACATGTAATTATTATAAAAACAAAGAACCCGACTGCCTTTTCTTGGTTTTTTATTTATTTATTTTGATATACCCAGTGTCACTCTCACAGTAAATACGAATCTAATGACACCTATCAAGCTAAAATCCATCGAGCCGTTCAGGCTGCACAGCTTGCCAAACAATTATACATACATACTTGTTGTACTCCTCCATACAAACTTTAACCCCCGTTTCAATCCTTAGAGGGTGAGTTTTGAAAAATCCTATCTTAGTGCACCCCTAGACCTCATAAGGAAACTGTGCCAAATTTGGAGATAATTTTATATACGGACAAATCACACAGATTGAGTTAGCCCCAATGTAGTAATAGTTCGAGATTTGTGTACAAATAACAAATACATATATAGATAAACACCCAAGATCGAGGTCAATCTGGAATAGATAATTTTTCATCTTGACCTGACCGGGGATGGAACCCGGGACCTCCAGTGTGACCAGTCTGGCATGATGACCACTAGGCCATAGAGGTCGTCAAATTTTATATATTACTAGCTTTAACCCGCGACTTCGTCCGCGTAGAAGTCTAGAAAATGTTTCTAACATGATATTTATTTGTTTTTTTTATTTACGTTATTAATTTTGTTATGACATATGAATTATTATGTTAAAAATTTAATGTGTTTGAATACTTCTTCAATATAACAATCTTTATAAAAGTGTAGGGATTGAAAGGCCTAGCGAGCGGACCCGACGAACCTTGTCGAGTTCCCGCTCCCGCTCCCGTTCCCGCTCCCGTTCCCGCTCCCGTTCCCATTCCCGTTCCCGTTCCCCTTCCCGTTCCCGTTTCTATCATTTGCTAGAGCAAAAGAGAACAAATGATCTATTTGTCTTAATTTTTTGTCTCTCACTCAAAAAATGACTAAGTTTCATGATAATATAAATTCGCAACTCCTAATGCACCCCACGGGATGCAATTTTTAAAATCTTATTTATGTATTATTATTTTTTATTGACCACTAATTCAAAAATTTCATGTGTCTCGCTTCAAAAATGACGAAGATTCATATAAACTTGCAACCCCTATCACCCCTATACGGATGTAATTTTCAAAATCTAATAAATGCATTATTATTTTCTACTAACTATGAAAATAAATGAAATATTTCATGTGTCTCACTTAAAAAATGACGAAGTTCTATACAAACTGGCAACCCCTATTTCACCCCCTTAGGAATGGAATTTCCGAAAATCCTTTCTTAGCGGACGTCTCCTAGTCACAATCCACCTTCCTGCCAAATTTCATCTTCATTGGCTAAGTAGTTTTCGAGATTTCGTGATTAGTGAGTGAGTGATTTTCGCTTTTATATATATAGATATCATTGAATAATATTGCAATTTTTCATTAGGAGATCTAATTTGCTTAAACATAAAAAAAGATAAAATGTAGTATGTTACTTGTTGATTACGTAGCTCTTTATAGGTGTAAGAATTTTTTAAATCGGATCATTAGTTACCCTTTGCAAAGAAAGACACAAAACACGTTTTTCTTAAATTGCGCTTTTTTTTTTCTCATATTTATAATTAAAGTTTTTTATTATATTTATTAGGTTATTTTATTTATATTAAAACAACGGGCACTTTAAGAAAAAAATAATTCTGTAATATGTCACTCATACACAACCAACACATAAAACCAACAAACACAAATATTTTGTCTTTATAATAATAGTCTAGATTAAATCAAAATTGAATTGACCTGAAATGAATTTGAATCTTTTCGTACAAACATATTATTATGTATTTTTTCAATCGAAACCGTCATTTATTAAATTATTTTCGTTTAGAATCCGACGCCAGCCCAGCGACTTCCATAGTATTGGTGGTAGTGGGGTCTGCCGACCAAGAGGCCACTCTGTCGGCCGCGCGCTGGCTAGTGCAGCAGGAGGAGAATGCCCCCGCCGGAGCTGGTCTCCGGGCCTCCTTGTCTTGCCTGTACCGCTGGCTGTACGAATGGCACGGCACCCCGACGCTGGGCGAGTGGGTCATGGCGTACATCAAGGCTTTGGAGGTAATTTCATGATACTGCAAAAAATCATATCTGATTGCTCTACTTTTTTGTGTATTTCTTTACATATTACATTTCTTCCTATTAATCAATCGTAAAGGACTTTGATTAAAGTGTAGGAAGACTAGGCTTAAAAAACACCTTTAAAGACTACAAACAATATTTTAACGATAAAACAATTTTAGAATGAAATGACTGCAAATCAATCGTGAGAAATATTTCATCTACTTTCAATTATTCGAGTTGATAGTCGGGTCGGTTTCATTTTTAGTTAGAATATTGAAATCCACAATCACGCTAGTATTGTTTGGTTGAGCAGTATCAGAAACTATTCGTTCAAAGCATAGTTTAAAAATAATTAGGCAAATAAAAATCGAAGAAATCTAATGCTATCTGATAAGATTTATGTCATGTCATGACAGCTAATAATTTTCGTTCAGGAAAATAAGCACTTCGACATCCTCATCGAAGTTTCGGTGGACAACTTGAGCCGACTATTCCTTGCCATGGACAACCCCATCGGCCTTCGCCAGTCGGTTGCCGACGCTATCTTTCACATCCTGGCTTCGCTGCGCGAGTCCACCGAGGCCCTCGATAGGGTAAGTTGAGTGACAAATGCTTTTACGAGAACATTTCTAAGGGCTGCAAGTACCGTTTGACACTCGGCCAGGGGAAGACGTATGAGGACACTGAAAGCCTTTGGAAACATAATGCAAAAAAGAATGTAAAGTTGATGACTCTTTGGTATTTTTAGGACAGGTATTTATAAAATTCTACGATATACTTAGATAAAACTATATATCCTTTTGAGCCTGATAATAAAAAATAAGTTTTTTGTTTTTTAATACTATAAACATGGTGAGTCCATTAGCAAAAAACTAATTGATGATAGTGATGACCCCTAACAAGATCACCATCAATAGAGAAAATGTATTTTTTTTTGCTTTAACTCGATGAATGTCATGCAAAAAAGAACTCTAGTATATAAAAAAATCAAAATACCTCCATTTATTACCAAAAATTGCGGTTTCAAACTGACAGTTTAAATTTTCGCGCGAAAACAGACGGTGACGTCACACGTGACTTATTATTATATATGTATTTGTTATAAAATATGGTATTGTCGAGTTAGTATCCCATAACACAAGTCTCGAACTTACTCTGGGACTAGCTCAATCAGTGTAATTTGTCCCTATATATTTATATTTATATATATAATACCCCTCATTATGCAACAGTTTCATAAACTGCTATTAAAATGATATGCTGAGATGAGACTACAATGCATATTCAATGCTAAAGTTACGGTATTATACTAGCATGTTTTATTTGTGTTTTATTTTCATGTCGCCCGGTAAAAGAGATATTAAATATGACGGGGTGGGATGTAAGTACACATTATTAGTAGAATTTCCAGTGAACTTATGATAAGGGAGGCAGTCAGGGGGAGTGGGCAGGCCGGTAGCTGTAAAGGCGGGTGATATCCCAGGTAAGAGTTATATTGTATTGAAAATGGTCACGTATATTTCTCGGAAAAATGTATTTCGATCTCTCTATTTTTATGATGTGGCGTTTACTTTCTACAAAAAATAATAAACGTGTAATGGCTTTATGTTTTATTTATTTATGTCTTATATCGTTTACTACAGCTGTTTTACAGTTACTTACCTTGTGGGCAAGTTTGAATTATTATTTTAAAGAAACCTATTTCCACGAAAAGTAGCAATAAGAAGCGTGATGTGATCATTTGAAATTTAAAATTAGACGGAAAATATCAAGCCGTTATGACAACAAGCCGTTATATAAAGAAAAAAAAACCCCGACTGCCTTTTTATATACCCAGTGTCACTCTCAGAATTAAGACGAATCTAATGACACAATCAAGCTTAAATCTATCAAGTCGTTCAAGCTGCAGAGCGTGCCAAATAATTATACATACATACTCTCGAAAAACATAACCCTTCCTCCGGCGCAGTCGGTTAAAAATACACTTCGTGTAAACAAAAACATAATAATAACATCTTAAATAAAATATTTTTTACTCTAATGGAGAAATATGAGTATTAGGTCTACTTTTACAGAGACACGGACTAGACTAATTGCTCCACAGACAAAGCTTAGCTATATGATTTTAGACTTTCGCGGTCATAATGCAACTATTTTAAACAGTAAGGTAAGTTACCTCGATCGATTTTTTTACAGGCGTCGTCGTGCTGTCTGCCAAACACTAGTAATAATAGATCTTAGAACAAAAATATTACAGATGCTTAGAAGTCTATACGAGATGCTTTTAATAGTATCTCTATTTGAAATCCCAATTCTATTTGACAATAGGGATGTGAACTGGGTAAAAAAGATATTATTTTATTTTGTTCTTCAACTAGATTATCCAAATAAACGACCCATATCTTTTCGTTTAGCAAACTGGTAAAAATTTACAAAGATACAGACAGCGCTTCGAAGTTTCGGAGTGGTGTTGATCCACGTCCTTAGATATTTAATACAGGATGAGTTACGCAGACAAATCTTCTTACAAAACTTTCTGCCGCTTTTGGTGCGGGGGTAAGCTACTACTACATCTAAACAAAATCACACATTCACAGAAATAATTTGTGTCGCTATAAATGCACACTATAAAAAATTCAAACACTAGCTTATTTTCTGCACACCAATAAAACTCACAGTGAAAAACATGTGTAAATACACTCTTGGCAAGAAAGAGAGAGAAGACAAAAAAATATATCAACTCTAATGCACAGAGAATAAAGACGAAGGTTGTAAATCATTAAAATATAGTCTCGTGAGGAGTGCGCCTTAGTCTCATGAGGAATGCGCGCAGCAGTGCGCTATAGTGAGTGCGATAGAGTGCGCCTACGTCATCAACTAATCGTTTTTCAAATTGGAACCTTATTACAGAACCTTAAGAATGTAATTGATACATTTAAAACGGGGGAGGGGGGGGGGGGGGTCCTAGGATTTTCCATTCTCCAAGACAAGCATAAAATAAAGCTAAGTCTGCAATAAGCCAAAATACACTGCGTTTTTTATTTATTTTCATCCCATGAACTTTTGCTCATGGATATGTTAATTTCTGACAAAAGCGTTGATAATTTTTCAAAACTAAAAACCGACGTTATGTTTTGATATCTCTTGTAACCTGTTTCCAAAATAAAGATGATTTGATTTCCACACCAATCTACATAACCGGTTTTGATCATATTTCTATGGGACCACTTGACAAGTATGCCCTTTAAAACAAAATATAATTTTCCACAGTCTTCGAGTAATCGGGGAACATACATAAAAAGCATATACATATACATTTGAATTGATAACCTAGCCTTCTTTAAAGCCGGTTAAAATGCAGATGAATATTTTAGCTTAGAAATTAAAACGCACGAATGAGAAGACGGGGTGTACAGAATCATATTTGAATGAAATCTTCAGTGGGCGGTGATGTAAACAAGTTTATTTGCCAGGGAAATAAAAAACCGACTTTCAATGGTTCATCCCCATAACTTTTAAAGTGCTGAAACGATTTCCATCAAACATACTTTCACAACACTCATGCGTATAAGTTGTTCATGTTAGTTCATATACTTGTAATCGTTCGTAGTATCGGTTGTGATTTGCAATCAATTATTTTTAAATTTAACGATGAAAGCCGGGATCAACAGCCATACGTACCTTCCAAAGCACGCTAAAGCACGGAGGATGTTATTTTGACCATACCTTGGATAGCTTCACGTGTGAAAGCTATGTGTGTTTTTCGCCGGACTACCGATCTCTTCTATGTTTCCTAGCAAGAATAAATGAATTCCTACAACTTAGTAAAAATGCGTATGTAGTATGTATAACTAACGTCTGCGCACTAGGTCGGCATCATCAGTGGTAGCGTGTTATACGAAACCCTTGCAACTTGAGTTATTAAATAAAAATTCTTCGCGGACTGCATCGGTGCAATCTGAGTCGACGCGTGAAGTAAACTTTATTGAATATAATCTTAGTAAGGTCGTGAGGTGAGGGTTGCGCGTATGCGCTTGTCCCCGTGTTTCCCGTTGCATCTGCCGCGTTTTTCTCGATACCAATCTTATTTGCGTCACGGGCGTCAAAGCAAATACATCGGTGGTGTTTCCCGTGTCATTCATAAGTGATGTTTTTCTTACGAAACAGTTTCGCCGGAATTTGAAATACTATTTTATCATAATATTCGTTGCCGTCATATTTTTCAAATTTAAAATTAAAAAAATAACCAGACAACAATATTAAAAGTGATTAGTGGCGGAACTAACCGTTGTTAAGTGGAATTGATATTCGTAGCGCCATCTAATATTTGTCAGGTAAATTACAAAACCTGACTGAAAGCGTTAGCACCCGATAACTTTTAAACGACTGAACCGATTTTCATCAAATAAAATAAACCTGGCAAGTGCGAGTTGAACTCGCGTGTAGTGGGTTCCGTACAAATTCAAATTTTTCTAATTAATAATAAATACCACAATTTTTTTTTTTTTTTTACAATATATTGTTTTAGGCATTTGTCCTCAATCTCACCTGATGGAAAGCGACGATGAAGACTAGGATGTAGCATGCCTATCCAAAAGATACCCATTCAATCTACTTTTGAATGTCCCGGGGCTGTACTTCTCTGGGAATATAGACGCAGGCAGTTCATTCCACACCTTAGCCACTCGAACCAAAAAGGAATTGTCAAAGCATTTAGTTCGAGACTTAGGTATTTCAACGACAAAGGGGTGAAACCCCTGTCCGCGCCTCGTAGTCCGATGGAGAAATGGTGAGGGTTTCACGAGATCAAAAAGAGCCTTCGAACACTCTCCAAAATGTATCCTATAGAAAACCGATAAGCAGGCTACTTTGCGACGATGCTCTAGGGACTGAAATTTTCTATTCGAAAGCTCATCGCTGTTTATAAGCCTGCGGGCTCTTCGGTCAACAGAGTCTAGTGCCTCAAGTTGGTATTTAGCGGAGCCATTCCATTCCATTCCATTTGAAACCTTTACAGTAACACTACTACTAAGTGAACGTGTTATATTGAGTTTACCACTTTATTTTCAATTGATAGAATTCTTATAGGTTTTCTTGTAATCTACAAACAATAAACTATATTTTGATTTTTTTTTTCAGAGACAGTAGGAGGTTGTGGTCAATTTTCGTCTTCTTAAATGAATAAAATCAAAATTATTTATTATACAATAATTATAAAACAAGACCTTACTTTCTTGGGATACACAGTAGATTCAAAACTTCAATGGGATGTCCATATTTCTAAACTCGCTAATAGGCTTAGCTCAGCAGCTTACGCTATTAAGAGAATCAGACAATTGACTGATGTAGCAACTGCTTGACTAGTTCACTTAGTGACTTTCATAGGGCAGCTGGTGTACCTACAGACTATTTTTATTTTACAAAAAAGGGCAATTTGTTTTATTTACGATTAAGGATCCAGAGACTCCCTAGGAAAATTTTTAAGAAAATTTATACACTCACTGTACCATCCCAGTACATATTTGAAAATATAATGTATGTAAGAAAAAATATTGCCTTATTTAATAGAACAGGTGATTTTACAGGTAATAACTTACGTTACATAAATGATCTAGGTATCCCGAATTATCGGCTGAAAACAGTCAATAAATCGTTTAAGGGAAACTGCATAAAGTTTTATAATAAATTGCCAGAATCGGTCCTTGATATGCCAGATTAAAGCTTATGTAAAGAAAGTACTTTGTTAGAAGGCTTATAACGGAACCGACGATTATTTTTAAAGACAAAAGCATCTGGCTAGAGCTTTGCGCGGGTCCCTCTTAAAGGTTTGTATTTGTACACTCACAAATGTCATAATTTGAGTACAAACGGTACATGTACTTTATTTACAAATTGACATTATTTTAAATTTGACATCATTCTTAATAATTATGACATAGCTATGTATTCTCTCTAATTTTAATATCAGTAAATTGAAAGTTGACGTTTTTGAAGAAAATACTGCAGTACAGTTTGCTACTGTTTCTTCTGTACTTGCGCTTCGGAGGCGACAGTAAACTTAGTTGCAAGTAAATGATCTGACGTCAACAACTAACTACCTATAAAAAAATCGAAAGAAGAAAAAAAATTGACATTGTTCAAGGGATACAAATATCCAAAAATAAATAAATAATTCTTTTTTGACATACGGACGGAAGGACAAACAGACCGACAAACATTTTTGCGTCAAACTTATAACATCTCTCTTTTATCGGGGGTTAAAATTAGTTCTACTTCAGTAGTTCAATTAAGAACAGCACCATTTATCGGTCACCAAAAAAACTAAATTTTAAGGATAATCCACAACTATCGAAATTCTTAATTTGTAGCGTGCAAAAATGCACATACAAACAGACAAAAATTCCAAAAATCATTGTTTTGTGTTTTATTGCGTTGATGAAAGCCACCAGCAATATTTTCTCATTTACTTCCTTGAACAGACAATACAGCTACGACTGCAGCGACACTTTTTTATTACAGAATTTTTATGAAAGCCTAGATAGCCATCTAGTTATAATAATAACATAAGCTGGGAGTAACTTCATGTGGTAAAGGCGGTTACAGTTGGGCTAATAAGCAAATGGGCTAAAACTCCCATTTGCTTATTAGCAAATGGGAGTTTTAGCCAGTTTAGACATTCGTCTCGCAACGCCCTGTAAACGGCAAAAGACCCTGGGCCTTAAGTCCGCCTGTTACTATTTTTGTAATAAAGTTATAAGTTAGAGGTCGGGGCACTAGGGTAGATGAGATTAACTTCTAAGCAGTAGAACCTGTAAATAGGACGTTGTGAGACGTTCGTCGGGATGACAGGCCAATGGGCCATGTCACATTTTGATTGTCGGGAAATTTTCGTCAAACCATTTCAGTTTATAAGTTGGGGCTAGACGAGATTAATTCCTCATTAAAACAGTCTTATCTGTGGCCTCAAATACAAAAGCTCAGATTAAAAATTAATATGAGAGCCCAGCTTGGCGGTCGTTACATACAGAAGTTTTCAAGAATATACTTGGGGAAGGTCTTTTTCTTGCAGAGAATGGTCAGGTCTGCTCGTAATACTTGGCAAAGTTGTTTCCTCCGGAGAACAACAAATAAGTTCAGTATTTTTGGATCTTCAGAGCATAACAAACGAGGAAAATTCTTGGTTATGTGAACGCGCCATATTGTCCCAAAAAAATGAACAATGCGCATCATTTAATGAAAAACTTATGACGCAAACTATTGATGAAGAAGTGGTTTATACTTTCTTGGATAGTGTAATTGATCAGGACGGAGCCACCAGTTATCCAGTTGAGTTTCTAAAGTCCCTTGCAGCAAATAGACTCTCACAAAATAAGACTTAACATCGGAGTGCTGATAATGCTGATGCAAAAATTGACTCCGTCGAAACTGTGACGGAACCCGACTCAGAGATGCAAAATGAAAAAAAAAAACAAATTTGTTTTTTTTTTTCACCATGTTGAAAAAAACATGAAAAAAACTTTGTGCCCTTGTTTTTTTCTAAATTTGTTTTTATTTTCAGATTTTTTTTATAGAAAATTGAATATTTTATTGATGTATGCTTTCATTGCTTTCTCATTTCTTACATTTTACTAAAATTACATATCTAATTACTTAATTTAGATTTTTTTGACGTTTTTAGACAGATTTTTTGTTTAAGTGGTTCATTACTAATGAATGTCCCTGTCTCCCGGACCGGGAAATCCCCGTTTGGTTTATGTTTGTACCAAGTTGTACCGGGAATCTCGGTGCGCAATTTGAATGTTGCCAATATATTTATGTAAACTTGGTACTATTCCACCAAAAAAGTATGGTAGGTTCATAAATAAATAAAAAAATCTAATTATAAACTGTTAAGTTTATTAATCTTTTACGGAAACTGCCTTATCTAAAATTCTGTACTCATGAAAAAAAAAACATGCTCCAGATAAAAAACATTTTTTTTGTCATGTTTTTTTCATGTTTTTTTTTCATGTTAGAAAAAAACTGTTTTTTTGCAACACTAACCCGACTTAATAAGTACTACGTAATAAATAAATATTAAGGGACAAATTACACTGATTGAGCTAGCCCCAAAGTAAGTTCGAGACTTGTGGTATGGGATACTAACTCAACGATACAATATTTTATAACAAATATGTGAAAGTATAGCAAGCCGCCTTACACTCACTCCGCGCACCCTGGATTCTCCTTCGAGCCCTTAGCCTTAGAGCCCTTGTTTAGCGCCAAGATAAATAAAATTTCCAGGATTGGGAAAAATTCGTGTATTCCTTGACATATGCCTTTTTACACTTCAAATCTTTAAAAAAATGACACAAGAAAAATTAAATAGTACATAGAAAGGAGGCCGCAACATCCTCCGCCCCTGCGCAAACGCAGCATTACGTTCCTAACCTACAAATTTAATCTTACTGGTACCGTTACTTGGCGGCCAGAGCGAGTGATTTGTGGTAGATAGGGGCAAAGACCAAGACTTGAACTTGCCTAATCGTTATTTGACACTGATGATTCGGGGTCGCTCAGGGCTTGTGCGATCTCCAAAGGATACAGACGTTGTAAAGGTCAAGTTCTTGCTCCTCGAGCCGTTTTAACTCGTGCTACTCGACCTTCATTATCCACTCCAGGTATAGTTTCAAGAACTAATCCTAAAGGCCAATGAATGCGTTTTATATCATCTGATCCTAACAAAACAATGTCACCTATGTTAATTCCCTTTAATGTCTTTCCTTTGTTCCATCGTCATCTTTATCAGAACTCTGCATTCGGAGCTATTGTGACTAGGTCTCTGACACCAAATGCACTCACTTGAATGAGTTAGTTTCCCATTTTTTGAATCTACTACCGCAGTTGTATACAAGGATGCCGATGGAGTGGCTACGTCATTATCATTTGAGCCTTGACTTCTTGCCATTTTTATTCTCTCTTTCGTCTCTACCTCTTTTTTGAGAAAATCTAATATTTTTGGCAGCTCGTCATTAGAATCCCGGATGGTTCTATTCCACGCTCTCAAGATATCCTCCGGTAAGGCAGATTCCACCATGGGAAACATTTGTGTCATCAGCTGGTCGTAGAGCACCCGAGTTGATAAGGATTTTCAGGAGAAGATCTCGTACGTAATATTGAATGATGACATCTTCTTTTCCGTATCTTTCTTTAAGTTCATTGATTACTTTAGTATAATTAGCCGATGACGGTGGGAAACTTTCTACAAATTCTTTGGCACTAGAGCCGTTTTCCATGCATTTAAGCAGTTATTGGAACTTGTCACTGTCGTCTATCTCTTCGTCATCATGTATTTTGGTATATTGAGACCAAAATTGTAACCACCTGGAAACAGATCCATTGAATCTTGGTAGTTCCAATTTTGGCAGACGAAAAAAACGACGCCCCGTACTGCTACCACTCTGGTTGTCCTTCTCAATAAAATTTTTCGCACTCGAAGTTGTCTGATCGACGACCCGATTAATCGTTTCTTTAATGAGGTAAAAACTACTCAAGTACTCCTGTCTTATCAATGTCATACTCGAGGAAATTTTCATCCCGTTCTGGATCCTCCAGCCATACCGACATTAGCCTATTTTGTACTTCATTAAGCTCCTTGTTTATAGTTTCTAATTTATTGAACTCACTTACGGCTTTTACGTCGTCTTTTTTTTACTTATCGAGAATTTTGTTCTAACTAATTTTCTGCTTGATAAGATTTTATTCATTTTTTTTCACGGTCGCCACAATGTGAAAGTATTGCAAGCCGCCTTACACTCACTCCGCGCACCCTGGATTCTCCTTCGAGCCCTGTTTAGCGCCAGGATAAATAAAATTTCCAGGATTGGGAAAAATTCGTGTATTCCTTGACATATGCTTTTTACACTTAAAATCTTTAAAAAAATGACACAAAAAATAAATAAATACTACATAGAAAGGAGGCCGCAACAAAATACACATAGGAAAACATCCAAGACCCAGGACAATTTGAAAAAGGCTATTTTCCAACTTGCCGGGGATCGAACCCGGAACCTCTGGGTGGCGGACTAGCATGGTGACCACTACGCCACGGAGGTCGTCAATGCTTTGCAGCGAAATATAGTTGAAGCTGAGATTCTCACTGTGAGTGATGCCAATGAAATTGTATTGGCCAACTTTATGTGGCTTTCTGCAGGGTGAGCAACGTTTCAGGTCTTTTCATATTGGCTCCCAAAGGAAAGACTTCCATTCCAACATAATTTTTAAAGAACATTCTTAAACTATGTTTACAAATGAAAATAAAATATTGACTTTTATTTTAAGTATAATTAATAACACTGCTACATATATTTTCTTTCGTATCTACATTAATTTGTATTTATATTAATACGCCGGACACATGTAGTCTACGCGAACTAAGTCGCGGGCATCAGCTAGTTATTTAATAAATGAGATACATAATAATAAAGTTAACAAAAGAAATAATAAAAAAAATATATTAACTGGGAACATCGACTATACAATGTATATTTTTTATACTTGATCAAACAAAATATAACACCCCTCTTTTTCCGTCAAGGGTTAAAAATTCACGCAAATCTAAACGTGTTATAGAATGAATCACATTGCAAGACAAAGTGGGTCAATAAACAAATATAAGTATGTAAATTGTATAGGGTATTCATAAAAAAATTAAAATTCGCCCGTTTTCAAGTGATACGGAATTAAAGAGATGATTGACGCTATTCATAGTAAATACTGCCAATTTTCGTAAATTATACAATGTAAAGGATGATGTTTTTAACTTCTATTTTCGACGTACATTTTTTTCTCTTTGCTTTGTCATCCTTTCAAATTCATCACATGCATCTGAAATATTCTGCCTGTTTTTTTACTTTTTTCCAGCAGTTATTGTTTTTTTTTTCTCTATGTTTAAGTTTAAAATTTATTATTTTATCTTGAGACTCATTCAAGTTTTTTGAGTTTAGCTGGATCCGAATGAAACTATCTGTTTTACCAGGTCTCGCTTCACGTGGCTATTTTTTTAATTTCTTTATGTTGATCTTTCATATTATTATTATTATTCTTGAAAGGCATGCTTCAGATTACAGTTACAGAGTATTCGAATTAAATTGTAGCCCTTTTCCCGGCTTCCTCCACACGTCTAGAATCTTTTTTGTCTAAGTCGATCATACAAATTAATATTTGTAAGGGTCAATAAAGTTATCTATACTATAATAAAAGAGTAAAAAAAATGTGTCTGTACATTGAAAATTTTTCAAAAAAAAATATTTGGGGCGATGGAGATATAGTAATAGAGTAAGAAAATAAAAAAAAATGTCTGTCTGTTTGTCTGTTTGTCTGTTTGTCTGTTTGTACACGCTAATCTCCGGAAATACTGGACGGATTCGAATGAAACTTTTTTTGTTATATAGCTGTGAAGCCTGGGCAACATATAGGCTATAATTGATTTTGGAAAATGGAACACATGATGCAGAACTATAATGGTCCAGCTAAACTATAAGATATATTAAAATGCCGCCTTAGCAAAAGTTGTTAAGTCTGATGAAAACTTTTTGTTGAGTTATAATACAACTGGCCAAGCGCGAGTCAGACGCGCGCGAAGGGTTCCGTACCATAATCTATGAAAAATCACGTTTGTAGTATGGGAGCCCCCCATAAATACTTATTTTATTCGATTTTTAGGGTTCCATAGGGTAGGGTAGAAACGGGACCCTATTACTTAGACCGTCCGACTGTTTGTCTGTCTGTCTGTCTGTCACCAGGCTGTATCTCATTAACCATTATAGCTAGACAGTTGAAATTTTTATAGATGATGTTTTTTGTTGCCGCTGAACAAAAACATACTAAATGTATACTATAATAAAAGAGTAAAAAAATGTGTCTGTACATTGAATTTTTTTCAAAAAAAAAAGTTGTTTCGTCCGAAGTAGAACTTATAAGTTCAGTATTTGCGGACCTTCAGAGCAAAACACACCAGAAATTTCTTGGTTATGTGAACGCACTAATATTGACACCAAAAAATTAAAAATCAATTAATAAAGAACTTATGACGCAAATTATTATTAACTAGCTTGTGCCCTCGGCTTTGCTCGCGTAGGGGTGTAATTAATCAAAATCCTTTCTTAGGGGATGCCTACGTCATAGTAGCTTTATGCATGCAAAGTCTCAGCCCGATCGGTTTAAAATTGACAAAGTTTCATACAAACGTTCATCCCCTATTTTATCCCCTTGGGGGTAGAATTGATCAAAATCCTTTCTTAGCGGATGCCTACGTCATAACATCTACCTGCATGCCAAATTTCAGCCCGATCCGTCCAGTGGTTTGGGCTGTGCGTTGATAGATCACTATGTCAGTCTGTCAGTCACCTTTGAGTTATATATATTTAGATATATATTTAGATTTCTTGGATAGTGTTGTTGACGACGCCACCAATTATCCAGTTGAGTTTCTTAATTCACTTGCAGCAAATGGACTCACGGCTCACAAAATAAGTCTTAATGTCGGAGGGCCAATAATGCGAATGCGCAATTTGACTCCGCCGAAACTGTGTAACGGAACCCAAGTTAATGTCTCAGCACTGTATGCCGAAGTTCAGCGGCTGAATTTCAGCCAATGCATGCCTGCAATGTTATTTGCATTACTAGCAACACATAACGCCGAACTTCCGATGCTTTTGCCTGAATCGGACCCGTACCCGTACCCGTACCCGTACCCGTACCCGTACCCGTACCCGTACCCGTACCCGTACCCGTACCCGTACCCGTACCCGTACCCGTACCCGTACCCGTACCCGTACCCGTACCCGTACCCGTACCCGTACCCGTACACGTACCCGTACCCGTACCCGTACCCGTACCCGTACCCGTACCCGTAGCCGTACCCGTACCCGTACCCGTACCCGTACTCGTACCCGTACCCGTACCCGTACCCGTACCCTTACCCGTACCCGTACCTGTACCCGTACCCGTACCCGTTCCGCTCCCGCTCCTACTTCCGCTCCCACTCCTGCTCCCGCTCCCGCCGCCGCCGCCGCCGCCGCCGCCACCGCTTCCGCCGACGCCGCCGCCGCACCTTCCGCCGCCGCCGACGCCGCTGCCGCCGCCGCCGCCGCCGCCGCCGCCGCCGCCGCCGCCGCCGCCGCTGCCGCCGCCGCAGCTGCCGCCACCACCGCTTCCGCCGACGTCGCCGCCGCCGCTTCCACCGCCGCCGCCGCCGCCGCTGCTGCCGCTGCCGCCGCCGCCGCCGCCGACTCCTCCGCCGCCGCTGCCGACGCCTCCGCCACCGCCGACGCCGCCGCCGCTGCTGCCGCCACCGCTGCCGCTTCCGCTCCCGCTTCCGCTTCCGCTCCCGTTCCCGTTCCCGTTCCCTCTTCCACTTTCGTTCCCTCTTCCGCTCCCGTTTCCGTTCGCCGCAGACGCGCCAAAGACGGAAGATTAAATTCTCATATCGGCACATCACTACTGTCCGGCATTTCCACCGAACTTTAGCAGCTGAACTTCAGCTTATTTAGTGTGTCATCCCCACCGAACTTTAGACACTGAACTTTAGCCACTAAACTTTGGCATAGTCTGCTGAGACACTTAAAGCTCACAGTAAGTGAGTGATGCCAGTGAAACTGTATTTATTCCGCGTATGCCACTCATCCCCAACAATTTTCCTTTTGAAAATACACAGTTCCATATGTTAACTTGCTTTGCTATGAAAATAAGTCACAGTTTTAGAGGCTTAAAGCTGCTGATGTCGATCTAAGGACTGGTTTTTCGGATGGCCTACTTATTGTGGCTTTCTCCAGGGTTAGTAACACTTCAGCTCTTTTCATATTGGCTCCCGAAGGAAAGAATTAAAATAATATTGACTTTTAACTCCTAACACTGTTACAAGTACTTTCTCCCTCTGTCTCTCTCTCTCTCTCTCTCTCTCTCTCTCTCTCTCTCTCATTAGTTTTTATTTATATTTATACGCCGGAGTCATAAAGTCCACGCGAACGAAGTCGCGGGCATCAGCTAGTAATATAATATAGGCACACTGGGGAAGAGATGAACATTTTAAAAACGCCTGAAATTTTTTCTTGTGTTTGGAATAACATTTCTATTTATCGTAAATAAATATCAGATTTTTTGGTCCAGTCCAAAAATTGTAAATAAAAATATTTTTAATCGCTATTTCGTTCACCAATTAGCTTAAGGGGCTACCTAAATTTTCGGGGGTCCAGTGCTGCCCCCATTTGAAATAAATCTATTGAAAGGAAACAGAGATTCCATTTAAAATTTTGTCTTGATTAGACCCTAGATAACCCTTCAAACTATTTTATGAACTATTGTTTACAGTTTAAAGTGAGAACGTGAAGCTTTTCTACGCACAATTGCGAATTAAAATGTAAACAGTAGATCATAAAATAGTTTGAAGGGTTATCTAGGGCCTGGTCAAGACAAAATTTTAAATTATGTCTCCGTTTCTTTTCAAATGATTTATTTCAAATGGGGGCAGCACTGGACCCCAAAAAATTCAGGTAGCCGCTATTTATAGTCTGACGTGTAAAAAAGATTATGTCATATTACAGTTGAAAACTTAACTGCCATTGCGGTAAAATAGGGACACTATTTCGACAACTGTGACAGTTAAATAACTGTTACCTTTTTGTTTTTTTTTTTGTAAGCTGTTACTGTCATATGACAGTGGCAGTTAAGTTGTCAACTGTCATGAAATTATTTTTTTTATACGTCAGAGGAGAAAAGGCAAAAGAAATGGCGGCCTTAACATGAATGGTGTACGATATTGTGATTAAAAATATTTTTATTTTTTATAATTAATTCACTGGACTGAAATATCTGATATTTCTTTACGATAAATAGGAATGTTATTCCTAACACTAGAAAAAGATTCAGACGTTTTTAAAATTTTCATCCGTTCCCCCCCTTATTTCTTTATTCATTACTTAAACCGTAAGGGACAAAGAAGTCATTATTAAGTGTGTATGTATTGCATCCCAATACTAGTCCTAGGTCTAAGTAAAGTATATAATATGTAGATGGATTCGAATAAAATTATATTGGTTGTCACAGCTTTCGCCGCACGTGGGCCGTGTGCTGGTGAACCTAGCCGCGGACAGCGGGCAGTTCAGCCGGCAGCTACTGCAGAACGTGGTCGACATACTCACCGCAACCGTGGACCGGCTGCGCGACTCTCTCAGGGGCGACGCGCAGGATCTGTTTAAAAGCAAATACGCTGACGTGGTGAGTGGCCTTTTTCTACTATCCTTTAGCCCTTACGTCCCATAACTAGGTTAAAGAAATAAAGGGGAGGCCGTTATTCCTTCACTTGTCTGTCTGTACCTATTTCTTGTAATTTTGATAAAAAAACTCGTCGATAAACAATAAAAAACGCTTGCTTATCCAATTTTAGTTAAAATATGTTTCGCCTCGTTCTATACAATGTAAATATTGAAAACAGAGATAAGGGCGTAACATGCTTGATAGACGTACAGAGTCACTATCATGAATTGGAAAACATGCCAGATATTTAATTGCGTTTTGTTTGAGGGTTTGTTCAAAAAATTCAAATTTCAAACGTTAATTCAGTAATTAGACCTTTACGGGCACTTCGTGTAGTTTATATTGAAATTAAATTTATTTTAAAGAAAAGCTACCGATACCAGCGCTTCGTAACGACCACTGCTGAGAAGAAACGCCGAAATAAACTCATTTTTACAGTATTAGTCGCCTACTCGCCAGAAGGGCTTTGTTATATTATAATTATATCTTTTTTTAAATAATAAATATTTTTATATAATACAATGTTGATACATTATAACATGTAATGCTTGCGAACGAGTTAACAAATATAAATTACGTAATAAGAAGAAATAATAAATAATCAAAAAATCGAATCCGAGCAGACCAGTCCCTCCCGGCAGCACCCGTTCACGAGTTTACGCACGGATCAGCCATCGTTAAACTCAACCATATTAGAGGGAATCTAACGACCCGACCAGCGACGCCACCACCAGATTTAGTGAGCATGAAAAGCCCGATATCGCATACCTTGTCAAGAGGAAATATTAGTTATATGTTGGCCACCTATTGATCGCAGAGCATTAAGATGTTTTACAATAAGCTTGATTATTTAAAATTTTATCTTTTAAATAATCATTAATAGTTTAGTATGCATTATTCAATAAAACTTTATTAACATTTATTTTAAACTAGCTGTGCCCGCGACTTCGTCCGCGTGAAAATCCGTTCAGCAGTTTCGGACATTCGGGTGTACAGTGTGCATACAGACACTGAAATACAAACATAAATCTTAAAAATCTTTTAATGTGTTCTGTAACTCCTTATATATCTTGCTCATAAATACATACTTTAATATCTGTATTTGGTGCCCGCGACTTCGTCCGAGTAAAATTCAGTTTTCTTACACTCCCTTGTAGACGACATGACAAATTTAAAAATTTTGTTATATTAGTCTGTATATTTACAGTTCGATTTTTTTATTGTGATGCGGTATACTTTTAATATTGCAAATGTGACAGTTTATAGGGAACTATACATGTATGGATATCAGTTGCTCATTCATACAACTTATGAATGGATTATAATGAACCCTTACAATAATAATCATATTTCATCAATCACCTTTGTGTATAAATATACAGGTACGCCGAAGAAGTCAGCAGTCAAACTCCCTATCTGTAAAAGTCTCCGAGGCGCGAGATAGCGAATGACGTTCACGATCAGCACTTAGTCGAGTCTCCCTTTGAGTGGAACTCTCCGAGGCGCCAGTCAATGACTTTCGTTCTCGATTAACACTTAGTCGTGCCTGCCTTATGTCATTGGATTCTTGGGATCTACTCATCCGCTTTCTTTTCGCTTGTATGATATTCTGAGACAAATTTGACTTTCTTCGTAGCATTTTTGAAAGCAAAGCACGAAATACAATAAAATATATATTTAATTCAATGAATCTATGTAGCCAAGATTTTTTTAAAGATAATATCCGAAATACCTAACCAATCCACAAAGCAAGATCACAACCTCCGTATTGCATATGTTCTTTTAAACTTTTATAACAAATAAAATTGATTAAAACTAGTCACTGCTGTATTATGAAACTTAAAAAAAAAGAAATCGCAATAATGGTTTGTTCATTACTGAGTTATTGTGCAGCAGTTATGTATTAGGTAAGTTAAAAATAATGTAAAACAGGATTCTTTTTTTTTTGAAGTGTATATTTACAACGAGAATTTCATGTGAACGTGGGAGCACTTTTGGAACTTTTTTGTTTGTATTGTATTTGAGCTCCTTTGAAGTCGAAACGAACACAAAAAACTACCAAGCTGCTTAAATGACTTCTTTACACCTGAACGTTGTATAACAACCCAAAGAAACAGATGGATCCCTGGCCGTTATTAGGAAATTCTGAGCGGCCAAAAAAGGTTTGTTCACTTAAATATTTTTGGTTGTAAACTAAATACGTCAATATTTTAAGCAGTAAGTAATTTAAGAAGACGTTAGAAGACGAATTAAAAGGCTCAACGTTTCCTTGTTACGACTTTACGACCAATAAAGTAGTAGATTATACGTGGGTGAAAGAAGAAAAGTCTCACATCACAGACTCAGGTACATGCAGTGGTCGAAAGTTCGGGCGATGATAAATAAAGCCTCTAAATATTTAGTTTTCTCGTATTAGGCTCGGGTGGCTATTTCCTGCGATATGAGATGTTATTCTTTCCATTGGACATTATAAATATATAACTAGGGACAAATCACACAGATTAAGCTAGCCCTAAAGGGTTTTAAACTTTAGGGCTAGCTTAATCTGACTCTAACTAAATCTAACTAACTCAACGGTACTATATATTATGATTAATACATATATAGATTAACACCCAAGAAAAGACCCAGGATAATTTGCAAAAGGCCATTTTCCAATTTACCCCGTATGGGGATCTAATTAAATACCTCCAGAGTGACGGACTAGCGTGTTAACCATTACGCCACGGAGGTCCTCATTGTTTTTAATATGTGAATAATGAATTCCCCAGATTCTGTGTTTGGAGCGTCACATGGCGTCCCGATGCTGCCGCTACACGCAGCTGCCGCCGTGGCGCGCCCGCGACGTGTGTCTCACCACGGTGTCGTCGCATGCCACCATGCGCAAAGCGGGGCTGCTCAATCTAGGCAATACTTGCTACATGAACAGCGTGCTTCAGGCTCTGCTGGCAACCAGGCAGTAAGTGCATAGTTTTACGTTAGTTAAGATTGAAGAATAAACATAGTGGGCCTCACCATATTACGGAAATAATGTGGAACTAAATTAAAACATTCGGTTGCGCTATTATTTTAGGACGATTTACTTCGTTTTGACCTTTATACATGTGACATCTACAGCTGCCTCTGTTTTCGTACTTATCACGACTTAGTCGCGCTCCATCATGCTCAATGTGGGTCTGCTCAAAGAACATTCTTTTTTTTTTTAATTTAACTGCACGAAAATTATAAATATTTAAGATGGTAGATCGTTAATATCCATACTTTTGGGGAACGCCTTTTTAGCAACCATTTAGCCAAAAGCAAGCCATGCTTCTGTGGTAGATGTTTAAGTATTTTCAAAAAAATCCATACATATTTTTTTTAAAGTTTTCCGCGATCAAATTTCGTTTTCCGCTTAACGGACATTAAAAGTTATTTATATTGTTTTAGTGTTTTCTACCCTATGTGTACGTAGACGTACATAAAACAATACTATGTCTATGTCCCAACATTGGACAAAAACCGCATTCCCGTACAGAGTAGAAATCCTCCATACAAAATCATACACGCGTTTGATTACAAACTGTAGAATGAACCAATCTCCTTGTTTTAAATGTTGCTAGGTACTATTTGCAAAGGCGAACGATTTATTTCAGCATTATGTTTAGCTCGGCGAACTGCACTCTGCTTGTGAATAATTTTGTATTTTATTGGTGAACATTCCTTATTCAGGCTATTTTATTTAGCACGTGCAGTTTTTTTTTTTTTTTACTTTTTTGCTAAGGCTTTCGTTTCGTGCTTACGCTTTTTAAATTTCTTTTGTAATGTGACGATCTTGTTTTTACCCGACTACGGCAAAGCCAAAGCAAAAGTTATGATTTTAGCAGTCTATGTATGTAAGTATGTATGTGGATATACATATATGTGTGCTCCACCGTAGCATCCAAACCACTCCGACTGCTGGACAGAGCCTTGGAGCACAAGATTGAAAGACCACACTAAGTTAGGGAAAAAGGTAGAAAAAATTACACAAAATAGTGTTGTGTTGATAGCCGCAATATGATTAAGATTTTCGCTCATTTCCTAGATCGGCTTTCGCGTTTTAGTTGAAAAGAGAAGCACTGGTACATTATACTTCTTTTTTTCTCCCAGACCAGCATACCTGACCAACCATCGAAAACTCGCGTAAACAACGCACTAGATTTTAATGGTTTCGTAGAAAGAAGAGCTTTTATGAATATGTCAGTAAGATTTTCTCCCAGATCAGCATGGAAGAATAGAAGTTTAAGATCTTAAAGAAATGAATCAAATAAATAAATATAAAAATATATGGACAAAGTAAGTGCGAGACTTGTGTTATGGGACGGATGTTGTATAATTACTTTATTTAATGGAGGCTTCCAGTGAAATGATCGATTTCTTATCCATATTTGTTATAAATTGAAGGTAAAGGAGTTATACAATATTTAAGAAATTTCGCTCGGACATGTATAATACATAAGTAGATCCAGACTGTCAAAGATTAGATCTACTGAGAAATAATAGTCCCACTATAGTGCGTTTGTTTAGGTATTTAAAAGAATGTAAACAATCTTGACATCTTTATAAATCAACACCTTTGCAAATTACAAATTATTTATTTTATAAAATATAAATTATATAATTTATTTGTAATTTGCAAAGGTATTGATCTGTAAAGTGTATATTTCAATAAAAAGACATGTCAAGATTGTTTACATTCTTTTAAATACCTAAACAAATGTACTATAGATCCATAATAGATTTGGTCAATAGATCTACTGAGAATAATATGATACATGTTCGAGCCAAATCGGAGAAATTGTTCAATATGACTACGGTAGCCATACGTACTTTGTAAACTATGGTCGCTCAGTTCGAGAGTTTACACTTTAAAGTATGCGGGTTCGATTCCCACTGATTCGGTTTGCCGAGGAAGGGGTGAAAGCCCTTTGACCATCAGTTGGACAGGTTGGCTAGAAATAAAACAAAAATACAAATAAACTAAAAATATAGCGCATTTGCCATCGAGCTACTTGATATGTAAAATCAACAATTCATATCGGCATGGGCTGCATCGGTTAAACTATTTTGAAATTCAATGAAACCATCCAGTAAACTTTTTACATTTGTTATGGCCATATTGAACGCGTACGTTAGACGTGGGTAATCATTGCTGCGCTGCTCGTTTTTACATCCTTTTTTCTATAAAACTCCATTATTTAATAAATTAAACCGATCAATTAATCAAATCATTTGAATATTTTGGTCCGAAGATACCTGTCTCGCACGAAAAGGAGGTGCATGCATGCGATCGCAATGTGATAAGTTAAACCGAATAATTAATCTCATTTGAATCTTGAATTCCGGAGTTACCCACGTTTAGTGTGAGTGGGGATGAATGCGATCGCAAGGTGAAATTAAACGTGCCCGCTCTACTGGAAGTAACTCGACGCTCAAAGCGAAATACTTTGCAAAGGCTTTGCTGGATGTGAAAAAAGCGAGTTGTTTGAACGCTTCTATATAGCACATAAATACTGCACTCGCTTGTACACGACATATGACAAATACATTTTTCGTTTTGTTCTAAACTAAGGAATGCCCTGTTCGCACAAATTTAACTGTTACATTAAGCAAGAGCGAAGTGTTATCAAACAAACATACTTTTAACGTCTTTATCTCATACGGGATGGAAAGAACCCAAGGACAGAAAACCCAAAGACCTCCTTTTCCACAACGTGGTGTTGTGGAAAAGGTAATTTTTCCTTTTGCCTGTTGACATGATTCCTTGAGATTACTAAACGATGATGCGATTCGCCGATTCTAGCGATATTCGAAAAACAGCTAGTACATTCGATCGTTTAAACTCTTTTGTCCCAGACTTGCATATAATCATGAAGTTTTTTCAAGTTGTTAATCCTATTGAATGCATTTTTTTCTTTTTACTATTTAAAAGTTATCGGAGTATTTGTTTGTGCTACGCTTACTTAGAGTGGGATGAGGGAAATCATAAAAAGAAGGTACACAACTTTGTATTAAAATACTTCAGACGTCATAACATGACGGATTAGCACATTGTAGTGGTAGTGCTGGGGAAACTCAGACCCGATTTTCCATAGAATAGAAAGTCGAATAATAACCACTTTTCGCAACCTACCAGGAGAGATAACCAGATCAAGGTAGTAAGAAGAATGCTAACTACGCCGGTAGTTAAAGTTTATTAAAGAAATCAATGGGGTAGATTTATGTCTAACGGAGGACTCTTGCTTCGAAGCTTATGATGATCCCATGTGCTTGCTTAGTTTATAATTTTCAGTAGTTGGTTCTGATTATAATTTTTCCAAGCGAATAAGCTTGCGGAGTAAAATTCTTAATAACAATAATTAATATACTTCTTTTAATATAGCAACATTGCGATGTGCAGTTTTAAAATTTCATTCAATCGCGATTGACAATCGATGGTCAATCGACATTGACCCGATATAGTTTCCAACCGAGATCAGTGAATTCATTTTTTCCCAGGCGAGAGTTTTGTTTATAAAACTTGCCAGCTGCAATGGACGTAAATTATTTGCAACTATTGCCTGCAACAGCAGTATCTCTTAAGCTTGACAATACATGTTTTTCAGTATTAGCTCGACGCGAAGTTTTATGTACAGCTTTCCTAATAAATGCTCTATAGCAATGCACTTGAATGAAGCGATGGTGGTCGAGCGATTTAGGCATTGGCTGTGCATGTGTGTGTAAGGCATTTAGTTCTTATCCACGCTTATCACGACTTATACCCCGTATTTGTACTTACGGTTTAAGAACGATCGTATATGCTTTCGATGAAAGAAAACATCGTATGGAACGTACGTACTAGTGACGTTTACTGCACTAGTACGTAAAATCGACAAGAGGCAATTTCAAACCATTCTCACTCTCTTTCCATACCGACAAGAGCATGGCTCTTAAATATAGCTTACACTAGGAGTAGAGTAATAATAAGTCAAGAGTAAAATACCTGCCAATAGTTTAACGACCAAAGATTCAGGACACCGTGTGAAATTTAGAAGAAACGGCCTAAGACTAGTTCCAGGCTCTGAAGCAGTACAGTGAAGGATGCAACCGTGAGCGCGCTTAGATGAGAGGAAGAGAGACGAGACATTGTATTCTCTCAGTTTAGATTATCGAAGCGCATAAATACAATTTACGATATAATATTATAAAAATGTGAAATTTGTTAGGAAGGATATGTGTGTATGTGATGTTTGTTCCGCTTCCAAGCCAAGACGGTTTAGGATAAAATTTTGCATGTTTGCGTATTAACCTATTGACATATAGGATATTTTTAATCGTCAAATAATACGCAACATATTATTTCTATGTAGCGTAGTACAAAACATTTTCGTTTAAATGGCTAACATAACACTAGTGTCAGATTTTTCAAAGTATCGACTTCATATCGAAGCGTGTAGGTATCTATAGCAATTCGGCCGAGCCCTAAAAGGTATTCAAGTACGTAAATACTGTGAATGCAACTGTCTGAATGCTCGACTATTACAGACTACAGCATCGGCATAATAATAATGTTCAGTCTTGCACACTTCGAACAGTATCCTTTGAGTCGCGCCACGGTACAATGGCGTCCACATTTATGCCTCGGAGTGTCGTGTTTAAATGTTGAACTTTGTTGCTTTGAGCTTTTGCGTAAAATTAAAAAAAAAAATTGTTAGCCTTGTTTTTTGGGCATTTCGAGCAAACTTTTCTTCAATGGAGCTCACGTTTTTCATACCGGTAAAATGTTTAAAGTTGCATAATTTCACAGTACAGGCACTTATGACTGATGGTAGTGTTTGAGACGGCATGCTTATTGCGTAGATCTTTTATTTTATTTATTTATTTAACTTGATTACAAAAATTGTAACAGGCGGACTTAAGGCCCAGGGCCTTGTAACCCTCACGGCATAGCTAAATAAAATTAATTATAAACATACAAATTTTTTATAATCATAGTTTAAATCCTGGGAACAGCCCACCAAAATGTAACAACCTGAATGATACATCCTGTGCACTTAGCACCAAGATATAACATCCTAAACACTACCTATTTGAATTATCTATAAACTTAAGAAATAAATTATAAATACCTTAATTTACCTTGAGACCTCTCTTACTATAAAGCTTTATCTTGAACTTGGTGAGTCCTGATTTTAGGCGGTGATCGTCATCGTAGTGGACCCAAGTTGTACAAAGTAGTAACTCTGATTCTAGCGCAACACGTTCCGTTCCACTATTCATAGTACATACAAATCAGTTGTATTTAGGATTCTGTATTAAATAATAAAACTAAAATTAGAGAATTAGAGAGATGAAGTTCTGTAGCATGTTCTGTTCTTTATGTAGAAGGATAGACTTACATATACATATTTATATTATAGACATTCGCTCATAATTTTATTACGGATATAGGAGACGCCCCTCCAAATTCCGCGTCTTCCTGTGAGTTCGACCCTGACTGAATACTCTCCATCCGAGGGACTGCAAATGCTCAGTATCATACATAAATATTAACTCTAATAAGCCTTTTCAGGCAAGAGACAGAGGGAGGAATGCGAGTAAAGCTCGCCAAGCGTTTCCAGCAGCTTCGAGATCTGTACTTATACAGTATCCCGGTCTGAGCATCAAAGTATTATATTAAATTAACTGGAAACTGATTGCTAGAAGAACATTCTACAAATATTTGTTCTAGTCTGTCTTGTCAGTATATATGAGGGTAATAAATAAATACTGTAATAATAAATATTGCGATTATAAGGTTTCATGAAGATGAGTAGAAGTCATTTCAGACAGCAATAGAAGCTTAATTCCATAGTATACATAATTTATAATATTGTTTAAGAAATACCTCTTTGTCAGTAGGTAGTTTTATTAGTTCTACACGACTTCTCCGTGTTTAATAGAACATCATAATATCTTTGATATTATGATAAAACAGCAATTAGAATGCATAGTTAAAAGTCTGTTAAGACTTTTAACTATGGCTTAATACAGTATATAGATGAGTAACAGAATTATTTAATCCAACTTCAAGTCTCGACTTTTCCAAGACAAATCACCACTCCACTGAACAAGCCAGCCAACCAAAGTAAGTAAGTATAATACAAAGCTATTGCTTTCTGAAATTGAATCATTTTACATAACTCCAGCTTTGAAGGCAATATTCTAGGAAGGATAAGTATTCGTGAGGTGAAGTAGTTAATAATGATATCAGTAAACATAAAACACATCAGTGATATCTGATGTAACAGATGAATATAAGTATCTTCAAGTCAATGACAAGAATAAATATGTTCTCTTCAGAGATTGTAAACGCTGTTCAGGTTCCTTTGGAACATAAGAATCTAAGGTCCTTTGACCGTAATTCAGTCTATAGATCACAACGGAGTTTGTTAGTACAAATCACTTACATATTAGGTGAATCCTCGTAGATCATATCATCTCAACGTAAACTCATCGTGTCGCTTTTATTCAACAAAGCTATAATTAACTCAGATTAGAGAAAACATAGGAAATAAACATATATTGAGTAATTCATCCCACATAGGAATCTATCATCATATTGGCTTTCTTATATATGGATCATATTGGCTTTCTTATGTCCAATATAGGACAAAGGCTGGGAGAAATATTCTAACTCTCTCATCTTAGTAGACATACATACTTTCAATGCAAATACCGTATCCAAATAGAGTTGACTTGGTAGTAAAATTGGAATCAAAAGTTTAAATACCTTTTCTTCATAATTTCATTTCATCTCATCTGAAGATCCATATCCTCTTGTGATAATCTTCTTTAAAATAGTATAGAGTGAAAACCTTACCCCGGTTTGTCCTTGTATACAGTGACGGATTTAGACTAATAGATGCCCTAAGTAATCCACGTCTGCGGTCGATCTTTAAACCTTTACCGTTTATTATCCTGTTAATAACTTCCACAAAATTCTCTGCAAATAAATCTTTGGAAAGAAAACTATTATTTTCCGTGACCAAATTACTTCATCTCCAAAACAAAACTATTTTTTCTCTGTCAGTTTCGATCCGAACTTTTTATTTTTCGTATTTTTTCTCTTTTGTCAATTACTATAATATTTTATCCGACTGAAAAAAGGATAAATACATTCCTGCATGTTTGTAAAGTATTTGAGAATGGAAATAACGAATGCGTATTTGCGAATCGTTACAGCCTTTTCTACCAGTCAACCTACAGGTGATGCGGATAAAAGCTAATTTTGGACGACATGGTACATTCTAATTTAACTATAATTTAATTACTATCTTCATGTTTTACCAAAAATACATTTAACGATAATTTTATTCATTTATATACTTATCTATATATTCATAAACATACATGAAAAAATACACAAATATTGTATAAATTCATAAACCCTACATAGACTACATAAATATTTATAATACTCTATGACAATTGGTGAAGATAATGAGCGCGCACAGCCCTCTTAAACGCTTGACGACTAGGGGCTTTGAGGACGTCAAAGGGAAGGGCGTTCCAAAGCATCACGGCTTGCTTGGTGAATAATTGATCGAAAAACCCACTCCGGCAGCGAGGCACATTGAGAAGAAGATTGTTGGAAGAACGAAGAACTCTGAGATGGGTATCACCCTGAAAAGTGAACTTGTTTTTAAGATACATCGGAGTTTTTGTGTCGAAGAGTATGGAGAATAGAGTAGTGAGAATATGCAAATTGCGACGTTGACGGATAGGTAACCATTTGAGTTGAGACCGGTAAGCCGACACATGGTCGTACTTCCGAAGGCCAAAAATAAAACGCAGACAGTTATTTAGAAGTCTATCAAGTTTTAGTTTAGTATTATAAATATTTATGTAGTCTATGTAGGGTTTATGAATTTATGCAATATTTGTGTATTTTTCCATGTATGTTTATTGAGAAAGTTACAATTCAGATCCGAGCAACATACATCCTTGTAATCTAAAATTGGAAAGATGAGAGAGTACACCAACATAGTCTTAATATTAATAGGGAGAAAGTTCTTTAACCTGTACAAAGAGCGGAGAGCCCCTGTTACTTTTCCAGAAACCTCTGTAATATGAACATCCCAACGGAGGTTTGTATCAATGTGGAGCCCGAGGTCTTTGACGCTAGAGCAAAATGGGATTGGGATATTATTAAATTGAACTGGACAGGTTGACAGTGACACCAAAACGTCGAGACCAATCAGCAATTGCCGCTAAATCTAAATTTATTTGATCGATGGCATTATCAACATTATCAACATCTGTTTGTACATAAAGTTGCAAGTCATCGGCATAAAGATGATACGTACACTGAGTTCTTTGGTGATAAAATCAATGAAAATGGAAAATAATAAAGGAGAGAGGATGCTAACCTGCGGAACCCCAGTATCCAATTCACACCAACTTGATGATAAATCATCGATGTGAACTGATTGCTGACGACCACGAAGATATGAGGAGAACCAATCCACAGCCGAGGGAGAAACTAAATGGTGGGAAAGGATCGCGAGAAGGATGTCATGATCGACGGTATTAAACGCATTAGAAAAGTCTACTAAACCCAACACAGTGACTTTAGTATTATCCATACCTGCTCTAATATCATCGATCACTTTAAGGAGAGCTGAAACAGTGCTATGTCCAGGTCTAAAACCGGACTGTAAGGGATTTAATAACAAATTACGAGTGAAATATGAGGTGAGTTGCTTATGTACGCAAGCCTCAATAACCTTTGACAATAGCGGGAGAATAGAGATGGGGCGGAAATGATTTGGGAGAGAAGGGTTGGGAACTTTGGGTAGGGGGCATATGAAAGCTTTCCGCCAGAGTGAGGGAAACTGACCTGAAGTAAGTGAAAAATTAATAATATGGGTGATGATACGGACAATAACGTCAAGAATGCATTCAATCATACGTCGATTAAGTTGATCAACACCCACGGCTCTGGTTTTGATGGCTAGAAAAATCTTTTTGACTTCTTGATTAACCGGAGAAAAATTAAATTCAGTTTTGACACCAGAAGGAAGAGCAGCAATGAAGGAAATAGTATTTAATTTCGTTAAGTCATCCAACTGAGAAGATCTTTTCATCTCACTTTTCCTTACAGACCATATAAGTCCACTGATGGACTCGAGGCCTTTACCAATATAGGGAGGATTTCTCTTTAATTACCGTTCAGTGACGCAGCAGATGGTATCAAGTACCGCAAGTTCCACAGTCCTCTTTGAACGCTACTACCCGTTCTCGGTTACTTATACCACCCTTAGTTGCCTCTTGCGAACCGCGGTAGAGGAAATGGGTGGTGACAAAACGTATTTTACTCTGCCACACGGCAAACGGCAATCGTTGACATTCTAGCCAAAAGCATTTTTAAATCCCAAGAAAAAGAGGGGTGTTATAAGTTTGAAGTGTCTGTGTGAGTGTGTATTTGTGTGTCTGTCTGTGGCATCGTCGCGCCTAACGAATGGGCCCATTTGATGCGGTTTTTTTATTTGAAAGCTGACTCGATTGAGATGGTTCTTACTTTCTTAGCTATGTTTGATGGAAGTTGGTTCAGTGGTTTATACGTTACTGAGGGTGCATGCTTGAAAGTAGTTTTTTTTTTTGTAAGTTAGTTTAAATAAACTTATTTAATAAATCTTTTGTGTGTCCCACTGCTGGGCAAAACAAAAAGTATAAGTAATACAATCAAGTTTTTTTTTATTTAATTTTTAGTGCAAGCTTTTTTGTAAGGCCAGAGTTCTTATTAAGGCAAATGAAATAACTAAGCCCAAACTAGTTGCGTCGTTTTATTACCGAGTTCCATCGACCACCTTCCGGGTCTGTGATCTGACCGAACCTAGGCATCGTCTAACATAAAATGCCGTCAAGGCAAATCAAAAGAGGCCTACTCAATGAGGTTATGTTGTTTTATAAATGAGATCCGTCGATTATCTCTCGGCTCCATCATGATAACAGCTCATGGACTCAGTAATAACTGTTATCCGACTTATACAACCATGAAAATAAATAGCGTTGATTTCAAGTTGTTAACAGAGGTATGTTGATTAAATAACTTCGTCGATTCTATGTGTAAAACTTGTTCAACAGAATTAAATAGTACTAATTACGCGAATGAGCTTTGCCATGAACTTCCAGTATAGTATTTTATGCAACAGTTGTATAAGGAGGGTTAAAAAATGCGTGTGGCGCAGGTTACGATGCGAGCCTTGGCGAGCATCGTAAATTGACGCCATCGAGCATTTTTTGACTACTTATACAACGTTGCATACAATACTTTTTCTACGACTACATTTACTAAAATAAATACAAAAATAAATAAAGAAAAGTACGAAATACTACCATATGTTTGGTAGATACTAGGTATCTATTGAAGACTCAATTTCTTTTTTATTAACGTCTTCCACGTATTTCGCACGTTTCTGATAAAAATGGTATTGTTTTTATTTTTAGTTTGTGTTGGTGTCAGATTTTTCAAGCTGCCTAAAGATAACTGACATAACATGACGTCTGCCATATAATGACGATGGCCTGGACCAACGGCTTTACGTGCCTTCCGAAGCATGGAGGAGCTTAAGTAATGTTTATGCCACTTGTGGTCACCTATCTAAGTGAGGACCACGTTCGGTGTTGATTTACTTGCGGAAGCGCTAGTAATGCGCATTCCCGCCGGACCACCGAGCTCCTCAAAAATGGTATTATAAAAATGTACGTTGAGACATTTATCACCTTTGATTCACGTCCAGCATCAAACGTCTTCATATTACAAGTCCACAGGTCCACACATATGTACAGCAGTAGCATCGCAAGAAAGGTATAATCAAGTAACACGTCGCCTTGTCCGCAGGTTTAGCAGTCACGTAGTACTGCGCATGAACGGCGCCCCCTATTGGTCAAAGATGGGTATTCTCTTTGCCAAAATGATGCACTGCATCGGCACTAAGCTGAGCCCCCAAGAGTTCTTCGCTGTGGTCAAGCCGCCGTTCTTCACGAGTAACAATCAGCACGACAGCTCCGAGTTTTTGGGGTGAGTATCCGCTAAAGTCCATTGATGGTTTTCAAAAAGATGGGACTCCAGATGGCAGCACAGTTACGTCAGGGCCAATCGACTGTTGTCATTGGACTATCATCATCATATCAGGCACAGGATGTTATTTTGCTTTGTCAATCGTATCCAATAACAGTAGGTTATTGAACCTGATGTCATTGTGCTGCCATCTGGTGTCCAATATTTTTGAATGTTCGCATTGACATATGAATCACCCTTTCATAATTTATTTCTATTAAAATTCAAATATTATACTTCTATTGCAAAATGCATGAAAAATCACTCCTAGGTAACATTGGACAACAAGATTTTGTAACAAGGATACTTGCAGCGATTTCTTAAAGAATTCAGTACAAAAAACATGAACCTACTTATAAAAAATGTGTAGGACGTCTAAATTTTCAAATATTACACGTCAAAAATTCAAATTTCATATTTATTCGGTAATTTCAAAATTAAATCATAAATTCAATTAGGTGTTTTCCAATTTCCAAATACCAGCTTAACACTGTGCAAACCTTACATTTTACAATAGGTATTTTTTACATCATTGCTCCGTCAGGGAGGGTTGACCTCTCCGGACATTTTCAGTCTGTACATGAACGACCTGATTGAGGAAATGAGGAGTAGCAAAGTCGGTTGTCATATTGACACTTTGTGTGTAAATAATGTCAATTATGTTGATGACATGGTACTCCTTAGTCTTTCAATCAGTGGTTTAAGAAAGCTTCTGGACATTTGCGAACGCTATGCGAAGAGACATGGACTTAAATATAACGTCGCAAAAACTCAGATGATAGTATTCCATGGCGGAAAGGGTCCGGAGAGGGTTCCAGTACCAGTGTATGTGGATAGTGCATCAGTGGAGAGAGTGGAAAGCTTCAGATACCTGGGGCACATAGTCACGGAGGATCTTCGCGACGACGCGGACGTGGAACGCGAGCGAAGGGCTCTGGCTGTATCGTGTAACATGATCGCACGCAGGTTTGCGCGATGTATGGATCGCGTGAAGCTCTCTCTGTTTAGAGCATACTGCCAATGTTTCTACACGAGTCAACTGTGGGTAAACTGTACCAAGCGGATTCGGAATGCCATCAGGGTGCAGTATAATAATGGATTTCGCATCTTGATGCGCTTGCCACGCTATTGCAGCGCGTCAGGCATGTTCGCCGCCGCCGGAGTCCCAGATTACTTCGCAATAATAAGTTCGCGCGTCGCGTCATTTTGGCCTCGTGTCAGAGACTCGAAGAATGAGATCCTCCGGACCTTGTCAGAGTACCTAAATAGTTCGATTTTTAAGTATTGGTCTTTCGTACACTGCGACGGCAACCGTAAATAATAGTGTTGCGATTTATTAACTATTTTTAGTTAATTTAAGTACCTATCTACTTTTTAATATTTTATTTAGGAAAATTATAAACTGTTCGTATACATAGTGTTAACACTTTTGTATTTGTATTATTATTTAATTATGGGTTCTGTGCCTGAAATAAATGACTTATTATTATTATTGCTAAATTATTTATAAAAATGACTTATTTCAGATTTTTTGCGGGTCGGTATAACGCCATACAATACGCGCAGTACGCAATGTATGGGAAATATTACGGTAACTTATGTATATCCATAGATAAAAAAGGTACAAAAGTAAATATAATTTTGTTTTGATTTTGAAGGCCCATTACATCATTTTTTGTTACAAAATAAAATAACCTGCACAGAAGCTATTTACTATAAATAATTAAAAATATCAGAAATTGGGGAAAATTGGATTTTTGATATAACATTATTCTTAATTTTGACCTTCTAGAAACAAAAGTAAATTATGTCCATATACACTATACAAAAATCTGCAACTAGTCTTACTTCAGAGGGAAAAAAAATTAAAATTTTGTCGTCTAGTGAATCAGCTGTCAAAAGCTTTCCACGAATTCTCTTTAAATTTTAATTATACTTATTTCTTTTCCGAAGCGAAGAACATAAAAATGTTTACCTACATTCATCCATGTTGACGACGATATGTATTCTAAATTTAAAAATCACGCCGTCTGTGCCTAGTATTTTTAAGCTATTGCATAGCTTTTATCGCGGGCCTCTGGCGCGACGACCGAACCCAGAAATTTCGTAACGAAAATTAAACCTAACACTCGTCTAACGTCGTTTCAGTTCGAAAGACTTCGGCACGGTGTTTGTGTGCGTGCGATTAGACGTATGCGTGTAGAGAATTGGGCATTATTCGAATAAAAATTTATCTAGATAATTATTCTAATAAAAATTTATTCGTGGAAAATTATTTACGAATAAGTTATTCGCGAATAACTTTTTCGCGAATAATTTTGTCACGAATAAAATATCATGATTTTATTCGTTATTCTAAATAACGAATTGTTTTTTTAAACTTACCTTTCTCTTTTTAACCGATTGCATCGAAAAAATTGGTCGCCACTTTGAATTTTTTTTCATTGGACCGATTGCCTTCAAAATTGATATCTGGAGGGCCCTGTGGTCCCTTATATTGAATATATGCTCAAAATGTAAAAAAACTGACCGCCATTTTTAACTGTTTTGTTACTGCGCCGATATCCTTCAAAATCGATATCTCGGGGTCCCTGTGGTCTTTTATAATGAATCTATGTCCGAATTTGAAAAAGGTAGCCTCCATTTTGAACTTTTTTGTTTCTGGACGGATAGCCTTCAAATTCGATATCTGGGGGTCCCTGTGGTCTCTTATAATGAATCTATGCTCGAAATTGAAAAAAATGGCCAATTTTGCCCAACTCTGAGACTAGCTGCTAACTGCTCATCGGTCACCACGCTCAAAAAGTGTAACTTGAATTAATATCAAAGAAAAAAAATACTGCCTAAATAAAAAATAAATAAATAATTATATTGCATAAGTTGATAAAAAAATGCTATGTAATAGCTTTACCGCGGCAGTCCCCGAGTGCCACACGTTATTTTTTTATTTTAAAACAAAATTCTTTGTTTTTCCTGGATTGCCAACATTATTTTTGATTCTACATAGATTACACTCGTGTTCACTTTTCAAACTGGTTTTAATCCCTAGAGATCTTCTTTTTCACTTTTTAGTCCCGAGAGAATAACCAGTAACTTTAGCTCCAAATGTTTTGGGATAAAAACATCGTTTTTGAGTAGATGAGATGAAAAAATGTAATTACTCGCTTTGCAGATATCTTTTCGAGCTATTGCAATCGTACGAGCACACCTCGGACCGCAACTTCGACTATTCCCGGCCAGCTGTGCTCGGCCGCATGCGCGCCTTAGCCGCGCAGCCCGCCAACACATCGCATGCTTCTTCCTCCAGGTAACCACTACTTGTCCTTATATCCTTAGACTCGACTCTAGCAATATAACGGGTTAAACATGGGTGAGAGCATAGAATTTTCTGTGTAAACAGATCATCATAGCTAGTGCGACGAATGATACGATAACTGTCACCCTCACACGAGCAAAAGAGACAGCGATCAAAAAGATTTCACTGGGCCGCTCACATCAGCTGCAAGTCGTATGATCAATAGCCTAAAACTACTCTGTGGGTCCCAACATGAACGAGGTGTCGCAACGACCTTAATGCCCACTTCGAAAGCCTGGCAACACCTATCTAAAAAAAAAAACCTCAGCCATGTCCAATTCCATGCATTGAGGCCTATTCAGTGAATTTCATTGTAGGAGGTTGCTGATGATGATACATACATACATATTATCACGCCTGTTTCCCACAGGGGTAGGCAGATGATGATGATGATCCTTAAATTAGGAACAGACTAGCAATCAGTGAAAAAAGGGTATAAATAACCGGCCAAGTCCGAGTCGGACTCAAGCACGAAAGGACCCATTATCTAAAAAATCACGTTTTTGTATGTCCCCTTAAAAATTTATTTTATTCTGTTTTTAGCTTAGACAAAGATAATATAATTACTAACGTAACAGATATTCAACGCCATAGAAAGCATTGGACGGTCCTTAAGTAGACAAAACTGAAGTTGCGGGAAGGCACACAGAGATGATAGCACACACGACTAGCAAAGAAGTGACAAAGAAAGTGTTGAATAGCCTTTTAAAATATTTATTGCATTTCATATAAGTAATTTTTAAATTATTAGAGTATTAATTTATTTAAATAATAGTAATGAAAGATTTTAATATTTCAATAAATACCTATAGCGTCATCTAGTGACAAGGAAATAAATGATTGTTTATAAGGCGATGGGTATGCATGGCTTAGATAATTTAATACGTGATATATGCCTTTTACCTGCATTTTCCCCTTTGCCAAGGTATAAGACCACAATCTAATACGTTCATAAAACCTAGTTGCGTAATCGATTATGATTTATGATCATTACGTGAATCGGTAAAGCATCGAAAAGACGGCTACAAATGCTCCGTTAAAAATGCCATGTTGTACAGTTTCCTCGTTTAAAAAGGGGTCAGATCCTCGTTTAAAAAGGGGTCATCTAATCTTCTTAACTCTTCACCAGCGTTCTTGAAGAGGTATTCAAAAAACTGGCAGTGCAATGGGAAACGAGGGAAATTAGAGTTGGGGAAACAAGACTGACAAATCTTCGTTTCGCGGATGACATTGTCCTTTTCGCTTCCACATCGGCAGAACTACAACAAATGCTACAGGAACTGAGCGAGGCAAGCTCGGAGGTTGGACTTCTGATGAATCGGTCAAAGACACAGGTAATGACAAACAGCACAAAGCGTAAGGTCGAGGTAGACGGGCAAGAAATTCACTATGTCGATGAGTATATCTACCTGGGCCAGTTAGTGTCCTTCAACAACCGGCAGGAAAAGGAAATAAATCGCCGCATGGAGTAGCTACTGTTCAATGAAAGCGTTCATGAAGGGTGACCTTCCAATGACACTAAAACGCAAACTCATAGACATGTGCATCTTGCCCGTCCTAACTTACGGTGCTCAGGCCTGGTCATTCACCGAGGATCAGAAGTCCAAACTCAAAGTTTGCCAGAGAGCCATGGAACGAAGTGTACTAGGAGTGAAAAGACTAGACAGAGTCCCAAATGTTACACTCCGTTCTAAGACTGGTATCGCTGATGTGGGCCACGAAATTGCCAAGTTGAAGTGGGATTGGGCGGGTCATGTTAGCAAATTGTCCCCTGAAATATGGGCTCACAGGATAACTCCGTGGATACCCGAAAACGGTCAGCGTCGCAGGGGTAGGCCTAGAAAGTGTTGGCGCGATGACTTGGACGCTTTCCAGCGTGATTGGTCAGAAGCTGCTCTGTATAGAGAAAAGTGGAGAAAAATGGGAGAGACCTTTGCCCAGCAGTGGGACAGCATAGGTTAATTAACAACTAATTAACGGTGTTTTCTATATAAATGTCATTTCTGAATAAATAGCCGGCCAAGTGCGAGTCGGACTCGCGCATGAAGGGTTCCGTACCATTATCTATAAAAAAATCGTGTTTTTTGTATGCGAGCCCCCCCCTAAATATTTATTTTATTATTTATTATGTAAGTAAAAAAACAACTAAGTATTTTGTGAATTTTTCAAGTTGTTGCCGTTATTGATATCGAGCGAAAAAGGGCAAAAAATCACGTTTGTTGTAGGGTTACCCCCTTAAAATTTATTTTATTTTGTTTTTAGTATTTATTCTCATAGCGGCAACAGAAATACATCATTTGTGAAAACTTCAACTGTTTAGCTATCGCAGTTCTTGAGATACAGCCTGGTGACAGACAGACTGACATAGAGACAGACAGCGAAGTCTTAGTAATAGGGTCCCGTTTTTACCCTTCGGGTAAGGAACCCTAACCATCGATGGAATATCTTTTAGTATCGATTAGAGAATAAATAGTTGAGTCAACTATGCAACTGCTTTCTTTCCATTTAAAAACGATTTTCTCCCTTATTAACTGCCAAAGTACAACAATAAGATCGCAATCAATCGCAAAACACAAACTCGATATATTTTATTTTTTAATGTTTTTGTTTTGTCACTATCCTTCGACACGATAGTAGTTTATTAACCCCCGTTTTAAATTTATCAATTACATTTTTAAGGTTCGGTAATTTGATTCAAATTTAAAAAACAATTAGTGGCTTGCATCACCAACTTTTAATCGATTTTCAAATTTGACTTATAATACCTACCGTTACGAGACTACCATTTAGGTATGATTTCCTTCGTCAACCTTCGTCTTTATTCCCTGTACATTAGATTTGAATATAGATTAGCCAATCCCTTTGTCTTCTATCTCTTTCTTGTCAAGAGTGTTTAGTGTGAGCTTTACTGGTGTGCAGAAAATAAGCTAGTGTTGTAATTTTCTGTAAATGTGCGTTTATAGCGACCGACACAAATATTTTTGTGATTGTGTGATTTTTTAGATGTAGTAGTATCCTATCCCCGCGCCAAAACCGGATTTTTTAAAGATTTGTCAACGTAACTTATCCTGTATTAAATGAGCTAAAGTTTTACATCATCTGTGAAAATTTCAACTGTCTAGCTATCATGGTTCATGAGATACTGGTGACAGACAAACAGAAGGACGAACAGACAGACGGATGACGTAGTCTTTGTAAAAGGGGCCCCGTACATAACTATGCGTGAAAGCAAAACATTCATTTGTTTACACAAAAGAGAGGTTATTCATTACCCGCCCAACATGCTGCGATGTATGATTGTATGATTTCTGACTGTGAGCATTGTTTGCCAGTGAACACCACGAGCCTGCCGAGTCTGCATCGAACCGGCGATCAGTGTCACCCCGCCCGGGCAGCAGCGCGGCTGGTAAATACATTATGCAGTAGTTTTTTTTAGTTTCCACTCGTGTTTTCCCGTTGTCCCCATAATTTTGTCCCCGTTATGGGGACAACGGGTGAAGCATAAAATTTCTTCACCGTTGTCCCCATTGTACGTAAAAGCAATGGGGACAGCGGTCAGTTAAAATTTCACATATCGTTGTTCACTTTAATTCTTTTTTTTTTTAGCGCAGCCGGTCTAAAACTTAAATGAAAGATATTCTGTATATAATCGTTTTTATTTTAAAATTTTAATGTTATGAGCTTCGGAAAAAAAGTAATCTGTGCTTTTGTCCCACGGCTGCATTGCCGCTGGGCACCGCCGACGCATCCTTACATAGCACAGGTCATAGTTACCACTTAACCAGTCATGAAATAATAATAGTTCAAAATTATTACAGTTTTTATATTATACGTATTTATATCTCACTAAAAATTTTAACGCTATGGGGACAACGGGAAGTAATTTTAATTATTTTATCAAAGTCCCGATGTCTCAACTTTAACCGGGACTGCGTATATCGTGAAGAAATTGTTATTATTTTAATTTTCCGTTGTCCCCATTAATGGGGACACGGACGATGGGGACATCTGGAAAACACGTTTCATCTGACATTTTTTGTTTATTCTACGAATATTGTAATATAAATGAATACCACCTTTTATCACTAGCTATCTACACATTCCAATCCATTCAGCAGTTTTTTTTGTTATTGAATAACAAACATTCAAACACCTAAACTTTTACATTTTTAATATTATATTATTATAAGTAGAAAGAAAAGGTGTTTTTGTCACTGGGTTTAAAGTCGGAATTCCTTTCAGGTTCGAGCTCGGGCGCCGTGAAGCGGACGTCGGCTGACGAAATCCTGGCGCCACCTAAGAAGCGCATTCGTCATTCGTACGATTCCGCATTCCTCCGCCGCGACTCCTACATAGATAACTTATTTAGCGGCGTCTTGCTGACTAGAGTCGAGTGTACCGAATGCCACTCATCGTCACTATCACGCGACGTGTTCCGCGATCTTCAGCTTGCGTTTCCAGAGAAGCCGGAAGGCTGGAACCACAGTGTGCAGAACCTGCTGGAGTTCTATTGCTCCAAAGAGCGGCTGTCTGGCGATAACCAGTACGAGTGCCGCGACTGCGGCGGCCTCCGCGACGCCGAGCGCAGCGTCCTTATCGAAACCACTCCAAAGTATCTCATCCTCGTTCTCAAGTATTTTAAGTTAGTATCCTTCGTTATTTTATTAAAAATATTATCACTAAAAGAATCGTCATATATTTCGATATTCTTTGTCACTTTTTTATTCACATTATACATAAGTGTAAATGCTAATAACTTTGTTTCTATGCGTATTGCGTGTCAAATAATATTTGTTCGTCATATTTACAGGTTTGACCCGAAGCTGCAGGTGCAGACTAAACTGATGCACTCTATTTACCACAATCACACCGTGACTTTGCCCACGGTCCGTTCGCAGGCCGACCACTCCGCTTACAGCCTGTACGCGGCCGTCATCCACACCGGGACCACTCTTGACTCCGGCCACTACTACACTCTAGCCAAAGACAACGACCAGTGGCATGTTTATAACGACGACTTGGTATCGGTGAGTGACGAAACTCATCTTGAAAACCTTCATCGTGCCAGTACGCCCTACATTCTTTTCTATCGCCGCACTGACATCGAAGAGGGCACTGCTTTATCCTTCGAAGAGCTGCCTCCGAGGCTTCAGGAGTGCGTGATGGCTCATAACAAATGTTACGTCGAGACTGTTCGGCAGATGCGGGTCGGGCGCCAGTGACAGTTAAGATCGGATACGAAGCAATTTGGATTTATCAGTGAAATTTAACTCCTATAAGACAAAACATATAAAATAATTTTTTTATTTTTATATGTTGACAATTTTAGTTTTATTTTTTTTAATTTTTCGACATTGTTTAAAGTATATAGTTAAAATTATTAAATTATACATAGACAGAGTAAATGTAATTAATGAGTAGTATAATAATGTTAGTTTTAAGTAATTCCAACACAATGTAAAAATTGTTAAATGGAAATAAATGAATGAAATGAATGAAATCAGATTTTTAGTTTATATTTTCCATTAATTCAAATCCGTCAAGTGCATATTTTAGTATATGTTTAATATTTATATTATACAGTGGGTGCTTTTTTACGTTTAGACTGTCTGCAGTTTATGCAGTTTATTCCGTGTCAAGCATGCTAAGCACACGTTTTCTACAATATAATTTTTATTCATTCGTGTTTAAAACGTAAGACATTATGGGTAGTCCTAACTAAAATTGACATTTATATGCTATTTCAAATTTATAAAATGTCTTATATACAGAGGTAGTTGATGTTGATTCTCGGTGTCAATAATCATTAATTATTGTGTCAAACAGGCAGTTTTTACGACGATGAATATGTATTAGAGGATAATTCATATTTATCGGTAATAAAATGGTAGATAAAATATTGTATGATCATATGAATCTATAATTATGTTTTTTTTTTTGTAAATAAAGGTAGTCTCCTGGAGACCTTTTCATGCTTGCGTAATCTTTCTTAGGAAATTGCAGTAAAAAGTTAGTGTTTTCTATCTATAAAATTTAGGGCTAAGACTATGTACTATGTACGAAAGATTAATTTATCGTGTTAATAATTCCAAAGAAAGTTTACGGAGGCACTGTAATTATAATTTGTAAATGTTATTACTAAATAGACATAAGGTGCAAAGTGATGAATGCGGGTGGTTTAAAACTGTTCTCATCGGTTTAGAAGTATATTTTTGTATAGTTATTTGCGATTCTCGTTTTCTTACAGAATTCATTTAGATTCTATCAGCGTCCAAAAGCAGCGATGTAAGCGCTGCTTTAGGCGCTCGTTAAAGCTCAGCTGGCCCGAGCATTTGTTTATTTTTTTAATCACCTCGCAGTTCATCGCTGTATTTATTGTTGAAATTTTTATATGTATTTAATTAAATTGAAAAAGCGGCCATTATGAATGCAAGTGAAGTGACTGAGGTTGTAAGTGTGTACACTTCGGAAGAGCGTACCGACGTATTTTTGATATTTTGGATTTAATGTTAAATTGGTAATTTATATAATATTGGTTTATTGTGTACGTACTCGTATATGAACGTACAGTAGAGCGTCGATTATTCAAATTAAATGTGGGGTATAGTATATAATACGTGTTCGCAAAACTGATTTATTCCATTGAATTATAAATTAATTCGGGTAATTATTATATATACGGTATATTTATGTACGATCATTTACATATTTATATGTACAAATAGCATGCATTTTGGTCAGTTGAAGCGACTTTGTTGTACACACGACTAAGTCACGCAATTTGTCCAAGACAGATATCACATAGTGGTCGCTTTCATCTTATGCTTTAAACCGGCGCTGGTTTATTTTTATATGTGAAAGCTTTAGACAGACACAGAAACTATATTCGCGAGAAGTAGCAGTTACTCAGTAAATCGACGTGAAAGTTATGATTGATGTTCTACTGTATATGTAATTGATGACATATTTAATAACTTAGGTACCATATATGTATTCTAAATGTATGCTTAGATATTTTTCAAATACCAATGTAATTTTGTTATCGATTTCTTTATTGATTTATTAATATTACAAGTTCTCAATTATTGGTAGGCCAAATAACTGATCAGGTTGGGGCAGGAAACCAGGGAGAAAACTATGAATCGAGTACAGTTGGCTGAGATGCGAAGGATCTCTAACTGCCTCTTCCACCTTTCCCTTTGCATTTTTCTAGGCAAGATCCCAGTATGACGGTTCGTCTATTATTTTTGTTTATTTGCTATTTATACGAGTATAGTTTATTCTTAAAAAGCCTCTTTCCATTCAGAAAAAATATATACCTATAGTAAAAACTTTATGACACTGTGATGAGAAACAGTGATGACACCTTTGCTCTTTTGAGTTATCTACTTAAAATCATTGTTACAGTTTGATATCCCATTGACTCTTATACACTGAAATCTATCGTTATGCTTATTTTGCGTTAAATACATTTATGTAAATACCTAAAGCATTTAAACATAAGGTCTAGATATTCAGTCACGTTTAACAATAGCGTAAGTAGGGATATTTGAATGTCCGGGGCCTAGTAATAGCTCCTATGAATGTATCACTATCGTTCATTATTAGAGAAACAAAGATGTAAAATCGGTTTTTGGTTTAAAACAAATAAAATCTATCAAAAATAAAAATTACTTTTATTTCGACTGCGCGTTGAATAATTTAAATAGAATGTTTGTATTGGCATTCAACTGGAAGTTTTGAGCTGAAAACTTCTAGTTGAATGTTGATGTTTATAAAACTAAATTTTATATTTTTTAAAAGTATGGGAATTAATGAAAAGGTTAAAAGACGTAGAAAATATAAACATATTAATGCTTTACACCTGTACTATTTACATTTAATTTTTGTCTTAAAATTAACTTTTATAAAGCGAGACTAAATATTATAATCCGATCAGCCTTCCTCCTAAGTTATTAAGCTTTTCTGATGCTGCTTTAGCCATCTTCCTTAGAATCGAACCGGGGACCTGAAAGCAAAGAAAAAACAATATGGCGACACTTTTGTTTCCTAATTTTATAGTAAGTAGACATTATTCAGCATAATTTGCCTAATGATTCTTAAGCTAAAAATGGGCATGGTCTTTAAACATTCACTGGTCTACGGACATTACTCTTCTAATTTATAAAAAAATATCAAATATTGTTATCCCTGAACATGGACTAACTTAATAATAACAATTCAAGTTGATATCTAGTAAAATTGCACTAGTTTAACTGCTAATATCTTTGATTTGGATTTGATTTTATGTATGTATGTAATGTTTCAATTCATCTTTTAAATGGCAACTAGAAGGTATATGTCAAACTTTTTCGGTCTATTTATAAAACGTAGACTAATTTAAGACTAGGTTTAAACCATTAAGCGATTCGCACACTGCTCCGCCCTGTATAAAAGTATCTCAATTTGTATAGGAAACACGCATAGGACAACACACTTACACCACGTCTACGCGCGTCGTTTTTTTTATGGCGGCCCCGCGCTACCCAGCGGGAAGCAGAGTGCCGATCGCCTTATTCACACATTTGTGGATCTTTGTCCACAAAAGAGAAGGTGACAAGTTGAAGGCGGGAGGTCTTGTTTTGGGCGGATAATGGTTAAAACCAAGTGCAGAAGGTAGTCCGCGTATTATAAGACGGAATTTTGCATACCTATAGGTACTTACTTTTACCGTGTCTCACCCACCTCTATAATCGAGTTTACAAAGTTGGAAACTCCTTCGGCGCCGCTCACTAAAGCGCGGCCCGCGCCATAGAATTTATCCCCAGTGTTGCCATACTTTTCTTCCTCCTTTATTGTGTCTACTATCGGCTTAGGCTGCAGATGAAAACAATCCCTTTGTTAGAGAAATTGTACAAGATGGGTGTTTTATTTACTCACGTTTTCATACGAAAATGCGGTTAGTCACATTTTTTATGGAAACGCGCGTTTAAAGTATTTTGCGTAGGTATGAATACCTGAAATAATATAAATAACCGGCCAAGTGCGTATCGGGCCACGTGCAGTGTAGGGTTTTGTAGTTACGAATACCGTACACGCAAATAAAAACGTCCAAAAAACTAATTTTCTATTAAGATTGTATGAAATTTTCCTTTTCCGAGAACATTTTATAAGGTGCTCGCTTTAAGGGGATAAGTACCTGAATTTTCCGGGGCCCAGAGCGAGAGAGAACAATAGAAAGCTATCGCATTGGCCGTGCTATAGAGTTCCGTCGCTCTTTCTCGCTCTAGCTAATGACGGTTCTGACCGACAGAAAAGGATAGCAGCATATAAAAGTGCTGCTCCGTGCTGACAAGTGATTAAACTAAAATTTTGTAAGTATGCGTTTGTAAATCGGATGCTAATGGATGATCTGAAGCCGGAAGAAAATAGTAGTCCAGTTCCAGTAATAAAACGACGCAAATCCTTTGAGTTCGGGTTCGTCGGTCTTCACAAACTTGTGAAACGTGTATATTTGTTTGGTCTCACAATAAAAGCTTATTAAAAAATATAATTATAAAAATAACTATTCATTCATTACCAACCTGTAGGATACCAGCGACAAGACCATGCAAATTGTCTTTGACGGACAGCACCTTACTGCCTACGCCTTCGGTCTCCAACAGCGCGCCCTCAAGCGTAGTCACTGGAGGCGCAAACCAGCCATCGCCACCTTGGATGTTGAGAGTCCCGCTCTGAAATGACAGATTAAATGAAAAAACGTTTCTTTCTCTGCAGTGCCGTTGCGGTGTTTTGGTGCCTCCCTGCTTACCGGCTTTTACCCTTCATTTCATTGACATTGACACCAAGACATTGACGCTAATGGTCATCCAAGAATGCCCACCGTGCCTGTGTTAGGCATTCTTGGATGCAAGAAAAAGCCAGAACTATTCAAGTGATTGACCGATGTCAAATCTAGGAATGCATTCGTTGAATTTCGTTGCAAAGGATACTATTTTGTGCTTAATCCTATAATCGCTTTGAGCCGGTTTTCGGTACCGATAGAGGGGCGCCATAATGGAAAGCGAAATGACGCGAACTAATTACAAATCCGTAGGCCAGAAAACACTCGGTATTTTCCTCGCTATTTCGCTATTTATCAAATAACAAGAGATAAACCTTCAAATTGGAGCTCGTAGAGTTTCCGAAGATGTTCGAAGCAGTGTTCAACTTGCGAGACAGGAGATTGCCAACGATGGAGTCGTCCTTCTTCGGGTGGTCATAGCTCTCGACCTGAAGAGGACGGGCGAGGTATACGTCGGAGCCAGCTTGGGGCTGGTCGTAAACTGGTAGGTCCACTCTGATGGGGCTGTCGACCGGCGCTGAACCAGCGCTTAGCGCCAAGAGAACAAGGTGGATTGTAACGTACAGCATCTTTTACTATTCTGACCTGAAATGATCAATATTTTTGAGCGCAGCAATTGTTCATATTGACGGCGTGAGTTGCTCTTTCAAAGATCAGACATGGTTTTTGTTACAAATTGTATAGAGTACCCTTATACATATAGGGTGAGAAGATGTTTTTGACTGCTTATCCAAGAGCCAAAACTACTGATTTCGGCGTTGGTCCTAGAACAAAAGATATTTCTATTATCGACGAGTTCTTCGACCCCCTATCTACTTGTTATTACATTTCCCACAAAATAGTATGCCGGGTATTTACCAAATCTACCCGTTGTATGGGAACTAAGGTTCATGATTTCTCGAGCATTTCAATATCTCGGGTCTCGAGAATTCTCGAGGCTAATTTCTCGGGGCTTCTCGGGTTGTCGAGAAATTTACATTGACGTACGTTTTCTCATATTATTTGGTTCCAATAACATCAACAAATTCAGTCGTTTTCCTCTCAAATAAAAGTATCAAATTAATTATAAAACTTTTATTGATTTTATTCATAAACATTTATCTTATGAATAAGCTAATTAACTTTAAAAAAATACACAAATAATATTATTCAGACTCATAATTATAAGCCCTTGGAGTAATATGTGATGTGATACACACAAACGACACAACACAACTGGCAATATTCGTCTCACAAAAATATGTTTTTTTTTTTATTCAATATTAATGAATTTCAAATTACATAAGGAAAACATATCAGAATAATTAAAAACGAAGCTTGTGTGTTGTTGTTTTACAAAAATAGGAAACAAAATTAGACTAAGTAAAATAATACAGTTAAAAAGTTTGACTAAAAAATAATAGACAAGAACAGATAGGTACTCGTACCTCGTAAAATTTAAGATCATATTTAGATTATATTATTGATAAAAATAATATGAATAATAAAGCCATGATGTGTCAATAAAAGACTTACCTGTTTGATTTCAATTTATAACGTAATCTGTGAAACACTCACTACGTAAACTATACTTGGCTAGAGTCGAAACACGATGAACGTGTAAAAACGACGCCGCAGAGCGCTTGCAGCGAGATCAAAAGGTGCCGCTGCGCTTTAGCCCGCGCCGCCACGCAACACAATAAACGGCGATTTAATTTCTATATAGGTACATGATTTCTCGAGTTCTCGACTTTTCTCGAGCTTGATTTCCCGGGAACAAAGCCCAACAATTTCCCGGGAATTCTCGGCTCGAGAATTCTCGGGAATGTACCCTAATGGGAACATACTTATTGATAGCTGAAGTTCAAGTTCACATTTTTTGCTGGCAAATGTTTGTACACCTAATTATATGTTAAAATAAGTAAAGACAGGTCAAATGTGACGTCAATATATAAGAACCCTCATACATAAAGGGAGACTAATAATCTCTGCATACAGATAGACATGGGGAAAACTAAAAGGGTAACCTTAAAAAGTAAAAAGAAAATACTCCCTTAATAGCGGCCAGAGGTTCGCACGGGTGTTTTACAAAAAATTCAAAAAAATTAAAAACAGCTTTCTTTTTGCGTTATTTTAATGAATAAAATTATTTGTACTCAAAATATTTTCAAGCGAAAAGCTAGGGAGTCGACCGAGCGAGAGGCGGCACTTCGGAGATATACATAAACATAGATTTATTTGATCTAAAAACACATATACTTACACAAAAAAGAATATAATAAATAAATAAATATATAGGTATAAAATAACACTGATTGAGCCAGTCCCAAAGTAAGTTCTAGACTTTGTTATGGGCACTAACTATATTTTATAACAAATAAATATATAGATAAACATCCCAAGACCCAGGACAATTTGAAAATGGCCGTTTCCCAACTTGCCCTGACCGGGGATCGAACCCGAGACCTCTGGGTGGCGAACTAGCAAGGTGACCAATATGCCACAGAGGTCGTCATAGATACACAAAGAAGAAATAGCAAACATAGATTTTTTATGTGCGTTTTAGCAGATCAAATGGGCTGTGGCTGTGGCTCAGTGTAAAGATTTGTCATTTAAAATTTTGTCTTGATTAGCCTAGGGCTTGATCAAGACAAAATTTGAAGGATTGTCTAGGGATAATCCTTCAAAGTATTTTTCATCTCATCTACTCAAAAAACTATGTTTTCATCCCAAAACATTTGGAGCTGAAGTTACTAACCAGTAACTTCTATTCTCTAACCGTGAAAAAGAAGATCTCTAGGGATTAAAACCACGGATTAAAACCAATTTGAAAACAGAACACGAGTGTAATCTATGTAGAATCAAAAATAATGTTGGCAATCCAGCAAAAATGAAAGACGAATTTTGTTTTAAAATAAAAAATTAATGGCACAGACTTCGGTGATTTTTAAATTTGGGATACATATCGTCTTCAACCATGAATGTAGGTTAAAATTGTTATGTTCTTTGCTTCGGAAAAAGAAATAAGTATAATTGAAAAGCGCAATTTTTCGATTTGATTCAAGTAATTACAGAAGTTTTAGGTTATTTGTATTGAAATGTAATTATTTATGTGAATGTGAATACTTTTTCGTGAGTTTAAGCCAATTGTTATGAGTGAACATGTTATCTTTAGTTGGTGGTCTACGAAAAAATATTTCTTAGTATTTATTAAATGAAAACGACACCAAACAAATTATAGTATTAAATTGTCGGTTGAAGTCTGTTAGGTATTGTAGGTGTTCTACTGTTCTTTATATTCTGTTTTATATGTGCTAATTTTTCTCGTAGATGGAGATGAAAAGTAGAGTGTGCTACTCAGGTAGGTACGGTAATATTTTTATCTCGGGCGATATACATGAATCCCTCGCTACACTCAGGATTCCACCGTAGAATCCTTCGTTTCACTCTGGATTCAAAGTAGCGCCCTCGCCTTCAAAATATTACCTTAGCACAATCTACTATTATGAACTACTGTTTATAGGTTAAAGTGAGAACGTGAAGCTTTTCTTCGCGCCTTAGCCAAAAGTGGCCGTTTTTAGACAAAATTTTAAATGATATCTCCGTTTGAGCACCCAGAACCACTATCGGGGGAGAAAAGAGGTTAGGTTAAAGTTATTTTTATGACGATTTTCTGCATTTTTCCGATTTCAAAAATACAATAGGGAACTCCCCCCTCCCAATAAAAAAATAGTAGATTGTGCTACAAGGGGATAAGGTAATATTTTGACGGCGAGGGTGCTACTTTGGATCCAGAGCGAAACAAAGGATTCCACAGTTGAATCACGAGCGGACCGAGTGATTCTACGGTGGAATCCTGAGTGTAGCGAGGGATTCGTGTATATCGCCCGTGATAAAAATATTACCGTACCCGAGTAGCACACTCTACTTTTCATCTCCATTTATGAGAAAAACTAGCACATACAAAACAGAATATAAAGAACAGTAGAACGCCTACAATACCTAATCAGACTTCAACGGACAACTTAATACTAACCTTTGTTTGGTGTCGTTTCCATACAATAAATACTAAGAAATATTTTATCGAAGATAAAATGGTCACTCATAACTTTGCTTCATATCTTTTTATTTTTAATAAGTAAACTTTATAACTATTTACAAGTGGCTTAAACTCACGAAAAAGTATTCACATTTACACAAATAATTTAATTTCAATACAAATAACCTAAAACTTCAGTAATTACTTGAATCAAAGAAAAAATTGCTCGTTTTTAATTATACTTATTTCTTTTTCCGAAGCGAAGAACATAAAAATGATAAACTACTTTCATCATTTTCATTTTTAAAAATTCTTCTTTGTTTTTGCTGCACTGCCAACATTATTTTTGATTCTACATAGATTACACTCGTGTTCAGTTTTCAAATTGGTTTTAATCCCTAGAGATCTTCTTTTTCACTTTTTAGGCCCGAGAGAATAACCAGTAACTTTAGCTCCAAGTGTTTTGGGATGAAAACATCGTTTTTTGAGTAGATGAGATGAAAAACTCTTTGAAATCGGCTTTGCCAGATATTTTACAGTTCTTCCTGGTATTTATTGAATGTATATAGTACCAATATCAATATATACTTAGAACATGGAAGTTTGTTTTTCGTGTAAGTGGCCAGCCCGCACTGGTGTCAGATTTTGAGGTTGACTTAATAACCTAAGGGTTGCCTAAAGGGAAATGACATACAATGATGACAATATGGATCGTGCTTAGATAAAATCTTCGCAACAGAGTCATAATCATAGCGTCATGACGTTATGTCATTTCTTTTGTCAATAAACAGGTGATTTCATCAAAAGCATTTTAAAATATTTTAATTGAATGTTTAAAGCATTTAGCGCAATATTTGGTGTATTTTCGGATAATTTATCTACATAAAAACACAATGGAAATGCCAGAAATACATAAACTCTTGGGAATATTCCCATTGAAGTATGGCTGCTTCCTCATAGCCCTTTTCGGTCTAGGATTGGGAGGAGTGTTACTAGCGGGGATAATTTTATACGGTATTGCAGAAAATATGATAATGGCACAATTTGGACAAGTAAAAATAGATGAGAATGTCAGAAAAGCAGTGCTGATGCCGATCGGTATATCGTCACTATTGCTGCTCCTTGCCAATGGTGTATTGATTATGGGTGTCACGTTCAAGCGCCAGGCCTACGTGTCCACGTCGGTGCTGGTCATGTTGATAATGTGCGTTATTCTTATGTTTATGTCAATAGCAGCTCCAATTTCCTGCTTTTTCTTATCTTCCACATGTCTATTGAAAAAAACTTCCATGATCGGCATGATCTGTGGATATTTGGTAATAACCCTTTTTTTGGAAATATGGTTGTACTGTGCTTCTGTTGCTTGGAATCTGGAGCAGAGCATGTGATGATGTACATTTAGAGAACTTACTTATTATTGTTGTTATTATTTACAAATTTTTACGTTATTATTAAATAACATAAAACCTAAAACTGAAAATACTTTGGCTTATTTTTATCACCTACTGTACCGGAAGATCCCGGTATAGACTGATGAGATGATAATAAAAGTCACTGATAACTGAAATGAAACTATATTCTGTGAAACTTAATTCAACTAAGTATGGATATTGATGGGATATGAAGTGAGCACGCGCGACGCTCTTGATGGCCGGCTAATTGCGAACTGCTTTAAATTACGTAAAAATGCGCATCGAACCACTTGGGCTGATGTAGCATTTTATTATTTTATTGTACGACTTGCTCGTACATATTCCCGGGCGGGAAAGATGGGATTAGTAGATGGGATGCTGCGTGATACATTATTCTATGAAACAAATTGTATCTATGAACTAAAGGTTAGTACTGATTTACAAGATGATAGCGAACTGATACAATATGCTTTAGAAGTGATCCAAATGAATTATTTTGTCCATTTCACTTGACATTACACTACACATAATCGTCTGGAAGGCTAAATGCTGACGCAAACACGATAGGGGACGACCCTTGTTCTTTCGTAGAAACTCGCACACGGTGAACATTCGGTAGCGTGCTTGCTCGCTTAACGGACACTCGCGCACTTCTGTCAGACATTTCAAACATTTCTCCGCACTGATCACTACTGATACTCATAGCCGCCTCCTGCGATGGAGGATGCGACGCTGCTCGCGGACACTCCACTGCTGGAGCGGGCGCCCCGGCCACCGGGACACGCCGCCATCGTCTCCAAGCCCATAAGGTTGCTCCTAAAGCGACTCCAGCAATCATGACGTATGGTACGTAGTGGTGGATATCGTGGGAAGAGACGCCGGATAACAATGGCTCATTTTCTGACATGCTTTTTAATTTTTGTTCGATGTTAACAAGCTGATCGGTATAGTTAAATAAATCGTCGTTTAAGAGATTGTCTGATGGTATTGTGATATTGATAAGGTAATTAATAGGCGACACTTTGGGAGTTACAATGTCTGAGCTCATATTCATAGTATTGATAAATTCTGGTTTATGTGAATAAACCAGAGAATCGGCTGATTTTAAAGTGCATCCTTGATTGACGCGAAATATTCCTGAAGAGTTTATTTGTACCAACGTAATTTTGTCGTCACATGCAAGTTTTAATTGATACTGTTCGCAAGCAAAGAAAAAGTATGTGTTTAAGTTGTAGAGTTCTGTCCACCTATTTTTACAGGCACTCGTGACTGTCTTGCATCTTCTTGTTTTGGGTAATGTATCGCAGAAACTCTGATCATCCTTGATGACGCTCACAGGTCTCTTGACGCGACATAGACTCAACTCGACATGCTGGAGACAAGATCTCAACTCCATTTCTCATTTAGATATTAATTGAACCAAATTTTTAACCTCTGCTACTATTATGGGGTCATAATTTCCGCGAAAACATCTTTACTTAATGATTGTTATTTTCGCAACCATTAACGTCATTGAAAATATCATTAACTAACAAATGATCTTAATTATGTCGATAATTTATCTTATCAGTTTTAGTGAGTGACATAAGAATATAACGTTAGCATGTTATGACGATTTTATATGTAAGTATCTACAATACCCGGAAAGGTTGAACAAAAAGGGCGGCCGTCGGCGCATGTTTAATTGGAGATAAAAGTGTTAAAAGAGATTTTTTGGTCTTCAAAGCCGAAATCATTTCTATCTGAAGTTCGTGATGAATGTGATTCTAAACGGACAAACAACGTACAACAAGGACCGCCATTTTTGTTTAACTTACGTGCCGGGTATTGTAGATAAACACAACCCTTTTACTGCGAGACTTCCCAGCGCGAGGCAAAGTGAATTAAAAATAAATACCTACAACCATCCTACAACAAATATGGATGTGTATACTTAAGGTATGTGCAATGCAATAGGTACGGGCAGCGGTTTTTGGTCAGAAATATATGACGTTTGCAAAATGGGCTCGAAAATGTTTGTCAGATGAGATTAGGTTCGGCGACGTTCGCGCTTAAAAGATTAAGAGGTGCCAGGATACTTTCTTGGCGAACTGCCAACAGGACTTTATACTAATGCGGCAAAGAGTTATGCAGTGGGTACAGTACCTAGCAGGCGCGGTCGCAGCTTGAAATTTTGGAGGGGGTCACTCACTACACTAATAAAAAATTGGTATCTGGAATAAAATAAAAATTATTGCGTAAAAACACCACTAGATATCAGCAAACTATAAATTTATCGCTGTTAGGGGATAGCTAGAAATTTCCTATTATTATTTGGCAAATTTTTGAGATTTTTCAATTTGACCTTAGATTTTGGGGGGGGGAGGTCATGTCCCCTGTGACCCCACCTTCGGACCGCGCCTGGTACCTAGATATTAATTATGAAGTAAGTAATAGTAGGTATACAGTTAGTATTTATTATTCGTGTGTTTCAGTCCATCAATACTCGTAAATATCTACACGTGAGACCACGGAGGAAGCTCTATTCCTCGTAGTTATACTAGTAGGACTAATTGTTAAATGATAAAAGAACTTACCTACTTGAAAAATAAATGTAGGTACTTTCCTCATGAAAAGAATATGAGGGCCAGTCTATATCAAGATGTTATAAGGATTGGTGAGCTAGCCAGAAATGGAGGATTTGTAATATTTTATGAACCTACCTGTATAAAGACATCGATTAACTATTGATGACATATTATATTATAAACTAACTACTTACAAAAGTCAAAATTTTATTTTCACTAATATGCGTATATTTAGGCCCGTTAACTATTATAATATATTTATTTATGTGGTATAACATAAATAATTTATTTAAAAATTCGGCAGAGGACAGAGGCCAAGAATAATATTATAATAATATTACATAAATACGACATAATTACACATATTACTGGTTACGTCCTTTTCCCCAACAGGATAGACATTGAAATTAATACCATATAGACAGGACCAACAATAAAGTCAGCCCAGGTATACGGAGGTAGACAGGCCAATTGTAGTATATAAATAAATCGCAATAAGCAGACAATACTTACCTGTGGTTGCGATCGTCGTTCGGCGGCTCTGCTCGTCGACTGCCACCTCCGGCACTTTCACGAGTTACGTCATTGACGGAGCCTTGGCTGGCACTCCAAATGTGGTTGGTTCGGAGACATCTACTTGTATAAACAATTTCAAGTAGGTATGTTTATTCGATAAAGTACTCAATGATTAAATTGGTTTATTGAATCAACATTTTTTTTTGCTTTATATAGAAACATCATACCAGTAAGTTATAAGTTTTACTAGAAAACTGTATTTTGTGTTGTTATTCTTGTTATAATTAAAAAGTTATATCAAGTTAAAAATAAATTTCTGAATCGAGTACCGAAAATACGCTGACGGCCCCCAAACAAATCCGACCGTGTCTTCGCTCCAGTGATCCAGTCACCCGGAGTAATTGAAAGGAATGTTTACTTATTAGGGTTGGATCTCACTTGTCAGTATGAAGCAGCAATTTTTAACCCCCGACGGAAAAAGAGGGATGTCATAATTTTGTCGCTAACGTCTGTCTGTCTGTGTGTCTGTCTGAGGCTTTCTAGCGCTTGTAGTGGGAGCGGTTAGGGGGAAAGAACGGCATTTCGTATTAGAATTGCGCCACTTCGTACACTTGTTCCCTAGACCTATTTGAGCGATTTGAGTCGCAGAGCCGGACGTTCCATCCCTTAGGATTAGAAACGGCGCCAATTTTCAAAATGGCGTCCAAATTTAGGGATTATTTTTTCCAAAATTAATTATGACGTCAGGGTGTCGTTTTCGGGGTTGTTCCGCGGGTTAAGATATCAAAAATGTCATGCAGTATGTATGCTAAATATTATATATTTAGGCCAATTATAGGTTCACTTTTTTTCAAGTCTTGAAAGATTTATAAGTTTTGATTGATTTTCGTAGTTGGGGACGTTGGGGTATCAGTTCAGGGGATATTTGGGGCTAGGATGATGGAAAAATCCTTGATAAGACTTGCTATACAATTTTAAGTATACGGAAGAAGACTTGGAAGAAAATGGGTGTGAAAAAAGAAAGAAATAACTGAAAGTAATTTATTTATTCAAACGTAAAATATGAGCATAATATCTTGACATGTTATTCATCACTGAGGAACGTTTCGTCATCTGTATAATCATCTGTTGAAGTCAAGCTGATTAGGGGTGTCGTGAGGACAGGGTTAGAAAAGTATAATTGTAATTAGTCCGTGTTTTTGATTATCCAAAAATAATGCACCCATTTTTTCAGTTTACCAAAAAAGTAAAATTTCACAAAGATACGAAGCATCAAAGTTCCGGAGTGGGGGCTTGCGACGTACTCACCTCTATGTAAAAATCGTACGTAGCCATGACGTCATGGGAAATTTCAATGCGCTGTATCTTTCAGAAAAATGTAGAACGAAATACATAAGACAAGAAAGTCAGTATCTGGACTGGACTAAGATATACTTGACTCCATGCTCTACGCCCATCCGCCTCTATTTGCGTGCATTCATGTCCATTTAGTGAAGTAAGTGAATGATTTTATGCTATGATTGTTTCACCCGGATTTGTGACTATCTTCGCAATCGAAAAATCTGAAATAAAGTTGTCAGCGAGGTACTCAAAAAGTGCGGTCTCGTTTTCAGTATTTCGGAGGAAATCTGACCAGTCATGAGGGATTTCATTTTTAGGTTAAACCTTTCGTCGAAGACCACTCCCTCGATCTTCGCGAGTCGAGTTCTTCAAGCTATCGGGCCAGTACAGATCCCAAACCAAATCGACTCGCACTGCCTTTGTATTTGTGACTCGGCACGAAATGTTTACTTTCAATTCAAGTTTTAAGTATTCTGAAAAAGTTTTGCCAATGCGTCGCCTGAAATTCCTTACTAAAGCCGGTCCGTCATAAAATGGTCGGCTTCTAACAATGTTTCTAATTTTTCAAATAGTTCGGCATTTTTTCCATAGTTCTTAGTTTCCCATTCGAAGACAACGAAGCCCATTCCTGATTTTCATAGAGGGAAAACTGGTCAAGGTATAACATAAACTGGTAAGGTTCTCTCTCTTTAGCCAAAATAAATAGCCTTAAAAATAACTGGATTTTGTCTTTTAGAATCTTTACTTGAGTGCTGATTGCTGGTTTCCAAATTTTAACATAAAAAAATTTTGTTTCAGTTTTGTCATCCTAGCCCGGAAAATGACACCGAAACCCGACTACGAAACTCTATAAAAATCTTTTAAATCTTTCAAGACTTAAAAAAGTGTAAAATCGGGCTAAACATGTAGATAATATTTAGCATACTGAAAGCCTTTTTCGATATTATATTTGTTACTCGGGAACCCTTAAAACGACACCACAGACATCATAATTTAATTTTGAAAGTTGCTATTTCGAATCCTAAGGGACGAAACTTCCGGCTCTGCGACTCAAATCGCTCTAATTGGTCTAGAAAACAAGTAAAGTGGCACAATTCTAATAATAGGCCTTTACTAGTGTCCGACCGAAACTAGTTTTGCGACCGAAACCGAAACCGAAAACGAATTTTGGCAACGGTCTCTGTTTCGGCCGAAACCGAAACTTCCTTACAATTTGGATGGATCATATTTTCAGGGCAACGGCATAATACGGCAAGAGATAAAACAGCAACTTTCATACAAGAATGCAAGAACCTCTGACATTCATATTCCTTTACTAAAGGTTAACTATTCCGTAATTTATTGCATTATGGTTTTAAGTCGAAAATCAGAAATGAAATATTAATTTTAATATACGGATTTCTAGGAGGTACCTATGTAAGTTCTCTTTTAATTACTTTATTTATGTGTGATAATAATTTCACAAAACAAAATTGGTAGTACGTAAATTAGTATCTATTGTACTTGCCACTTGGATACCTTGGTAAGTAATAAATACTAAAATGAACTTTGAAACTATGAATCCATAATATTATCATCATAAAATGCACTATAGTCATAACTAACTACCTAACAAATGTTTGTTTACATATAGCATTTGCAAACAAGAAAAGCATACCAAACAAATTTTAAAGGTTAGATTTAACTTGATCTTACTTATATCAGTCATATTGAATATTTTTTTTGATGTTTACTACCCGCTCTTAATAATATATAATATATAACGACATAAAACGAGATAAAACCAAATTCAAAATAAATCACTCGAAAACTCGCCACCACAACAAAACAAAACGAACAGCAAACAAACAAGTGGATCACGACATGGGCTCTGATGGGATTCATTCGTTCATTCAACGCGCCGAACATGACCGATCACAGCGCGAAAACTCCCGAATGCACATTCGGTTTCGGTCGTAGTTTCGGCAAGTTTGCCGCCGAAAACGAAACTGAACCGAAACTCGTGTTTTTGCCGAAACTCAACCGAAAACGAAACCGAACATTCGGTCGGACACTATGTCTTTACCTATGAAATTGCCGCTCTGCAGTACTGGCCATTTCAAATAAAAATAATTTTTTTTGGCTAAGAATTCTAATTTCAAATTAATTTTATTTTAAAAACATGGAATTCTTTTTCTAAAAGTAGTCATTTGTTTATTGATTTTCATCGCAATCAATCTTTTTCGTCATCATGGAGACGTTAAAAATTCGAGTAATTATGGAATATGAGAAATGCGTAACCCCAGCAAAATGTTGCGCCTTAGAGAAATGAGAGTACCTAATTATAGATACTTAGTACTTAGTAAGCCTCAATATGTTCAAATATAGCAAAATTCGTTCATTTTATATTTTCGAAGTTATTCGAGAAAAACTGATTACCCCAGCAATATGTTTTTCATAAAAATCGTTTAGGCTAGAATCAAGTATATCAAAAGACAGCTCTTAAGGGGGCTACCTGAATTTTCCGGGGTCCAGTGCTGCCCCCATTTGAAATAAATCATTTGCACGGAAACGGAGATATCATTAAAAATTTGGCCTTGATCAGACCCTAGATAACCCTTCAAACTATTTTATGAACTACTGTTTACAGTTTAAAGTGAGAAAGTGAAGCTTTTCTACGCACAATTGCGAAAAACAACCACTTTTGGCGTATGTGCGTAGAAAAGCTTCACGTTCTCACTTTAAACTGTAAACAGCAGTTTATAAAATAGTTTGAAGGGTTATCTGGGGTCTGATCAAGACAAAATTTTGAATTATGTCTCCGTTTCCTTTTAAATAATTTATTTCAAATGGGGGCAGCACTGGACCCCGGAAAATTCAGGTAGCCCCTTAATGAGTTGTAAATGTATACCGATAGCAAAATTTGTTCATCTTATACTTTTTGAGATATTCAAGATTTTGCTGGGGTAACGTTTTGCAATTTTCCATATCTCGAAAACTGTTAGTAGCAGAATTTAATAAATACTGTTTTATAGGCCTTAGTTTGTTCAAATTTGTTTAAATATAAGTATTCCGATTCGTCAACAAAAATCAAAGTAATTTATTATTTAAAAAAAAATCTAAAAATTCCGGTATACTCATAAACTAGTACATTTACTAACAAATAAAAAGCAGTTACATATACGTATGATATACCCTTCTAACATATAGAAATTCGGATGAACAAACATTACGCGATATGAAGATATAAAAGAATTTCATCGAATTCCTAGTGGTGTAACTTTGGCCATCGAATACGCAGTTATCTCTGAACACAAATAGATTAACTATAATGAACATATGTGTTCATTTTCTTACAAAACATGCCCGAAAATTTCGGCTTCAAATCTCGCATGGAATAAAAGTTATTAAACAGACAAGAAAATTCTGTATTTGTATGAAAAAGAAATGTTTTTCATACAAAACGGCAATTTCATAGGTAAAGACCTATTATAAAGTGCCGTATAATTCCAATATTTGCCGCTAACTGCTCCTACTATTGAACGGATGCACTGATTTCAACACGGTTTTTTTTATTGTAAAAGCAGGCTTCCTTGCGGTTACTTGTGGTTCTTAACTATGTTTGGTAAAAATCGATTATGCATTTTAGACCTCTTCATTACTATCTAAACCATATGGTTTACAACAAGATGGCGCTATCTAGCGCATAGTGAAAGGTGATATCAAAGCGTACTGTAACTCGTCTTAAACTCAGTTGATTGAGCGTGTAACTTGTATACTGAATGTTGCCGGTTAAATTTCTAGCAAACACATGTATTTTTAATTTTTGTTTGAATTTCTATTGTTTACCTACTTTATTATTATGTATATCCTTTATCTATACATCTATACATATCATCATATTGTCGCGTAAGGAGATGAATGACACTGTCAACGTCACGAATTCACGAACAAAAAGATTTCAACTGAAGAAAAATTTCGTCAATAGTGTCAGACCACGATTGGCCTAGTGGTCTAAGCGATGGACTATGAATCCAGAGACCGCTGGTTCAAAATACAGTCGCTTATAGTGTTTTTGAAGTTTTGAAAGAAGTTTCTAGATAATACTAGACTAAATGAAAAAGAAAATACGGGACAGAAAATGAGTGGGGGAGAAGGCGATAGAAAATTAGTAACTTGAGTTTGAAACATTGATGCAATTTTGTTCGAATTCGGGGGGTATATAAACGGAACAAGGCGCCGCCGAAGGCAGTTTTAGTTGGAAAGTGAAATCCGAAGAAGAAAGAAGAAAATAGAAAAGAAGAAAAAAAATATAGTAGTGAGTAAAGTGGAGTGTTCAGTGCAGTGAAGTCCGCGCGTGTGACAGTGCAGTGACGTTTACGCGCGTGTGACAGTGCAGTGACGTTTCCGCGCGCGTGGCAGTGAAGTGACAGTTGGAGTGCAAAGAGGACTGACGCTGTCGATTGTAAGTACCGCTTGTGTTGTAAATAAAGGTACCAATCCATAGGATTGTTGTTTCCCTTCCTATCCCGAACCCATTCTCGTGACAATTGGTGTCAGAAGTGGGATAGGTAAGATGCCAGTCGTGCCTAGAAATGAGAAAGGGGTAACCACCCGGGCGGCAGCTGCAGCGGCAGAAGAACAGCCGCTCGAGGAGTCCAATTCTGGAGGCGCTGCGACCAAGACGGCGGCCGCTCCATCAGCTGCTCCATTGGAAATGAACGCGTTCTTACAGCAAATGACCATTTTGATGCAAGAACAAGCACGCCGCCAGGAGGAGCAAATGCGCACGCTGCAGGAAGAGACAGCTCGCCGCCATGAGGAGCAAGCACGCCGCCAGGAGGAGCAAGCACGCCGCCAGGAGGAGCAAGCACGCCGCCAGGAGGAGCACGCACGACGCCAGGAGGAGCAGCTTCAGCTCTTTTTCAAAGACGTTTTGGCTGCGGTTCAGGCTAATGCAGCCCGGATGGACGACTTTGAAAAGGAAGTTATAGAAGTAAAGGGGACGCTTCAACAGCCTAACTCTGTAGTCGCCCCTTTTACCAAAAATGTAAACGTGCCACCCTACGACGGTAAATCCTCCTGGGCTGCCTTCAAACTGCATTGACCCCTAGCACTTCGAGATGACGCTCTCTCCGTGTTGGAAGCACTCGACGCCGGAAAGAAAGAGATTACCTACGACGAACTCATAGATGCTCTGGAAGCCAAATACGGTGACAGTCGCCTAGAGCATGTATACAGGACTCAACTCAAAGATCGTTGTCAGCGAGCTAGCGAGACCTTACAACAGAGGTCCATTGAAGTCGAAAGACTGGTGCGCAAGGCATATCAATCATCACCATCCGTCGTAGAGGAGATGCTCCTGCAGGTTTTCATTGATAGAATACGGGATCCCGAAGTCAGGGCGGCTGTGCGACTGGATCACCACAACACCATAAAAGAAGCAGTGGCTCACGCTTTGGAAGTAGAAGCGGTGCGTCATGACTCTCGAGGTCTAAGACTACGGGAGGTTGTAGTCGCAGAAAACAGCAGACGACGACCCTACAACCCGATGTGCTATGAGTGTGGAGAACGGGGCCATATTCGAAGCACTTGCCCGAAGCGAGAACGTACAACTTTCCGACGTCAGGTGGATGTGGCGGTTTCGACATCGGAGCAGCCCAGAAAACTAGAGAAGGCCAGGGCTGCGGGGGAAGCGCTGGCCAGTAGTAGCAAAGCCCCAAGAATTCATGTGGAGCAGACAAGCGACGGAAATACTTTAGTGATAGACGGTATAATCAATGGGAAACCTTGCCAGCTGACGTTAGATACTGGAGCCTCACGGACAGTCATCAGCAACCACAGACTTAAAAATATTGGAGGTCAGTATATTTAATCGAATAAAAATCTCACGTTGACAACTGCTACCGGCCAACGAGTCTCATCTTAAAGAGAGAAAATTGTGGCTATTAAGATCGGGGAAACACTTTATTGGCAAAGAGTGATAATCGCAGGCATCTCTGACGACTGTATTATCGGTTTGGACTTCCTACAAAATCATCAGTGTGGATAAAGTACTAGCAAAGTCACTGCCTATTGCATAAGCATTCAGTTTTTGAGCAGTACCGGATATAGATTTTTTTGTATGGGGAGGGGTGGGTGGAGCAAAATATGCCGGTTTTGTTTTTGTCACCTAATTGATTACCTGTCCTTGCTTTCTGAACAGAATGTCGTATCTCTCGGTCCGTTCTGACCCTAAGGTTTCATTTTGAGGGCCCCTGCCCTAATAACCAGATGCCACCCCCAATTCGTATCGGTAGCATGGGATGGATGGATATATTCGACGATTTTGCCGTTCCTCTGATTTCGCCGTCGGATAAGTGAGTTTCTTTTAGTACTTAAACTAAATATTTTAATTAATTAATTAATTTTTTACTCTAAATCGGCATTCGCAACTACAAAACCCTTCACTGCGCGTTTCCCGACGTAGACTTGGCCGGTTTTATTGAAAATACTAAAATGACGGTGCTCATAAACTAAAGTCCACGCTGACGAAGTCGCGGGCAACAGCTAGTTTATTAATAAAAAGGTGTAAGATTTTTCTGTCACAAATTAATAATATAATATACAAAAGTAACTTCGTTCCAACCGAGTATTTCACGACACTTACTTTCTTTTTTTAAATTAAAATATTTATCTTTGGTGAAAATCGATCGAATGTCAGCTCTTTATCACCATTTAAAATATTAACCATGGCTTATAACTAGATGACATGGCGTAACAAAAAAGTGTCGCTGCAGTCGTCACTGTATTCGGGGGCAGTAGTTAGTACATGGAAGACATTGAGAAAAGAATAAGATATTGCTGGGAGCTTTTATCAACGCAATAAAATACAAGAAAATGATTTTTAGAATTTTTCTTTGTTTGTCTGTGCATGTGTGCAAACTAAAAATTAAGAATTTCGATGGTTCCTGTACTAGGACTAAGTAGCCTTAAAAAAATTAACGAAAAGACTGGACATCCACTTGCTACGATCCTGATAGACCTCTTACGCTTCATCTACGTACACTCATCACTCTCTTCATGTAAATTTTTAAATAACTCGTATGTTATAACAAAATTACTCGTAATAACGTAAAAAAACCAATTAAAAATCTTGTTAGAAACATTTTCGACTTCTACGCCAACGAAGTCGCGGGTTAAAGCAAGTATTTAATAATCTCTGAAGATGCTACTGTAAATTTACTGAAAGTGCTTCCTTTATTGTAAAAGTCCGTGTGTAATAGCGCCAAGACAAGAATCATTTTTTTCGAGTACTAAAATTATTTGTCAGTTTGATGTGACTAATACGAAGTTACTGTTGGTTTTGAAGTTAGTGAAGACGTGGCTTGGAACTGTGTTTGTATGTTATGCCATGATACCTCGTTAAAAGGCGTTGACAGTGACTGCCTTTCTTTGCTAGAGCTTCGTCGGCTGTTTCTACCTTTGCTTCAGATTCTTTGGTGTCTGGTGTGAAATTAAGGAGAAAAAGAGATATAACAGCTCATTGATTCCATAATATTGTAATGTCATCCAACTTACACAAGTATGCAACATTTCAGCTCCAGTACTAGTAAGATAAATCAGTGTCATTTGTACCATCAGTGGTACTACCTAATGGTACAGGTGGTCCGGGGCGACCGACCGGTTGAGGCTAACCGGTTTGTAATTGAGTTGCAAGATTTGATCTAAACAAATATTCATACATATAAGATACATTGCAAGTTAAATAAAAGCTTGTAAAAAAAAAGATTCATTCGAATCCGTCCAGTATTTCCAGAGATTAGCATGTACACACAGACAAACAAACAGACAGAATTTTTTTTTAAATTGTTACTATATTACTATACTTCCATCGCTCTCACATTTATTTTTGGAAATGTTTCTATTATTATATTATATTACATTATCGTTAATTCTATGTACATACACATTTTTTTACAGTTTTATTGTATGTATAGATATAGTTAGTACATATCTAAACTATCACGACTGTACCTAAGTATCCCTAATGGGGCAGATAGAGCAAATTGGGTCTTGCGGCTTTAAGCAGACAGAACCAGGGCCGCAAGTACCAAAATGCCACTTTTAGCGTGATGGTGGGAAAGAAAATGGAAAAAGTAATCAAAGGCTGCTAGCCGCATCACCATGAATTATTCGCATTTTAGTTTTGTGTTAGGTTCTTACTTATTTCATTATTTAGGTACCTACCTGATAGAAGAAGACCATGAACTCCGGTCTCTGGGAGCGTACGTGACCAATTGGCAGCAGTTATTGTTAGTTGAGACAAAGCTTAGCACATCAATTATTATCTTCAACGACGGTATAGAGGTTTTCACACTATTCAATATTTACCTAGTAAGAACGTAATTCCTCATGCGTACTTTATGTAAATTGTTAGTAGGTACCTACACTATAAGGTACCTACAGACCGCTGCCTGAGGAATGCAAAGAGAAGAAGAGATCGTGTTTAGTGGCGTAGTTACCGAAGGGGTTCTTCCGTGCATCAGGGCTCTGAAGGTGGGCTCGCGGAGATGGACGAGGCGAGGGCCATACGACGTCTGCGATTTTTGAAGTTTAAACTTGATAACAAACAGTAAAATAATATATAGGAAACTCGATAATAAGCGGCACCAAAATGATTCTGCAAGTAACAGTTAGGCCAACAATTTTATTTAGGTACCAGGAATGTTAAAAGAGCCAGATTATCTGGCTATGTACACCTCTGGTCGTAGAGGTACGATTATTTGTACATAGGCCTTGATCATGTCATGTACGGTAAGTCTTAAAACTGGAGTCTCAATTTCTCATAAAATTTGTATGAGAAATTGGGACTCCACTTCTGAGGCGTACCATACCTAGAAAGTAGCGATAGGCACGGGTTATGAACAAAATCCCCGCGCTTATATGGCCTCCTTTCAGAGAACGATAATTACGAAAAAAGAAACAAATAACGGCCCTTATGATTTATACTGTCATTATGTGCCAAATCATATTACAAAAAAAATTATTCTTTGATATAAATAAAACAAACAATGATGTAGTAAATTTACACCTAATCATAAGAAAAACTGATTGAACTGCGAATTATGATGAACTTTTTGAATAACGGTTTCTGGTCACGTTACAGCAGACTGGCATTGGCCTGTTGCAAAGAGAAACCAAAGTGTGATTTGGGCATGGACACAAACCCCAAGCACATACCTTGTAGAACAAAATTCCATAATGGGTTCCAAGCTAACATTTGTTCTGGGAACCTACGGCTATCATCAGGGCTAGCGATGTGGACTCAAGTGCGATTCCAAAAGGACGCTCCACGACTGCACCGCGATCTCAACTTTCCAAACTTTGATGCCTACAGAAAATCTGAATACTTAGACGTCAGGAGAACTACCTGGGGATCCGGCGACAGAAAGGGCGGATGGACGTACTTCGTCGCTTTCTTCGGGCTTGTGGCTTCAACGTATGGCGCCAAAAGTGAAGTGATTCATTTAATTTCGTACATGGCAGCGGCAGCAGACGTCTTGGCTCTGGCTTCAATAGAAGTTGATCTCTCAAAGATCGCGCCCGGGGGCACAATGTCTTACAAATGGCGAGGCAAACCACTTTTTGTCAAGAACCGAACACAAGCTGACATAGATTCTGAAGCTAATACCCCTTTGTCTGCTCTACGCGATCCAGAAACCGCAGAACAGCGCGCGCAGAAGGTGGAATGGTTGATAGTTATAGGAATTTGTACTCATTTAGGATGTGTACCTATTCCTAATTCTGGTGACTATCCTGGAGGATTCTATTGTCCGTGCCACGGGAGCCACTACGACAATATCGGAAGAGCTCGAAAAGGCCCGGCGCCATTGAATCTAGAGGTTCCTCCTTATAAATTTATTAGTGATACTCTAGTTTTAGTGGGGTAGTTTTTTTCGTTTTATTAATACCCAAATATCTTGAGTAAACTTGATAATAAATAAATAAAACAAAGTTTTGTATAAAAAAGCTTTTATTGTAAGTAGGTATATGAAGCTAAAAATTCTAGGTCTAACGTGGACGGTACATACCCATAACAAATTGAACTACGGGCTTTACAAGGACACCCACCCACAAGGTGGTCTGACGACATAATGCATTTATTGAAACCTAGAAAGAAACAGCTAAACATTTTAACACTATTTTATCGTTCCACTCCATTTTTACGCATTAACAACAACCGTAGCACTGTCGCACAGCACCGTCCGAACAAGTTGAAAACAAACGTCAAAATGAACGAACAATGCAAGTGCGACCACGCAGAGCGAATTGTTAGCGTGCATAAATCCTGTGATGTATCGCCACCCGCGCGATAACTACACGAAGTCCGAATATTCGGGACGATACCCGATAACGGCCGGTCACATTTGCGTGTATCGTGTAATAGCACGAAGCTTCGTGACGACAGGCGCAGGTCCGGCCCAAGCAAAACGGATTACATTTATGCGAAAAGAAAAGATGGTTATATTGAATCGTGTGCTAATTTAGCCTTCTTTGCCTCTTATAATTCTATGGTTTCGGTCAAAGAGAATTCAAATACTTGGTTTCGGTGAGTCCTTAAATGAAAAATCGCACTCCTGTCACTGTCAGTGCCAGAAATGCCACTAAGCCTAGAAGCTGAGAAGAGAGAGTATTTTATTTTTTTGCTGAGAAGGAAGCGTCTGCCTCTAAGATCTTTAGCAGGTCTGCCTGTCTGCCTCTGCTCTTGAGTCTTGCCTTGCTAAGGAGGATTCGTTGTTTTGAGATCTTGTTGCATTGATTGCTATCATTATTCATTTGATAAATTCATTGCATTGATATTTTGATTTCAATTTTAAAGTTTGCCTACAAACATATTTTATATGGTGCAGTGTTTTATGCAAAATAAATAAGAATATTTTAGAAATAAGTATGAAGTAACTTATGTATATTGATTTTTGTTGAAATAGCATATAGGTATTTTATCGCGTTGTATTTTTTGTTACTGGGTAGTGGGTATTTGGACAATTTATTTCATAATATAATCCTTGCGTTCCCGTTTCTTTAGTGATTTACTAATGACCCGATAACGTATAAACGTTATTGTATGAGGCGTATGCAAAGACGCGGTAAGACCATGGGAAAGATTAATAACTCATTTCTATGGGGGATATTTTTCGCGTCGGCGACGTGGAGCATCTCCCTGTACTTGTACTGGTTGTTAAACATGAGCGGTAAGTCGTCATCTTACTTTTTGCATTGTTTTAATTTATTTACAGACATATTAAAACAATATGCAAAATGCATATGGGCAATAAATAGAGAACAAAACGTTACAAAATACTGCCACACTTGATCATATACATTTATAATGTAATTTTAGATTTATTAATGCAGGGAATTGATATAAACAAAACTATATTTGACTTCATGAGGCCACAGTTTGGTATTTTATACAAATTCTGTCTCACAATCCCAACACAATCTTGGTTCTGGTTTGACTTGTTGGAAACTAGCAAATACATAGAGCTACTGTTTACTAAAGTAGTAGGCGAAGAAGAAGTCTCCAACAATTCCAACCCACTTCTACTAAAGCCTTTCAAACAATAAAAGAATCATCAAAATCGGTTCACCAGTGGCGAAGATATCGCGAAACATACATACTCGTACATAAAACATAAGGTCGAATTGATATGTACCTCCTCCTTTTTTGACACTTTGTCATTTGCTAGCTCTTTGCACATGTACTTTTAGGGACAATTGTATTGACTAACAACAATTTGTAAGGAAAACCCATAATATCTTATGGATTTTGCTTGTCATGATAAACATATAAAAATGGCTTGGTGTGTGTTGCAGTACCATATAGATAATTCAAGGAACACAGCAATTTGTAAACGAGAAACCTTTTAACTACTTAGATTTCATTCCTTAAAAATTATGATGAATCATGGATAATAAAATTTCTGCTGCCATATTTAATGATTTATTGTTGGTTCTGTTAGCAAATCCAGCTCGGTGGGTTTAAAGGATGGTAATAAAACGACTTAGTGTTACAACTACGGATTGAGATCCAGTCTCATTTTCAATCCAGCCAGATCTGACGGGATTTCCATCAAACTGGCAGATGAACAAAAAAGGATAACTTGCTTTTTTTATTCCAACATGAATTGTTGGTGAAGTGTTAAATGACATGCGGTGGTGCCGGCGGTGAGTGGTGCACGGGGCAGGGCTCATATAACTGGATCCATTAAGTGTAAATTGATGCCAGATCTACCGGATTACCAGATCTGCTTTTCTTAATTGCAATCCCTAGTTGCAACTTTGGTAAGGGCTTCAATATCTGATATTTAGATCACAGAAATGTATGCCTTTGATTAATACATTTTTGTCTACATTGAAATTATACAATTATTTAACTAAAATGGTTTCATATTATTGATTAACTAAAAAGTTTTAATTTTTTAAATATTTCTTGCATTATGTGGAAGCATTTATTTTCCACACACAAACACAAATTATCACGTCTTTATCCAGGGCCATAAGACCCAAAGACTTAGCGTGATGGGCAATAAGATGGAAAAAGGAATAAAATTAGTGATGGGTTGCTGGCTGACAAAATCAATTTTATTAATGACTTTCATTATTTTTAGGTGATAATGTAATGAATAAAGCTGAAAACAAGATGTACTACCACCTTGCAAACTCTGATGAGAAGAATCGCATTAAAAACAATGACAAATCTATTGCTGCATTAGAGGGCAAGAATCTCCTTTCCGATACACCCCAGACTAATGAAAAGTTTTCGGGAAATGTGTGGAAATACCACAAAAGCCAGTCAGATTATCACCATAAAATGATGTTGAAAGAGAAGTTTGCCAAACAACTAAATATGAAAGTGGCAGGGGACCCAGATAAGAGATTAGGTAAGGTTATAAATAGTAGTTTTTATAGGCGTTTGTAATAAGCTTTTATTATGTTGTATGTAATGTTGATCACAAGTTTATCACTTGATTTTTACAGAGTTTCACAAGCAGCCTCATTTTAATGTTTAACAAGTTATAGTATACTTATATTATCCTCATATAGTTACCATGTTTTTAGAATATCCTCTCGAGAGATGAGTAGTAGGTGGTAGGTGCTGATAATCAAAGTTTTAAAGCATAACCATAACCATAATTTAATTCCTGTTTTCCCATTAAACTTTGATAAATGTTGTGTAAATTGATTGCAGATGGTCAAGCTGGATTAATCCGGAACCCTGAGGATGTCAGGCTTCGGGAAAAGGGTTATAATTTATATGCCTTCAACATTCTTGTATCCCAAAGGATAGGCAACCATAGGGGCTTGCCAGATACTAGAAACAAATTGTAAGTTAAATCTTTGATAGAAGTTAATATATAAGTAAAAAAAAATATAAAGTTCTTTAAAAATCTAAAAGGGTTACTATTGTCGAAGGGGGTACTACTCGGTCAAGAAATATTTAGATCACAAATTATAAAATAAATGGCGTTTTAAAGAAACACTCAATACACTTACTAAAATATCTAGGTACTCGTGTTCTCGTTCCAGTTTTAAATTGCATCTGACCAACGCACTTGCAGTGATTATATTTATAATAATTATTGTTATTTGTTGAAATTGAAATTATATTTTTTTTTTAATTTTGTTGTAGAATTTTTTTGATCTAATCTATTATTTCTTACTATTGACATCAATTTAATCTAACATCTGTTTAATTTATATTAATTCCTTTTTTGTACTTGATATAAATTCTATTTTTATTATATAAACACAAATTAGACGTATAAGTTCGCAACGCCCTGCCAGGGTTCAGGTACTTACCTACTAATCTTCTTCTGTATGAGTGCATAAGCGATTAATAAAGAAGTAAATATTCTATCATTAAATAAATATTATAAAAAAATGTGTGTTACCTACTATAATATTTTGTACAAAAAAAAGTAAATTCTATTCTAGTGACCGTAAATACCACAGAGAAACCTTACCAAATTTAATAAAATCTCTATGAAAAAATTATAAGGATTTGAAAGTAAACCCCTTTTTTTTCTAGCCTAGTAATGTAGTACCTATTTTATTACTGTAATTAAATTAAAACGTTTGTTCGAGGTATCCCGTGACCAAAAGGCTGGTAACTACCTGACTCAAAGAATCAGCATTGCCAAACGACGTGTCAATGCTGCCTGCCTTTTGGCCACGCTGCCGAGGGGTGATATTTTAGTGGGACTACATACTACATAATTTGCAATATTTTTTTTAGGTTTATGTTGTTTTAGTAGGTACTTATTTAGTTTTGATTTAAATTTTACTATTAATAGTTTTAATTTGATTAAAATTATATTGTACCTTATGAATAAAAAAATTTTTTTCATAATGTTCATATTCTGTCATTTTTGCAGATGTAGATCCCAAAAATATCCACCGAAACTTCCAAAAGCCTCCATAATAATCTGCTTTTACAATGAACACTTTGAGACCCTCATGAGGTCTGTCTACTCCATATTGGATCGCACAGATCAGCAACATCTTAAAGAGATCATATTGGTTGATGACTACAGTGACTTAGACGGACTGCACAGTGAAGTGTCCAAAGCAGTGAACGAACTCAACAGTAGGATGCGAAAGGAGGAGGAAATGCTTGAAACCAATAACTTAGATGACAATGTCGTTGAATACATAAATGATGACAATAATATCTTAGACAGGAGGACCACTGACAAGTATGATAAGCTTTCTAAAGGGGGGTTTAGTATAAGACTGTTGAAGACCAGTAAGAGGGAGGGGCTTATTCGCGCGAGGCTGTTTGGTGCTGCTAGTAGTGTAGGAGAGGTAAGTACTTTTAACTATAATATAGAAGTGTAACTGCAACGCACTGGAGTGCTGTAAATTGCACGGATGAAAGATTTCCAAATGTAATAGACTTAAAATAGATCATGCCCTTGTTTAATTATTGCTCATTACTGAGTTTTTACTCTTTGGCATTTATGCATTATACGACCGCACTCGTAAGGAATCGAATAACAACTGCCGGAGCGTGTGTTTAAGAGCGCGCATAAAGCTAAGAAAATATCAGATTTCACCCGCGCACTTCACACACCCCGCTTTCGTCCACTAAAATAACTAAACAGAAGAGATACATGCCTTCGACAATTAGCCATGAGTTTAATTTTTATCTTCTTATGCTTATATACGTATTCTCTTTTGGACTGTTTTCTGTGATTGTTTTTGTTGCCATAATTTCGATGTCGTATTTTCTTGGGCTGGAGCACAAAAGCACAGTCTTCTCGTCTCAATGGAGCGATCACGACTGATTAATAAAACAAAACATGCGCATTACCTCGGGTCATGTGAACGTAGAGCGTTCAACGAAAAACGAGAGCATTCAGCGCGGAGTAAGAACGTAGTAAGCGCCCAATTGCGCCGAATTCGTTTTATTTTAATTACTCGTGAAATATACATTATTTTAGAAAAATGGTAATACGGCTTATCGGCAATATAATTTTATATTATGTATAAAAATATTGACTCAGTAACACGCATACTTTTGTCAAAAAAAAAGGATTCTAGTTGAAAATTAGACGTAACTTTGCGAGTTTTTTTCATTACTAAAATATTATGGTTTTATGTTTTTAACAAGACCAATTTATTTAAAATATAATGTAATATCTACATTAAAAAACCAAGTTATTTGTGTTTTATTCTCGAGTTTAAAAATCCAATATGCGATGGGCAATTTACCTTTAGTCCCCCTCTTAAACCATTATCTACCGCAGAAGGAATGAATAAATGAAATGAATCAGTCACTGCCGGTTAAAACTGACAGCACTAGCAGTTTGAATAGTGAATACGAGTTCGAACAATTATAAAAGGTATAATCAGTTTCTAATAATTTACAAAAACAGTTAAGGCTACACTGGTGGAGACATACGGTTTATCCTTTGCAGTCTTGAGTCTTACGCTACCAAAATAAACTGAGCTAGTTAGAACGTACCACACCTCCAGCCCAAAGAAGAAAAGCGTAGACACAAACAAATGTGCCTTCCTCAACAGTGGAGTCTTAGCAATAGGGTATCGTTTATACCCTTCGGGTACGGAACCCTATTGAACATAATATCGTGTTTTTTTTACTAATAAAATTGGTTTATTTCTTTTTTAATCAAACATTGGTTTTGTTTCTATGTCATTTTTTGACTGATTTTACTTTGGCGCTCACTCACACTAATGCAAAGCTGAGCTTATCCCTCGAAGACTGTATCACCGTACATTTTTCTATTTTTCCATTGCTAAGAAAATTCACGCTAGAGAAAGATCTAGGTCCTATCATATCATACAAATGCCATTAGTTCGATAAAATTCAAATATGGCATTCAATTTCGAATAGATACCAGACAAAGTATGTATAATGTAACTTTATTGCGGACTTTTCTCTTTTTACGTTCGTCGTTTCGGAAACTTATAAATCTGCCGAAATATGTCCACCAGTTGACGTTATGCGGCTAAAATGCCGAGGACATACTCGTGTACAACGTCAAACCAAAAGTCTATCAGAAATACCTTCTTTCAGGTCTTAGTGTTCCTGGACTCCCACATTGAAGTGAACGTAGACTGGTTGACTCCGCTACTGGCCCGTCTGGCGTACGGCACAGATGCAAACATTCGTTATTCGATGCGAGCAGTAATGCCTATCATCGACATCATCAACGCAGACACCTTTGAATATACGGCTAGTCCGCTGGTCAGGGGCGGATTCAACTGGGGCCTGCATTTCAAATGGGATCAGCTGCCCAAAGGAACTCTTAAAAGTAAGTGCTTATCTTGGAAGAAATGTGAAAATGTCTTAATCCAATATGTAACCCTTGATTATGTCATGATTTTGGTATCGACAGAGTCATTTTAACTTTACAAGTTATAGATTGGAATTCTAAACGATCACAGCTGAGAAGAAACGTCGAAAGAAACTCATTAAGACAGTACTGAGTGTCTTCCGGCGTTTCTGTTTCAGCAGTGATTGTTGATCGACCACACTGGAAATTATCAAGATTTAAGACGTCATTTTTAAGCCTTCTCCTGTGATGTCGCCCATCAACTGGTATCCGTTTTATTATAGCCCTTCTTTAGTTTAATGTTCCTTACAGCGAACTATAACACAATGAAAGCTAAAGGCCAAAATATCCATTAAAAGTATTAAAGACAGCGGACATTGGGCGACTGTCGCAGCGTCATGCGATAGTCATATAAATTATGTGGAGCCATTTTGCATGATGATAATGTTTTAAGTTATTTTGTTTCTAGTATTATCCTTTGCAGTTTTATAATGTCCTTTAATAATTAGAAGAGGTGGCACCCTCATTTAAAGTTAATTCTTTTATCATAAACAAGGTTACAAAACCATCCTGAAAGTTTATTTAATCACTTATTTTATTAACAACCGCTGAAAGTATTATCTCAGTTCGTTTAGCTTTAAAACGAGCAGAAAGAATTACAAATAATATGTACCCCTCTATTCCCCTGTCTTTCCTTTAATAACAAACAAGTATCTTACATCTAGAAGCCAGACATAGGTCTTCCCCAAGGTTTTTCAAACCGGCCGATTGGAAGTTGTCGTACATTAAATAATAATAATTGAATTTGACTGAATAACGAATATCATACGTATTCAGATGACGAAGACTTTGTGAAGCCGATAAAGTCACCGACCATGGCGGGGGGCCTGTTCGCGATCTACCGTGAGTACTTCAACTACATCGGGAAGTACGACGCCGGCATGAACGTGTGGGGCGGGGAGAACCTGGAGATATCCTTCAGGGTGAGTACCTTTCAGACAAAAATTTCGGAAACCCCGGACATTTGAATGAAATAAATGCAAGAACAAATCCGGGGAAACCAAGACGGATGGCAGCCCTACTTCAGGGGTACTACCACAGATTTATATTTTTCGTATATTCCTGTACGAGTATATTTTGTAATCAACTGTGTGTTTTATATGTTTTGACTTTAAAACCATTGTTATTTTTTTCTACTCCTGTACTGTTATCTGTCTTTTAAATGGTAAAAGTCTATAGTCTATTCCTAATATAATAGCTCATGTGTCGTTATTTCGCCAAAACCATAGACCTATAACTTTTTTTCTTTAGATCTACCATACTGCCAACATAATAAAATCGTTATTTTAACATATGCTGCCATTTTTCAAACGTGGAGTCACTGAACAAACGGTTTTTTGTATGAAAAACATTCGTTTAAGTGACCCCATGTTTCAAAAATGGCACTTTTAGTCACTAGGAAGACGTCAATAAAAAAAAATTAAGTCTTCTATAGATACCTAGTATCTAACAAACAGATGGTAGTATTTTGTACTTTTCTTTGTTTATTTTTGTATTTATTATAGTAAATGTAGTCGTAGAAAAAGTATTGTATGCAACGTTGTATAAGTAGTCAAAAAATTCTCGATGGCGTCAATTTACGATGCTCGCCAAGGCTCGCATCGTAACCTGCGCCACTCGCATTTTTTAACCCTCCTTATACAACTGTTGCATAAAATACTATTATCGTTGCTGATAAGAGTGTTGAAATGTTAATAAGTTTGAATCAGAATCAGAATTTATTGCAAATCACTGTTTGTCGGAAGAAAATAAAACAATATGAATTGAAAAGAAAATACTAGTACTTCGCTCCAAACTATGAACACGCGAACCCCATATCTCGGCAACCCCTTGAATGACGTCGCTCATGTTCGAAATTAAAAATTCTATTGGCTATACTAACACACCTACCATCCATGAAGCTCCGATCAAAGTTATCGTCGAACAAATACACACACACACACACAGACGCCGAATTGGGTACTTTCCTGGGTCAAAAATAAATTATTTGATACTGTTAGGAAAATAAATCGTTACAAAATAATGTTACTTGTCATGATCATATCCATTTTCAATGTGATGTAAGATTTATTATTACAGAAAAACTGATATTAAAAGCGCTGTTTGACCCCAAGAAACTATGATGTCATATATTTCATACAAATCCCATAGAAAATGTTTGTCTTCTTGGAAATAGAATCGGAGACCTTCGCTCGCTCGTTCTATATTAAAAACACACCGATCGCTGTTTGTCTGTACTGTACATGGAAAATATATGAAAATGAAATATTGTTGGGGATATTATCAACGCAATAAAAGACAAAACAATACATACATACTATCACGTTTTTAGCCCTAACGGGGTAGACAGAGCACTTTACCTTTGCGTGATGCCGGGCGAGAAGGTGGAGATTGGAAACAAAATAGTGGTGGGTTGCCAGCCGCATTTAAAATAATTAGCATTTTCGTCCAGTCCTTCGATCGGCTTCTACGATCTGCGCGGGAAGAGAAGCAGCTGGTACATTCTAAGATTTTTCTTTCTCCCAGACCAGCATAGAAGATAATGATGTTTTAATTGAAATAAAACAATGATTTTTAGAATTTTTGTTTATTTGTCTGAAGATTTGAAATTCTCAGAAACCGAGACAAGCAAATTAATAGAAAACATTCCGATTTTGAAACACGAGACGTCCCGGGGTCCAATTTTAACTCACTGTACCATTAGCTTGAGACATGAGCGAGTATTTTTTTTTAAATAAACAAGGACGCTAGTGGTCGGTTATTCTATGTACGTCTATTTAAAACTATCTCGAGTTCTGCTAAGATACTATGTTTGAGATTTGATACCTATATTTTAGATATGGATGTGCGGAGGATCTTTGGAGTTGATCCCTTGCAGCCGCGTTGGCCACGTGTTCCGCAAAAGACGGCCTTATGGCTTAGGTGAGAAGGAAGATTATATGTTGAAAAACTCTATGAGGATGGCTAACGTCTGGATGGATGAGTATGTTGTAAGTATGCCTTTGAACGAATAGTAAAAAGGAAATAAGTACATGTAAATATTTCTTTTGACTTAACTAAATAAATACTTTCGAAGCGTGGTACCCAATATGTACCGGAGGCCGTCTAATATACATTAATCAGCGCAGATAAAAAATATCTTCTGGATACCAACCTCTTATTATTTCCACATTTTTTTTTCTGGTGATTACCCCCGAAGGACTACTTCCTCAGCGTCACCTTTTGGTTGACTTAGCAGTCCTCCAGAAAAGGTCCCAGTTCCCTGGCCTTACGTCCGCCATCTGCATGTATTTTAATAAAGTCTAATAAAATTTAAATAATGATAAAAAAGTTGGATTTACTTAAGAGTGAACTAGTCGATACTTTCTCCATGCAAATTTCGGACGGGATTCCCTCCTCTGACATTGTACATGCAAAGTTTAACATGATATCATTTTGTCTCACTTTAAATTTTGTCTCTATGGATATAGAATAGTAACATAATAATCCATTAAAGAGTTATGAGCCATCAAAGATTCGTTTTTTTTTTGCTTATTTTACGCAACTTTCGGCGTAAATAAGTAATAAAAGAACTGTAAAATCTTAAAAACAAAGTCCACACCGACACGGCTTAGTTATCGAAGATTTTAATAAACTTTGTTTGTTATCGATTAATGCAGTCGTTATTGCATAAAACCCCTTTTCCCAAAGGACTTAACGTATTTTTTGCGCACTCGATTTACTATGAATTTATCGTGCATTTCATCTCACTGCTTCGCTCGAACACAATGTTAGGTGAGACAGCATGCTTTTAGGCCGCACTCACGTGTGAGTTCGAGCCGTCGACTAGTTCAACCTTAAGAGCCAATAAAAATGGATATAAAAATTTCAATAACTTAGCTGTTATAATATGGCATTCCTATTTTCCAAACATTCTAGAAGAAGGTAATAGAGCAGAATCCATCGGCCGCCCACCTCGAAATAGGAGACGTGTCCGACCGGGTGGCCCTCCGCAAGAGCCTGAACTGCAAGCCGTTCAAATGGTACCTGGATAACATCTATCCGGAGTTGGAGATGGGAAAGGACTTGGTGGCTAAGAAAAGGATGGCAGATCTGAACGACCAGGATAGGAATAAATTTCAACCATGGCATTCCAGGTGGGATTTTGTTTTTCATGTGTGTAATTATAAAAACGGAAACCACCGGGTTTCCTCTACTGCGTTGCTATATCAGTTTAATTGTTTGTTTTTAGAAAAAGAAATTACACAGATGCTTATCAGATCCGGTTGAAGAATACCACGCTGTGCGTACAAAGTGCCAAGGACATAAAAAGTAAAGGCAGCGGGCTGGTCCTCGCTCCCTGTATCCGGACCCTGAATCAGGTAAGGGGGTTCCTGGGGCTCAAGCGGCCGCAAGCGCAATTTTATTGATATAGAGGCAAACTATCATCATCATAATCCCAGCCCTTCTTCCGCCCACTGCTGAGCATAGGCCTCTCTTCGTCGACGCCACCCATCTCGGTCCTGTGCAGTTCTCATCCAGGTGAGACCAAGTGTGACCTGCGACTTTGATTATATCGTCAACAAATCGCATAGGCGGACGTCAGACGTTTCTCTTACCTGTTCTTGGCCACCATTTGGTTAGCACTTTGCTCCACCTGCCATCACTCCGTCGAGCCAGGTGCCCAACCATAATCACCTTTATTTCTATCTGACCAATGCATAGTGTAGCTTGCGAAAGACTTGGCCGCTTAGCAACGCTCGGCGCCGTGGTCGGCCTCGCGTATATGCATATTACTAGCCTTACTCTCTAATTTATTTTCATCTTACAGCATTTCGGGTTCTTAAATAATTCCTTTTAAAGATAAACACTTTAGGTCTCGTTTGAAAGGAAAATAGATAGAAAAATGATAGCGTATTTCATTTACATCATCGTTATATTTTAATAGCCTATATCTGAGGCCACTGAGGTCAAAAGGATGGCTCAAGAAAGGGAGACATGGAAACTACTCCATGGACAATAACGTAATCCTTAAATTATGGATAGATCTTTCCACTGCTAAATAAAGGGCCTCTTCCAATGAAGGGAGGATTTAACTATAATCTGCTGGCCATGCGATTTTGTGATCACAGAAGATGGTTTGAAATCATTCCACAGGGCACTGTAGCCATTTTTGTCGGTTAACTATAGCAATAACCACCGTATAATCGCCTTTTAAGACACCTGTGTGATAGGAAAGTCGTCCCACTCGCCACCCAATTATTTTATATTTATCATATTGTATTAAAATTTCAGATGTGGTTTGAGACAGACCGTCACGAACTCGTGTTAGGCCGCACGCTGTGTCTGGACGCTTCCAATACCATGGCGCCCACTCTGGGGAAGTGCCACGAACTTGGAGGCACCCAAGAGTGGAAACACGATGGATCCGTAAGTATCGTTTGCTTTGGACGGTTAGGTTAACCTAACCGAAATAATCTTTTAATTACCCAATGTTAACCTAATTGAAAATGAGTTAGCATATATTTTGGGTGTAATGTAAAGGTTGCTGCATGTTACTACACGTTTTTCATTCTTTACGTTTCTCAAACTTAGACTTTTCTATACAAAGTACAAATGTAATCTAGTTTTTAATAATGTATATGTAAACGGGGCTTTGCACGAACCTTTTTTGTTACGTCTAACGTTTCGAAAAGGAGTTACCTCCTTCGTAGTCGCAGACAGACTGGCTGGAGTGCAGCGAACGCAGATTTTTGATAGTGACATTACCCGCATTATACAAGGTCTAACAAAATATAATGAAACTATTTTAACGGTAGGTTCAGTCCGTACAACTGAACTGAACAACTTTCCCCAAGGAACATAGCGAAGTATTAAATAGTAGATTGTGCTACAAGGGGATAAAGTAATATTTTGAAGGCGAGGGCGCTACTTTGAATCCAGAGCGAAACGAAGGATACCACAGTTGAATCGCGAGCGGAGCGAGTGATTCTACGGTGGAATCCTGAGTGTAGCAAGGGATTCATGTATATCGCCCGAGATAAAAATATTACAGTACCCGAGTAGTACACTCTACTTTTCATCTCCATCTATGAGAAAAAATAGCACATACAAAACAGAATATAAAGAACAGTAAAACACCTACAATACCTAATCAGACTTCTACCAACAATTCAATAGTAACCTTTGGTGTCGTTTTCATAGAATAAATACAAAGAAATATTTTTCGAAGACCACCAACTTAAGTTAAAATATTCACTCATATGACATGTTCGTCATCGTGGATGAATGTAGGTTACATTCATCCATGTTGACGATGATATGTATTCCAAATTTAAAAAATCACGACGTCTGTGCCTATTATTATTATTTTTTTTTTGCTGGTCTGCAATCGTTATTTTTGATTCTACATAGATTACACTCGTGTTCTGTTTTCAAATTGGTTTTAATCCCTAGAGAACTTCTTTTTCACTTTTTAGTCCCGAGAGAATAACCAAGCTCAAAATGTTTTGGGATGAAAACATCGTTTTTCGAGTAGATGAGATGAAAAATATATTAGGTCTACCTATGATTTTGCCGTTTTATATGAAAAAATTTAAACGAATTTTTGTCATGTATTTTTTATTTGATTTAATCGAAGTATTCACCCATGCAATCAACGCATCTTTGCCAACGCAGTGGCAGTTTATTGATGCCCTTCTTAAAGAAATCAGCTGGACGGGAGGCAACAAATTCTTCAAAGGCATTTTGTACTGCCTCTCGGGTATTGAATTTTTTGCCCGCCAAGAAGTTATCCAAATTCTGGAAAAAGTAGTAGTCTGTAGGCGCAAGGTCTGGTGAGTAGGGCGGATGACGGAGAGCTTCCAACCCCAGTTCTTGCAACTTGGAGACCGTCTGCTGTGCAGTATGAGGTCGCGCGTTGTCATGCAGGAGCAGCGGAGAGGAGCGATTGACCAATGCTGGTTGGAGATGTGCCAGTTTCTCCATCATTGTGTTCAGTTCTTCACAGTACACATCTGCAGTAATGCTCTCCCCGTTTGGTAAGAAGCTGTGATGAACCACACCGGCTCTAGACCACCAAACAGTGACCATCACTTTTCTAGGGGTAAATTTTCGTTAAGGGCATTGTTTAGGTGCTCAACCAGGATCCAAACAACTTGCTGAGCGCTTGCGGTTATGAAACAGAATCCATTTTTTATTGCAGGTAACAATGCGGTTCAAAATTCCTTCATTTGTGTGTCTGTTGAGCAGTGCAAGGCACGGCTCGACGCGTACTTTGCGCTGGCGATCATTGAGTTCGTGGGGCACCCATTTGTCAAGCTTTTTTACCTTGTCAATTTGACGCAAATGGACCAATATTGTTTTGACGCTAACGTCAAAAGCTGCTGCTAATTCAGCCGTAGATTGTGTATCATCAGCTTCCACAATCGCCTGCCCACAATCGCCTGCCCACAATCAGCTGCCACAATTGTCATATATCCCCCCCACCCTTGACTACTGACTGTACCGTTCTGCCCGGCTGACACGCATAACTGTTGTCTACACACGCGGCGATTACAGATTAAACTGATTCACGAACAATCACATGTTAGTTTGCTGCCCTAGTGTAGTCATCATTAGGTACTTACATGTAATTTAATCAATTCACAACACACTTTAGATTAGGTACCAAAGAAATTAAGATTATTCTTATTATTTCGACAAGTAACCTTTCACTGTGCTAATAGTTAATAACCACATCTATTCTTCACAACGTTATGCAATAGGTAATAAATCGAATGTACACTAAACTCGCATATTCTTAAGACTGAACTCACGTATTCCCGTTAACGGTACCTATTCACCACAAAATGCAACTGAAGTTATTTATTGGTATAATAAAAGCATGTTATTCACACGAAGCGGTGTTTCTTTGAATACGAAAACAAAGGATTTATCAATGAAAATTCAACAGTTTAATTTTCCCCGGCTTTTGTGATGTTTTGTTGGCATATTACTTACAAAAATACTGTTCAAAACAAGCAAAAAATTAAGTCGGTTCTTGCTCGCGGCGAGAACAAAAGTAACCATAAATGTAAATCGTGGGAACGCAAACTGAAAACGTAATAAACAGCAACACAACTTTTAAAGATCTGGTCAGTTTTGAATTGCAACTGATGGAAATAGCATCACGCGTTTGTTTCCTCTATGCCAAATTATAGGTATTTAACAATATCTAGATAGCATAGTGAAGTGTTAAGGTATATGTCATATTGTGCCATTAAAACGCCAGTTACATCAAAATTAATTTATTTCATTAATATTTTAATAACTTCATGCATCATGTTATTAAACGGGGGTTTACCTGAGGCTTAAAGCCCAAGGTAAGTGTGTAAAATTAATAAATCACTTGAATAATTTGATGAATATATTTTGTGAATTGCGATTGTGTTGTGAAGTCGTGTCGTAAAGTCGTGAGTGTTGTAGCGGCCTCTAGTTACGTTTGTGGCTGCCTAAAGGCAGCCACAAACGTAACTAGAGGCCGCGGATTGCGGCGGACGGCGCGGTGCGTGCGGTCAAACGTCGAGTGTATGTTAAAAATAAACTTCATATTTCACTATATGTTTCTTGGGGAAAGTTGTTCAGTATCATGGACTGAGCTACTGTTAAAATAGTTTCAGTATATTTTGTTAGACCTTACACAATATGTAACAAAATCCCTGTCCGATCCTTGTAGGAGTAACTCAGACCGTCAATATGATCAACCTTTCCTATGGGACCAATGCTTGAAACTCGAAAAAAATCGACATTCTCATACAAAAGTGTTCGACCGGCCTGGCAATTTGTTTGAAAATGTAGATTTATTTTTGTTGTTGTTTCTTGTTGTTTTAAACGGTCGGTGTTGGTTTTACATTTATTTCATTTTGCATGTTTATAATATTCTGTGTTAATTTATAATGTAAAATTGTTTGTTGATCCAAATAAATAAAAAGCAAAAAACTATTTATGTTCGAGTAAGGGGAAGAAAGGGAATAGTTGGGGGAATAATTTAAAAAAAATGTTATTATTTATTTTTCCAGGCTGGTAGTCCTATTTATAACACAGCGGCGGGCATGTGTCTCGGCGTGGACCGGAAGTACCGCGGCGAGCCGATCATCATGGTAATTTGTGACAATAAGCCGAACCACCAGTGGGATTTCGTCAGGTCATAAGAGCTTTTCGACAATGTTTTTCGGTCAGTCCCACTCGATATATGGTTGCGATCCAGTATCTCCATTTTTTTAAAGTATGAGTCACGGAAGAACGATTTTTTCATATAAAAACGTTCATGAGCTACTTCATTATAATAAGTTTAAAAAAAAAATACCTACAGCTGAAAATATATTAATCCGTACCACATTAATTTACACACAAGCGGGCTGGACTGGGTCCTGCAAGCAAGTACGAGTGAGAGGTGACGATGATATCGATTTCTCACTTGCACTCGTTTTCAGCACTCAGGTGGAAAAATTGTGAGACGACAGCACGATGCGGAGTAATTTGTTTTTAGCTTCGATTCGGCTATTTCCACTATTGAATATCAGATAATTTTTCACGTAAAGATGAAGATAATTACCGTTAATTATGTTGATTATGTTGTGGATTAGTCTTCAGCCAAAATCTTCCATTTTTAATTACAAGACAATTATTGTAGTCAATCATTTTGTGGGTATATTTATAGATGTTTAAATAGTCGTGTAGTCTGAAATGAGCTCTTGAAATGGCTGTTCCGCGCGCGTGTAATATTTATTTCTTGTAAAATCGTTTTTTTGAATTTTAGTGAAATAATTTACGTAATTAATTGCACGCCTCATAAGCGGAGCGTTGAGGTAGTGCTCTACTCTCAAAACGTCAGGGTCAAGCATTTTTCTGGACTTAAAGGGTCTGTATTATATTCATATTGCACTAATATAAGTACAAAGATATGAAAAACAACCCTTTTATAAACCCATTTAATACTTGTAGAAAAGATTAGTAAAGTGTAACATAAAAAAAAATTTTGGAATTAATAAAGAAATTACGTTTTTCAAACAACAAAAGCACGCGATACCATTGACGTCCCTCTTTGTTTTAAATATTTTTTCAACACATTAGCTCGGGAACTGCTATTTACCACACTGATTTTACTTATGTAATGCCTTTAATTACGCACGCATTCGAAATTGTGTATAAAGTGTTTATTTAAATGATTTGGGAATAAGATTCTATAAATCGAAAATATCGAATATTATCTTTGAAACATATAATCTCTGCATGTAGCTAGCCTAGACTCATACCAAAACCTTGTTTTACTCTAATTATTTTATTTTATATATGAATTAAAATACTTGTAACAACACTAAAATGAATTTATAACCACGTTCATTTCAATTTTGCGTTGCATAAAAGAGATAAAAAGTAATAACAGTTAATGGTAAATGGTTTTACCTATATTGTTACTTTGCTATTTTATTTTTATTTAACTTGCGATACAACGTATATATTTTGATTTCGTCAATCATCAAAAACTGACCTGAATTATATGTCATTGTATAAGTGTTCCTACTAATGAGTTAGATAGTTTTATGCTTTGTTCCTGTAGTGATTCCGTCCCACTTACGTATTGTCCTAAGATTTCAGGTTGTTAGTGTTTCTCTATCGGTACCTGTTCTGCGCTTCGCTTCGGGCTAAGTAAAGGTTGACAAATAAATAAGTGGACCTCGCCATATTCCAGTAAAAAATTAACTTTAATATAGTTTCGTCCATTACACAGATTATAAAACATTCAGTGGCGCTCTTTCGGGTCCACTTATCTAGTGGTTGACCTATAACTATAAGCCCCTTTTTTTTATTTTTGCTGCGTCGTTTGATCTGCTTATCGATCGCAAAGAAGTAACAATATAATGTTGAATGATTTAAGCCCTCATATTTTCCAAAGACGTCTGACGAGGGTGCCCTTGTACCTTTTAGTTTGTTTTCGAAGTGAAAACTTTAAGCGCGTTGGGTATGCACGGAAAACAATAAAGTGCCACTGTTTTTTCCTTATAGTTTATTATACTAGTCCACTGCTGGACTAAAGGCTTCTCCTAATAACGGGAGGATTTGACCATAATCACTTAATTGCTATACATAAAGACAATTAAAGTCGTCTCTTTGTTTTTCTTCATGCTAGTTAATGTTTGCAGGAAAGAGCCGCGTATAATCCTATGTCTCATGCTACGGAACTTATTGTATTTTTTTTATCATAGTTCTAGATTGTCTGTGAAAAATGGTAAGCCAAGAGGAAGGGTAAGGGCCGTCTATGTACGTATGTATTTCTGTTCCACCGTAACATCCGAATCGTTTGTCCAATTTTTACAAATGATATGTCGATCGATTCGTCATTACTGCCGGATGACAAAGGCCACTACTTGAATGCAAAAAATGTATATAGTTAACGAATTTTAAATACAAAAAGGGAGATGCAATTTTTTTTTGTTTAAAAATACATAGATTGTTAGCCGTACATGGCACCTGTAGCCTGGTATTGGTTGTTTAAATGTGTATCATGTTTGACAGATATTTTTCGGCACACCTTTCACAGACACATTCGTTAGAAATTCACTAACATCAAATTTTTTTCCATTCGTTATACTTTCCAGAATCTCGTCTTTTTCCATATTTAAGATCTTTTTTAATTTATCCAGATCCAAATATATCATTTATATTTGTAAACATTTGTTTTAATGTCATACATGATTTGAGAGTTATATTTTTGTGCAAGTACATAATTTAACAAGGAGCATTTTGAAGTGCATGTATTAGTTTAAGTTCTAATTTAGTAATTTGTGATAGTTCAAATATAAAAATATGTAAGTATACCAAACCTACATAATTGATTCATTCCCTTGACGTGACCTTTATTGTAAAGTTTATTATATATGTAATAAACACTTTTCTGTAATGATGCACTCAACTTTTGCTTCAATGCACAGTTTTTTTTGTGATGGTATTATAAGTTAAGTAAGTATATAAAGTTTTTTGTACTTTTGTTAGTAGTATACATGATTGTGAGAAGTTATTTTTGATTTATATAATTAATATTGACAATGAATCTCGTTAGTTTTATTAGTGATATTGTAAATGCAAAGAGTTCAATGTTATTTATGGGCAGTGGCAGTTAATGTTTAAATAAAATTGTCTTAGTCAACCGGACCCCATGTTGTAAATCTATTTTGTCTACACTCATGCTATAAATCCTTTTAAAGTTTCTAAAACAGTTAGTTTATTAGCCAACATTAAAACAACCAGTGTCATAGTAAACATAATATCACCTAAACTTGTACTAAATTTAATTATGCAACGCGAACTCGATTCTTTCCTTACTCATCAAACAGTCACATTCAGCGTGGCCCTCTGCCCTGCGATGGACAAGGACGAGGTATTGTACCTAAAAATACGAATTGGCTTTTGTTAAGATTTTTTCTATCAGGAGATCATCCAGATAAATTGAAAGAAAATAATTATAAACTACTTTATTACTCAATTTTCTTCATGGTATCTTTATGAATTTCATAAAATGAAAATTGTCACGCACGTGCGTTTTAACTACCACAGCTCCGTAATAAAAAAGAACTTATAGGTTATTCGAATTCACGTCGTATTCTGCTATTTTGTTTGATATTAGCATAATTTGCAATTTACAATATATTATTACCTCTACTTATAGAGTTTGTTTGTATTAGATACTCAGCAATTAAACTCACTATGAATTTACATAGAGTTCTTATATCACTGTACTACCCTAGGTTTCAGAACCTTTTATAGAGGATTCATATGGTTGGTCGTAGATAAAGTCTTGTATGCTACTGTCATAATTAGGCATTAAAATACTCATGTGCTGTTATTATCATACTCGGCTTCGCCTCGTGTAATAAACCCGCGTTCGTGTTTTAATACTCCTTATTATACAACAGTTGCACAATTAACTGTTATAAGGTCCGCGACGTTGTAGCCGGCAAAAGATTTATCTTTTTTGACAATTTTCAAAGTGATATAAGGCTTTATATGTTTTTTTTTTAAATTTGAGTATATTTGCCCATATTATATAAAACATATTTCCCCCAAATCCGGGCGTGGGGGCTTACTATTTGGTACAGGGTTAGCAAATCAACAAGATAGCATTTTTTATAGTTTTAGTGTTATTTGTCACTAAAATAACGACAGTGATTACTGATTACGCTTGGTTGTTCCAGCTTATCTTAACTGCTTTGTTCTTTCTGTTATTTTTATACAGACGTAAAGTATTGTATGACGATTTTGCTGAGTGTATATTTTTCACTTTACGTAATTCAGAAATTGGTAATCTATTCTAAACGTTAATGTAAGTACTCTTTTAAATGAACAACGTTAGATACGTTTAGCAGTTCCAAGTATTTTGGCTCACGTCCTTGTTCTACCGCAAATTTTGCTATCGCGATTTCGCTATTGCGGAAAAATGGTGCTTGTGTAAAAAGAATGGTTCATATTTTGTATTTAAATATTACTTACCATATAAGTTTATCAGAAACATTATATTTTTAAACTTTATATTCCAATTTTGTAAGTGTCAGCCATATTATACATTGTACCTATTTGGAAAGTTCATATAAAGATGTGAATTTGTAAGTGGATTGCCTGTATTTTTTTTATATATTTTTAATGAGATTTTTTTTTATATAAATGTTAAACTAAAAGGCGTTAGTAGTACATTTTTAATAAAATTTGTCACGCATACCTTTTTTTTCATTGTGATTACTATACTGATGATTACTATATAGTAGTGGTCAGAATCTGTTTAGTTTTAGTATGGCACTGGTGATAACATTTTAATATCGACTTTATCGAGCGTACCTAACTACCTAGGTACAGATGTTATAATTTACGAGTGCTTCCAACCATTGGTTGTAGTTGTAAAGTATATGCACATGTGTTTTGTGTGCGTTACTAAGTTAGCAAGGTCATCGTTACTGAGCAAAATAAGGAAGTATACGATAGGTAAAAAATTATAAATATATAAATGCAGTTTTTGCACCATAAAAAACAAAATCCCTATAAAAATAAATTAAAAAATCGGATAGAAGCTGTCACAATATTGAGGAACTTTATTTGATTTTTACAAAATCTAGTTCCAACTTTCACAATTCTTTGGGAATGTTCACTAAATCCTGAGCATGTTTTCAAAGAATTCTGAGAGAGTGGCCCTTAGAGCACACGCACATAATTATCAGTATAAAAGTATTATCATTTATGTGGTAGAATACAATATTTATTTATTGCCACGTATCGGCAAGCGCAGCGTAGGATACCCAGCTGCTAGATGGTCAGATGACCTGAGCAAGGTTGCAGGGAGGCGCTGGATGCAGGCCGCTTCCGATCGGTCGTTTTAGAAATCCTTGGGGGAGGCCTATGTCCAGCAGTGGACTTCCTGTGGCTGATATGATGATAGATACACAAACATGACAATTTATAGTGTCGCGTAAGGAGATGAATGACACTGTCAACGTCACGAATTCGAATAAAAAGAATTCAACTAAAGGAAAATTTTATCAATAACGTTTGAGCACGATTGGCCTAGTGGTCTGAGCGATGGACTGTGAATCCAGAGACCGCTGGTTCAAATCACAGCCACTTTTAGTGTTTTTGAAGTTTTGAAAGAAGTTTCTAGATAATACTAGACTAAATGGAAAAGAAAATACGGGACAGAAAATGAGTGAGAGAGAAGGCGATAGAAAATTAGTAATTTGAGTTTGGAATATTGATGCGATTTTGTTCGAATTCGGGGGGTATATAAGCGGAACAAGGCGCCGCCTAAGGCAGTTTAGATGGAAAGTGAAATCCGAAGAAGAAGGAAGAAAAGAGAAAAGAAGAAGAAAAGAATAGTAGTGAGTAAAGTGAAACAGTGAATAAAGTGAAGTAGTTAGTTAAGTGTTGAGTGCAGTGAAGTCCGCGCGTGTGACAGTGCAGTGACGTTTACGCGCGTGTGGCAGTGCAGTGACGTTTCCGTGCGTGTGACAGTGCAGTAACGTTTCCGCGTGCGTGAAGTGACAGTTGGAGTGCAAAGAGGACTGACGCTGTCAATTGTGAGTACTGCTTGAGTTGCAAATAAAGGCACCATTCAATAGGATTGTTGTTTCCTTTCCTATTCCCAACCCACTCTCGTGATAATTGGTGTCAGAAGTGGGATAGGAAAGATGCCAGTCGTGCCTAGAAATGAGAAAGGGGTAACGACCCGGGCGGCAGCAGCAGCGGCAGAGGAACAGCCGCTCGAGGAGTCCAATCCTGGAGGCGCTGCGACCACGTCAGCGGCCGCTCCATCAGCCGCTCCATTGGAAATGAACGCGTTCCTACACCAAATGACCATTTTGATGCAAGAACAAGCACGCCGCCAGGAGGAGCAAATGCGCACGCTGCAGGAAGTGATAGCCCGTCAACAGGAGGAGCAAGCACGCCGCCAGGAGGAGCAAGCACACCGCCAGGAGGAGCAAATGCGCACGCTGCAGGAAGAGCAAGCACGTCGCCAGGAGGAGCAAGCACACCGCCAAGGAGAGAAAATTGTGGCCATTAAGATCGGGGAAACACTTTATTGGCAAAGAGTGATTATCGCAGGCATCTCTGACGACTGCATTATCGGTTTGGACTTCCTACAAAATCATCAGTGCAATATTGACTTGAAAAATGGTGTTTTAAAACATGGCACTGATGAAATTCCAATGAAAGGAGGAAATTTCGGTAAGGTTTTATGTTTGAGAGACACTATCCTTAAACCGAGATCCCAGACGACGGTTCCTGTGATACTACCGCCTAATAATGGAAGGAGACCACGGAGGCGTGCCATTATAGAGGGAGGAATCTCAGATGCGCCATGGATCCCGGCCAGAACCTTGGTGGAAAGTGGTCAAGTTGCCTTAGTACCTGTTTTAAACCCTCATGACGTGAAGCAAACACTGCAAAAGGGAACGATTATCGGAAACTGTGACGAAGTAGCCTGGTTGAGGAAGTGTGAAAGAGGGACAAAAGCGGAAAATCACGAATCAGGAAGAAAATGTAGCAAAGCTTCTGGAGGGTTGCAAAGGTAATCTTACTAAATTGCAATTAATTAAAGCAAGGAATTTCTTGTTGAGATATTCTAACTTCTTCTCAAAAAATGATGGAGATATTGGCAGAACCGATTTGGTGAAACATAAAATTGATACTGGAGATACAGCACTCATCCGGCAAAGACCAAGACGTGTCCCTTTTGCCCGTGAGCAGGAAGTTGAGGACATGATTCAGGAGATGAAGAAGAATGGTGTGATAGAACCTTCATCAAGCCCATGGTGCTCTCCGGTTGTATTAGTGAAAAAGAAGGATGGATCGACTAGGTTCTGTGTCGACTATTGCCGACTGAACGATGTAACTAAAAAGGACAGTTACCCGCTTCCTAGAATCAACGACACTTTGGATTCACTTTGTGGCATGACTTGGTTCTCTACTCTTGATTTAAAAAGCGGGTTTTGGCAAGTAGATTTGGCTCCCAAGGATAAGGGAACGTACCCATACTACGTAACCTATTTAGGGGGGGGGGGGGGTCTTAAAAATACTACGATCAGTCACAGGAGTGTGGGGGGGTGGCTTAGATTTTTGTCACGTAGTCGATTTCACCGGGAGAAATCTTTGAATATGGCGCGCAATGTTGAGTGCTTCTTTAACTCACAGTTGGTGGCGCTGACGCTTGTATGTTGAAACGTCAGCTGATTGTAAACAGGCACTGTTTCACTGTTTGTCAGGCAGTTTGTAGTTTGGTGAAGTCGTCAAGCAAGTCGACGAGAGTTCATGCTCTACAATAATGTCACTGTACGATCGGCTATACAAAGCGTTTATAAAATGTTAAAGTTTTTCTTCTTCATAATATTTAATTTAATATGTAATTTATTAATAATTTTAAGCATGCATGCAGTCTTTTGCAATAAACGGCGTGTTAATAAACACAAATATGAGTCAAATTATTATTATTTGTTACACTTTCTGCTTGCAAACTGATTAAAAATATACTTGTCAATACTACGTAAAAACTTGAAGGGGGGGGGGGGGGGGGTCCATGGCATATCCTACGAGTGGTAACCGAGGGGAGGGAGGGGTCAAAAAATTAAAAAAAATAGGTCACGTAGTATGGGTACGTTCCCTAAAGAGAAGACTGCATTCTCGACCGACAAGGGTTTATGGCAGTTCAAAACTATGCCATTTGGACTATGTAACGCGCCAGCAACATTTGAAAGGTTGATGAAACATGTGCTGGCAGGTATGCTAGGAGAAAGCTGCTTGGTCTATTTAGATGACATCATTATAATGGGAAGAGATTTTGATGACCATCTCAAAAAGCTTGAAAACGTATTCTCAAAACTACAGAATGCAAATTTGAAGCTAAGTCCAAAGAAATGTTCATTTTTTCAACGACAGGTCAACTACTTGGGTCACTTCATATCAGAACAAGTGGCGATAGCCACTGACCCATCTAAAATAAGTGCAGTTCAAGATTGGCCAACGCCGACAGATAAGACACAGGTGAGAGCATTTTTGGGTCTATGCTCTTACTATCCAAGATTCGTAAGAGGGTTTTCCGACATCGCCAAGCCATTACATCGGTTGACCGAAGAAAAACGAGCATTTTCTTGGGATATAGATTGTGAGCAAGCTTTCCAGGACCTCAAAATGCGTTTATGTGAAACCCCAATTCTCGGATATCCTGACGTGAAAGGCAGGATTATTGTGGACACTGACGCAAGTAACACCGGAATTGGAGGTGTTTTATCTCAGCAGAGAGGAGATCAGGAAGTCGTGATCGCCTATTTCAGCAAGTCCCTATCAAGGCCGGAGAGAAATTACTGCGTAACTCGCAGAGAATTGTTGGCCGTGGTAAAAACATTGCAACATTTCAAGAAATATTTGCTCGGCCGCAAATTTCTGGTAAGGACTGATCACGCTGCATTAAAATGGTTATTGGAATTTAAAAATCCTGAAGGGCAAGTAGCCACGTGGATTGAGCTACTCCAGGAGTATGAGTTCGAAATTGAACATCAAGGAGGAATGAGTCATGGTAACGCAGATGCCCTGTCTCGCAGACCTTGCTTGGAGGATTGCAAGCATTGCCATCGACAGGAAGAGAAGGAAAACGTGAACATCAGGCTAATCCGTACTGATTCCATCGATGAGAAGTGGACTAACGATGCTATGAAAAAGGCTCAGGAAGACGATAAGGATTTTCAACCACTATTGAACTGGCTAAGAAGTGGAACTACTTAGCCAAAATGGTCAGAAGTGGCCAAATACAGTACGGCTACAAAGAGTCTTTGGGCGCAATGGGACAGCCTGGTGCTACATGATGGATTACTCTACCGAAAGTGGGAAAGTCCTCAAGGTAAAGATTGCCATCTACAACTGGTCATCCCCAGAGCAAAGATAAGCAAGATTTTAAAGGTTTTTCATGATGGCTCTTCGGGCGGACATCTGGGGATAAGAAGGACTCTCACTAAAATTAAAGAACGTTTCTACTGGTTACACTGCCGAGATGATGTAGAAGACTGGTGTCGTAAATGTCAGAGTTGTGCAGCTGTTAAGGGTCCCCAAACTTGAAGCAGAGGAGCCATGAGATTGTATAATTTTGGAGCTCCTTGGGAACGGGTAGCTCTTGACATAGCCGGACCATTTCCAATCACGAACGCTGGCAACCGGTACATTTTGGTAGCCATGGACTATTTCACGAAATGGCCCGAAGCATTTGCACTACCGAATCAGGAGGCTACCACCGTAGCGACGAAGCTTGTGAACGAATTATTCTGTAGATTTGGTGTGCCATTGGAGATGCACAGTGATCAGGGACGAAACTTTGAGTCACAAGTGTTCCAAGATGTCTGTGAAATCATGGGAATCCATAAGACTCGAACGACGCCGTATCACCCGCAGTCAGATGGAATGGATGAGAGGTTTAACCAAACATTGGAATGACATCTGGCAAAAGTAGTAGAAAGCCATTAGAAAAACAGGGACGAGTATATTGCGCTATTCCTCTTATCTTATAGGACTGCGGTTCATGAGACTACTACAGTCACTCCAGCGTATGCCAATTTTGGAAGAGAATTGAGATTACCAGCTGATTTACTATGGGTGTAAAGCTAGTGAACGGATGAAGACCCGCTACGATCGAAGAGCTAACGGTCTCAGTTTTGAGGAGGGAACTCTGGTCTGTCTTCATAATCCTGTGAGGTGGAAAGGGAAATCTCCAAAGCTACAACCAAGCTGGGAAGGACCTTACAAAATAGTCACCAGAATTAACGACGTCACCTTCCGGATTCAGCGTAATCCTCGCAGTCCAGCAAAAATAGTCCATGTGGATCGGTTGGCATGTTATTACGAAAGTAATGATGATCGAGACGAAGATTTCTTAAGAGGGGGCAGTGTCGCGTAAGGAGATGAATGACACTGTCAACGTCACGAATTCGAACACAAAGAATTCAACTGAAGGAAATTTTTATCAATAACGTCAGAGCACGATTGGCCTAGTGGTCTGAGCGATAGACTGTGAATCCAGAGACCGCTGGTTCAAATCACAGCCACTTTTAGTGTTTTTGAAGTTTTGAAAGAAGTTTCTAGATAATACTAGACTAAATGGAAAAAGTGAAATCCGAAGAAGAAGGAAGAAAAGAAGAAAAGAATAAAAGTGAGTAAAGTGAAACAGTGAGTAAAGTGAAGTAGTGAGTTAAGTGAAGTGTTCAGTGCAGTGAAGTCCGCGCGTGTGACAGTGCAGTGACGTTTACGCGCGTGTGACAGTGCAGTGACGTTTCTGTGCGTGTGACAGTGCAGTAACGTTTCCGCGTGCGTGTCAGTGCTGTGACGTTTCCGCGGGCCTGATAGTGAAGTGACAGTTGGAGTGCAAAGAGGACTGACGTTGTAAATTGTGAGTACTGCTTGAGTTGTAAATAAAGGCAATAGGATTGTTGTTTCCTTTCCTATCCCCAACCCACTCTCGTGACAATATTACATTAATTAAACACTTTATATACACGAATTTTACGAATACACAGCAGTGTGGCCACTACACAGACGGTCGAGCCATCAGCTGTCATTGTCACCATCCATGGATGCGCGTGGCACGCTGTAACAAACACACACGAACATTCGCGCAAGCACCCTTTGCCGCCTAAACGAAACAGCAGGTGCCTGCATACATTTTCGCCGCGCCGTAGAAAGAGAGGGGATACTTCCTCTCCTACGCCGCGCCGGCTGTCTACTCGTACTCTCCGTCCTGACGCCCTGACGCGCGTTTAACATTTTTTACCCATTACAAACAAAGTATACAACGCCGCTAAAGAAGTTTTCACTCAACATTTCGGAGGTATTCCTCCGATAGATTTGTATAACGCGACATTTTAGGGGAATCGTATAGATAGGTACTTTTTCAGAAGGCTCAATAGACTGTCGTGAATATTATAGTGTAATCCCAACAATATCACGTACCAATTTTATGTAGGTATTTTTATCTTTAGCATCCCCCAACAAAACTAGCTCACGACTTATATGATTTTGTGTATGTAAAGGGCGGTGAAAATGATCTTTGCCCGGAGCGGCTAAAAAGCTATATCGGGCCCTGAATAAATATTTCCTAAAAAGTAGTAGGTAGTTCTTTACATTTATACAGCTTACTCCACTGCCAAAAACTTTTCTCTTTGTGCTCATACTACTCATGACATCATTTTCAATATCCAATGTGATTATTTTCCTGGGTGGAAAATAAATTATTTGTACTGATATGAAAATAAAACGTCGCAAAATAATGTCACTTGTCTTTGAACATATTCATTTTAGATTTATTATTGCAGAAAAACTGATAATAAGAGCGCTATTTAACTCTAAGAAACTATGACGTCATATGTCTGTATTTCATGCAAATCCCATAGAAAATGTTCGTTTTGACGTTTAGAAAAAGGAATCTGATTTGACTTGTTGGAAAATAGCGGTTTCTGCCCTGCGATATTACCTATACACATATGATTATACTACATTTTGTTGACCACTTCTCTACAGTGCGACTATACAGGGTCTTATGAATCAGACAGGTTTTATGTAGGTAAGTCGATATAAGGGTCAATTTATACTAGCGCAAAGTCAAAGCGAAGCAAAGCCTAAATTTGAGTCTTAACATATTTACCCTTAACTCTAAAACGTGATGCACCTAAATATTTCATATTATTCCTTGACGTATTATCATCAGATATTACATAAGTACTTATTTCTCATATTTACGATATTCACACAAAAAATACTGTAAATGGCTCACAGCACTTGGTGGCTTGGTTCTTGCTATATCTGCCCGGTATAAAGAACAGGTAGCTATAATCGTTTTTTTTTTTAATAAGTACTACTTATGTACTAGATTGTTTGATAATGACAGAATGTTTATAAAGGAGGTAAATGAAACATTGATATTGATATGTTAATCAACATTTATTTTAACATTTAAAATTACATAAAAAGAAGGCATTCTGCCTTAAAAGTCTTTGATTATTTATTAATTATGTACCTACAGAATTGATTTCATTTATAGAGTGATAAGTTGCAAAATACAATTAGTGCATCAAGTGTGAACATGCTATCATCCAATTTATAGAACCCACGTGTTAATTCCATTTCTTTAAAAGACAGATTTTACAATACATCGACGTATAATGACTGGGCTCGTGCAAGTTGGGTGAAGGTAGTAGATAGCATATTAAAACTTCATGTAGAAGGCAGGTAAACTCATACGATATGTTCGAGATAGGCATAATCACCGTTTGTATTGTTGCATTCAAAAGTGTTTGATGTTTACAAAGGTTGAAACACTATCGACAGGCCGTCAAATTAATTTTGAGTTACTCCGTACAAAACATACATATTTCTTAGGGGTAATCTGAGCAAACGTTTCGTATTCTTTTATCTAGCAGGTGGTTGGCTTTGCCTTTGCTGACGAACTAATTAAGTAATAGCAGATATTGTCTTTAGCGCATCATCGCTGGATTATCATCGATTACCTACAAGTTGGATTACTCGTACGAGTTTACACCCAGGGGCGATTAACACTCGCGATAAATTATTAGATATATTGTACACCTTTAAGATTCATATCGAGCGATTGAGAATCGCCCCCTACGGCAGCTGCGAGCAGCTCACGGCTCCAGCTCTGACCACATTGTCCGTGATATCATTGGTCCCAACACATTTAAGAGGTCACATTGTGGTTAAAATTGATCAATGGACATAATCCTCAAAATTTTCCTAAAACTTAATTTTGGGTGTTTACCTCTCCACTTATGTTATGACCTCTTCTATTAACACGCCAACAGTGAAATTAGTAGAAAAACAGTTACAGCAATAATTTAGTAAATAACTTTAAAATGGAAAATACTTTTGACATGAAAATTAGACACAAGTGTAAGAACAATTTACGATGATATGATGTTATGATAAATGGTCGGTGGCCCGGCTTTGCGCCCGATAGCGTTTTCTAAGTTGACCATGGAAACAGCTTTAATGTTACCCTGCCACGGGCAAGAAGCGAGCTCCCCGACGAATTAGCCTACATATTTAACAATATCTAAACAACAGCAGACACGATCCTGAAATAAGTAAATATCGCATTGTGATCAAATTTAAAATGTGAATCAACGAGTCGATCGCGTAGGAAGCATGAAAGAAGTAACACATATATTCATGATTAAAATAACACTGAACATTTAGTACAACATTGTGTTATATGCCGCGGTTTGCGCCGTATTCATAAACCAAGGAGATTCGCTTACCAAATAGTGCTGATCTCTATATTAGGTACTTTACTCTTTGGTGCTGACTAGTGGCAGCCATTTTGTTTTTAAAAACAAGCTCGGAAGGTACACATTTTTTTGCTCTTTGACAAGCTCCAAACACGACGCAAAGGCGACGGATACACTTACAAAAATTGATTACATTCGTTGTACACAACCCACAATTAAACTCCATGTTTCATCCGAAATACTTACATGTTAAAATACAATAATTCATTTAATTAATATTAAATACATTAACTCTATATAATGAAATACATTTTTGCAGGGACTTACTTAATTTAAGGATTCCTTAGCTTACTTGTTTTCTTTTATACGAGTATTTACGTTACATGTTATACGTTGGGGATGTTGAGAGCTAGGGCGACGGAGAGGTGCATGCAAAGTATGGTCACTGTCCGATCAGCATTGCGGCGGCGGAGACACGTCAGGGACTAAGTTCACGACATCGAGGCATGCAGTACACGAATATAATATTACCGTTATACGACTTACAAATACTTTATATAAATTAAGCCATCTCGAACACTGTCAACTAATCAGGGAGCAATCAATGTACACCTGTGAACGGCACCTATGCTGAGATTGTAGCCATTACTGTACAATAATATTAACATCAAATTATATTAAAGTCTTATAATAAGCTGTGAGTACTGTGTATTTTTTTATAATTACGTTTACTTATATGTGTCGCAGGCAAATTCTTTAATTTGCCGGTAGTTAGATATACAAACGGCGTCGTCCGTTTAAAATCACACCTACTAACCTAAATGCGTTTAAAAATGTCTTATGCCGTTTGTAAAGTGTCATCGTTTTCTTATTTGTTTCAAGTCATTAACAAAAAAGTAGGTATTAACAACATGAGTATAACAGTAGGTTTATAAACAGAATTTAATATTTTTATTTAGTTATACACTTGTACCTACTCGTAGGTATAATATAAATTGCTTTGGCATTTGCCAAAAAATATATACCTACGAGTTGGCGTTTATTTAAAGTAATAAATTATTGAAAAGCCTGGTTTTTTTTAAATCAAGCAAATCTACTAATATTCTATCATCTTCATATATATACTTTTGAACTCACCAAAAATTTTCTTTCAGCTATTTTTTGAAATTGATTACGTTTATAACCAAACGACGCCGTTTGCATAATAAAAAAATAATTATTATAATAATAAAACGTATATATGTCTTCAAAAATAGATATAAATTTTATACAACGAATAAATACGAAAAAAACTTAATAAATTAATTAGGAATTGCGGAGGACTGGTGCCCATGCTAGGTTTCCGATCACCAGGACACGCTTTTTACCTACGTATTAATCGGTAGGAATTGTTAAAAATATATTTACAAAAAATATAGCCAGAGATAAAAGTAAATTATAATTTAAAAATGTTTAAATCATATCAATGACATGTTTGACCTACGTAAAAAGTGCAAACAATAAAATTTATGTGATTATATAAATTACTATGTTGGTGATACTAACAACTTTGTAGGTAGTTGTTAAACTTATGTACCTAAGTATTACAAAAAAGTTCTGAATCCCTTTAAGATGCAGTGTTGCTTATATGCAACATACTGAAATATATATTTTTTAAAGTTATATTTATTACTTTACTATTTTTAAAGGTTTTTTTATTCAATTTTAATCTATTGGTATTAAATAAAAAATAACTGTTTAATAAATCTTTTCTATTTTTTTTGTCTATGCCAAGTCAATTTTCTCGCTACAATGAACCATAGAGCGAAAAACCATATTGATTAAAAAATATATTTTATAGGTACTTAAAATGGTCAAATTGACAAAAAATAAATTACATAAAGTAGGAAATTAAACATATTTTTTATAATTCGTATATAATAATAAAGAAATAAAAAAAAATATTTTATTTTATAAAGGGAGGCTTGTTTTTCTGTATTTTTTTTTAAATTTGAGCCCTGCCACGAAGCAAATATTTCTTTTTTATTATTTTACCCATGTTATTTAACCTATTATTAACCCATGATGTAAGTTTTATAAAAATCGTAAAATTCGTGCTAAGTGGGCCTTTTCCGGCCACTCTATCGTCAATATGAGCATGGTTGAAAAGCTTAATGTTTCTTCCAGGGCAATGCTAGAAAAAGAGGCGAAGCAAAAAGAGAGAGATAGCGCCTGAGGGCTCGGTTTACATTTTATGGAACAAAATTGGTATTAATATTAACTATTCGTCGAACGAATAATAACTATTCATAAGGTAGCGGAAATTTCATTAAACTTATTCCAGTAAATAAGTGTTTTTCAGTAAGCATTACAGTGTGTGAAATAAATGTTTTTCGATTAAAACTAACGCGAGACACAGACATTATTAACAAGCATTTAAGACCAGTAGCTGACTTTAAGTGAGTAACCCGTGCTTATATGAAAATATTTTCTTTACCTTTATGAACCGGTATTTCAATTTATGAACGGTCGAAATGTAGGTAAAATATGTGAAAAAAGCAGATTTTTGGAGGCATATACTGAATGTGTTATTCCAAATTTTAATTTTTTATTTCGATAGAAACCTTAAAATAGTGCACAAGATATTTGTTAGTTAAAAAGTTTCAATCTGCTTTTTTGCAAAAATTTTACCTGAACTTCGACCGTTCATAAAGTACTCATAAATTGTAAAAATAAAAAAAAAAATCGATAGAAACCTCGCAAATGTAATGAAAATCTTAAATATAAAACATTTATTTCACGCACTTGTAAGGCTTACTGAAAAACACGTATATCCTGAAACAAATTTTATGAAATTTCCGCACCCTATGAATAGTAATTATTAATACTGATTTCATACAATAGAATTCAAACCGTGCCCTAAGGCGCTAACTCTCCCTTTTTGGTTTGCCTCTTTTTCTAGCATTGTCCTGGATGAAACAACAAGCTTTTCAAACTTTGCTCGCGTTGATGACAGAGCGGCCGGGTAGGGTCGCCTTAAGGGTTAACTAGAAAACGGCCCTCTCAGGCGCCTACATAGAAGTCGCCTACATCGAATTGATATACCTTTTCTCGGGCATTATTTTGGCAGGACAGTCTGTATAGCCTGTATTGTGGTTGGACGGTTTCTTAAAATGCAAATAAGTTGCACATTTCAGGGCACTGTCTTTTTTGAGCAGTCTTGTATTCCGTGACCCATTGTGCCGCAGTGACCGCACGTGACGTCATCCGCTCTGCATGGCTTGGCCGCGTGTACGTATTGCTGACACTTATAACACTTAAGTAGTTACACTTCGATTGTATACGGTTGTATTACCTAAACAATGTGCCTGCGACATGTAGATACGTACATCAGGGATGTTACGGATTCAGCTTTTTACCAGCCGCAGATGCGGATGCAGATGCGGAATTTTCATGGCACACATCCGCGGATTCGAATCGGATCTCAACATTGTTAATTAAATTTATCTGCTGTCAGATTTCATCCTTTGTTTTATTTTTATTCAAGCTTTCAAACAAACGTGTACTAAATTGAATTAAGATTACTCTTTTTTTGATTTACCGATTTAAAATGATTTTTCAAAGACGTTGCGGTAGGATCCTTGCGAGAGAGGTACAATTTATGGCATATCTCACTATATGTCTAAGATGAACCATGTGCATCAGGTTTAAAATAAGGCCAAATCTCACCTCGTATCGGTGGTGACATTGCAAGTTTATTTTCACATCCTTGTGAACATCCACATTCAGTAACGAATCTGAATTCAGGTGCAGATGCGGATGTTTAAATTGATGCGGAAGCTCCGTAATTGCGGACACGAATGCGAATTTCCGCAACATCCCTAATATGCATTACAATTATTTTAATATAATCATTCGGGTGGCATAAATAATCTTAATCTCAATCAAATATATGACTATAAAGTCCTTACAAATAAATAAGACCTATTTGCATACACGATAATTGATACCACCCTCTGAATCGTGCTCTTAGGGTAAGGATGGACGCACTTTTACTGAAATTCTATGTCTGATTTCATAAAATATTGCCTGTAACGTACGGATCGAATCCAGAGTGATGGTTCGGTACATAACAGGCACTCACTATGAAATAAGACACAAAATGTCAGTCATAGCTTGAGTCCAGCCTAAACGTAGCAACCAATACAGATATAGTAATTTTGAATTGCAGGACCTTTCGTCAAACTGCAATCTTATTTACAAATTCTAATTGAGTGTTAATATCTTGCAGTCTATGCTGCGATATTTACAACTCAAAAGCGTTTCTTGCATAATGATGAATAATATTTACAAAAACGTGACTACTTTCCAATAAGTTGAATTGAATCGATTCGTAATCGTTCCATTTCGACTCTGGATATTAAATGAAAAAGCACAGACTGCAATACATTAAGAGAAAGACTATAACCGTATTCATCACTATGTTTAAAACACATAATCTACTATATTCACATCTATGTCATCCGTATTGCTTACTATGAGAATAGCACGTATGGTTTAAAAACTATAAACTTATAAGTAATTTAATCAATTAACTTATAATTAACATAGAAGTACATATAAAGCGATGTATACAAAATGCTGAGATTTCCATATCCAGGGATCAGCACCGAAAATATCGTACGCGTCGTAAAAATTTGTATGGCTTTAATCAGCTCTGGCGGCATTGGTGAAGGCAAGTACTTAGGTCCGATCCCTACTGAAGGTATGCACTTATACCTACACCTCCTCAGTCGTGCCCCTAGCTCAGGGTTACCATGAGGACACATTCATTATGTTCTACACCTTAACTAACAGTTAGTTGAAGGAACAATAAGCACCCCGTTTCATCGAATACCGAGTGAGGCGTAGACAACCGACTGCGTTGCGTCGTCCAAACCAACACTTCGGAACGCTATCTCTTAGTGAAGTGCAAATATTAATACCATTGTGATGACTTATGAAGGTGCTGTTATCGATGACGCGGGGAGTGTCGTGGGAATTAGTGGATCTTTATTTATTGTGACAACAATTACACTGTGACTTTAAACATTCATGTTTATGGTTAAACGTATCCCTTAAAACTATGAAATTAGATGGGCACAAGGCTAGATCAGAGACTAGAGTTAACGAGTAATTCGGCTTGAGTCAACCTTGTGTCGAGAAAGATCACACGCGGCTTCCGAAAATATTGATCTGATAGCAACCGCACACGCGATAAATGGGCCCTTCTCACGGCCTAATGCCGACCGATTCTCTTTACTTAAATAATTATTCTCTCGAAAAATTCGCTCAGTTACATCGATATTCGCGGAGGCGGTGTGACCGCAACCTTATGTGTCAGTTCGAAGAAAACAAGAAGCACAGGGGGCAAATAATGCCCTTAGGCCTCCCTCACCTCTCGAAGTATACAACCTTAACATTTAAAACAGGTTAAAAAAATAGGAGTTAGACTTTGGATATACTAATAGGCAAAGGGCCGATCGTTCATTGCCAGTTACAGATTACGAGCACTTCTTTTGAATTAGTCGGCAGAGTATTATGGGCACACATATAGAAAGTGAATACAAAAGAAGTATTAAAACTCTTTAGGCGTTTAGATAATTATGGACATACATACAGAAAGTGAATTTAAAAGAAGTATTATTAATCGCAAATTAAGCTGTAACGACCACTAATCCAAAAGCGCAGTGTCCGCTTTGTAATCAATAGAAGACCAGCTCTTTGCCTAGATTGTCACTACTCGAATATACAACGAAAGTATTAAAACATCGCCATTTTGAATAGTTGCAAACAAAATGGCCGCTTCGTGTAAATAGCTTAATCTCGTATAGTTTTCGATCGTGTATTTAAGTAGTGACCTAAATTAGGGGTTTGCCGTAAAGGCAGTGATAGTGGAAGATCGTGGGAGCGCTAGCGAAGGGCGCTGGGGATAGGCGTGAAGAAGTACGCAATCTCGATGCTACTGCCTGCATTCGCTACTCAGAGGCCAAGAGCGCACACAGCGTTTCACTTGTTTCTACACAAAATTTCTCGTGCTTTTGATCCAAATTACATATATTTTAGTTTTTGAAAATCCTTTCCGAACCGCGCCTAATGTGTACGCCTCACTGTAGGAGCTCCGCAATAACAAATGTTAGCATAAACATCACAACCTCTGAAGCAAGTCTATGAAAGCCGTTTTTTTTTCGTTCAAATCGACTAACCATCTAACTGTATGTACACAAGTATTCCATATTAAACCACTAGTTTCAATGTCTTTCAGAGACCTCTTTTAACATATTGTTAGATGGAAATCATCCCAGATCAATTAAAAAATATGTATAGTATACTTATGCATAATAACCTACCTATATAATAATAATAAGTGGTGGAATTAAGTAGAAAATTAAATCCTATAAAAATAACAACACCTCTACTTTTTATAATAAAAAAAGAAGTAAATTTTGTTTTTATTGCACTTTCTGATTTTTATCGATAGGTACTTATTTAAATCAACTTTGAATCAATACCTATAGGTACACACTTCATTATATTTATTTAGATAGACGAGATGAGTTTCCATCTAACTTTTCACATATGAGATCAATACGAGTGTTGCAAATCTTAATACATAAAATTACTTACATTACGTTTCTCAAGCACTTGCTAGCATTCGAAAATATGACTAAAGCTTGAAATGAGGCAAGTGCTTGGAAAATAGCGAAGCGACGTTCTCGAACGTTGTACTTACTTACAATCTAATTGAATGCCTTAGCACTCTTAGTTATAATACCGATATTAATACTGTTCGATTATTATTAGCTTACACCACTACGGACTAGACTATCGGCCGTTTATTGAGCTCTTTAAATACACACTAAAATGGTTCGCGTCCGCAAAAATTCACAGTTTATCAAACGGCCGATCACAGAGTAGTGTGGTGGGTCTTAGTGCAGATTGTTCGAGTTGCCCGCAGCTTTGGCGTCAGGCAAGTCAACATAATGTTACGCTACCTTAGGACTAGTTAGCCTAATGAGATGGGTGATAAGCAAATGGAGACCGTGAGCGATGAGCGAGCGTCACGGCCGTCTACAGTAAGCGTTCCACTATCCAACAGCCAGCAGTTACCACTCTATTTCTCTTTTTGCTTGAGGAAGAATTAATAAACAAAGTAATGGAGTTAAAATTATTTCTATGAATATTGTTGTTAGTCAATAGACAGAATTGTATAAGTTATTAAAATTCTTTGAATTGAATTCTGAACAAAACTATGACCGATAAAAAAACGGGGAAACTGTTAATGGAACAAATGAAATCTCTTCAAGGATAAGTTGTAAGTTCAATTGAAAAATTATTAAAAAGAAAACCATTTTCGTTGGTACAAAAGAGAAAGTACCCGCCCCCGACCCGCCACAGTTGCTCTACTGTAGGGAAGATCAACTGTGGCCCCCTAGATGTTAAAAAAGGTTGAAAATTAGGCCGTTCTATTCATATATTTTTAGTATTTTGATGCTTAGAAGTGTATATTAACTATAGATACTACTAGGTCTTTGGCCTGAATACCAAGACATTAAAAAATAATCATTATGTTAGTATATTGTATCCAAATAATATTTTATCCAATAAGTATTGTATATTATTGACATTAAATAAGAATTAAGTAGTACTTTTTTAAAGTATGTAATTGATTTTAGTAAAAATAACAACTTTTTCTGCAGCAGCAACGAAAACGTAGCCCACTGGAATAATTATTGAATAGTGGAACTAAGATAAAGCAGAAATATTACAAAGGGGCTCTTTTCTCAATACCCAGTTCGCAATTTACAAAAATCTACTTATACCTATAAGTAAAACAAAGAGAGAGGAATCCTTCGATTTATTGCCGCGACGAATATGAAGAGGCTGGTTTTCAAGCAAGGAAAGTAATTCAGCGTTAAGCTGGCAAGCAAGTTCGTCCAGATGAGTGAAGCGACTTAATTACGATTATAAATAAGTTTAGAAATAAAACTCAGAAATTACACAAATTAGCTGGCTTTGGAAACTGCAGCCTCATATTATACCTACCGATCGTTTACTTATACAATCAAGGTAAAGACGGGGTCAATAAACACACTCTGAGTGTCATTCTCAATTTCGACAGAGCCTTGTAGGCGAAAAGATCTGCTGCACCTGCTTGTACATTTTGTCGCGACAACAGAACCGCTGATTTTCAATATGCATTGACCCCCCAAAGGTAACGTTAATTACAAAAGCCTTGACTATTACGTACTGTAGTTCAGCGCTTGGGGGGTTTGTATCCATGCGTCATGCGTTCGAGGAAGCGGTGCAGATCGTGGAAGCGCGGGCGCTGCATGGGCTCGCGCCGCCAGCACTCGTGCATGAGGTCGTACAGCTCTCGCCGGCAACGCGGCGGCGGCGCCGCCGGCACGCGCGCCCCTCGACCGCCGCAACGCCACTCGCTTGCGTTTGCGACTACCTGAGGACAAGAATTAAAATCCTATACTTAAAACGAGCAATTCTTGTATATATTTTTATATATATGATGAAGATCTTGGAAACGGCTCCAACGATTTTAATGAAACTCGGTTTTTAAGGGAGTGAAGAGGCTAAAAAAAGATTTTCAAAAGTCCAAGTCATTTTTTAAATATTATTTTAGTGCAAAAGCTAAAAACTACTAGCGTTTCGGAACGACCACTGCTGGGAAGTTTACGCCGAAAGAAACCCAGTTCAGTATTGGTCCCTATCCAGCCTGATGGGTTATGTTTCAGTTACAATACAGATTTACACTTAAGCTCAGTATACATTATATTATACATCTAAATAATACAATTAAAATTTGCAGTCTACTATTTCCAACAATTTTGATCAGATAAATAGTCATTTATATCATTATAAGCATTTTTTAATAAATGATTTTTAACGGCAGTCTTAAATTTCGATAATGGTAACGCTACTACATTATCTGAAATTTTATTAAAGAGACGCAATCTGAGACCCACAAAAGTTTTTTTGTTTTTTTAACCGAAAAGCTGACATAGCTAATTTATTTTTATTTCTAGTGTTAATACTATGAATATCATAATTTTTCTTATATGAATGTACATTCTGACGCACGTATATAATGTTCGCATTGATGAATTGCGAAGGGAGAGTCAAAATATTTATGTCTTTAAAAAGTTCCCTTAGAAACTCTCCAGCACCTAGTCTAACGGCGCGTTTGTGTAAAACAAGTATGGTATTTATTTCTGCAGCTAAATTAGTAACATAGCAATATCCCATAGGACATAACACTATGGAAGTAAATATATCAAACGCGCTGTATCAACGTCCGTCATCTGCTATAATCTTCTAACCGCGTAGGCTGCAGAGCTAAGTTTTCCAGCTAATTTTTAATATGGGGTTCCGTACCCAAAGGGCAAAAAAGGGACCCTATTATTAACACTCCACTGTCCGTCTGTCCGTCTGTCTGTCTGTCACCAGGCTTTATCTCATGAACCGTGATAGCTAGATAGTTGAAATTTTTACAGATGATGTATTTCTGTTGCCGCCATAACAACAAATGCTAAAAATAAAATAAATATTTTAGTGGGGCTCTCAAACAATAAACGTGATTTTTATAGATACTGGTACGGAACCCTACGTGCGCGAGTCCGACTTGCATTTAGCATGTTTTTTTTTTATAAAGAAAGGGTGTAAAAATTTTCGTGTCAGACGGAAGTCCCGGATGGCAAGGTTGTTGTAGCGGCTAAAATGGATACTCAATTGATTTAGCATTTCGTCGTTGGCTAGAGTAAATGACCATTGATAAGAAGATTAGTAACAAAGTTACCAGTACTTTGTGAAATGGTGGTAAGCATCGCTTCTTTATAATATTGTTTTAAATTACTCAACTAGACTAACAAGGAAAATGTTTTAAAATGCTCGGCTCTCTAAAGTTTATCAATTCCCAAAATCTAAGATCACGGGTTGAATTTATTTGAATATTATCCATTGTTAGAAGTAACTATGAAGCGAATCTAACTTAAATATGTCAACAAATCGAACCAACATATCGGATAGGACCGAAGTTCTGAAACTTTTGACTAGGAAGTTCGCTTTATGGCATTGTATCCTCAGTCAAATTGGATTTATTAGTCAGAGTTAGCAAGTTGCCGAAACAGTCTTGAAACTCGCAGTTTGTGAAATGCAACTCAACTGGAATTAAGTATATCAGGTTCTGAATGCTCTGATTAATTATTCGTATTTCTAACATTTTATGGAGGAAACTTGTATCTGCTAGCTTTAAGAACCCGCGACATACATATCTAAGTAAGGTAAAAATAAGATGAAACTCTTTATAACAAAGTAGATACAAAGTCAAGCTACCACTAAAGCCATTTTTATCCAGACTACCTTTGGTTAAATGTAGACTAAGTACTAAAAGAACTGCAGGAGTTGGCGCAGTTTTATTAATAATATAAGTTAAAAGTAAAAAAAGAACATGTAAAATAAAATATATGGTGTACATGATAATAGGTTAGGGAAAAAGTCTTTTTGCATTTTATATGAAAATTCAAAACATTTTTTAATATAGTTAATTTACATTTAACTAAAGTATGTAGGTACCATTTTGTTCGATAACTTTTTGCCATCTTTTAGGTAGGGACATGATCCCATTGCTATAGAAATTTTGGGGCTTCTGTTCAAAAAACTGCGTCAAGTAGTTTTGGCAGTCCTCTCTTGATGTTAACCTGACACTGCGTAAAGAATTCTGAAGAGACCGAAACACGTGGAAATCTGAAGGTGCCAGGTCAGGACTATACGGTGGATGCATTAACACCTCCCAGCCAAACTCTCTTAATTTTTGCTGAGTGGTTAAAGATGTGTGAGGTCTAGCGTTATCATGATGAAAAACCACACCCCTTCTGTTGATTAATTCCGGCCGCTTTCTCTCAACTTCTTGCTTTAATCTTATCAGTTGTTCGCAGTAGAGTTCTGAATCGATGGTCCTGCCTGGTGGTAACAGCTCATAATGAATAATGCCTTTTCAATCGCACCACACACACAGCATCACCTTGTTGCGAGTTAACCCGGGTTTCGCCACAGTCTGTGAAGCCTGACCGGCCTTTGACCATGAACTTTTTCGCACGTTCTTGTCGTACGTGATCCACTTTTCATCACCAGTTATCAATTTCTTCAAAAATGGTTCGGTCTCATTACGTGGTAATAAAGAATCACAAATGAGTACACGGTTCATTAGGTTTCTTTCAGAGAGCTCGTAAGGTACCCGAATATCGAGCTTTTTTGTGTACCCATGTTTTTTCAAATGCACCAAAACTGTTTTGTGGTCAATTCCCAGTTCTTCAGCTACGTCGTAACTACTGATATGCCGATCTTGCTCCACTTTTTCAAAAATAGCATCCATTTTATCCAGACGTGCATCTTTGAAATCAAAATTTCCGGATTGAAAACGCTTAAACCAAACTTGTGCTGCTACTCTCACAGACACTGCAATAGGTCCATAAACATCGCAAATTTTTTTCGCGGCTTGCGTTGCATTTTTACCTTTTTGGTAGTAAAATTTTAAAATGAATCTAATTTCTTCATTAGATTCACTCATCTTGACGGTAAAAAAAAAAAAACAAATGAAAATCACGCATTTTCCTAGTTTGAATTTGGAATTATCTTCTTTCAAATTTTTACTTTTAAATGATACCAAAACCAGCCAGGTACAAATAGTATAGCCAAAGTGGTTTTATTACAAGTTCATACATACTATATGCGAAAAGACTTTTTCCCCAACCTAATATAATATATAAGACAGCAACTAAAAAAAACATCCTTAAACTATAAAATATAGGTATGAACATCACAAAAGTAAAGCAAAAATCGTGTACAATTTATAAATACAAATACATGCCATCACATCCCTGGTTGTAAAGTCGCATAACACGAAGATGAAAAAGGATGAAAGGACGTAGATTGTGTGGAATGAAGAAGTTTATAGCACCAAGTGTTTTCGAAAAAAAAATTTATAGTAATATTTACCTGATCGTCGTTCATTTCGTCGAAAGGTTTGGTCACGCAGTAGGTGAGGACCTCCCACACTGTCACTCCGAACGACCACACGTCACTTGCTGGTGAGTACATGCCCTGCAACAGTACAGATGTACTGAACAACCATACTATACTTACAGCAAACCTTTTAACAATAACAAAGTAGATGTGGAGACGATCATTGTCCCAATGTCTTATAGCGAAGAGTCTTGATGAGACTTTCTCCAGATGACTAGGTCAAGGGCTAGATTCAGAAGGCAGTACTCGACACCTCATGCATTGTCAGGTCGATTCTCCCTCTGCGGTTGCTATAGTTAAGGTTACTTTCAAACTTCTCTTACTAATAATAAATATGCCTTAGCGATAATATGTAGGTACTTATTTAGTTCTAATCATCTTATTCATAAAAAATAACAACCGTTTGCTTAACCTATTTCAGTTAAAACATGTTTTGTCCCTTTTTTTATTATTTGACATAGAAAGAACGAGACAAAACATAATTTAACTAAAACAGGTTTAGCAAACGTTCGTATTTTTTATTAATTTTCCTTACTTGACCCCACGAAGATACACCTAGATCCATTTGCAAGTTATCCACGAACTTCCAGTATCTTCGGAAGTTATCGAATATCTAAAGTCTAAAGGTTAATTAGTTCTTAGTTTCTACTAGGTTATTGCTAATACAGCTTCATGGTATCGCCATCATAATCCATGAGCTGGTCGAACCTTAATGCTTTAGGAACTACTTACTTATTTAGATTACTAACCATCAGTAGACTTTCCCAGGCCATCCACCGCAGCGGCAGCCGGGTTCCGTCAGCCATGACGTGATAGTCCCCCACGAACTCTTCGCAAAACATTGCGTAGTCGGACACCTTAACATGGAGGTCTTCGCTCACTGTGACGTTTCTGTAAGACGTACATTTTTCCCCGATAAACATTACTTTTTTCGTTTTTTTTTTCTGCGATTATCCTTTTAAGCTCTAAGAATGAAGTAAAATGGTACGGTGCAGTAGTTGCCAAGGTATAATTTTTCTGGCAATTTCGGTTCCATAAGGTCTCTACAAAAGTTATAGGACTAGAAAACTGGCTTGACGTCATCAAGGGTGACATGTTCTTAAAGACAAGCACGTCCAACACCCGGCTACCAAGCAATGCAGCAATGCTATGCATTGCTGTAAGAACATCCAGTAGTAATAGCTAGATATACTGATGCCAGAAGTGGACTTCTAACCGAAAGCATTACTTATGTACGTACGTGTGAAACTCAAAGGGACTCACCGAGCTGCGAGATCTCTGTGTACTAACTCGAACGACTCCAGATACTTCATGCCGGCTGCTATCTGGCAGCATATGTGAATCAAACTCGAATAACTGCAACAAAATAACAAAAGATATTCTAAACATATTTGTGAAGGAATTGGACTACCTATTTGGAGCAGTGGACCTGATGCGGCTGAATTAATGTTGTCACATCGTTGTTTAATGTTAAATTCAGATGGCCGATTTATGCCCATCACTGTTTTGTTTTCTTTGTCTACCTGTATGCCCATCATCACGCAAAAAGTTGTCTTGATGGTGATATATGCTCCGTCTGCTGGTAAAGAATAAATATATGATAATAAGATATATTTATTTTTTGGATGCCAGGATTTGATAATGTTAGAACCTGTGTAGAAAAAGAGGTATCACTAAGGAACTTACTTCAATTTCCTGTCCAGTTTCAATATCGATGGCAGGGGAACGGCATCTCCGCGATCTAGTGCAGCGCACGGGGGTTCCAGAAGACTCAAACCTAATACCCTGGCGAGTTGAGGGTGTTTCAGTCCGGCGCCCCACGTGGCTTCGCGGGCAAACGCCGCCCTGCAAAGAAAGAACAATGTGCTACATGCTCTACTAAATAATTAAATAAAACATGATGATACAACGCAGTCATTTGAACTAGTTCTAGGGGGAAGCAGGTTGAATGCTCGATTGTCAAAAAGTAAAGATCGTCGCTATACGAGTACATACCTACATTCTAACGTTTAACTAAGGTCTAACTCAATAAGTACCGAAGTCCATGATGCTAATCAATTTTCCCTGTAGAACATATATTGAAAATGAGGAGAAAAATTAAGTAGGTTTCCCATACAATAGGGAATATGCAAGTATTTTTTTATTTTCTTAATAAAATCCACAATAAACAAATATGAAATAATTTATAAAATATCTTAATCAGCGACGAACATGTGATACTTTAAAGTTTCAATTAGAAAGAGAAGTCCGATATGGACTGGTGACGTCACAGTCCATATCATCTATACATTTGCCATAGAAAATAGCGTTTTTGCGAGTGAGATGAGTGAGAAACAAACGATTTTACGAATATACTTTCGTAAAATCGTTTGTTTTCAACAAACTATTATTCTGTTTTCATTGTAAGTACTTTAGGTACTTTTGAATATTTATGGATAAACTGGTTAGACAACACATATTTTTTTCATGCTCATTCGATATTCCACCAATCAGCTGCAGACTTAACAGGACACTGACAAAGTTTATCCAGTGCTGTCGGCTGTCGCTATATTGCTCTGCGTAACAATAAAATAAAAATAAAATGTTATTGATAGCGTATCAATGAGACCATGCTACGAGAGTCAATCCATTAGTAACTTGTATGTAATACTTACTTGACATCGCTATGGCAGCCACGCCATAGGGTCTTCACAACAACAAGGCGGCGTTGTTCTCCACTCGGCGACTCCTCGTCGCTCAGCTCTTCGATACCGTCCGTCTCGCAAATCTGGAGCTGCAACAAACGAGAAACAATTCATGTTATACTTGCCGATCGCTGCGGCGGAGTCCGCGTGGTCAAAGGGAACCTCACATTTATCCGGGACAAAAAGTATTTCATGTGTTAACCTAGTTAATCAGCTATCTTCAACCCAATCCAAGAAATTTAGACTTGGAAGCGGAACAAACATTCATACATCGTTACAAACTTTCACATTCATAAATTTTTAGCAAGATTTACATATCATACTTAAATATGTCAATGGTCAACCCAAAGATGCCGAAAACATGCGATAACGAGAAGAAACAGAAACTTTACTTACAGTCTTTAATAAGAAAGTATTAAAATTTGACTATAGAATTATTATCCAAAGGTTATTGGCCAGCTCAGACATTTTAGACGTACCTAATGGAGCATAAACAAAAGAGTAATATAAAATTTAACACTAAGCTCGGCTTTTACGAGATATCAAATTTTCTTGTTAGTTTGTAAGTGTGATTTACTGATCAAGATTGTGTCGTCGCCCTCCCCAAAATGGTTCTATTTGCTCGATAGTGCAGAAAATAGTGAAAATTGAACAGAAACTTAAAGGATCGTATAGGTAAAATATCTATTTAAATTATTTTTGACGTATTTTTGCTACGCTTGGCAATTTGGTCCTGCTTCTCTGGCTGTGTTACTACGTAAGGAATAAAGGCATAATGTTATTGTGTGTGTGAATTGCCAACAAAGATTTAGAATATACAAATTGCCAACGATGATGTAATTTTTTCGAGCTTTCTAAATACGAGTACATGCGACATATCGTAACCCTTCCGAAGTAAGGAGGAGCATGATAGTAGAAACGTAGTACGTACAGCACCTACAATGAGAGTATTAGTGGGAGCACCAAATTCTTCTACATTTGTTCACGCTATACAGTTAAGTTATTTTTTCTTCAGTAGGTGTACTAAGTTTCAAATCGCAATCATTGTCAGTCTGAAAATTGGTTTCTGCCAAAAAAAGAAAAAAGTCTAGACTTAAAGATTTTTTTTGGAACAGGAAAAGTTGTGTACTGTTTCTTTAGACATATGTACCCATACACATGCTATCTTTATCTCTTACAGGCAAGAAAGTGCTAGTGCAAGTCGTAAGACCTAAATGCTGCATTGTAAAGAAAAATAAAGTTTCCGCTGACTGCGGACGTTTACCAACAAATTGTATTTAAAAAAAGATAAAAACGAGAATCTACATTTTCATTTTTATTCTGCGGCACGTGGGAACTTACCAAGGGAATAGTTCTTAAGCACGTAATATAGTGAGCGAGGGTTGAGAATTTCGCGTAGGTATATTTCACAAAAGCCTACTTTGGCCCAGTTTCTAAGTTTACCGACCGTGGAGAATGGCGGCGCGCCTAGCGGATTTGCGGGTCTGAGAAAAAGCCCCAGCTTAGGAGAGAGGTGCCCCTGTGTTGTGACACCTAGTTCTTTTTTTTTTTTTTTACAATTTATTGGTTTAGGCATTTGTCCTCAATCTCACCTGATGGAAAGCGACGATGAAGACTAGGATGAAGCATGCCTATCCAAAAGATACCCATTCAATCTACTTTTGAATGTCCCGGGGCTGTACTTCTCTGGGAATATAGACGCAGGCAGTTCATTCCACACCTTAGCTACTCGAACCAAAAAGGAATTGTCAAAGCGTTTAGTTCGAGACTTAGGTATTTCAACGACAAAGGGGTGAAACCCCTGTCCGCGCCTCGTAGTCCGATAGAGAAATGGTGAGGGTTTCACGAGATCAAAAAGAGCCTTCGAACACTCTCCAAAATGTATCCTATAGAAAACCGATAAGCAGGCTACTTTGCGACGATGCTCTAGGGACTGCAATTTTCTATTCGAAAGCTCATCGCTGTTTATAAGCCTGCGGGCTCTTCGGTCAACAGAGTCTAGTGCCTCAAGTTGGTATTTAGCGGAGCCATTCCACAAGTGACTGCAGTACTCCATGCAGGAGCGAACCTGGGCTGTATAAAGATTAAGTAGCCGTTCAGGGCTGAAGTTAACACCAAAGGCCTATACACACACAAACACACATATATATATATATATATATATATATATATATATATATATATATTTATATATATAAGTGATATATATATATATATATATATATATATATATATATATATATTTATATATATATCACTTACAACCCTTGTTTAGCAATCTAATATCCTAAAGAGGAGATTTGCAAATGCTTTGTTAAAAAAATGTAATCCTATCAGAGCGAATAAATAAACAAAACACAAATCCATCAACATATAGTTGTTCTGAAAGTTCGATTTCCATAGTTGCTTACATGCGGTTACGAAAGTTGCGGTAGTTGAAAGGAAAATGGTGCGAAAGGGATATGGTCGTTAGATTTTCACCTAACACGCTTAAAGACTCCCCGAAAATACATTATGTCAATAGAGCTAAAATATTACTTTGATGATAAGGTCAATACAATATATTGAAAGTGTTTGCCCGGATTTTGTTAGCTAGAAGAGATTTTATCTACTTATTTCTATTTAACTGAAAATGTGCGATAGAATAAGTTGTACTAGTATATTAATTATTGATGGTGATAGTACGATCAAATTTTGATCGTTAGTTTGGAAGACAAAAAATTGTGTGTAGCTCTAATCCAGGTATATAAAAGGTACCTACAGGATTTTCCTGTTTAGGTAACTTTTATTATATATTACAATATTACAAACATCCTTATTAATAACAGCCATGCCACATCCGTCCGCACAAGCGGTAGAGCCAAGAAAAGCTGACTTTACGTCGGTAAGGATGATCTGCGTGCCATCTCACAACAATGTATGCCGAGAGATAAAACAAGTCAGTCCTTGTATAACCAACCACTAATGGAATTAAAGTACTGTTGGCTCAGGTGCTCCAGTCCTCCGCTCTCGCCCATGTTGTGGTAAAACTTTTCTCAGTTCAATATTAGTCAGAAAGCGAATACTTACTGCAGGATTTTTTTGTCGAGGTCTATATTTTTTGACGCAACGTTATGTGTATAATTTGCGTCAAATACCCTCAGCCCATCTCAGATAATATTTTTTGGAGAGCTAAATGAAAATGTATTTTTAGACCATCATTTTGATTTTATTCCACATAAAAAAAGCGACATATGAAAATGACAGAGAACCACACTAAATTAAATCTGCCATTAGTCAGAAATTACGTCGTCAACGAAGTCATCAATATGAACAACTTTAGTATGAAATAAAAAAATACTTAAGTATACAATAATTTTGGAAATCAGAGATTACATTATGTACAGGGTGACTGGTAAATCACGGTTTAAAATTAAAGACATAATAAATCATGATCACACTACAAGTAAAAAAATATAAAACAACAAAATACATATTAAATATAAGAAAAATTGAATCACATAAGTGCGTAAAGTCTCGGAATGTTTGGACACCGCGCGCTCGCCACGCGTTACACTGCCTGCGCCGCGGGCCGAGACCGACACGTGAATACGCTCACATTGTATAAAACGGCGCGCACTTTTTGTTTTAATTGGAAAATTTTGTCAAATTCTAAGCACCTATTTTTTATATAATTGGAACGAAAATCGAGTAATCAGTCACCCCTTTCAATATATAACGTGATTTACCAGTCACCCTGGATATATACAACGTGGAAGGGACGTACCTACTCGTAATAAATCGAACCACGGTCTATACTAGATCACTATAGTACCTATAATGAAATTAAAATAACAGTCAAAAAGCAAAACAAAATTATGGCATTTCCATACAAAAATGTGCAGCCGCTTGGGAAATTTGTATGGGAATGTCGAATTTTTTTGTTGCTTTTAGGCTGTTATTTTCATTTTACTATAGTGATCTAGTACAGCCCGTGGTTTGATTTATTACGGGTATGTCCCTTCCACGTTGTATATAATATAGGGAAAAATAATACAAAAGACCTAGTAAAATAAAAACTAATCTCATGGTAGGGACATGGGCGTAGCCAGCCATGAGCTCAGGGTTGGGCAGTAGTCTAAAATAATATGTTACAAGAAAACTATACCCGGAGTCTTACCCCGGTAAATTTTTAAAAAAGTTTCACTGTACGTGGGACACTCAGAAAGTTTTGCGAAAATAAAAATAGGGTTCTAATGGTAATATTTTTTTATTAAATCTTTTCAAAGTACTCTCCACCAGCCTCTATACAAAGTTTCATGCGTCTGAACCTATTCTCGAAACACTTTTTCCAGTGCTCTGCAGGCACCTCGTTTATAGCCTGCTCAAACGCTGCCAGCGCATCTTCCGGCGACGAAAATGGTATCCCTTTGAGCAGATTTTTTATTTTCGGGAATAAAAAGAAGTCACATGGTGCTAGGTCAGGTATATAAGGAGAGTGACCCAGGAGTTTGACCGGCGTTCTGTCCAGTAAGTCCCTCGTTTTGAGCGCGGAGCCCCGTGTTTGGTCGGTTGTTGCTCACAACAGAGGAAACTTCTGGCAAGCATTTGGTAGTATACCATTCGGCGTTCATGCTTCTTTGATTCCGTAAAGGAATTGACACCATGTAGCCAGTCAAATTGAAAAAGCTCGCTATCAAAATCTTCCCCCCGCTTCTAGATCGCTTTACTTTGGTAGACGTTGATTCCTTTCGACGCGCGCGTGCGGTCAATCGCGCTTGTTGTTTTGATCGCATTTTTTTGTATCGACTGTCAAGTGCGAACTTTCTTACGGATATTAAGTACCTAGATAGTTTAATTTCAGTTAGAGCCAGGTTGAAGCAAGCGCCCCACTCTGCCCCACCTAGGTGGCTAAGCCCCTGGGTAGGGATCACACATCGTACAAAAACAATACAAGCTTCTTTAACCTAAGAAAGAAAAGAAAATGGTTTTAACCTAAACAAAAATAGCCTAACATATCTACTTGTAGTTTCTTGAAGAGTGAAAGGTGATGCTGAGAGTTGCATCGACCTTTGTCTTAAGACTTCAGGTAAACAAACCGAAAAAGCCACGGAATGTTTTTATTTCATCAACACTGAAACAACTTGGCCATTGAAACGTCACGTTCACGAAATATAAACGTTTTTTTCAGTTGTTTTAAAATAATTACGAAAGAAAACTTTGGAGATAATAGGAAAACTTAATTCTGTTTTTAATATAAAAAGAGAAAGTTTGTATTTCAGGCCATATACTTTCTACCGTTACATTTATACTTAGTTACGTTTAAGAACAATAGATAATGTCATGAAAAAACAGCTATTTTGCATGAAATGAATTGAAAGATAGGCTTATATATCTTGACAACCCCCAGGTGCTTACTAATTATTAACTCAATAAAGCATGACAGCGATGAGTAGGTAGTAGTTAGAAACTAGATAATGTCGGAGCAAAGGGAATATACTCGGCACAGACTACTTGCATATGTGCGTCCAGACAGGACGCATTAGCGGATGACACTCGGCCGTCGTCGGCTGTCGGTCCACCGACAATTATCTAGTTTACCAAGCACTAGCGCCCTTAATTCCTACATGCCCCTTAATTTTGTTACGCTCGTTCGAGTATGAAGAGTTTGAACTGTAGGTACTAACCACACTCAAGTATGTTATTAGGTAAGAATATTACAATAAAAGTCTTTGTTGCTTGTTTTTCATATGCCAACCCAAGCGCCAGCTCTTTCAAGTCTATATGTGTAAAAATTATTAGTTTTTAACAACATTACAACGTATTGTATTGGTCACCACGATCGTCTGGCTTCATGGAGATCCTGGGTTCGATTCCCAGAGCGGGCAAATGCTTGTATTCACAGATAATTTGCTGGCGGTACGAGTTGTGTTGTATTTCTAATGTAATCTTTCTAAGAGGTATTTGCTTTATAGCGATGGTACCTACATCAAGATTTTTAAATATTTTAGTAACCTAGATCTAAATATTTAGGTATTTAAATTTATATCTAGTTATATTTTGCTTAGCATTTCAATAACATAATATTTAAAAAAGACCTATTGAACATGAAAAACGCATTAAAAGTACATATAAGAAGCAGATTTGAGCGGATATAAATCGGATCATTTCACCCCCTGTCGCCTGGAGGTAGTTTTCCAAAGGAGTTAATATTTTGAATGAAAATATTTTTATGTACGCTTGGCACGTTTTAGTTACACCATAGCAGTGCTATTTCGAAACCCAGGGTTTTTCTTTTCTTAATAGATCATATGCAGTCAGCAGTTTCGGGCTTTGTTTTTTCCATAGATCATATGTAGTCAACGGTTTCGGGCTTTGTTTTCTCCATAGATCATATGTAGTCAACGGTTTCGCCCTTTTTTTCTTCATAGATCATATTTAGTCAACGGTTTCGCGTTTTTTTCTCTCTATAGATCAGATGTAGTCCACGGTTTCGGGCTTTGTTTTTTTCCGAAAATTATATGTAGTCATCGGTTTCGCGCTTTGTTTTCTCCATAGAACATATATAGTCAACGGCGTCGCGCTTTTTTTTTCCATAGATCATATTTAGTCAACGGTTTCGCGTTTTTTTTCTCTCCATAGATCATATGTAGTTCACCGTTTCTGGCTTTGTTTTCTCCGAAGATTATATGTAGTCATCGGTTTCGCGCTTTGTTTTCTCCATAGATCATATGTAGTCAACGGTTTTGCGCCTTGTTTTTTCCATAGATCATATATTATGTAGTCAACGGTTTCGCGCTTTTTTTTTATCCAGATCATATATAGTAAAAAAAAAGCCAGGTCTTTTTTGCGGAATTCATATGTCTTATAGAAGTAAGTAAGTAAGTAATTCAGTAACTTTTATGGCAAAAAACAGCAGATTTCTCTATTTTATACGTTGACCTCATGACAAAACTTTTTTGTATTGCAATGCACAGTTGATTGATATTCGTATTAGAATCCCTTCCGAGTAACGTTGTTCTACAAACATTTGCATTATTCACAGTGTTTATTCTCTGTTTGTTTAGCGTAATTTGTCATGCATAGCAAGCATTGGACACAATACCCGGCGATACAATGTAACTTGTTATTGGGCCGTCGTATGCACACAATGCATGTGGATAATAAAATCCTTCGCGAAAGTGCGCAGGGTTGCCGCTGTGTTATGTACTGCAACATGTGACTGGGAGACATTATTGCAAAATGGAAATATTGAACTGGGTTTTAAGGTTCTAAGGTAACTGAAGTGTGCCAAGGAATCTCATTCAAAAGCTCCCGTAGTCTATCTGTTAGTCGGGTGGCTGTCGCCAGTGCTACACGCCACGTACCAGTGATGGGTGTAAACGGCGAGTTGATCTTGATGTATTTGATTAATAACATCATATTTTTACCCGACTGCGTTAGGAGGAAGTTAACGTTTTCGAGTGTATGCATGTATATTTTTATATTTCTTTCTGCATCCTAAATGACTTGATGGATAAGCTTGAGAGGTGTCGCTAGATTCGTCTTAATACTGAGCGTGACACTAGGTATACAGGTTAATCAGGCGAACTAAAAAAAAAACCCGACGTTCAAGCCTTCATCCCCATAATCTAAAAACAGCCGATATTAGTAGCCGAAGGTCATGAATTAAGGTCATATATAAACATTAACCCTGATATTCATATAAAATATCAACCGTTTGCTAAGCCTATTTTAGTTAAAATATGTTTTGTCTCGTTCTAACTACGTTAAATATTAAAAAGAGAGACAAGGACAAAACATATTTTAAATAAAATAGGTTTAGCAAACTGTAGATATTTTTTATGAATAAGGGGGTAAGACACCAGCTAGTGATGAGTAGCGGAACTAAATATTCCGTGAAATTGATATCCGTAGCGCCATTTATTACTTGCTGGGTAAATTTAAAAAAACCCAACTTTCAAGCGTTTACCCTTAATAACTTTAAAATGCCTGAACCGATTTTCATAAAATATAGCTAAGAATCGCTGCAAGGGAACTTGCTTTCACGTAAAACAAAACGCATCGAAATCAGTCCATCCGGTCGAGCGCTACGATGCCACAGACAGATATACACAGACAGACAGAAAGACATTAACGTCAAACTTATAACACCCTCTTTTTGTCGGGGGTTAATAAAAGGCAGTTAGGTTTTTTTTTATAACAAATTACTTTACTAAGGAGACGTATTTGAACTCCTTTTATACGGTGACTTCATAGACAACAGTTGTATGTAGTAACTACCGAAGACGAATCTGTAAACCCGCTGCCCTTCAAATTCGGAAAAAAAGATCGAACAGTAAAGTAATCGAAAGATGTATTTAATCATCCAACTATCCTTTTAATATTATAAATGTAAAAGTTTCTATGAATGTGTGTTTGTAAAGATGCTTGTTCCGCTTTCAGACCACAACGTAGTTTAGCTTTTATTTTAACTGCATGTCAGATATTGGCGAAATTATGTAATTTCAAAGAAATTGCATATATTAAAGGCATGTTACTAGTTTCTACAGTCAAAATATTGACTTAAAAGAGAAAATAGTGTATCATATCATATTTGACCATCAGTATGGAAAACTTCTACACTCTCATATTTTCTTTCAAAATTGGACTGTCGAAAACTAGTTATATGCCTAGATATATGCAATTTCTTTAAAATTACAAAATACTTCCGAAATCCCACATGTCATTTCAAAATAAAAGCTAGACTACGTTTGTATGAAAAAGTCTAGGGTAAGGGGATTCTTAATGGATTGGAATAAAATTTGATATGCAGATAGCTTATTATCGGGTGTCTGCATGCCTGTCTTACCTTATCGGAAAAAGGTAGTGTTTCCGTGCTTTTGTCAAATAACCTTAGATTTAAAAGTAACAGCTAGTCATCAGTCTCAACATTTTCTCTGCACGAAGTAAAATGCGGCAAAGAAGCCGTTGGATAGAAAAATATGTTTAGAGTATGAAGCCATCGCAGCGTGAATACAGCGTGTATACTTCAAGTACTTGATGAGCACAGTTTAGTAAATTGAACTAGTAATTCCACGCTAGTTACTTGTGACACGAATCGCGGAACATTTTTACATGAGAAATATGCGAAAAATATTTTGAATCTTGCCAAAAATGGATTATTTGATAGTAAAAACAAAGTGCAGCCCTGTAGCGTACTACCAGCCGCGTTAATAATATTTACCGCTGCAGCAAATTCAGTTAGTGATTTTTATTTCGCTGTGTTGTTACTCCGGGTTGAGGCAACACGACATTTTTCAGAGAGCAAGCTAAAACTTACCTACCTGAACTCAGTTTCAGCGGATATTATTATATGAGTGCTTGTTTTGGTTATATTTGTTTCTTTGGCTTTCTACCGGGTTAGTGCTTAGTTAATTAATTTTAGTTAACTTTTGAATGAAAATGTTTAGCTTGGCTTGATGGTTAACCAAGACGCTAGATCATATGTCATTAATTTTTGAGTTAAAATTGATGCGTGGTGTAAACGTTAGCTGTTTTGTTAAAAACGTAAACATTGACAACTGAACGATTTTCAGCTGTTTTACAAAACTGAACTGTAATGCCAAACAGCTAGAGGTTTTATCAAACAGCGGATTCTAGAATCCAACTGCGACATCTATTTATAAAAAGCGTAAGGTATAAAATATTAAAATGTATACTGTAGTGGAAAATAAATATTTAAGAGACAGTAGCTCTGTGAGCTGTAGACCTCGCGAATCACCACGACCCGTTGCAGTTTAGGCAATTTTTGAAAAAAATTCAAACTGGCTGTAATATATTATGATAATTTTAATGTTTTCGAACCTCATATTTACCGCCATTTAGAAAAATTACGTAAAACTGAATCGACAAAAAATTCTATATATTTTTCAAACCTTCTCACAAAATTTCACAAGAATATGCTGAGAAACGCGACCCATAGGCGAGAACAGCCGGACAGACTGACAGACAGCCGGACAAAGCTTTTTGGCCAATCTCAAAACTGAGACGCTTCGCTCGCTCGACCAATAAAGTAATTGTTTATATTATTTTTGGAACAATAAAGGCTATATTATATATTCATTGAGTGTTTATTTTAAGTATTTCTGATCATCCTTTTCAATATAGTAACAGAAAATTGATTAAATTCAAGTCACACGCTCGTGGTATTACCATAATGAGGAAAATTGTTAAGGAGTCTGCACACCGCCTCACCACCATAGGAGGGCTCCAAGAGAACGTCGGTCCACAAAAATGCTCGTAAAAATTGATTACTGCCCGTAGCAAGGAAATGCAATCTGCCCCCTATACGCCCGCCCTCTCCCCCACCCCCACAAACACTTCTTAAATAGCTGAGCCCGTTTATTTCATATTTTTATTATATTAACAATGTTACTCTCTACGCGCGGACCTGGTTGTTAATTTGATTTGCAACAAATTGCTTAAAAATGCAGCGCCGCCCTCTCCGTAAAATATGCAGTGGTCATTTAAAATTTACACGTCCATATATGGAATGTACGAGTAACTACTTGTATGCTATATAAGCTATATTCATAAAATAAACCAGCCAAGTGCGTGTAGGGCCACGCGCAGTGTAGGGTTCCGTAGTTACGAATGCCGACATTGACTTTAAACTTCAGTATATATACTACTGCCGTGAATATTCTCGCGTCTATATACAACCGTTTAGCAAATAGAGACGTTAAGGGGAAAACACTTGACTCTAACACAAATTTGCACTATAAAACCAAATATTTCAGAAACGGAAATCTAAAAATGATATTCACAAGCTTGACCTCTTCAACGACACGCCACACTACGGGTTAGTCAAGAAAAAAACATTGACCTCCACTTTATATACACAGAAGGTACGATATTATTTTTCAAAATTTTATTTCTATCTATTATCTTTATTGTCATGATTAATACACATAATTCTCATCATTACGTTTACTGCTGGATCTAGGCGTCTCTCAACGATTTCCAGAATGACCGATCTAATGAAACTTGGAAAGCGCTAAGATGAAAGTATTTTAACATACATGAATTTTTTGAATTTTAATTATGAAGCGTCACAGGCAGCCAGTTATTGAACTACGTTAGACGCCTTTAGGCAGACCGAAAAGTCTCACACCAATTAGCTTATAACACTCGATAAACTACTATCTACTTTCATTCGAAGTCTAGATCAAATGCAATTTTGTTTACACAATCATAAGCCGCAACATTAATCAATGTATCTCTATTTCTATTATCAAATCGATATCCAGGGCGTGATTAAGCCTTGGCTGGTCTGATTGGCTTAGTTGTCTGTGATGATAACCCAATGACGGTCAATTATACGAGCTGATTGAATCATAGGCAGCGTGCGATCCGCCGGCGGCTGATTGCTCGGTTTGTGTCCGGCTATTATACTTATCATTAAATATTGATTCCTACTTATGTTTTTAATGCGGAAGTTTGTATGTATGTAAACATCCAAACACTCACATTAGTGGGATTATTGATCTTGATTGATTAATATTGATTACATTAAACGTAAAAATTTTTTTGCTCTTTGGATTACATACTATGTAAGTATGTATGGTTTTTTTTTGGGTCGCGGAATCCGTATCTAAACTTTTGTCTGGAAATGAGTTTATCTGATTTGTCTCTAATAGTGTCTGAAAATGAGTTTCTAAATCCGTTTTTTAATAAACATCATTGAAAGTTAAATGAAGTGTTAAAAATAATTTTGATTTTGAAGTAGAGAACTTCGTTCTCACCGGGTGTACCACCGGTTATTGGGCTTTTTGAAGCATTGAGGTATGCGTATAATATGTTCTTGATGTATCCATTTTTAGAGTCAAACCTAAAGTCCACTTGTCGAGTCTGGAACTTCAAAAAATAATGATAAAGTTTCACAAACTTTCCTGATGTGGACGCGTAATAAAGAAATAATATTTTAGTTCACCACTCCAAATTGTATTTTACTCATCAGGTATGTCTTGGAGGCACAGGTATTTTTCTCTGTGATTTTATAATTACGTAACATAATAACACAGTAAAAATCATCGATAATTGATTCTCTCCTGGCAACTAATTATTACAGGATTATAAGTCGTTCATCAAAGCGAAGGCGGAGGCTTCTTATAATGTCTCCCTTTTTTCGGCTGATCGATATCAAACTGGGGATTTTTGCAGGTAAAGATTTTCTTTATGATTGGATCCACATCAATAGCAAATAAAATTCTTTGCTCGGAAGAGATTCGACTTATTTGAGGGAACTTTTTTGATCGCACAAAAATATTTGTGTGCCTTTCATCTCACTGCAGGCGGTATAGAGTTGGGTCCAAAATATAAACTTATAGAAGGATAAGTATGTACTTTTAGTAATGCAGGCACATGCGGGAGAAATAAAAAAAAATAGTTTCTTGTGTTTAACTCTTGCGCTGCCGCTGCGTTGCCTTGCACTTAAATTCAGTGTGCATCGCCGTTCGTCGTGTTCAAGGGTCGCTGCTGTAGTAGTGCGTAAACGCTACACTTTATGAAATAATTAAGAACTTATACACATTGATGTTGCACCCCCTAGCTATATTGAAAATAATCTTGGAATCAGAATCACTTATAGAATACAAAACCTTAAGAAAAAAAAGACTTATTTTTTGGATTCCCAAATTTCTAATAAGTGGCGAACCCAGTCGCTAGCCGCTTGCGCCGCCCGCCTCGAACTTGGTAGCTGGCAGTGACATTAAAATGGGAGATTGTTGGTATGCATTTACTCGTATCATTTTTTATTATGAAACAAGGTACATCGAGAGAATATGTATTTTTTATTTCGCTTAAAGAGTGCTTTCCTTGTGTATAGCTAAAAGGTTAAAAATCACTCAGTATAGGAGTAAATTGGCAGACGCACGGTTGTAGATAATACACTACGTAGTGCAAAATTCACTGCTGCCAATCGAAAAACTTTGCATACACGCTCCACTACCATGTGAAGTTAATCAGCTTAACTTTATATATTTCATGTCAATTTTTCACAGTCAATGAATATTCACTAATTTTGATTTTAGCTCATCGTATTACCTGTTGAAATTAAAAAAAACTATGAAATTTTTTGTTCGTTTTTTATTTTAAATTCGATATGGAATTTAAAATGAGTGCGCGGCGCAAGATTCCATCGGGCCGGCGTTTGATGCGGTGACGTCACATTCTACCAGCGTGCCGCCTAGTACGACGTGCAACCGAGGCGCAAGCGGAGCGGGACATTGGAATATGACGTCACACGCTGAACGCAGACCTCTATTTTTACGAGAATTTCAAATGCCTGTAAAATCATAACTACTTGGTCTTTTTGAATAATACAAAACTATCTATTTGTATACATACAAACTATAGCCGTCAAACTTTCAAGCAATTGTGTATACCTAGTAACATTCTCTATTCAGTTTCGCATCTGTAACGTTCCATAAGTCGTGTATTTCTACTGTCGAAACTCGTAAATAAAGGTATGGACATCTATACCGCTACGCGATGAAACGTGACGGTATGCAGAGGGGGCTCAAATATTTGTCATTTCAATTTAAAAGGAAATATTTACAATAACCAAAGTTTGAAATAATATAAATATTATTTAATTTATGGGTATTAGTGTGAAACTTAATTTCAACAAACAACATTTCACTTCGACAATATCTAACTCTGATACGTCTTCATTTTGATAATAGTTTTTATTACGGGACAAAGGGCATGAATTAAGGTGCTGCATGGTCTGATCATTATTCTGACGAAATTTTTTAATGTGTGATAAAGATACATTATTTAGGCGAAAATAATACTAAGTAATGTTAAATGATGTAATTGTATGTAATTTGGATGAATTAATCGTTTACACAATATTATATAATTGAGAATGAATTTCACTAGGATTTCAAGATCCTTCGACCAAAATTCTAGAGTTTGTTGACTCCAGAAATGTGACAGAGAAAGTCTCGGTAAAAAACTAGTTCCGATGCCGTGTTCAGCAGTATTAACCATTTTAATTTACAAGCGAGCGCGCAATGGTCAGCATTGTGATATGCCATAAAAATGGTTTGCATTTAAATGGCGGGCGTGAGCAACTGTAATTTTTCACTAAGTTGTAAGGGTAATAATTTTGTTATACGGATTTCACTAACTTGTAGATTATTTTACCGAAAAGGCAAATGTACTAATATATCTAATTTTGAAAATTGACTTTCGTTACGTGAGTTTCATGATATCGAGTTTTGTGTTTCAATATTTTATAATAATAAAACTAAAAATAACTGATTTAAAATTTCTCGAATTTGTCTGTGCATTAGGGCTCTTACCTACTCTTTTAAATCAGTTAACCTTTTTTTTTATTTGTCTTGAGGCAGTTGCGTATTAAGCCAGAAAAAGTTAATAAAACGTGGGAAACTATAACTCCATAAAATAAGTGGTAAGGAAATCAGAAGAAAGTATACAAACGATATTACGTGATTAATTGTATACATTAATAATACATATTTTCAATTATTATTGTTACATTTAAAAAAAAAATATAGGTGGACTCCGACTTTTACTGAATTTGACAAAAAGTTCAGCGCTCGTACAATCAGGTCGGTAGTATGTTTATATATGTATGTTTTGTGTGAATGATTAAAACCGCAAATCCAATGCATAGTATTGAAGCGCACAAACAGAGAGCCAGGCAGGGAAGTGAATTTATTTTATACTATAGTATTAACAAAGTCGTATAATGATCTGGCGAAGAACTGGAAATCCATCGCGCAGAATAGAGATCAAGGGGGTAATATAGAGGAGGACTTTGCTCAGCAGTGGGATAGTATAAGCAAGAAAAGAGGAAAGGAATACAATAATATTTACTCAATTTCGTGTTGATACCCCTTTCCTAACCTTGTTATGTAAACTCAATACATCTAAACGTATGCAGTCCTTCTGTATTTACTGACGCACCGGAAGCACCCACTTTGATCCACTCCTTTTGATATCCATATTGAATACAAATCCTCCTGATTGGGGAAACGAACTCGCGTTTATTTTTATCGCGGGAATAATGTTATTACTGACGTTCTAGGGCTGGGAATAATCTAGTATAAAATTTATAATATTTTTTAAAAACTACTTCTTCTTTGCCGTGTGGTTTCCAGCAGAATAGAGTATAACCACTCCAAGTCTTTTCGTGGATGTTGTAAAAGGCGATTTAGAAAATACAAGCTAACAAAACTTACAAACATCAATAAGACCTCTGTTATCCGTCTGGCCAGCGTGGAGAGTGTAGGCCAAGTCTTCTGACTGCTTTATAGCTAAGTTTGACTCTGGTTGTAATAGAGAGACCTGCGTTGGGGACTGAAAAAGACCTAATGATGAAGATGACGAACTACATCATCTTAGCGTTAGTGGTTACATCCGCAGCTGATTGCTATGAGACCAATCTGAAAGGATATCTATTCAATCAAAGAAGTCATACGGTACGGAAGTCATAACAATAAGATAGTTCTCCGATTCATTTAAGGCAGCCCTTCCCGGCCGCTCTGTTTTCAACGCGAGTATAGTTTGAAAAGCTTGGTGTTTCGTCCAGGGCAATGCTAGAAAAAGAGGCAAACCATAAACAGTGAGACAGCGCCTAAGGGCATGCTTTGCATTCTATTAAATGAAATTAGGATTATTATTAACTATCCATTGAACGAATATTAACTATTCATAGGGTGCGGAAATTTCATAAAACTTGTTCCAGGTGATACGTATTTATCAGTAAGCCTTACAAGTATGTGAAATAAATGTTTTGTATTCAACATTTTTATTACATTTGCAAGGTTTGTATCGAAATATTTTCTTTACCTTTACAATTTATGAGTACTTTATGAACGGTCGAAGTTCAGCTAAAATTTGTGCAAAAAAGCAGATTTTTGGAGGCTTATACCGACTTTGTTTTTCTAAAATTCATTTTTTTACCTAGAAACCTAGGAATAGCGAACAAGATACCTGTGAGTTCAAAAGTTTTCAAGTAAGATCAGATACAACGCCATAATTACGTACGAGCGTTTGTATGAAAAGTAAGACGGGAAGGCTGCTCTTAATACGCAATCTTAAGACCATGAAATCCTACTAGTACGGATATATCTAATATAATATATATGGTTGTCCGGGAGAGAACGCTTTGAGCGTTAAGTCTGCCAATTGTTAACAATTGTTTTAATGTGGAACAATAAAGTTATAATAAATAATATTATAATTATAATATATTAGTATAGATATTTGTTCTACTGTAATGCTGCTAAAACGACTCATCGGATTAGGATGGAATTCAGCATGTATATAGCTTAATACTAGGATTAAAACACTTTTTATCCCGGGAAATATTCGTGAGATTATCAAATACCCTTTGAAAGTATGGGCAACTCTAGCTATAATGGCTTATATCCGAGATGAGGATGGAGTTGCGGTTAAAAGCTAGTCTCGAGATAGGTACATTAGCAGGGCACCGACCGACAAACATCCCGCGAGCTTTGTTGTTTCCATTAAGAGCGATCAAACAGTGCGAATTGGCCGGGCACCTGCACTGCACTACCCGTTTTTGTGGCTCGAGGCCAAGGGAATTCGCAATTGATGGGTACAGATGTAAAACCAATATAGGTAGAAAATAGAAATCGAGAACACGAACGTGCACTAAAATTTATTAACTAGTACAATTTTCACTAGACGATGACGCTAATCGCCACATTCTGAAACTTCGATGCCCTGTATCTTTTTAATTTTTGTAAGACTTATAAAGGATATAATAAGTACAATATATATTTTTTTAAATCCATCTGATGGGCCAATTACAAATTTTCCGTCAACATGCCTATTAGCCGCCGCATCTGCACTGCCTCTTTTGTATTCCGAGGCTGCAAGAATACGTAATTTTGATCGATGCAGATGAAAAAGATATACCAATGTTACATAAATGAAACAAAACCAAAGATTTAAAATATACAGAAAGAACTTTATCTATAGCATCAATTCGAAATTGAGTGGCATTTTATCAAAACCATAAATGAAGCCGGTAGCACATAGGTGTACCAAGGGGCAAGGGGGGAATTGGAGATTAATTTCCCCTGAAATAAAGACACTGCGGATTTTATAAATCCTGGCATCAAAAAACGTGGATTTCTCAAAATATAAGTAAGTGGTCAAAGTTCTTCTTATAATTACTAAAAAATCTTAGTGTTTGTCTTGACATGGACCGACCGTCATGTCTTACTTACATCAGCCGACACCCCCCCTTACCCCCGGAAAACTAGTCTGGGTACGCCTATGCAGAAGCATATCCTGTATTTATTAGAGGAGTTAAAAGCCAACATCGCACTCCAAGCGATTGCAAACGTTTCGGAGACGGCAATTACTGGCGAGAAATTTATGCGATGCAACGTTTTATCAAGATGAATACGGAAACAAAACGTTATTATGGACTGCCTGTAATGAATTGCAGTAGTATAAGTAGACTGAGCATATTTTTATATAAATGTGACGATTTTTGGCAAATATTAAACCTAATTTTACTGAAGATAGTTGCTTATTTGATTTGAAGAGTTATCGATAGTTTCATATTTTCTTATGAACATTTTCTTTTTCTCGTTTGGGGCGGGACCTAAACACCTTCGATCCCACCGCTTGGAGAAGCTGTCCAAGCTGGGGGATCGAAGGTGTTTAGGTCCCGCCCCAAACGAAAACCTCAAAAAACCTCTGCTCAGACCCTAGACTTAATGGCAGAACGACGATCAAGGCCGCTGCAGACCTCCGAAGATGCTGAATCATATCGGCAGCTCAACAGACGTATACAAAAGTCCTTGCGACACGATATCCTCTTTTTTAATACTAAATGTATTAAGGAGACGATCGAGCAGAACAAAGGCTCCAAAGTGTTCGCAAGAGCTATGTCGGTTGGGCAAAGCCGATTGATGAAGCTGAAGACGGAGGACGGTGGCGTGGTGTCGACTAAGGAAGGGGTTCTAGCGGAGATCGAGAGGTTTTATGGACAGCTGTATATTTCCGTTTCGAAACCCCTGCGGACAAATGGCTAAAGACCCAAGAGCCAAGCTGACCCGACACTATACCGAAGATATCCCGGATATCAGCCTGTACGAGATTAGAATGGCCCTCAAACAGCTCAAAAACAAAAAGGCGCCGGGTGAGGATGCAATTACAGCACCGAAACTGTTCACCGTTGCACTGGAAGATGCCTTTAAGCTTCTGGACTGGGAAGGATTTGGTATCAACATCAATGGCGAGTATATCACTCACCTTCGATTTGCCGACGATATCGTTGTCATGACAGAATCGATGGAAGACTTAAGTACTATGCTTGGAGACCTCGAGATCGAGTCTCCCAACAAGTGGGCCTTAAAATGAACATGGACAAAACGAAAGTAATGTCGAATGTCCATGTTGCGCCTCTACTTTTTTGTGTTGGGAGCTCCACTCTCGAAGTTGTAGACCAGTAAATTTACCTGGGTCAATTGATCCAGGCAGGAAGTTCCAGCTTCGAGGAAGGGGTCTTTCGACGAATCCGACTCGGCTGGGCAGCGTTTGGGAAGCTACGCAGTGTCTTCTCGTTCAAAATACCTCAGTGCCTCAAGACGAGTGTTTAATCAATGTGTGTTACCAGTGATGACTTACGGCTCTGAAACGTGGTCCCTTACTATGGGTCTCATAAGAAGGCTTAAGGTCGTTCAGCGCGCTATGGAGAGGGCTATGCTCGGTGTTTCCCTACGTGATCGAATCAGAAATGAGGAAATTCGTAGGAGAACAAAAGTCACTGACATAGCCCAGCGGATTAGTTCGTTGAAGTGGCAGTAGGCGGGACACGTAGCGCGAAGAACCGATGGCCGATGGGGCAAAAAGGGTCTCGAATGGCGACCACGTACTGGTAAACGAAGCGTAGGAGACCCACGCACAAGGTCAGTAAAGCATGTTGATGACATGTATTGTTACGAACTTACGCAATGCGAGCTACGACGTAGCATGTTGGCAGCACGCTCATAGCACGATCGTAGCACGTTCATAGCAGTCTCGTAGCATCCTCTTAACAATCTCGTAGCCAGCTCGTTGAAAGCTTTTAGCACGCTCGTAGTGCGCTATAATCCTGCTAAGAGTGTGTAACTTACAAGGTTATGTATTTATTTTTGGGCTGCGTGGTGACAGCCGAATATTTGGGGGCAGGGCAAGTGCACCGGTCAAGCTGAAAAAAAAATTAAAAAATTGACACAGCCTTACCATATTTTTCTTTGAGGCACTTTTGACTCCCTTGTTACTTTTTTGCTATAGAAGCTAGAAGCCAAAATGGTTTGTGATCGAAACAATGATCAAAAGAATGTACTCGTACTATTGAAGCATTGAGGTAGTGTCAAGCATTTTTCTGATAATAAACTGTCTAGTAAAGTACTGGTAAAATAATATAATAACAGAGATATGACGTACCCTTTTATAAACACAATTAATATTTGTAAAAAATATTTGTCAAGCATAACATTTAAAAAAAATGTTTTAGAAAATGTTTGTGGACGTCCGGTTTCTGTGGATGTATATGCTACGATTACGACTTAATGTTTTTGTACCATTTCTTAATAGCTTCATCACGACACGAGATTGTTTTCTATTGAAAATTAGTGTCATATTCAGTGTCCTTAAATTGTAATTAACATAATAGTCAAATTCCATTTTGCAAACAACAAATACATGCGAGAAAAGTGACGTAGGTCTTTTTTTTAATTTTGTCTTCTAGATACACGTCCTTTAAGTATATTTTTTGGTCAGAGCGCGCATAGACCTACAATTATTTTTCTTATTCGTTAAGCGATTAGAGCGCGTATCCTACGCGTTTGTTCTGCGTATTATCAGATTGAACGTAAGCCCCATAACATGTTTTTAATGAGGCTTGCTATTTTGGATTTTCCAAAAGAACATAAAAATTATTTTGTGCTCTTTGACAAACTTGTAGTAGCCAAAGTAGTGATCTGTATGTGTATCGGAGACGCTCAGCACACTGATCACACCTGAACCAAGTTCGGATTAGATCGGGTTGGATCAGTGCAATCGAGGGGGGGCATATGACCTTTTTGCTGAAGGGTTTCCAGAAAGCAAACAAGCAACTATTATTATAATTTAGTAAAATTATATTTTTTAATATAAGTTGTTAAATATCAATGAAATGCATTGACATGAAAAATACCTTTTTCAGTAACAAGATGTACAAAGTGTTACCTGTTAATAATAGTCTCATTTGTAAATGGCGCCACAGCTGCTCTCGAGATTAGGACGGAATCGTTCGGCAATTAACGCGGGGTAGGGATACCCGTGATTTATTGAGGACGTCGATGGATCATAACAAACTTGAAGCTTTCAGAGCTATTACCTTGTGGCAACTGCGGGTGGTAAATGTGAAGAGTGTGGCGGAAAAGTCATATATTTGGATACATTTACACTATCTACCGACTGAGGGATAAGCCATCTTACGACATAAGTGGTGAGAAAAGTGACAAACATTAAAAATCTAAAATATTAATAAAGAAATATCATGAAAATGTAGTATATCCTCTTTTACTGTATAAAAAGGAAACTAAAATTTGACATTGTCAGCACAAGTTGACAAATAACAAACAATTATTAGAAAATTTCAAAAAAAAAAATCTAAATAGTTTTGTGAAAATGGATAATTTCATTCAAGGCCTCAAAAAAAAACTCTCCGTTGATAACCTAGTCGAAATGATGAAAGAAGGTAGTTGATCGTTTAACATTGTATTTTCCATGCCTTTTTTATGACCATTACAAACCAGTACGGTAGTGCCATCGTAAATGCGCATTTCAAATGCACACTGGCACACACACTATTCTCGAAAATTTGATTAAATTCAGAAATTAAATAACCGGCCAAGTGGGTGTCAGGCCACGCGCTCTGTTGGGTTCCGTAGTGGTGGATACCATTTTTGAGTTCACACCTGAAAGTTTAACTACTAAAATTAATGAGTACATTTTATAAGTTGGTCGACTATAACTCTTTAATTTATAAAGCCTTAGTTTCCCTTTTAATTGTGTGTTAGAATATTTTTTTACGTGTCTATCTACAATCGTTTAGCTTACAGAGGGGAGGGACACAAACACACACACACACACTCGACCTCGACAAAAATTGTAATTTAAAACCAAGTATTTCACAAACTGATCCCTATTTCAAAAAATGGTATTTACAAACTTACAATATTTTCGTAAGACCTATTCAACGTCACCCCATACTATGGATTAGTCGACAAAAAAGAAATTAATTCCCACTTTACATGCAGCTGCTTGGGAGCTACAGATTTTTTTTTCAAAATTTTATTTTTAACGCTTTGTCGGCGTTATTAATTTATGTACATACCCATGCCATATTACCAGCTTTCTAATACTAATCGCCTCTGAGTAAATCCGCGGACAGACAGAAATGGTGAAACTTCAAGGCAAACAAACAAAGAACTTGTTTTAAAATAAACTGTTTTTATTTTATTCAATGCCGTTTACAATTTTATCTCTTATGAAAATAATTTTTCTAAATATTGTTTTAGTATTAGTGCAAAATCTAAAACCTACTAGTGTTTCGGAACGACCACTGCTGGGAAGATCACGACGAAAAGCCCAGTTCAGTATTAGTCCCTACTAGGTCCCTACCCAGCCTGATAGGCTATGGTACAATTACAATACAGATTTACATTTTAAGCTATTATATTAGGTTAAATTCGTTAGAGTTGGCCATAGTTTTTTTTGAAGGATAATAAAATATTAAATGTCATTTTTCTAATGAAATGTTTATTGTTATTGTATTCTTTTATTATCAGCCTCCTGAAATTTAACAACAAAACGAGTGTTTCATAGTAAAAACTCGAAAAAAAAACCTTATTTAAGAAAGAAACAGGACTGGCCATCTATCCCGTACATATCAGGATGTAATGGCCATAGTTGTACGGGACAGACGGCCAATACTCTTCTTGCCTATTCCCTTCCCCGTGCACATATTTTCTAATGGGGTACAGTTTTCATGTACCCACAGGTTGCAAATGACACAATGAAGCCAATCTTCAATTAAGCGGGTTTCGTAATATTTTTTTACCGCAACCAGCGCAGCTATCAGTTTCATTTGTTATTTTTCAAGCTAAGTCTCACAAAGTAATGGTTCCTCTTTATTGGAACTACTAAAAGAATCTACAAAAACCTATAGGGCCATCTCTCCTTTTTCTGTCCGGGGTAGATGGCCATACTGAAATTGAAAGTTCGGAACGTAAATAGCCTTTATTTTGTGGTTAGCATACAGGTAGAAACACGTTTAGACAGTTAACACACGAAATAATAATCAACATGAAAATATATACGTTACACGATTTTATGTGAACCTACAAGAAAAATTTTGCACCACTTTATAAAAACAAAGCTTCTTTACTCACTTTTGTTTATTTTAATTCCGGAGATAACTACCGTGACTTGCTGCCAATCCCCGCCTGAAGTAAACTAACTGCAACATACCGCCATTTAGCAATTATTTTGCGAAATATTTAGATTGGCCATCTCTTCCGTACGGCCATCTCTAACGAATTTACCCTATACATTTAAAATATACAATTAAAATGTACAGTCAACTATTTCCAAGTATTTTGATCAGATGATGATAAATAGACATTTACATAAAAATACGCATTTTCAAGAGATGAAACGGCAGTATAAGATCTAGATAATGGTCACGCTACTAAATTATCTGGAATTTTACCATATAGGTGCAAGCCGAGCTCTTTTTGAAAAGCTGAGATAGACAATTTATTTTTATTTCTAATGTTAATTACTATGAATATTACAATTTTTATTATGTATATTTTGACGCACGAACATAATGGTAATATTTGTCTTTAAAAAACTCCTTTACAGACTCTCTAGCACATCATTACTATACAAATCGAAAACAATATTGGTATTTTTATGTCTGCAGCGTTACCCCATAGCAATATTTCATAGGACATAACGCTATGAAAGTAACTAAAATACCAAACGCGCTGTATCAACGTCAGTCATCTGCCAAATTCTTCTAACCGCGTAGGCCAGAGAGCTAAGTTTTCCAGCACATTTTTTAAATGGTGCCCCATTGCAGCACGGGATTAAGCATTATTCCCAAAAACGTTATGTTTTCTACCATATCTACTGCTTCCTTATAAATAAATAGTTGTGTTGGAACTTTTGCAACATTCGGTAAGCAGAAGAGATTAAGTTTATTTTTAGCATTAAATTGTTGTTGAGAACAACATACAAATATCGTCCTACCAGGACACAAAATTAAAAACCTAAATCTCGTTGTCTTTGACATCCGATTGCCGTCTCGCTCTATTTCCGTAGCTCTCTCTCTTCTCTGCCAACCTTCAATCGAGACGCACGCGTCCTACTGTTGTATCTTAATTATTATAATTTCGCATTACACAGTATCTGTGAGTATAGTGAAAGTTTAAGTATAGTGCTGCACAATAAACGGTGCTCGAAACTACGTCTTTTACTCCACCTCCCGGCAGGCTCTACCACTCAGCAGACCCTTACGATACAGTCCATTTGGGAAATACCACGTGGAGGACTAAAAGACCTCCACAATTGTTTTCCACAAACCATTCCACACTTGCGACAATGTATTATTAATCACATCAAACGTGTCAGTTTTTCTATATTCTATATATATACTGAACAAGCGAAGTATAATCAGCAAAAAGTTAACAGACTCATAATCTTATATTATATGGTAAACCATTAATATATATTAGAAATAACAAAGCACCTAAGATTAAATCCTGGGGCTCACCCATCACTCAGATCAGATTTTTCGAAATTTACATTAACTTTTTGAATCCGGGTGTTCAAGTAAGACTTAATCAATCAAGAGATTTTCTTTCATTGCATAGTGCTCAAGTTTGGATAGAAGGGTTTCGTGATCTACACGGTCAAATGCTTACAGAGGTCACAAAAGGCACAGTTGCGTTTTAACAACACTCCCGCATCGTAATTGTTTTGTAAAAGTGCAACAACTGCATCCGTTGTTGTCCGACTCTTAGTAAATCCATAACGATAATCATGGAACAGACTATTTGTTAAAAAAAAAAAAAAACTAGAAATTGGTTAAAATTAACCTTTAGAATATTTTGCTTAGTGCTGGCAGAATAGAAATGGGACAGTAATTTGATGGATCATTTTTGTCACTAGACTAAAAATAAAGAGAAAACTTTACTTAACTTCATCATATCAGGGAAAGATCCCGCGTATATGCATTTATTAAATAAAGAAGTTCAAAAAGGCGCAATTACTTATATAATATTACAAAGGATACTGAAACGCACAAATCATCAGTTTTTTTAGTATTTAAACTTTTAGAAGTATCAAGTATTAACTATGGAATCCTAGAAAAGGGGTTATTGGCAGTACCCAAAACCGCAGGACACAATAAAGAATATTTCTTATATTAAAGGAGGTCTCGCAGGATCGTAGCAGGTGAAGGCTCTAGCTGTATCTGTTACCAAATAAACTGTCAAAAATAATTTATCTATCTTTTTATCACTTGAAAATTGTATTTTTTTTTTCAATTTCATAATAGGTATTTGTTGACGTCAGATCATTTACTTACAACTAAGTTTACTGCCGCCTCTTAAGCGCAAGTACAGAAGAAGTAACAAACTGTACTGCAGCATTTTCTCCAAACAGCGTCCACTTTCAATTATACTGATATTAAAATTGGATATATTGACTGAGAATACACTGTTATGTCATAATTATTTATATGACTTGAAATCTGTTTCCTTCTCCTTCCTCAGCTGACGTAATCGGCGATGATCAAGTAAGAGAAGAGGAAGTCCGCAGAACCCTTATGAAGGTTGACCCGAATAGTCTAGTGGACATCGATGACATGGCTAGCAAGTTAAACGAGATCTCCAGCAATAAAGCGGAGAGCAAGACCAAACAGGTATTAGACGCGGCAAAGTCGAGTCTCAGCGCCCTGCAGAATCTCGCCAAATCTGAGCAGTTAGAGCCGGAAGACCAGAAACAGGTAGTGCAAGAGCATTCACATCCGTATATCAAGGAAGACAACTTGTTCAACTTGAATGATGATTTTCGTTAGAATCTTAAATAATATTTTATTCCTATAAATTGAAAATAGGTACCATTTAACAAGATGTTTTTGTTTGAATTAAAATATTAAAGACTTATTTAGAGACAATATTATAGGTTAATAAATAGGTAGGGCAAAGATAGATTATCGATGACCTTTTTTATCAGTAATGGTCTATGGGCAGTGCAAAGTATACAATAATTAAAGGTATCAATGATTTAAGACTTTATTATATGTATAGATTATTTATATAACAGTAAAAAAATAGGTTCATGACCACGAAAGCTGTAATATCGAAATATCTGACTCAATTTAAAATCAAACGCGGTGACTCCCCGAAAAAGAAAGGTTACATTTTTATTCAAAGTAGATGAGGAATGATCCAGGGTTAAAATATAGGCAAATAGCAAATGTTAGGCTTTTACCGACTGACTTGTTGAACTAAACTTGGCACGGCCCGAGCTTAGCATAACTTTCCGATAGGAAGTAAATGTGGCATTACTGAGACGCTTTGAATCAATTTGAACAATACTACTCGAGACTAGTAACATTTAGCTTGGTACACGATGGTAGGAATATACTGCATGAGTTGACGTCAGCCAGGTGACCGGTCGTAACACCACAGCCAAGTCGATTAAATGGTTCGTGCCCTAGGAACACGAAGAATGTGGAACTAGCTACATGGAACTACTGGGAATGAAGGTTTTCTTCTTCACTTCGCAAGGTTTTCGACATCCTTGAGTGTCTATTGAAATGCAAATTATCTTTGGAGAGCAAAACCCGAAAGACGAATACGTTGATCATAAGCAGCCTGCTAGGGATGTAAGCGGGAACATACACATATATATAGGTAATAATGATGAGAGAGGAAAATGTAGTTGAACTTGTGTTTGACACTAATTTCGGCCTCCTAAACGAACGAAAATGCAGTGTTAAAATAATCTAGGTACTCACAGAGCCATGCGGGCCCTCTCCGAGGAAAGTGACAGGTCGCATGCGCCCCCGCGGGAAATCCAGCAGGGGCGCCACTCCGTTTGGGGGCTCGGCCTCTGGGAGCTTGATGGAAGTGAAGAGCCCCGGCGCGGGCCGTTCGCGGCGGCAGGCGCGTTCCTCGGGATACGTCTGCAATAAAAAAACAGGATGTCATATGACTACCACATGAATAGACCGTAAAAAATCTAGGTCTTTGGATGCCTATGCATATACCTAGATTTTATAAATAGAGCAACCCGTCTCAATTTCTCTTGGAGCGAGTCGTCGGCGCACCGTGTTAATAAATGGCCGTATGTATAGTACTTCCATCAATTGTTCCATGACGACTTCTGTGGCGTAATAGATAAATAGCTAGTCTGACACACCGGAGGTTCTGGTTTCGATCTTCGGGCACGGCAATTTGGAAAATGGCCTATTACATTTTATACACATAATACAAGTTTAAACTTTGAACTTTTTATTTATTATATCTTAATTTGTTTTTATTCTAGAAATAAACATAAAAAACGCGGAATATACGAGCTGCAACATTTTTATTTTTAATCAATTTCTAAAAAAGAGGAGATTATCAATTCGTCGCGATCTTTTTTTTTAAATATGTTCACCGATTATTCGAAAACACCAGGACCGATTTTTTTTGTGTTTGAACTGGTATACTTAAAAACAGCATAAAGTAAATATTTTAGTGGGGTCCCATACAAAAAACGTTATTTTTTATAGATAATGGTACGGAACCCATCGTGTGCGAGTCCGACTCGCACTTGGCCGGTTCTATCTTCTCGCCCACCATCACGCTAAAATATGTGAAGGTGAGTGTGATATTTTCCGGCACGTGCATCTCTTTCTGCGAATTACAAGAAGTGAAAGAAATAAGACATACGAGTACATCATAAACGCATTCCCAAGCAGAGTTGAGTCCTCTCACTATAGTTCCATTACTATGGAGTGCTAGCGGCAAGGTTGCTCAGGTTGGCGGCCGTTTGTAAACTCAGAACGTGTTGGTTTTATCGCTTTCAGATTTTCTTCATTGGAGAAGAATAACCTGAAAAACAGATCCTGGACTTAAAAGCAACACGAAAGAGAACTAAAATAAATTCTAACATGTTTTAATTTTAACAGCAATTCGAAGCTCTAACTTTTGTGTGAGAAAATAAGAACCTAAAATACTAGCTACTTCTCCAATCGCGAAGATCTCGTAAAGTCCGATCGAGGAGAGGGTGAAAATCCGAGCAACCAATTACTATTTCGACTCCCTTTATCCATTTTCATGGCTAGGCTCCATCTACTCCTTCAGATATAAAGATTTGTACATCTGTCATACAAAGATGTAATCTGTATGTTTCTGTATATTTTAAAGATCAAAATAATGTGACTGATTATGCCTGTAATAAAGTTGCCGTTTAGAGAAATTGCTGTTTAGCAAAGTTGCCCTTTATAGCGTCGACTAGGATTGCATTAAGAGGCTTCAAGTAATTATTGAGGACATACTGATCAGATTTTGTTGAAATATTACCCCGTTCATAATGTCCGATAGCAAATATTTTATATGAGCTAGTAAATAACCAGCTCTCGCCTTAATTGCTATTCCCCTCCCAAGATTGCTGGTATAATTTATACTGTGTGATGAGTAACGGGGAGGTGTGCGATATGTAGACTATTGAGGGAATACACAGCAAGGAAAGTTGATTGTTTGAGCTTTATTCCTTAAGACCATTAATTTTAGTTTTTTTTCCTGTATTATAAAAAATCATATAGTAAAACAAATCTAATGTCTGTGTAATTCTACAACGAGTATCTACTTTAGTCTAAGTATCATACAGGCAACTTTAGGCTAGTTCTAGAAATACTATCAAATTGTTTTTAACACATGTTTTTATTTGTACATTTTTCAAACTTGATCATCATCATAATAGTACTCCACTGCTGGACATAGGCCTCTCCCAAGGATTTCCAAAATGACCAATCAAGAGCGGCCTGCATCCAGCGCTTTTCAGCGACCTTGGTCAGATCATCCGACCACCTTGTGGGTGGGTGTCCTACACTTCGTTTGCCAGTACGCGGTCGCCATTCGAGAACCTTTTTGCCCAATCGGCCATCGGTTCTTCGCGCTATGTGTCCCGCCCACTGCTAAGCTAATCCGATGGGCTATGTCAATTACTTTTGTTCTACGAATTTCTTCATTTTTGATTCGATCACGTAGAGAAACACCGAGCAATGCCCTCTCCATAGCGCGCTGAGCGACCTTGAGCCTTCTTATAAGACTCATAGTAAGGGACCACGTTTCAGAGCCATAAGTCATCACTTGTAACACACATTGATTAAGCACTTTTGTTTTGAGGTATTGAGGTATTTTGGACGAGAAGACACTGCGTAGCTTCCCGAACGCTACCCAGCTGAGTCGGATTCGTCGAAAGACCTCTTCCTCGAAGCTGGAACTTCCGGCCTGGATCAATTGACCCAGGTAGATAAACTGGTCTACAACTTCGAGGGTGGAGCTCCCAACACAAACAGGCATTCAGCATTACTTTCGTTTTGTCCATGTTCATTTTAAGGCCCACTTGTTGGGAGACCCGATTTAGGTCTCCGAGCATATGTATTTAAGTCTTCCATCGATTCTACCATGACAACGATATCGTCGGCAAATCGAAGATGAGTGATATACTCGCCATTGATGTCGATGCCAAATCCTTCCCAGTCCAGAAGCTTGAAGGTATCTTCCAGTGCAACTATGAACAGTTTCGGAGATATAAAGTCGGGACTATCTTACACCTCTTTGCAGTGGAATAGCCCTCGTGCACTGCTCCTGTATTCGCACTGACACAGTGCCGTTACTGTATAAGCACTTCAATACTTCGATATACCGATAGTCAATACGGCATCGCTGGAGAGACTGAAGCACGGCCCACGTTTCGATCGAACAAAGGCTTTTTCATAGTCCATGAACCCTAAGCATAACGGCCGGATAAAATCCCTCTTCCGATTATGCGGCTGATATGATGACGATGATGACGATGATAGTACTGCTTAATTTAAACCATGTTAAACGCTCTTAATCGGTTTCTTTGGAAGTCTCTAAAGTCTTACAAAGTATAAAATAGTTATCTCCTCATAAGCTGAAAAGATCAAAACATCAGAATAAAGGGTATATCAAGCGGTATCAACAGATTTGAAAACAAACGTTCCGTAGTGATGCAGCGGTTCCGAAAAACAAATTCACCTTACAATTGAAAGCATTAGTAATAACGCTGGCACAAAAGCCGGGCCTTGTCCGTAAGCCCTACAAAGCCATAGTAAAACATTAACAAAACACCAGAGCGGGCCCGCAAGTCGCTTTGCTCATAATGCCATCCTATACTCATTTATCATTTCGCAAACGGCCGCATAATACCCCTAATGAGTAAAATCCAGGCATACCTTGGGCAATACCATTAATATTACAAACCCCGGCCTTTCCCCTTTACAGATGCGTACACTAGTACGGCATAGTTTGAACTTTGAAGGTTATTTGACCGTGAGGCGAGCCGTTATGTGGTGGCGTTACGGGCGGTACACAAATTAAAAGTTGGATTTGTCATTAGTAAGTAGAAGACTTATTTGAACCCCCTTTGTAAGTTCACACCGGCGACTGAACACTTAATGACTTGCGGTCAGGTCAAAATAACATTAGGTGGTAACTAATGTTTGTTTAGATATCTTGATACTAAGTCTTAATCTATTCTCTGTTAGGCTCGGTAAAAGTAAGTATTATAAGCAAGGTAGCATGAATTAGTTATTGCGATATGCCTAATAGTTGTATAGAAACGACTTTACAATGAAAGTGCGAAAGAAAAAGTACTTATTTCTGTATGTTTTTAAACACTTTTTTTAGGGTTCCGTTTGTTGCGAAGGATATATTAAGTATAAAAAAAAAAAACATTTTTTGTACAGCTTTTATTGTGAGGCTAAAGTACTTACCAAGACGAACGAAATAAGCCCAAACTCGAGTTCTGTCTTTTTATAGCCGAGTTCCAATTGACCACCTTCCGTCTCCGTGATCAGACCCTAGACATTGTCTATTATAAAGTGCTTGTCAAGACTAATCAAACGAGTCCTACCTAATGAGGTTATGTTGTTTAATTACTGAGTTCTGTCAAATATCTCCCGGCTCCATCATCAAAACAGCTCATTGATTTCATGATATCGTATTGTCATCCGACAAATACAAGTAAGCAAAATTTCAGCTCAATTGGTTTAGGATAACTGATTGAAAATTTAATTGCAAGATTTGATCTTCTTAAACAAACATTCATACATAGTAAAACATACAAGATAAATTGCAAGTTAAATAAAAGCTTGTAAAAAAATACACAATAAAGTTCTTAAGTATTTACTTAAATGATGGATGGATGGATGGTCCAAATAGGTTAGACAAACGTCATTTCTCACTGAAATTTGCAGGCTTTTTTTCAATCTTAATTGCCGGTTAAGTTAACACATAAATTTTATTTATGACTAAATAGAATAAGCTAGCGGGCATGCAAAGCAATCCATTATTTAATTCAGGCCCGGTGTGACACCCCTGCGGGCGGGGTGGACGCGGGACGTGTGACATATTCGCGTCGCTCCGGGGGTACTTATACCCGCTAGTGTTGTGGCTACATGCTGCCGTGTGTTACTGTAATGGAGTGCCCGCGGAAGGGAGCGGGGAGCTGCTAGGGGGGAAGAAGGGGGACATCGGCCGCCCGCTAAAATGATGCACAAAACAATATAAAACGAAGTGTATTTTTTATAGTTGTATAAAAGTTTTATTGGTACCAAAAACCATGCGCGTCTTCCACTGTTCGGATTTTCGGATTTATTACCTACGTCCTGCGCGTAAACTGAATTGGGAGATCCGACTTTGATTCCCTTTTAGATCTTAAAACGTGGTCTGGTTGGAATAAGTTCATTAAATTAAGACTTTAATATAAGGCCGAGATCCCCAAGATTCAAATTATAAAAATGAGTTCTCTCGGTGAGAATCCTCATTATCTAAGTTGGTATTTGCCTCAAACGGTCCCATTTAGTGCACTCTCATTTCGCCCGACCTACATAATGATTACTAAAGTATTTCATTTTGAGATCTCTCTGCGGTGGGCGTCGTTCTAGAACAAAAAGTAAACTTAATATCTTCGCCGAATAATATTCAACTATAGCTTTGCTTGCGTGATTAACTTGCATCATGAATAATTGCGTACCTTTCTTCTTTTATTTAGTTTTATAAATCAAATTTTGGGATAACCATCATCATCATTCCAGCCCTTACGCCCACTGCTGAGCATAGGCCTCTCTTCTTCAACGTCACGCATCTCGGTCCTGTGCTGCTCTCATCCAGGTGGGACCCGCGACTATTATTATGACGTCAACCCAGCGTATAAGCTGACGCCCGACGCTTCTCACCCATTCTGGGCCACCATTTGGTCAGTACTTTGCTGCATCTTTTCCTTGATTTTGGGATAGTAAAAAAAAGGAAACACATTTTGTTTGAAAAAAGTTGATACCTGCGTCGAATTGCTGGCCTGTAATTTGCGATCTTTGTATTCATTGCCATCTTTCTTCTTCATCTTAATATAAGCGTTCCCGGTTGCATCATCAGTTGCACTCAGTTGAGCCCGCGGTTGGCTTTTTAAGGACATTAAAACGCGTCTCATCGAGGCTACTAGTGACCCGAGGGTTGGTAGCTTTTATGCTCAGAGAAAAAGAATCTCTATTCAGCGAGGGAATGCTGCTAGCATATTGGGTACGTTGCCGTTCGGTGTGGTGCGGTGTAAACATACATTAATAAGTGTCTCTTGTAAAAACGTAAGAATTGAGAACCTCTTTTTAAAATAATAATAGCAGCTACATTTCGTGTTTAACCGACAAAACAAAATGGCAGTTATAATAATTTAGCACAACATAGCTGCTAACTTATGCATGGGAAGAAGTTACACGAACATCATAAATAGGCGTCCATGCTAAGTTGCTGAGAAATAGTTCATAATATAAGTCCGGCTTACTTTCCGCTGCATATTTTAAACGCAAGAGTGAAAGAGACAATAGAATAAAGATGCGTTCTCATTGAAACGGAATGGTAGCCATAAGTGGCACAATATCTTAAGCTTCTCATTGCATTTGTGCTTCGGAAGGCACGTTTTAAGCTGTGCATCATTCGATGACAGTCGTGAAGCGTACAAAAGTGAAACAATTTTATTAAATTTAAAAACCTGCTTTAAAATCCGAAAAAAATTGCCTATTTTAACTCGGGGTGATATACGAGTAGTTACGGTTCTAACGATACCATACACTCAAATATTTTGAAATTTCAAAGTCATGCCGAAGTAAGTAAACTACATAAAACATTACTCTCCTTTTTTGGCACAGTGTAAAAAACAACTGAAGCGAGTATGTTTTGATTTCCTATCTACGTGCGCTCGGTTCCGCTTCAGTGAGAGGGTGCATTTTCTATTGCGAGCCTTTATATAAACAACGCGATGCGAAGTTAGGTAACGTGGCGTCATCGAATAAAAAAATATGCTTTTGTTGTATTTAGAAACGGTTTCTCAAGCATTCTGGATGGTTTTCCGTAATATAAAAAAACTAAAAACAGGTAGTACATACAATTCTTCCCCAACCTCCCAAACTTCTCCAGTTGATCGCACGCATGGAATATCGTTATTCTTTTAGCCGCCTACGGCGAAGTCAATGGGAGGATTATGTGTTCAGGTTCACCGCAACGTAGATACAGCTTTTACATTCTAAGTTTTCTTTTTTCTTCCCTACCGGCATGGAAAAAAATAAAAGTATTTATTTATTTTAGAATTTTGATAATGACATAATTGAACATTTCTGTGCAGCAATACACAGGTACAGTGTAGACGACTCTTTATAACCACCATGCTCAACCGTTAATATCAGGGCTATGTTACATGCATTAAAGAGATTTAAAACTAACTTTATCCCGAAGACGAATTTGCGGGTTTAGTGAATTCATTTTGAAAAAGCGAAAATTCCTTGCTTAGCGATGTTGTGTTGGCTTTATAAATTGAAGTTGGTTGCGAGGAGAAAATGTTTGTAGAACAGATGATTGCAATGATAAACGGTATACTTAGAAAAGTATTTCTTATTGCAAAAAATTCTGTCTAGATCGATTTATATTACCTATCTGATCACGAAGACAGTTTTTTTGAGGAAATTTCGTTCATGAGTATGTTTTCATTTTGCAAGGAAAGGACAACAAACGTAGAAAAATAACGCGTTATTTGAAAAAAAAAGACAAGATATCATTCTGTATGCATAAGTGACAGGTAAATTAATATTTATTAAAAAAATATATAACAATTTAAGAATTACTGATTTCATCCTTAAGTCTTCTGCTTTCAAGCTCAAGTCTTCTAAAAAAAAATTAAGTTCAAACGTAAAGAAAAAGCCCCGCTCCAGCTTAAAAAATCCGAAATATGTACGTGGTTTTAGACTTAAAGCTACAAGACTGTATTTAGATAATGAAATCATGCTTTTCTTTTTGTAGTAGCAAAAATTAAACGCGCCATCTCAGGTGTTTGTTCATAGTGCATTAATTAAGAGCGGGAAAACCTTGAACGCTGTAGTGCACTAATTAGCTTAGTTACCTCGTGAGCCCCTTGTACCCACATGTTACGATAGCTCACATTGGTTGAGCGACAGGGAGAGTTGGATTATTTCAGGTTTCTTTTCAGCACTGATAGTAGTTTTCGATTGCTTAATCGAGATTTACACGGTGATTGTTTTTGCTCGACAGAATTTTTCATATTTGTCACCTTTTCGCAAACTGTCTAGGATAACCGAAAAATAAACTATCAAGGTTATAAAAATGGCTTAGCTAGGCTAAATTCATGAGCCTTTATGATTTACACAATAAATTGTCTTAATACGACTGATTGATCGCTTAATTGTAAAGAATCAATTATAAAACCTAGAATCACCTATTTCTGTAAATCTAAGAAGAAGTGATATCCAAATTAGTACATGAAATTTTATATTCACACCCTGAGTTGTTGGCAACAAATTGTGGGCAAAAAATTTAAAATATTATAAGAAAGTAATAATGTAAGATTTTTTTATCAATAGCATAAACGAATTCATACTCATATTTAGTACTCGCCCAATGTAGACTGCGTTACGTATTATGTACAACCTACAGTACACATGTCAACGCGGCTTTTATTTAAATTGTACCTTCACGTATTTGTTTCGTGTAAACCCACGGTTGTAAGTATGTATGAAACAGTATTTTTTTACCTAGTGGGATTACTATGAAATTGTATGTATTTATTTGTTCTTTTTAGTACAAAAGTGCACAATAGATTTTAATATGGTTAATGGTTGTTTAGGCTACATATTTGTTCTAAAAAATCACCTAAAAGATTTTTTTATGGGAAGACGTTAACTTTTGATAACTTTTCATTCAAACAAATAAGACTTGTCTAAAATTAAACCTCAAAACTCAATACTGTCAGTTTAAAAGTTATCTAAAAAAACGTATTATAATATGTTTAAAAGTTATCTCAAAAAAATATATAGTATGTTAATTCAATCCACGTTCCTCCCATCACAAAGCCCAAAACTATTTGAGGCACAACACAAGCAAGACGCAACCCTAGATAATCCTTGAGTGGGCAGCGAGCATACGTCGCCTGGAGCTCCCGTGGACCAAGAGCCGTAGACTTGCCAGACCTTACTTATTTTCTCACTCATCATTTGTATGCGATTAAGTAGTGACTATATACACTTTAACTTGTTAGAAACAGGGTTGATTTACTGGCACAGCGGCCCAACTCACTTTCCGGAAGTCAAATATAATTTTTGTAAATAGTCAGACCGATCGGACTTGCCAAACGTCTAGCCAGACACGTGTACACATTTTTTGCAGATTGTGCGTCTGGCAGGGTGTTTGGCAAGTCCAGTTGGGCTAGCTGCTTACAAAAAGTTGTAAAATAGTTGAAAGTATTAAATAAAACCAACGTGAAAGGGACATATCCGTAATACATCAAACCACGGGCTGTACTAGATCACTTTATTTTTTGATTGTAATGCCAATTTCTTTGTGCTTTTTGATTGTTATTTTAACTTAAGTATACTATAGTGATCTAGTATAGCCCGTGGTTCGATTTATTACGGGTATGTCCCTTCCACGTTGTATAAATCTGAGACTTGAGAGCTTGAGTTTGGGCCTCTTTACCACTTAATCGGTCCTGTTTTCAAACTGAGGAGTATGCGTAGACTGAAAGTACATGCTAACGCTACTGTCTTTATCGCACACAAATAATAACTGAGAAAATAAGTAAGGTGTGGCACTTCCACGGCTCTTGGCCGGCGTCATTATAAAACACGGACCGCGATGTGGATTCACTTTGAGAAATGGAGACCGGCTCCAAACACCTGGGCCCCGCAGTCCCACGCTATCTATGTAGCTCCCTCTTTTTACCGCCCGCAAAGTCACTTACATTATATTTATAACTTGAACGCTTGAAAATGTTTGCTGCATTCCCCGCCTGAAATTTACCTTTATTTTATTCCAAGAGAGCATCTGATATAAAAGATGTTTGCTAAAACTGCAAACTTTTAAAAACTAGAAAGACATTAGGCTCATAAATATTTCTACGATTTCGTTAGACTGTTCGCACTTTAATGGCAGACTTGGGCTTCGACGTGTAAGTTACTTAGTAGTTTCGTGAGTAACTTATTATTATTATTATGAGTAATTTTGAAAGTTGGGCATAAATATTGTCTCAACTGTTGATTTTTTATTGCAGAATATTGCGCAATTTGACGTTTACATGATGCATTGTTTGTCATAGTCACTGATGGAGACATTTCACAGTAAATAACGTAATATAATAGTTCAAATGGCCGGTTTCAATAAGTCTTCAAATACATCATAAGTTGTAATTTATCACATTTAACTATTTTGCTGTTAGAAACTTTTGACTGTGTAGAACACACGAGATGGTTTCAGTGCATGCGGTGGAGTAAGCACCATGATTTTATATCTAAGTAAAATTTTACTCTAGTGCAGGATAACTACAATATAACTAAATTGCAAATTTCATATTTAAAAAAATATTTCTATTTACACAATTTTCGATTATGTATTATTTACACTCGTAAAATATTTTTTTCTTTAAAATAATATGTATATTATTATAGACTAGCTGATGCCCGCGGCGATGCCCGCGTGGCTCTAATTTTTGACAAGCCTTCGGGAACCTCGTATCGGGATATAAAGTATCCTATGTCCTTCCCCGGGTCTCAAAATATATCTGCATACCATCATCTAAATCGGTTCGGTGGTTGAAGCGTGAAGAGGTAGCAGATAGACAGACAGAGTAAGGATATGGTGTTTGTCGATTTTCTGTATACTTATTGTAAGAAACTAGTTGGATTTGATATACACCTTCTTTTTGGGCTTTTTTAAGCGAGCAGAAAATATAAAAAAATTGACGTCATCGCTTGTGCTCGTAGCTTCCCGGCGATAGTGTCGAAAGTTAGACTTAAACGTTGTTTTTCCTAGTATTTTTATTCAAGTTGTATTTTTTACGAATGGCGAGGCGTGTTGGCGTGCACGAATGAATACGACTTTTCACGTTTGTGTCACAGTTTCGAGTTGTCCCTGATGAGTTTGCGGGCGACAGTTTCGCTTAAAGGTTTTTCTGCCAAACAAAATATTTGCCTTTTCCATAGCCTTGTAAAGCGCACTGAAACCTAACACGTTGGATACAGCAGATATTCCGATTCAGATCAGGATTTTATCCAAGTACCGACATATATTTAGCTCCTGTTCTGAATATACTTTGCTTTTCCCGGCGTTGTCATTTGGGTTTTTATTTCAGCTAAGAAGTGTAGAGTACCTAATCCTCGAACTTCTTAAACAAAATTAACATAATTTGTAAATTTTGAAACTAGAAAGTTATATATCACGGAATAGTATATTTTCTTGTAGATAGGTGTGTTGTCACACAGAACATAACAACAGCTATTAATAAAACAAATAAAGTAAATGAAATAGTAAGCAAGTGTACATGATCGTCGCTAGTCACAAAATGTCAAAATATTTAAAGTAAAATTCTGTTGTCACCTAAAGTAAATCACCCAACTAGCAATAGTGTCACGTGAGTGTCTCTGAGAGACTAAAGGATTTAGGCACGTTCGCCTCCCTCATTTTAGTTTACTGACGCGCACTCTCGCACACAGTAGATACTAAATTCTGGAGTTATGTACATACCTGCAACCGTAAACATAACATAATTGATTTTGAGGTGACGTCCACGTAGTGTAAAATATATAAATCCATGTAGTGTACGTGGATGTTAGTAGGTTTGAACATGCTCGGCGCTGTCCGCAGTAATAAACAAAGTTAAAGAAGCTCATTAGCAGTGATCGGAATAGGTAGAATGTTTTGGGGTCTTAAACATATGTATTATTATATACATGATAGATAGATAAATTCTTTATCTATATCTATATTCTATATACATATAATAAAATCATTCCTGATCGCTGTCTGTACATGGAAGATAAATGAGAAAACATATTGTTGGGGGCTTTTATCAACGCAATAGAACACAAAGCAATGATTTTTAGTATTTTTGTCTGTTTGTCTGTACGTTTGTGCACGCTTATCTCAGAAACGGCTGCACTGCGTCTTACTAGGCCGGTTTTATTGAAAATACTAAAATGACGGTGCTTATAAACTAAAGTCCACGCTGACGAAGTCGCGGGCAACAGCTAGTTGTACATAAAAAGCCACAATTAAAATATATAAAAAAAAACCACAATAGTACAAAGGCGGACTTATTCCTGTCATATAGTATTCTCACTCGGCGCTGTCCTTGAAAAATATACCTACGCCACGCGTGCGCTAGTGCTGCTTTTCTGATTGTAAGATGAATGAAAAAGAAGACGTTCAATAAAAATACAAGTAATGTTTTTAGATTTTTTTTAGTAGATTTTATAAAAAAAAACACAAACACACACACACACATGCATACTTATAAATTTTCTACTAGGAGAAGTACTAAGAAGTATGACTAAGAAGGCTTTATTATTAAATGTTAATGTATAAAAAAGCCTCATTCTGATAATGTGAACATACATAAAAAATCCTTTTCGGAAGGTTAAAAATAAAAATTAAGTTACACTGGCTTGTTCAATCCAGTTAGATTGAAAATGAGGCAGGACTGCTATCCCTACTTTAGACAGCACGGAACAACTCAAAATAAAAAACTTTTGGTCACCCATCCAATTTCGAAACGCTGCGGATATGGTTGATATATCAATGCGTGCGCTACCTACAGCAATCAAAATCCTACTACAAAATCTTACTTAACACATTCATTTCCGAAACGTGATATGACACTTTAAAATCCCATACATTTTTTTGCACCGTTTCAGGACGTATTGCCAAAACTAAATTTATTTTCGGATAGTGTTTCGACAATAACGGCCACAGACGTTTACGCCATCAGGCGGTTTGTCATATGAACCACTGGTATACGTGTTCATTATGCTAGTTACGCCTATAGGCGTTATCGCCGTGAGGTGATCTCATCTTATGTGTAAATAAGTATACCTAATAACAGCAACGGTCACAGCCGCTACCATTTGCAGACGTGTTGTCACTCTAAGTGAAGCTAATAATAGGTCTTTACCTATGAAATTGCCGTTCTACAGTACTGGCCATTTAAAATAAAAATAATTTTTGTTTGGCTAAGAATTCTAAATTCAAATTAATTTTATTTTAAAAACATGGAATTCTTTTTCCAAAAATAGTCATTTGTTTATTGATTAGTGTTACATTTTCATAGCGTTTTAATCTTTTTCCTCATCATGGATACGTTAAAAATTCAAGTAATTATGGAATATGAGTACAGTCGTGGCAGCAACGCAGCACAAGCAGCACGCAACATCAACGACGTTTACGGAGCTAACACTACAAACCAACGCACTACCTGTTATTGGTTTGCTCGCTTCCGTTCTGGAAATTTCGACCTGAAAAATGAACCTCGCGGTCGTCCAAAGACTTTGGTCGACAATGACGAATTAAAGGCGATTGTGGAAGCTGATGATACACAATCTACGGCTGAATTAGCAGCAGCTTTCGACGTTAGCGTCAAAACCATATCAGTCCATTTGCATCAAATTGGCAAGGTAAAAAAGCTTGACAAATGGGTGCCCCATGAACTCAATGATAGCCAGCGCGAAGTGCGCGTCGAGACGTGCCTTGCACTGCTCAACAGACACGCAAATGAAGGAATTTTGAACCGCATTGTTACCTGCGATGAAAAAACGGATTCTGTTTGATAACCGCAAGCGCTCAGCAAGTTGGTTGGATCCTGGTTTAGCACCTAAACAATGCCCTAAACGAAAACTTACCCCTAGAAAAGTGATGGTCACTGTTTGGTGGTCTAGCGCCGGTGTGATTCATTACAGCTTCTTACCAAACGAGGTGAGCATTACTGCAGATGTGTACTGTGAAGAACTGGACACTATGATGGAGAAGCTGGCACATCTCCAACCAGCATTGGTCAATCGCTCCTGTCCGCTGCTCCTGCACGACAACGCGCGACCTCATACTGCACAGCAGACGGTCTCCAAGTTGCAAGAACTGGGGTTGGAAGCTCTCCGTCATCCGCCCTACTCACCAGACCTTGCGCCTACAGACTACTACTTTTTCCAAAATTTGGATAACTTCTTGGCGGGAAAAAAATTCAATACCCGAGAGGCAGTACAAAATGCCTTTGAAGAATTTGTTGCCTCCCGTCCAGCTGATTTCTTTAAGAAGGGCATCAATAAACTGCCACTGCGTTGGCAAAGATGCGTTGATTGCACGGGTGAATACTTCGATTAATTCAAATAAAAAATACATGCAAAAAATTCGTTTAAATTTTTTCATACAAAACGGCAATTTCATAGGTAAAGACCTAAATATATATGTTTTGTGACAGCTACGTTTACAACTGGTATCGCCATTAGACGGTCTGTCGTAGGTAGTATACCCAAGTTACTTGTATTGTGACATCTATGTTCACAGATGACGTCTTGTGTACGTAATTTAGCATATTACACATAATATACTAACGCACTTTTTAGGAACTAAAAACGAGGATCACAATAAAATATTTTTTTGAATTGAAAAGAAGTTGCTCATTTTAATATATATAAATGAAGAGCTATCACGGAGAGAAAGAGGTTACCTGAGGGTTCTGTGAAGTAATTTGTCCGAATCGAATATATTTTCGTCGTCGTCGCTGTTTTCAATAACAGATTGGTTATCGATGTTCTTTAGATGTTCTTGATCAGCTTCAATAACCATTTTGCTACTACAGGACTCATCACTGAATTATTACTTTGTATACATTTGACATTGTGACAGGTTTAGCTTTAATTCGGGGAAATATTTCCAATTTGGTGTCACTGCTACTGTCGTCCGGAATTGGTTCATAATTCTTGTTGGAGCCGTACTCACCTTCTTCATCGTTGAATTGGTCGTGGTAGTTTTCTCCTTGATTAAACTCATCAAAAAGATTTGGACGCGTAGCAGAGTCACGCTTCTTACGTTTTGGTGGTACAGTAACAAAATAGACATCAAAATATTACACCTATAAACATATGAATGAAACCGTTAAAAATCAACTTTATTGATGCTTCATATAAGATAAAGCATTTAGAAAGTACTTTATGTAAATAATTATAATATATTTATAATTTCTTTTGTATAATTATTACCTTTTCATTAAACACAAAAATCACTCAGAGCCAGCGCTCCCGTAACACTCACCAACCCGAAGCGCGCGCGCCGTGACACTGACTTTGGGACGCTAAATAACAATATGCATCGTTCACGCTCACAAACGGGATGTCATATGCATAAGTGTGAGTAAGCCCGAACTTGTTTGCAGCCGTACTCTAATTAAATATTTCGTAAAAGTTGCGATATGGCACCAATGCGATAAAGAATAAACGCGTTGTGACACCTGATCACGTGACTTCTAATATTGCTATGGAAATCGGAGCGGCTACAGACGGAAAGGTTAGTTTTTGATCATCAAAATTAATCAGCCACCGGCGTATTGTCATATTGCTTGGAACTAAAATTACGGCTGTGGATGGGACGTCCGTAAATATGTTAAAATAAATTATAGGTAGGTACCAACTTAACGTAAATCTTACTAGGTAAGTCGGTGACATAATAATAACTTTTAATGATATTCTATTTCAATACTAATATATGTAAGTACTCGTAGCTAAGTACCATCACTAGTGAGTTATGTAGCTTAGAAAACCACTACCTACCTGCCTACTATTTTTTTTTATCGCGAGCGTAGGGCGTATGTAGGTAAGATAGGTCACATGTAACACTGTCTTCCACATTATCCACTTATTTATTTTTTAATCCAGGTATTTTACTTTCTGGAAAAAGGGAATTACTTACATAATAAAAACGAAACAAAAGACTTCCTAGTAGGTACCTATATAAAAACTATATTCTATGTTACAGCGTTTTGAGTTAACCTAAAAAAATGTTAGCTCTGGGTGCTTTAATGATGCATTTAAGCATCCAAAAACAGCACTATATTGTCTATGTTTTGCCATATTATCCCACGAATAAGATAATATTTTAATAAATGTTGTATTCACAAATTGCACGCTTACTGCTTACACAACACACTGCTTAAACACCGTTCGCCACTGCGGCCCAACTCCGACTGTTTGTACGCCGAGTCACGGAACAAGTGTATGCTGACCTTGGAGGCGCGTAGGTATGACTTGCGTTTCGACCGTTTGTGTGAAGATACAATACTGTATATGGCAAAACTTGGGAAACAGAGTAGTAAGAGAGACAAGAAAGAATGCAAGAGAGGGACTCACTGCGCCGACTCCATATAAACTGGGAAAAGGGAAACGGAAAAAAGGCTTATCCATGTTGTGATTTCTATGACAGTTCATGAAATAGAATCATTATACCTACTCCGATCATTGCTCATTAGGCAACATCTCTGTTGGTTTACTTCGCTAGCTGAATTATAAATTTCGTATATATATATGCGCGGACAAATCACACAGATTGAGCTAGCTCCAAAGTAAGTTCGAGACTTTTGTTATGAGATACATAACAAGGAGGAGGGAGAAGCTGGTAATTTCTAAGACTTTTCGTTGCTCAAACAGTCTTCGGTCTACGAAAGACAAAAGTCATCGCTTGAATAGTCGCACTATACCGCATGAAAACCAAACTACCAATAAACTTACAAAATGTTCCAACACCCGTAACTCATAAAATCGATTATTCACTAGAAAATTCAAATGTCAAAGCGAATCATTTTTCAAAACGGGCTGGCATCAGCCAGATATAACTGCTTTATAACCCGCCAAAAAGAAACGAGAGTGGGGAGCGGAACAGAGACGCATTTTTCAATCCATACGAAGCCAAAGCAACGGTAATCGCAACATATTACGCTATTCTGCTCGCTGGATTCAAAAAGATGGAAAAAAATTGATAGAGTCGGGTTCGGAGTAAGGGTTCCGTGTCGCATATTAGTCATTTGTTCGGAGGACATCTTCTTAAATGTTTAACTTTCATTACGTTTGTAATGGTATAAAAATGTTAATGGTTATAATGATACGGGTGCTACTTGAATTCGATAAGTACTTGATGATGCTATTTTAATTGTATAGCTTGTGTGGAAGCTTCCATACAAGCTGATTAACTTATTTTTCAAAGTTTACGATAACTTTTTCTGCAAAAATTATGTATCATTTAGTTCTTTTTTAGAAATTTTCATATGATGTATTTTAGACTATGTTATGTGAAGGAAATATATTCTGTACAGCGTCTTAGTAATGGCACGTATGTGAATATAAGCAAAGAGAAAAAAATTGCTTATTTATTAGTAATGCTCCATGTGTACTTTGAGTACGGATCCCTGCAAAACCGTACACGTGTCGCAGGGGGCAGTGCAATGGGGGACGAAGTGAATGCGATAATAAAATGATATTACCATTCCATTTCGATTGTGTTAATTTAAGGGTGTAGCGTGACGTTACTGATTCGCATATGACATGAAAATCGCAAAAAGTCTAATTTTAAAATCTGGCTTTTTAAGTAAGTGTGCAGATTTTAATAAACAACCGTACCTGTAAAGCGGCAATAGAAATACATACATCATCTGTGAAAATTTAACTGTCTAGCTATCACAGTTTATGAGATACAGTCTGGTGACAGACAGACGGACAGTAGAGTATTAGTAATAGGGTCCGTTTTTACCCTTTGGGAACGAAATCCTAAATATTTACAAAGACGTGGTTTCGGAGCGTTCTTAAAAATTGAGCGGCCACCATGCCAGGTCTGTGAAGCGGGAGTAGCACATGGGCCTGGCAAAAGCGGTAAAAGCGTTGACACCGTAAGTTTTACAGCGGCTAGGTATTGCCGCTGTAAACCACCATCACCATCTGTGAAAATTTCAACTGTCTAGCTATCACGGTTCATTAGATACAGCCTGGTGACAGACAGGTCTTAGTAATAGGGTCCCGTTTGTACTCTTTGGTTACGAAATCCTAAATATTTCCAATTTCTATGGTTTCGGAGTGTTCTTAAAAATTAGTTTTTTTTTTGGCCACCGATAGATGATAGCGATGTTCAAAAATTTTAAATTTAAATGCGGTTCTTGGCAAATTAATATTTCATAATGAGCATCAGTTCTAATTACTAAAAGTCACCGTCTAATAAAAGGCCCTATTTGGTATCGCAACCAAACAATGGAACGGAAAGCAAGTTTTAGAGCCTCTGCAGACAGAGCCTAGGGTTGCAAGACACCGCCCAACAGCCATTCTCATAAACTTAAGTCTACGCTGATGAAGTCGCGGGCAACAGCTAGTCAATAATAAAAACGTTTGACTTGGACATTGTACGGAACCCTCTCCACGCGAGTTCGATTCGCATTTGGCCGGTTTTTTTTTATTTTTTAGCATAAAATAGACACGAGATTGCGACGACGACAAAAATACTTTAGTAATCATTTTCTAATATAAAATTGATAGGGACTAGGATACCAAGTCTAACATTTTGCTAATCTGGCATTCTGCTGTGAAGTGTTAATTTACGATGGCGTTGCAACGTGCCCGGGCTAATGAATATCGTATTTCGCAAATCGCGGCGTGACGAGAATTACTATGGGATTTAGTATTGCATCAGAGTTGGTCCTATAACAAATGATAATTTTCTGATAAAGGCAAATTGTTTAATTAAAGTTTAATTTAGATTCTGTGCAACTTTTTGGAGTGCACATCTAGTACTAACTTTATTTTTATTATCAGATAACAGCAATTATACTCTTTTTCATTTAATCAGATGACACAACTTAAATACTAACGAGTTTTGTTTTGCTTCGATTCTCATAATTTATCTATATTTTTTAAATTATAGTTTATTGATATCAGTATTCTGTGGTGAAACATCAATCGCTCACCAAATAGCGCGTCGCGAATGGACATGGATCGGCCACATGCTTAGAAGGGATCTCACTCCACATTCCAAGGCAGGCACTGGAATAGACTCCTCAGGGCAAAAAGAAGCGTGGTCGACCAAAGCAGACCTGGCGACGGTCGGTAACAACGGAAATGAAGTCAATTGGGCTATCTTGGACTGAAGTAAACCGCGTTGCTTAAGACAGAACGAGATGGAGAGGTATTGTAGCGGCCCTCTGCAATCCAGGGGATAATAAGTCAAGTAAGTCAATATTAATATTACGTACCTACATAAGTTTATGAATAAATGACTTACAATTTGATAATATTTCTTCACAAACATACAGCCATCAATCTAATAACAAGTTAAAGTAAAGAAAAATATAGATATACTCTATTAGGTAATGAAATGAAAATACTTAATTCAAATTGTGTCACCTACCCCATAAATGATCGGCACAAGTACCTGGTTAAGTAATAATTTATATGGAGCGTCTTAATGAAGCAGCCAGGCAATTTATTATAAAACTTCCATAAGCTAGATGAATTGCATTAGGGACAAAAAAGAAACAAACTACCATTTTTATTACCTAGCGTTACAATCAGAAAATAGATAGACCTTTAATAGTATTTGTTTCTAAAGGTAACTTCGAAACGATATAAATAAATGAAATACCAAGCAGGTGGACCGTATGCCTGTTAGTTGAAAAAATGTATAAACATCACATTAAAAGACTATTTTTAACTTGTCCTGGCCAGGCATCAAACCTAAAAATAGCGAGTGGTGGAATATCGTGGTAACAAATAAGCACGGAGGTCGTCATAGATAGAGATATGCTCGGATGATTATGTAAACAAGGTGTTGAAAATAATTTGTATATTTAATGTAAATCCAGATTTCGCATGTTATGCAAGCAGAGCGAAAATATTTGGAAACCTAATTATAAAATTAAAGTTTGGTTTCAGAGTCTCTCCGGCGAAGTTTACAGAAACAAAAGTTAGATGTAATGGAGCGGCGGGAGATTGTGCAGCATAAGTACCTTAGTACGAGTATACCATGTAGATATATGTTGTTTTGTGTATTATTAAAAAGAAAGGTAGGCTATTCAACGCTGGTCTTGATGAAAAACAAAAAACGTAGAATGTATTAGCTGCTTCTCTTCCCGCGCAGATTATAAAAGCCGATCGAGGGACTATTTTTAATTCCTTTTTCCACCTTCTCGCCCATCGTCACGCTTAAAGTGGCCTTAGAATCTTGCGTCCCTCGGATCTGTCTGCTTAGAGCCGTAAAACAAAAAAAAACAAAATGCTATGTCTACCCCAACAGGGACGAGGACGTGATAGTGCACTAGAATAATAGAAATTAATTAAAACTGCAAGTATAGACGACCTCTGTGGCGTAGTGGTCACCATGCTAGTCCGCCACGCAGAGGTTCCGGGTTCGATCCCTGGTCAAGGCAACTTGGAAAATGGCCTTTTTCAAATTGTCCTGGGTCTTGGATGTTTATCTATATATGTATTTTTTATAAAATATAGTATCGTTGAGTTAGTATCCCATAACGCAAGTCTTGAACTTACCTTGGGGCTAGCTCAATCTGTGTGATTTGTCCGTATAGAAAAAAAAAGACGTCAAACTAACAGTAAGATATATGTAACACACCCTCTTTATCACCACAGGTGCAAAGGGTGCACTTCGTTCATTTAAACGTGCTCATGTACTAGTTACACGTCACAATAAGGATGTGGACGAAAACATTTTTTGGCACATTAGATAGATTATTTAAAAGTATGGAATGCTTTTTTTTCCAATTAAAAAATAATGACAAAAATACAGAGCAATTAAATATCGTGTGTCGTCATAATCAGCAACGATTTTAAACCAAAGGTGGCGTGAATCACCCTCACTCCGAAACTTCGAAACGCTGTATTTTTGTGAATTTTTAATACCTATTTTGCAAAATGAAAAAATTTGGTCCTTTCTTTTTCGATAATCTAGTAGACTGACTAAATTAAATATTATATTTTTTATTTAGTTTGATATCAATTTTTATGTTTTTTATCCAGTCCACATCCCTAGTATTTCCGTGTTCAATTCAATTCAAAATTCTATTCTGAAAGACAAGTTTTAATCCTGCCATCAAACTAAACCTACAAACAATCTGAACAGTGTCTATTTTTATCAAAGGTGCACTGCGAATTACTCTGCGAACTGAACGTCATATTATAATTGATTGATGCACTATGCACTTCGGTTCAAAATTAATCGGTTCAATTGGTGTTTACGGTTTCAATCAATCTTCCTTCCCAAAGCTATTCTGCTAGTAGACTAAAGCAAGATACGTGTCATCTAGAATTAATATTCGCACATACTGGATCCATGTAGATATTATCATTACAGGGACGATAGACTTTCCCATAGAGTACTATAATATAACTGAAATAGAGAGCTATCTCGCGTAACTTTTGTGACAACAATTTAAGCTGCAAACCTGCAAATGTAGTGTCATCTATTAATGTTCTTCCAAAATAAAATAAAGTTCAAATATTAAATTTATTTGCAATGAGATGTGATTTGAACCTGAGATTCCTGAGATCTCTGTAAATTTGAGTCTATTGCGTTAACCACTACACCATTCAGGCTTGGTACTGGACATGCGAAATTATGGCTTATAAAGTTAACACTAAATGAATAGAAAAACTAATAAAAAGACTTTGAATTTTTAGCCATTGTGGGGAATTGAACCTGAGGTCTTCTAATTAGTTTGAGATGTCCAATCCGTTACACCATTCAGGATTCGTACTGCGTGCTCGAAATTATTGGTAACTATACCATAAAACGGTAGAATGAGAAAGCATGTAGTACGACATCTATATAAATTCTATAAACCATTAACTAAAAGTGATTTTGATATTTAGTCCGGGATAAGATTAATAGATAACGTCGTTCAAAACGAAAAATTCGCAGTGTATGGGACTTTTACCCCCATGGACTTTCCTCAGTGTACACGTCACGTCAAAATAGTTTCTCTTAGGATATTGAGCAGGTCGGAATTTCGCAAGCAGCCTAAACAGAACGGTGTCAGCTAAACCAAACCCCCTCTAATTTTGTTAACCGCAAGTGTGCTACAAACTCCCCTGAACGCGCTTCTAGTTACACAATGATTTATAAACTTAAATGAGGTGACGTGGTTAACTTCAGTATATTTTTTTAGACATAACATCTAAAAATTGTAATAATTTAAAATTTTAAGGGTAGATTCAGTCTTTAACTCAATAAATTTCTCCACGGAGCATATATCGAAATACGAAAAATATCAGCTGATAGGTCAACTTGTAAACTTGTAAAAAACTTTTCAAATTTCGATATATGTTCCTTGAGGAAAGTTGTTCAGTAATATAGGTTGAATTCAGCCTTAAAATAGTTTCAGTATATTTTGTTGGTTATCGTAAAATTTTATTTAATCTTTTCTTTCGAACCTCGATTATTTTATTGAGTGGTACCGTCAGCAAAGGAGGTTTTGAATAAATGGAACCACTTCAATTTTATTCACCACAGGTGGCCCAGGAACGGCGCCGGACAAGCTTATATTTTTTATTTAACACTCCATGAACGATATACATTCCATTGCTTGAACTTCAATGCAGGCTCAAAATCCGTTTGTTTATAAATTTTATGAATTTATCAATATCAGGTGGAATAGATAAATCTAGAACATAACTGGTGTCGTCTAAATCATAGACCTAGAAATTGTCTAAACAGACTTTTCTGTAAACCTATCATTGAAGCGCGCATTCTTTCTGTTCTCAGGTTAGCGACTCACTGTTTAAAAAAAATGGCACTAATGCGAGCGCGGCGAATTCGCACCATTTTGGGTATCTATTTAGTTCCTTTAGATTGGACATATAGTTTTGGAAAGTTAATATATAGTTAAAGACATATCTTTGTAATGGTTGCGCTGCAAACTTACTACAAAACATTTTATGAAGTTACGATTGAAGTTATAACTTAAATGATATATACTAGTATTCTTTCAATCTTTTCACGGCTCCACACACACATCTAAAAACAATTAGGCACTTATACCATTTACCCAAACTTTAATTCATTAGCAGCCCCGGGAAACACTATTTGATCCCTCGTCTCCACGCAAATTAATATACCTAATAATCAGTGGAGCATTTTCGCCCGGGGCAATTAGTTCACAGGCCAAATAACATAATCCCGGTACACATAAGTCGGCAAATAGAAGGAAATCATTGCTGACAAACTATTAAAGTAGATGACGCAAGGGGACACCTTAATATTCATCATCACAATAAAAGTAATGTGGATTTATTCTGCAATTTTTTTAATGCTTTGAGGAAACGATTTTACGTCAAGAATTGTTTCAAAATCTTTCGAATTATCTTTAGTAACAATATGTATAAAATTTGAAATTTGTTGTAAGTAAATATGATTTCTATTCTATTCCGGAATATAAGATAACGTCTGAGTGAACTCTAAGAGTAACATCTGAGTGAACTCTATAAATATAGTAATAGCTTTACATGTAAATCTTATCGGAGAAATGCTCTATACATTAGTGTAAACTTAATCAAAATCGGCCCAGGAAGCGTTTATCGGCATGGACAGACATACAGGCATATGCCAGAAGCCTTCGTTTTATAATAAGTATGGACTAAAATTAGGCTAAAGGTATATTTTTATCTAGTGTTTTACAGTAATGTTACAAACTTATATCAACATATAAAATTTTCATATCTTTAAAAAAAAAAATTAAAGGGACAAGATCAAACTTGGTCATAAAGCGCATCTCCTTGTCTTTTGATATTGCGTTCCTTCTGTAATCTGCCACTGCTGCACACTTTGGGTTGTCTAAATAAATTAATGATCAATGTGTACAGAAGCCACAAACCCAACATTTGCTGGCTGCGGCGGCCGCTTGCTTCCGAATATCAACAATAGCTTTGAGCAGCCGCCCGGAAGATACTACTTGACTTAACGCACTAAATCGATACACAAGACAGTTACAAATCAATCAAGATACAGTTGGTTTTGGAACATTTTGCAAAATTCCACTAAGCAGGAGGGTATTTACATAACTATTAACTTCAAACATGCTCAGAGAAGAAAAAAAATGTACTGCGTGGTGTCTCCTTTCGTCTCGCACAGGAGTCAGACGCGACTAAGCGCTCTAAACAGATGAGCGATATGAGCCCGTAAAACGTAAAGGTTTTTTTATTGCTTAAAGACCAGCTTTGAATACTTAAAAGTGTATTTATTTATAACATCAATCAATACATATAATAAAATCATAACCGATCGCTGTCTGTACATAGAAGATAAATGAGAAACAATATTGTCAACGCAATGTGGCTTTTATCAACGCAGTAGAACACAAAATAATTATTTTTAGAATTTTTGTCTGTTTGTCTGTGCGTTTGTGCACGCTAATCTCAGAAACGGCTGCACCGATTCGGTTGCGGTTTTCACTAATGTATTTTGATAAGCCTCATTTTACATTTAGTGTTTGTTTCAACTAAATTTGTTCATAAATTAAAAAGTTATATCAATTAAAAAAAATCAGGTCATCAATTTTTGTTTGAAAAATTGCTATAAAATAACTTTTCCGTTACATTGGCTAAAACTTGTGTTATAAAATGATGATTGAAAGTTAATATAAAGTTAATAAAACCTGCCAAGTGCGAGTCGGACTCGCGTATGAAGGGTTTCGTACCATTATGAATAAAAATCACTTTTGTTGTATGGGAGCCCCTCTTAAATATTCATTTTATTTAGTTTTTGGTGTTATAGCAGCAACAAATATACATCATCAGTGAAATTTTGACTGTCTATTACGCTTCATGAGATACAGCCTGGTGACAGACAGAAGGACAGAAGGATAGTTAAGTCTTAGTATTAGGACCCCGTTTTTACCCTTTGCGTACGGAACCCTAAAATTGACAATTTCGGTAAATTTAGAGCATTCTTACAAAATTATTTTTTTTTGGTCACCGATAGATGTCGCTGTTCAAAAATTCAAAAATTTAAATTTACAATTTTAAAATTTAAGTGCTTCTCTGGGCCTCTGCAGACAGAGCCGAGGGCGGCAAGACCTAACGACGCCCTACCGCCATTCTTAGCGTGATTGTGGGCGGGATAATGAAAAAAGGAATCAAAATTGGTAGTGACAGGATAGGTTCCTAGCTGCTGATCACATTTCCGCCCATTCACTTGATCGGCTTTTACGATCTGCGTGGAAAGAGTTAGATATTCATTTTTTCTGTTCTCCTAAACCATCATGGAGACAAAAGCGCGGTGAGTGCCGCGCTGCCTGGTACTCCTTGACTACGAGACAGATTAGGTTAGGTTAGGTTAGGTTCCCACCCTGACGGACTGCCCAGCCTGGGTGGAAGACCGCGCTGAACTGTGCACGGTAGTGGGGGACGGCCGACCTTCCACTGTCGACTGTGGTCCGTCACATGAATGTCGTGGAGAGCAGTGCAGGCCTTTGCGGAGAGCGTCATGCTCTGCAAAGAGGTGGCGGAGAGAGACAGGGAGGCAACAACCGATCTGGCCATCCATCCCCGGCGTACAGGGCGCAGGAGGCGGGCTTTTGACCTGCAACTGACGCCTCCATAACGTGGGCCAATCGGGCGATGGAAACTGGATTTCGCTAAACAAATACGGTCCTCCGAGTTGAAAGCGCGTTTGTGCCAACACGCGCCTTTACCCTAACGGGTACAATTTTTCTTGATTCGTTTCCTCACGTTAAAAAAGGTAAGTTTAGGTTCCACCCAACTTCCCGTGGGTGGACGAAACGGCAGGTCTTCTCAACATGAAAAAAAAGTTACGTAAGGTTTGGTTAGGTTATGGGCTTTTGGAGCACCCATGCCAACATCATTTAGGACAACAGTCCTAAATGATATTGGCATGGTCCTAAACGCAGATGCTCATAGAAAGAGGCCACATAACAATGTGGCCTCTTTCCATGAGCATCTGCGTTCCATGGTAATACGCGTAATACACTGACGACATCCCAGTTGCCGGCCAGGCTCAGTTGGCACTCTTCGCCGACGACACGGCGCTTTTTGCAGTTAGTTTGAACTCAAAGTACGCCTCCAGACAGTCCTAGGCGCCCTGCTTCTTAGTGAACGTCAACAAGAAGCAGGCATTGCTTTTTCAAAACATCCGTTTCCTGCCACCCTTAAAGCTCTTTGGGGAAGATGTGCCGAGGTACTCGCACGTCAATTATCTGGGAGTACCTGAAGTTCGGCAGATGCCTCAGCTTGAAAGCCCACATCGATAACAAAAGTGACCCGGTAGAAGCTCTACCCAGTACTTTTCTTTTGGCTCGGGATGAAGTCGCACTTAAGAAAACCTATGTTTTAAGGGCCGATGGGGCTTCGCATTACTTGAGGAACGCCGTCATCCATTGGGACTTAAAGTAGAAATGCTTATTTCTCTACTTTTATCTCCCGCCTAGCGAAGGACATGTATGACAAGACTTACCGTTGCACCGCCACATAAGGAGGGCGGGGCAGATGATACCAAAGTAGTACCTTTAGGCGCTGGCAGCACTCCGCTAAAGACAGCTAAAACATAGCTGTGGGGGCTTCTGCCGAATGACGGAGGGTAAATGAAGTACTAACAAAGTCACTGCCTATTGTGTAAGTATTCTGTTTTTGAGCAGTACCGGATCTTGAATTTGGGGGGGTGGGAGGAAAAATATGTGAATATGCGGCCCCTGTTAGTTTTGCTACCTACTTGATTACTTTCTAAACAACAAGTCGAGTCTCGGTCCGTCCTGACCATAAGGTTTCATTTTGCAGGCCCCTAATGACTAGACGCCTCCCCATTCCGTAACGGTAGCATGGGAGGGATGTATATATTCGACGATTTTGCCGCCAAGAGCAGTTCCTTTTAGTACTTAAACTAAATCGCTGTCTGTACATGGAAGATCAATGAGAAAAAAATGTTGTTGGAGGCTTTTATCAACGCAATAAATTTTTGTTCGAAAAATTGATTTTAAAGTAACTAATGCAATCTATTGGCTAAAACTTTTGTTAATCGTTATATAAAATTATGATTGATTGACTCGCGTACAAAGGGTTCCGTGCCATAATCCATAAAAATCATGTTTGTTGTATGGGAGCCCTACTTAAATACTGTTTTAGTATGTGATGTTATGTATAGCGGCAATACAAATACATAAATATCTGTGAAAATTTAACTGTCTAGCTATCACAGTTTATGAGATACAGCCTGGTGACAGACAGACGGACAGTAGAATCTTAGTAATATATAGGTCCGTTTTTACCCTTTGGGTACGAAATCCTAAATATTTACAAATTCGTGGTTTCGGAGCGTTCTTAAAAATTAAGCGGCCACCATGCCAGGTCTGTGAAGCGGGAGTAGCACATGGGCCTGACAAAAGCGGTAAAAGCGTTAACACCGTAAGTTTTACAGCGGCTAGGTATTGCCGCTGTAAACCACCATCACCATCTGTGAAAATTTCAACTGTCTAGCTATCACGGTTCATGAGATACAGTCTGGTGACAGACAGGTCTTAGTAATAGGGTCCCGTTTTTACCCTTTGGGTACGGAATCCTAAATATTAACAATTTCTATGGTTTCGGAGTGTTCTTAAAAATTTGTTTTTTTTTGGCCACCGATAGATGATAGCACAGTTCAAAATTTTTTAATTTAAATTCGGTTCTGGGCATATTAACATTTCATAATGAGCATCAGTTTTAACTACTTAAAGTCACCGTCTTATTGCACTATGAACCCTATCGGGTATCGCAACCCAAAAGTGAACGGAAAGCGAGTTTTAGATCCTCTGCAGACAGAGCCTAGGGTTGCAAGACGCCGCCCAACAGCCATTCTCATAAACCAAAGTCCACGCTGACGAAGTCGCGGGCAACAGCTAGTATTCAATATTTTTGTATGTATATTGTATATTTATATATATTAATAGAGCCATAAGCTATAATTTCTAAAGCAATTTCTTCCTGTCGACCTTAAGGAAAATTAAACACATAGTAAAGTTGAACAGGACAAATAAATTCAGTTTTCATTGCACTTATATCCGACTTTCACGGAATTAATCCAACGGATAAATTCGAGTAGAATAAGTTAAAGAACTGAAAATGAATTTTGGGTTGATTTTGTGTTATCTTAAACGAAAAATTTTTATGCAATGATTGAAACAACCAAAATAAGTTTACACTTACCTAAGAATGTTAATCTATCTTTTCCTCTGCAATCGTAGCGCATTCCCGTTGGGTCTTTCGGATAGATAAAATGCATTTCAGTTGTCACTCAAGGATGTCGAAGACCTTGTGAAGTAAAAAAGAAATGGCTGAAACCATCGGCCGCTTGCCTGACGTCAACACTCTTTTTGAATGCATTTTTGCGTAAAAGTTTCGTAATAAATTTTAATACTGCAGCATTTTAATAGTTCTATTTTCCTTAATTTCAAAATAGGTACGCCTCTACTTTTATTCACATCATATATCTCAAATATTAATTTCAATTTAAAACATTTGGAGAATTCAGTCTGTCAGGATTATGAGCGGCTGATCAGGCGGTGTGGTTGGCATTATTGGAGAAATTCCTTTTTAATGAAATTAAAACGGCGCGGCGTTGAGGTGGACTCGCGGCGGTGAGCCTGGGCGGATCCAGGCAGAGGGCTTAACTGAACAAGCCCTAAATAATCGATTTCCACCCACGCCTTGAATAGATAGTATTACATTACTGCAGAGGCCAGGAAGTTAGGCATTGCCGGACGAGTGGTTGAAAATAAATATAAGTCCGGCAATCCCATTCCCGCCGAGCTATGTATAGTGTTTTTCTCAATAAATGTGAGAAAATAATTAAAGAAACAACTAACTAAGCAAATATTTACCAAAAACAATTAATGGTTTACTCCAAAGAGTATAATAACCACTACGTGCTTTACTGAAAAAAATCTGCTTTCCCGCGTTTTTTAGTGCAAAAGAAACATAGCCCATACAGCCCAGTCATACCTCTTTTCGCAAAAAAAAAAATAATACAGTAGATTATTGGTTGTTTTCCTTGCAACGAAAATTAGGCGTATTTTCGTGTCATTTAATACCAAAACTTAAAAAAAAGTTGTTAAAATTTTTATGATGTGGTAGCAATTCGCTATATAACCAGTGATGGAATTAAACGCTCAATGTCTTTGCCAAAAGTAAAAACATAACTTTTATCTGAAACGTGAGTGTCACTGTCTTGGTATTCTGAATACACTTCTTGTCTTCTTGTTTTGAGCAGCGGTCAGGAATGACTTTTCATACTACTTTCCTGGCCTAGGACGGTAAAATAATGCGTAAGCCAAAAATTGAAAACTTCGTGTCTCCCCAATAATAAAATATTTTGTCCGAGGCGGATTCACCAGGGTTGAGTAGACTGGAACCAAGGGCGGCAGATTTCAAGCACATTAGTGGCAAACTGGCACTTCCACCATGTAGTGACATTTATAAGTCAATACAGACGGATCAAGTAGAGTTTAAGTACCTTTTAAAGAGAATTCGATTTCCGTTGAGGGTGCGTATGTTTACAGAAAACCCTTGGCCCTCCGAAACCAAAACTCTGGATCTGCCTTCGGTGTAAGTTCCCGGGAATATGCCCGGCTCGCAAACTCAGTTATTGCGAGATTGTTTCCAACATTGGACCGTGAAATAGAGGTTAAATATAACATAGGTACTCCTAAATTAATTAAATTAGTATAAGAAATATTGGATTACGATAATGGTTTTTTCTTGTTATTATGAGTAAAAATAGTTAGTTTTGCATTAAAAATGTACAATGTGATTATAATAAGAATAGAATAAGACGGACCGTTTGCTAACTTCAGACGCTTATGTACCGTTTGCTAAAAAAAAAGATTAAAAAGATATGATCGATATCCCAAGCTGGATTTCCATGCTGGTCCGGAAAAACCGTCCGACATGTGCTATATTATATTAGGAGGCACGCGCGCGATACCGGACGAAACCTGCTCTGTAAAAAAATAAAGTATTTTACAGTGTTAAAGTGAACACCTATACCAAAAAAGCGTGTCAAAAGAAAGCTTATAAGTCAAGTGAAGTGATAAGCAATCAATCAATATTGTGAACATTGTGTATTTAAGTAAATCGACAAAATTATTTGTGAACTCAAACCAATAAAGGCAATTACGGTGACATCATCGAACTGTCCGAGGGAGTATTGCCATCCTTTTCTCACACATTGACCCGCAAACCGCAAGTATATATCCATCACGCTCACACATAGACCACACGATCTACCTACATAGAAACACAATCATGCCTTGCCCGGCCTGCAACCAGAAGATAACGCACGCAGGAGAAATGTTAAGATGTGTTAGCTGTTAAAACACATATCACTATCAATGTCTCAACATCACAACCGCATATTTTATGTCAAACAGGAATGAGCTTAAAAACTCATTTCGGTGTCCGTCATGTAATAATGTTACTCGCAGGAAAAATGATTACACGCCTATTAGACCTACAGCTAATACTCTTAACGACACTACTATGTCCGTTGACGATATACTATAAGATAACGATAGTTTGCTAGGCAATACCTATAAAGACGGCCAGGAAACAGTCCAATTATACAACCCTGGCTCAAATACAAATAATGCAATAACACCCGCAAAAGACTTAATTACATACGACAAGTTTAGTGAATCACTATGAAAAACTAGATAGCACAAAAACATTCCTTTTAAACAGGCTTACAAGTACAATTACATCGCAGATAGACACCGCAATAAACATTCTAAAACACGAATTTCAACAAAATTTAGATACCCTATTTTCCAAACAAAAAGACACTGACCAAGAAATACAATTAGTGAAGGAAAAGTTGAAGGAACTAAAATCTGAAAACCAGGCTTTGCGATGCGAATTAGAAACCCTAAAAAATAGAAGTGACACGTCCATTCACCCTATTCCTACTTCAAAAATACAGGACACAGACATAGATAAAAATTTGTAATATATGGCCTAAAAGAACACCAAAATGAAAATGACGAACATTTATATCGACAAATTATTGCTATATTTAATGACATACTACATATTAATCTAACGGGTTTTATAGAAGATATAACACGTGTGGCGACCTCTACGGCCACTATGAAGAACTACAATCAAGAGACAACCGACAATATAGTTCACAAGAAGCATATGAGATGGCGCCAGCAGTATCCTACATCTCGATCTCAGAGTTCGCCCGATTTGCTGCATATATACAACTTCCGACGATACACCATCGGAGCCGCGGTTCCCCAGGCGCAATAACATGCCTGGCGGGAAGATCTTGCCTTTGTGGCGGTCGAGCATATCACCTCGCTCCTGCTACAGTGGTGACCCCGACGTGATTGAAGCAACCTTCTCCATCATCAGCAGCCAAGCAGCCTTCTTCAGCATCGTTGAACTCTGTCGTCATTGTTCCTCTCTCTCACTCAATATTGGTCAGCAGCAGTCTCACAGCAAGCCAGCGCAACGGGTCAATCTTCAGGTCCATCGCAGCTGACTCACCGAGCTTCCTGGTCCTGATAACAAGCACCCACAACTCACTCGACGACTTCAGCGACCGGCGCATCCCCCGTAGCATCGCACCCTGGATCTGAGGCATCTACTCTCCAGCGTGGCACTCCGGCTGGACATCATTTCGGCGCCAACAAAGTCGACAACGCTCTACACAGTCTCGACTCACCGCAGACTACGAGCACGCTCAGCACGGTCTCGACTCACCGCAGGCCATGAGCAAGCAAATTCACTTCCGACTCACTGGAAGGCTCCCGACTCACTGGGACAAGAATCATCTGGCACTTGCAAGCTACGACATGAAGCACAGACTGCACTTGAAAAAGCTATCAGACCTTCAGTCTTGGGAGGGAGTCCTGTGGCGACCTCTACGGCCACTATGAAGAACTACAATCAAGAGACAACCGACAATATAGTTCACAAGAAGCATATGAGATGGCGCCAGCAGTATCCTACATCTCGATCTCAGAGTTCGCCCGATTCGCTGCATATATACAACTTCCGACGATACACCGTCGGAGCCGCGGTTCCCCAGGCGCAATAACATGCCTGGCGGGAAGATCTTCCCTTTGTGGCGGTCGAGCATATCACCTCGCTCCTGCTACACATGTATTGGGAAAAAAGGTTTTAAACGACCGATAATTGTCGAATTGACCAGCAAAAGAATGACTAAACATATATTGCAAAACAAAACGTATTTCAAGACATCCGGTATTAGTGTGTCACCGGTTTTAGACGGAAAATTGTTACAGGAAAGACGGCTGTTACTAGAGGCAATGCTAGCGGCTAGAACAGATGGGAAATATGCCATCGTGCGTGATAATAAGTTATTTGTAAATGGTAGGCAGGAATACTCAGCACGACCACTATCATCACACCAGGAATATAATGAATCTCGCCACTTAACACTAGCCTATACATACCTATTCCGATATCACACACTAACCGCACACTCTCAAATGCCCCCCGCCTGAGTCAGGAACAAGCAGAAAATCAAACACGTACATCGAACGAACACTACCACAACAGAAACTCACCCCATACATTTCGTCACCCAATTTAAAATATTATTTCAAAATATGCAAAGCCTCAAAAACAAACCACATATACTGGAAAGCTTCATCGAAACAAAACATTTTCAAGCAATATGCCTAACAGAGACGTGGATAGGAGTTCACCAAGCAAATCTCATACAAATTTAAGGTTACAAATTTGCAGTATAGGCAATCATAGTATAGGCAGAAGCATGAAGGGGGAGGCGTGGCGATTCTGATACCGGACTCCGCTCAATACAAACTAAGACAAGATATTGCTGACTTATCTACGGAATTTGTAATTGAGTGCTGTGCATTAGAATTACCTGACTTCAATACACTTATAATTAACATTTATAGACCGGGCCGTGAGATCGAGTAGTTTTTCACATTTTTATATAATTTGCTTAGTAAAATTAGGAAACAGGAACTAAACAAACACATAATAGGCGGAGACTTTAACATACATAGGATTCCGGAAACAAACGAATATAAACGTCTTTACCACACCACGTCCTCAAATTTCCATCAATTAATACATGTACCTACAAGAGTAACTAAGAAATAGAGCTCATGCATTGATTTTATTCTTACGAATTCAAAAACAACCGAAAATACAACAGTAGAAGAAAACGGTATATCGGGCCACAGGAGTATAATTTATAGCTGTAATAAAGTGTCGAACGTAAAATATAAAAACACGACATTATACATATATATGCGAATATTTAACGAAAAAAATATAAATAACTTTAAACTTGAAGTTCAACAAATCAACTGGGGAAAAATAATAAAAATTGAAAATGACATAAATTAAAATTATAATGCTTTCCATAAAGTACTCATAGACACCTTAGACAAACATATACCAAAAAAACGAATTAAATGCACTTCAAAAAAAAGAAAAACATGGCTTACTGTAGGCTAAAAAAGTCGTGTAAACATAAACGTTTGCTAAAAATACTCGCCAATCAATCAAATAATCAGATTCTAAAAAATCATTGCAAAAAGTACGGAAAAATTCTTAAGAAATGCGTTTAAAAATCCAACAAAATCGGGTACTCAAACGAAATGAAAAAATCTAAAAATAAAACAAAAACAATGTGGAAAATCATAAAAAACATTACAGATAATCACATCCGCGACACTAAAAACATAACCCTAAAAATTAATAGTACGGAAATAAACTGTCCGCACTCAATAGCCAGTACATTCAACGAGTATTTTGCGTCGATAGGTGAACAAAGAAAATACCTGTTACGTAATAACGCGGACAGCACAGGGGCGCAAGCGCCGCCTGGCAACAGTGGAAACTCAGTAGGTGCGCGTGCGCCACGGCCGGCACACTGCGTCGCTAACACGATGTATCTCTCATACGTAGATGAACGCGAAGTTTACAATATAATCAAAAAATTAAAAAATAAACATAGTTTTGGGCACGATAAATTACCTCCGACACTTATAAAGCAATGTGCAAATGAATTGACACCGCCCCTGGTAAAACTGATAAATCAATCATTTGACGAAGGAAAATTTCCGAAAAAAAAAATTAAAAATTTCAACAGTAATACCGATCTTTAAAAAAGGAGATCCAAATGATCCCGCAAATTTTACACCAATTTCAATCCCATCGACAATATCAAAAATTTTTGAACAAGCAATGACATTTAGATTAAATAATTTTTTCAATAAATATCGCATCTTTGATGAAAATCAATTCGGGTTTAGAAAACAACGGTCGTCTGACCTCGCCGTCTACCATTATACACAAAAAGTGCTGACCCACATAAATAATAGAAAATACGGTGTCGGGCTTCTCCTGGACATGACAAAAGCCTATGACAAAGTCTGTCACAAAATTCTTTTGGATAGGTTACACGACGTAGGGATACGTGGTCAAGCGCACAAATGGCTAAGCTCATATATAAAGGACCGGAAACAATTTGTACAAATTGAATTCAATAATAAAGATACAAATGAACTGGAGCTAATTAAATCTACTCATCGAATAACAAATAGTTCAATACCACAAGGAAGCGTGCTTGTGTATTGTTTCTCGTATACATTAACAACCTGCCCCGACTATTCCCGGATGAAAAGAGCCTATGCGTTATGTATGCGGACGATGTCTCATTGTTGTTTCAGAGCAAAAATTCAAGCGAAGCATGCGCTGTGCTTAATGACACGGTAAATACACTGAGAGCATTTCTAGACTCACAAAACCTAGAAATAAATTAAAAAAAAACTAAAATTATTCAATTTAGACCACCACAAAAAATGCATTAACTCTAAATCTACAAATCGATGATATAACCATAGACGAAGTAAATCAATTTGATCTCCTAGGAATAACTATTGACTCGCATATAAACTGGAAAAATCATATCTCTAAAATAAAAACAATACTAACCAGATTCGTTTATGCACTGGGTATATTAAAAGTAAACACTAACTATGACACTGCATTATCGGCATATTACGCGTACGCTCATTCGTGGCTACGTTACGGGATTATTTTGTGGGGAAATAGTGTAGATGCCCACGATTTGTTTGTGATGCAGAAAAAGTGCGTGCGCATACTTACGAATATTCGGGTCCCAAATAGCTACAAGCCATTCTTTATTGAAAAAAATATACTGACGCTCCCGTCTTTATACATATTGGAAACAGCCTTGTTTGTAAAAAAAACATAATCATCTATTTATCCAAATTAAAGATACACATGACAGAAATACGCGCCACAAAAATAAATTAAATCTACCGATATCAAATATGCAAATGTTTCAAAATAGTCCGTACGTTATGTCAATTAAAATTTATAATACAATTCCTGAAAGCATAAAAGTAGAACAAAAAGACACAATATTCAGATCACGCTTAAAATTATTACTAATCTTAAAGGCCTATTAATCTGTAGATGAATTCTTACACGACAAGTTCAGTAAATAAATTAGTTTGTAGCGTGTGTTACCTCAATCTCACGTCCACGGAAAAAATAAATTAAGTAGGTATAAAATATATGAATAACGTGTATATATTGTTTCTTATTTGTTTTTGCTACGCCCAAACTGGGTACATGTTGATCTGCATAATATAATGTTAACTTTTTGCTTACATGTTGCGAATGAATGACTTATGACTTAAAAAGAAAAAAAAAATAATGTACCTGCTGCTTCTCTTCCCGCGCAAATCGTAGAAGCCGATTGAGGGAATGAGGGAAAATGTGAATAATGTTAATAAGGCGATGCAGCTAGCAACCCATCACTATTTTGATACTTTTTTCCATCTTTTCGGCCACCTTCACGCTAAAAGGGCTTTGGGTTTTATCGAGCTTCGAGCCGCAAGACTAAAAATGCTCTGTCTACGGCGAGGCCGTATAAGGGATAAAAACGTGATAGTATGTATGTATGAATGATAACCCATGTGTGTTTTCTTACACCTCGTCTATTTGATTGACAATACTGAATGGCGAATAGTTATGCAGATAGGACATCACTAGTTGATCACACTTATAAGAAATTTGTGTTCTTTTTTAAAATTTGCCTCAGTATTTTTAACCGTTTTCCAAAAAGGAGGAAGTTATCAATTCGTGGCGAAATTTTATGTTTCTTTTTTAAGTATTTTCAACGATTATTTGAAGATGCTAGGACCGATAAAAAAAAATCTTTTTTTTGTTTGAGGTAGGTATATTTGTCAGGTGGTCCCATAGAAATTTTATCAAAATCGGTCGTGTAGTTTGAGGGTGAAGTCGGTTTTTAGTTTAAAAAAAATATTTGCACTTAACTCTAAAGTGAAGTTGGTTTGACACATGTTTGGTGGGCTATGTTACAGTAACAATACAGATTTACACTTTAGCTAGGTATACATTATACTATATATTTAAACAATACAATTAAAATTTGCAGTCATCTATTTCCAAGAATTGTGATCAGACGATGATAAATAGTCATTAACATGATAATACGCATTTTTGATTCAATGATTTTTAATGGCAGTCTTAAACTTAGATAATGGTAACGCTACTACATTATCTGGAATCCTATTATAGAGGCGTAAGCCAAGACCCACAAAAGATTTTTTGTTTTTTTGCAACCGAAAAGCTGATATAGCAAATTTATTTTTACTTCTAGTGTTTATACTATGAATATCAATATTTTTCTTATATGAATGTATATTTTTGCGAAGGGAGAGTCAAAATATTGATGTTTTAAAAAAGTTCCCTTGAAGACTCTCTAGCACCTAATTTATATATGCATCTAACAGCGCGTTTTAAAAAACAAACATAGTATTTATGTCTGCAGCATTACCCCATAACAATATTCCATAGAACATAACACTATGGAAGTAACTAAAATATACCAAACGCGCTGTATCAACGTCCGTCATCTGCCTAATTCTCCTAACCGCGTAGGCTGCAGAGCTTAGCTTTCCAGCAAATTTTTAATATGGGCACCCCATTGCAACCCGGAATCAAGCGTTATTCACAGAAACGTTGTGTTATCTACCATTTCTACTGCTTCCTTATTAATAAGTAATCGTGTTGGAACTTTTGTAACATTCGGTAAGCAGAACTTTACACATTTAGTTTTGTTTGAATTTAATACTAAATTATTTGCCGTAAACCATTCCAACACTTGCGACAATGTATTTTTAATCTCATTAGAGGCGTCAGTTTTCCTATCTACACTAAAAACAAGCGAAGTATCGTCAGCAAAAAGTACAGACTTACAGTCTTTTACATAATATGGTAAATCATTGATATATATGAGGAATAACATAGGTCCTAAGATAGAACCCTGGGGCACGCCCATCACTACGGTTGATCCTTCAGATTTTACTTGATTTAAACTAACTTTTTGAATACGGCTACTCAAATAAGATTTAATCAATTCGAGAGCTTTCCCTTTTATTCCATAGTGCTCAAGTTTGGATAGAAGGGTTTCGTGGTCTACACATTTAAATGCCTTGGAGAGGTCACAAAACACACCAATTGCATTCTGACAACACTCCCAAGCATCATAGATGTTTTGTAAAAGTGTAACACCTGCATCTGTTGTTGATCGACCCTTAGTAAATCCATACTGATCACCAAGGAACAGACTATTTTTGTTAAAAAAATCTAATAACTGGTTAAAAATTAACCTTTCGAAAATTTTGCTTAGTGCTGGCAGAATAGAAATGGGACGGTAATTTGTTGGATCATTTTTGTCACCAGACTTAAATAAAGGGATAACTTTACTTAACTTCATCATGTCAGGGAAAGATCCCGCGTCTACACATTTATTAAATATAGAAGCTAAGTAAGGCCCAATCACATCTATAATATTGCTTATAACGGATACTGAAATGTCCCACAAATCACCAGTTTACTTATTATTCAAACTTTTAAAAGTATCAATGATATGTCTAGGACGTATTGAAATATTAAACTATCTTTTCATTTTGGTATACAATTGGATAAAAGTTTTTTTTTGATTTCTTAGATGAGGACATTAGTGAGGCGGTTGTATTAAGGGGAATGTTAGTGAAAAAGTTCTCAAAGTATTGGGCAACATATTCATTAGTGTCGAGAACCTTATTGTATATTTTTAATTCAATATTATTATCGCGTTGCTTGTTTTTCCCGGTTTAAGAGTTAATAATATTTCACGTTGTCTTTATTTTATCTTTAGAATCTACAACAGCTTTCTTGGTGTATAATAATTTAGCGCACTAGCATACTTTTTTAAAAAGCTTTGAATAAGTTCTAACGTAATCAATGAACTCAGGTTTTTGGTTATAAGCTTTCATAGCTATTAAGTTATATAGCATATTCTTACTTATATGAATTCCTGTAGTAGCCCATTTGCTAATCATTTTTCTATTACGTTTCTTTCCCTTTTTAAGTGGGATTTTTTTATTAAATTCCAATTCTATTACTCCAAACATATTATTTTATAAAATATTAGGATCATCCCGAGCTTCTTCAATTAAAGGTATTTTTTTCAAAACTGTATCCCTAAATGTTTTGATTAGTAATATCTCTGTAGGTTATTTGAGGTAATTCTACTTCTACATTGTTTGCAAATTTCACGAATTGACCAAAATGATCAGAAATTATATTTTTAATTATAGCCCCATCAACAGCAGTGCAATTACAAAAAACATTATCTATACATGTTTTAGAGTTACCTTGTATTCTAGTTGGTTCTAAAAATAAATTGAACAAATTAAATGACTTAAATAAATTCAAAAATCTAATACATTCGGTACTCACAAAATAAATCTACGTTAAAGTCGCCACACAATATTATGTTTTTGCGACATGAACTTAATTTTCTCAAAACATCTTCAATTACTGTTTCTAGAGTTTTAAAGTCAGCTTTTGGGGGTCTGTACGCGCATACTATAATACAATTCTCTAGTTCAACACAGGATAATTCAACAATACTTTCAACCGACAGGCTCACGATATTCTTACGTTCGTTACATTTCACATCATTACGCGTTAAAATTAAACTGCCTCCTTTTTCTTGTATCGTCCTAGTAAATAAACTAGAGACTGAATAATTATCAATATTAAATTCTACTTGACGTGACTGCAAAAAGTGTTCAGTTGACTGAACACTTTTATTATATGAATTATATGCAAACAATAGGAATTTACATGTGGTATGTTTAAACATACCACATGTAAATTCCTATTGTTTGCATATAATTCTAAATGCAATAATTTGCTAGTCAGGCCCTGAATATTTTGGTGAATAATATTTAACTCTTTGGCCTTGACTTTTGTCTTTTTAATAAGTTTAAATTAGACTGAGTACCTGCAGGTACCATGGTACGTTTAGCACTACAATGTACTTGGTTTACGTTAGGGTTGCCAGTTGTACTATTTACAACACAACAACTTTGTATATTATAAGCTACTAATGTAGTTAAAAGTCGCTTATACCTAGGAGGAAAATACATAGTATCTTGCGTCAACTTAAATCTACATTATATATTTATTAATATCTAAATAAAAAATAAAATCGCTATGTATGACAATAAGTCATATTGTACAAATGTACATTTAAATCATATATGAGCCTGTTTCTTACACTGTCTAAAGAATCCGAATACGGAAAGGCACTTATGATAAATTACAATCAGTTTTTTGTTTTAAATCTATGATTTTGTCCATACATTTTTTTAAGTTCCTCCCTGTAATAGTGGAACTGTCACCACACAGAATTGCAACTGTGGCATGGTGGTCTAGATCATTATAATTTACTAGCTGACCCGGCAAACGTTGTCTTGCCATATCAATAGATTGTATATATTTTTGTATGTTGTATCATAAAAAAATAGAAATTAAAAATTTTGTCTAAAAAATAAATAAAAAAATTTAGGGGTGGACTACCCCTAACATTTAGGGGGATGAAAAATAGATGTTGGCCGATTCTCATAGATACCGGATAAGCACAAAAAATTTCATCAAAATCGGTCAAGCCGTTTCGGAGGAGTATGGCAACGAAAACTGTGACACGAGAATTTTATATATTAGATATTATTTATTAGGTTTCAAAATGTTACCCCGGGTGTGCATGCATTGAATACTGTACATTCACTGTTCAGGTTATTATAGATCATACTACTAAGATCTTGACCTAACTTATCAGAATATATTAACAATTTTCTACAAATCATTTTTCTATTATAGCTATTATCAATTGTTTCTATTTTGGATTGCAACTCATTTTCTACATTAGGGTATTCATTTTTCACTGAGACTTACTCCGCAGTACAGTGGTTATGGAGTCGGTGATTCCAAAACCACTGTTGGGGGAACGCAGTCAGATTCTAAACTAATTTTCCTATTTTCTTCTAAAACTAGTTCATATTTTTAGTGAGATTTTCTAAGGAAGCCTGCAATATTGAGATTTGTGACTCTAGTTCAAACATCTCAGTATCATATATGCGACAAGCCATGAGAAGGTTTTTTTCACTATATTTAAGTTCTTTTATCAAAGACAATTTTTCTTTCCTTAATTTATTTAAACTTTTCTTATTTTTATTCTTAGAGAGCAATTTTTAGTGCGTTTTATCATTTTGTTTATTTTTACATATTTTTTAATTTTAATGTGACTCGTTAAAATAAAATACTGTGACTGCGGAGTACATGCAGGTATTTCCACGGCCGGACTTGAATCACTCTCAATGAGTTCACTATATAGCTGCAAGGTATTATTACATAACTCGCATCTTTTTGCTGTTGTATTTCAAGAGCAGATCGTTGTGCTTCATATAAGCTATGTTCTAACTCAGATATGTGACTCAGAGCTCGTTCATGTACAATACTGCATTGTATAGATTTGAATCTAACATTTTCATCTAATAACTGAGTGTCAATTGACCAGTGCTCTGTAGTCCCAGATCCTTTATGTTTTTGACAAGGGCGTCTAACGTTAAATTAAAGTCTTTGTGGAGTTAGTTCAGTCTGTGTTATACCTATATTGTTTGTTTGGTTTGTTTTTCATGTGTGTAAGTATAACACTGACGTCAGAGTTTTCATGCATCTGTCATGGTTTGATAACTGCCATACCATGATGATAGCCGGGCGACGGCTTAAGAAATTTTTTTGTCACCCCTCCAAGTGCGGACCACGCTCTGGGTTGCTTAACTTGCGAAAGTACTAGCAATGCTTGCTACCAACACGCCATTGAGCTCCTCAGTTATATGTTGAGTGAATTATATACTATATTTTATGTTACTTTAAGTTTAAAAAAGGATGGCAAAAAAATTGCGATTTCTTTCTTTCAAACAGTACGCAATCCTTTTCTGTATATGAATGTCAACTAGTAAATATTACGTTAAATAAGTTTAGCGATACCAAAAAATATTGAAAAGAGCTTCCAAACAAGAACTCGATGTTTATTTGACAAAAAAATACAATTTCTCACGAAACATTGGTCGTCCAATAATGAAGAATTTCCATGAAAATCATTTTCCGAATATCGCAAAGCGAGTGAAGTATCTCGGTAACAGTTAATTGAGTATTTTAGGCTAACGAAGTTAACGCCTTCGCGTTTGATTAAACATATTACCGGCCTTTCTATCTTAGCTCGTCGCCGGTTCACTCACCTAAATGTACAGACGTTCTTTGTTAAAACGGTTAAATAACCTAAGACGGCGAGCTCAGGTTTTATATTTTTACTCGACAACCTCGTATCTGCCAAATGGCTGAATGGATGTCTATGGTGAAGGTATTGTTTCGTCTCAAAAATGCCTCAAAAGTGTCCTTAGATTAGTATTTTAAAAAAATATAAGTAATTGGCCACGCGCAGTGTAGGGTTCCGTAGTAACGAATGCCAACTTTGGGTTTATGCCACTGAAAACGCCCAATAACTAATTTTCTATTAACTTTGTACGAAATTTTTCTTTTCCGAGTACATTTTATAAGTAGTTCGCCTATAACTTTTTAATTTGTAAACCCTACTTAGCTCTGATAGTTTTTCTTTAAAGTTGGTTATATATACTATAGCTGTGAATTTTTTCACGGGTCCACCGTATATAACCGTTTAGCAGATAGATGGGGGGACACTTGACTCTAACAAAAATGTTCACTTTAAAACCAATTTCAATAATTGGCCAAGTGCGTGTCGGGCCACGCGCAGTGTAGGGTTCTGTAGTTACGAATTACGAATACCAACTTTGAGTTCATGCCACCAAAAACGTCTAAAACTAATTTTCTACTGAATTTGTTTGAAATTTTTCTTTTCCAGTTCATTTTATAAGTTGATCGCCTATAACTTTTTAATTTGTAAACCCTACCTAGCTCTGATAGTTTTCCTTCAAATTTCGTTATATTTACTATAGCTGTGAATTTTTTCACGTATCCATATTTAACCGTTTAGCAGATAGAGGGGGGGGGGGGGGGGACTCTTGTATCTAACAAAAATTTTCACTTTAAAACCGAATATTTCAGAAACGGATCCCTAAACCTAAAAACGGTGTTTACAAGCTCATAATATTTTTGAAAGACCAATTCAACGATACCCCACATGATTGGTTAGCCTAGAAAATAAAATTGACTTTTGACTTTACTTGTAATGTACCACTTTTTTTGCATAATTAATATACATACCTTTACTAAATTACAGCTTTCTAGTACTTATAGTCGCCGAGTAAAACCGAGGACGGACAGACAGACATGGCGAAACTATAAGGGTTCCTTGTTAACTACGGAACCCTAAACACGGATCGCTCAATTGAAAAACGGTGTTAAAAAGCTCATAGTATTTTTTAAAGACCTATTCAACGATACCCCACATGCTTGGTTTATTGAAAAAAAAATGGACTTTTCACTTTACTTGTATGGGACCTCCCATACAAGTAAAGCGACAAGTCCATTTTTTTAACCGTAAAAAACGGACTTTTTTGTCAACGTAAAAAAATATTTTTTAATATTTTATTTTACCACTTTTTCCGCAAGACAGACAAGGCGAAACTATAAGGGTTCCTTGTTTTGCTACGAAACCCTAAAAAGCGGATCTTAGGCTCTAAATTGTAAGTCTTTAATTTTTTTAAACTAAACTTTTCGAGATTGTAATATTATAAACAACGTATGGTTTTCATGTTATTTGGAATAAGAAATGCAAATACGAAACAAAACCTTCATCCGAGCGTATCCCCGGTTCCATCTTTGGCATGCTACTGTAATGTTTAACTGTAATCTTTTCAGTTCAAATAGGTATTGTAGTAATATACATCATGTTATAATAATAACCATCTTACATTTTCACTTATTAACAGATTTAAATAAAATAAAAATTACAAAAAAATAAGAGACTCTGACGCATCGCTGTGAGGCGGGGTACCCAGAAGCATGGCAGCATTACCTTTCTGCACCTCTATACAAATTTTCTGTGCAAAGTTACTGCCCGCCCTTGGATCATCCATAACATCATTAAATTAGAAAATATTCACGCAATTGGGATTAAAGACTGACGGCGAAAAAACTGTATAATGTATACTCATGTATATACTCTGTACACAGATGCTGCTGCCCGTTCTCTTTTATATACCTCCCTCAGTCGTCTCTTACGAAACTCGTAGGTGAGGTGAAGAAATAGACAAAAACACGGGTATTTAACCAACACATATTTTATCAAGCCTGCCATCCTCACGGGTAGACAGTAAAAATCTCCACAGATCTCTTATTACATAGTTACTATATAGTCTTCCTTTATAAAAGACGTCCAAAAAAAACGAATAAATAATAGGTTGGGGAAAAAGTCCTTTCGCATTTTATAAGAAAATTCAAAACATTTTTAATATAGTTTATTTACATTTAACTAAAGTATGTAGGTACCATTTTGTTCGATAACTTTTTGCCATCTTATAGGTAGGGACATGATCCCATTGCTATAGAAATTTTGGGGCTTCTGATCAAAAAACTGCGTCAAGTAGTTTTGGCAGTCCTCTCGTGACGTTACCCTGACACTGCCTAAAGAATTCTGAAGAGACCGAAACAGGTGAAAATGTGAAGGTGCCAGGTCAGGACTATACGGTGGATGCATTAACACCCCCCAGCCAAACTCTCTTAATTTTTGCTGAGTGGTTAAAGATGTGTGAGGTCTAGCGTTATTATGATGAAAAACCACACCCCTTCTGTTGATTAATTCCGGCCGTTTTCTCTCAACATCTTGCTTTAATCTTATCAGTTGTTCGTAGTAGATATCTGAAGCGATGGTCCTGCCTGGTGGTAACAGCTCATAATGAATAATGCCCTTCCAATCCCACCACACACACAGCATCACCTTGTTGCCAGTTAACCCGGGTTTCGCCACAGTCTGTGAAGCCTGACCGGCCTTTGACCATGACCTTTTTCGCACGTTCTTGTCGTACGTGATCCACTTTTCATCACCAGTTATCAATTTCTTCAAAAATGGTTCGGTCTCATTACGTCGTAATAAAGAATCACAAATGAGTACACGGTTCATTAGGTTTCTTTCAGAGAGCTCGTGAGGTACTCAAATATCGAGCTTTTTTGTGTACCCATTTATTTTCAAATGCGCCAAAACTGTTTTGTGGTCAATTCTCAGTTCTTCAGCTACGTCATAACTACTGATATGCCGTCTTGCTCCACTTTTTCAAGAATAGCATCCATTTTATCCGTAACAAGGCGACCAGAGCGACGTGCATCTTTGACATCAAAATTTCCGGATTGAAAACGCTTAAACCAAATTTGTGCTACTGTCACAGACTCTGCACTAGGTCCATGAACATTGCAAATTTTTTTCGCGGCTTGCGTTGCATTTTTACCTTTTTGGTAGTAAAATTTTAAAATGTTTCTAATTTCTTTATTAGATTTACTCATCTTGACGGTAAGAAAAACAAATGAAAATCACGCATTTTCCTAATCTGAATTTGGAATTATCTTCTTTAAAATTTAACATTTCAAATGATACCAAAACCAGCCAGGTACAAATAGTATAGCCAAAGTGGTTTTATTACAAGTTCATACATACTATATGCGAAAAGACTTTTTCCCCAACCTAATAATACACTAACCAACACATATTGCTAAAGTAAAAACTTGGAAAAAGAAGAATACTATTTAGCTATATTAGTTTAGTTGTTTAAAAAAATGAAGTAGTAACTTATTACATTCCTACACATAGTAACTTGGTCACATATAAGTTATTTTATTTTATTTAAAAACTTAATTGAGCTAAAATATACCATAGGTGCTTAAGTTCTTTCCCTGTCGACCTTTAAATGTTATCGAAGCTTCAAGTTAGCTGTATCTAATCTGTTACCAAAGGGAGCTCAAACAGTTACCGAAAGCCGTAATTAATTTCATGTTGGTTCTCGATACAATCTCTTGTACCTAAATCTTGTTCTACGTAATGGCTATTAGGTAATTGGTAGACATAGGCTGAAAAGCTATCGATTTACTAATAACTAGTAACACGAACTTACAATGTTACTGAGAAATTATTTCCTCATGAGGTAGACTGCACTTCTACTTATTCCAAAGTTTAGACATGACAAGTTGGGTTTCGTGACCAAAGACGGGCCTACAACGGTTACAAAACAAGGTGGTGGAAAACGGGAAACAGAAATAGCGACAAGGTTTTAATTTCAACAAAGGCTATTTAAAAGTATCTTTGTCTTAGCGTGTCTCCGATTGTGTCCTCAGCTGCGCTGCTGCGGAGCCCGGATGCGCTTTGCCGCTTTTTCTTTTTTCAATATAATATGCGTTTCAATGGTCCCCCAAGGATGCCAAAGACCATGCGAAATCAAGAGGAAATAGCCGGAACAGTTTAATTAAACATTTGGCTATAGCATTACGGCCGGCCGCTTGCTTGACGTCAACATCCTTGGGAATGCAGTTGAAGTACGAGATGTCGCTTCTTACGTCATTGGCAGGAAGAGATGAAAGGCTGGCTAATAAAATAAGTTGTTCGATAGGATTGATATGATGCTGCATAATACAGTATGTGCAGATACATATGTACATTAAGGCCCAAGTCCCAGTACCCGCTGTCGGAATACACTTCAATTAGAACAGAGAACGCCGGCCTTCATTCAAGCAAATAGTTACCTAAAGGCTCAATCTGCAGCTCAAAGCATGCGAGCAATCACTCCGCTGCAACTCCTAATAACGTTTAGGGTAGCACTCCTCTGCATTGCGATTGATTGCTATTAACAGATTGAGATATTGTGATATGTGTCAACATGATGATATTGGTGATGGGAAACAAAAAGAGATGAAAAAGGACAACTTGCAGTGTTTTCTCGGAATGGAATAGAAATTTAAGACGGATGCTGTAATTAAAAAGATTCAGGATTCACTTTTAATGCCTAAACTTCTCAATTTTCTTTAGCACAAATGCATTCCACACCAAAACATGGTTTACGTTAGGCAGACGGCCGATCGTAAAACCTAAGGTTTTTATTCTCCACGCATTATTTTTCGCCTTTTTGGATGACCATTAACGTATCCTGTACTTTATACGAGCATTTCTTTTATGATGCAGATTTCGGAAACGGCTCCAACAATTTTGATGAAACTCGGTATTTTTAGGGAGTGACGAGGCTAAAAAATGATTTTCATAAAAAAATGGTCGCGCAGCTAGTATTGTCTTATGAGAATAACACGAGTTAGTATCAAATGGTCTTAGACACAAATAGATTAGGGAGAAACTCGTCGAAAAAGCAACTCGGAACTCGTTTAAATATCAAATTGTCTAAGTTGCAAGCAGTCTCAAATGTTATTTTAACTAAAGTGCGGTAAGCGCTTTTGGTGATCAGAGTGCAATCCGAAATGCGCAAAGATACCAAGAATAGTACGAGTATGTCGACGATTAAAGTTGTTCATTATCAGGAACTAATTAATGTATATATTTTGTAGACCTTAATGTACCAATAAGTTAGTACAGAGTTTTATTTTTATAACGACGCTGGGCACGAAAATTGATTAACTACAGCAAGCGGGCGCAATAAAACATGGCCCATAAATGCGACTGGAATAATAAAAATAGTCTAATAACATTATGAATTTATAAGTATTACGAAATATTTTTGTAAGGCTGCTTGTAGAAAAGTTAAATAAATGCGGACAATCTCGATCGGATGGATTTTAATGGCAAGTTTTTAATCCCCGACTCAAAAAAAGATGCGATTTTTTTACGTGAAAGCCTGTTTCTTTGCAGTGGTTTCAAATAAAGTTATATCGGCAAGTTTTTAGACGATCTCTGAGGCCCCGTGTTCAATCCCCGGTCAGGTCAAGATGGAAAATGATACTTTTCAGATCTTTTCCTGATCTGGGTCTTGGATGTTTATCTATATACGTATCTGTTATAAAATAAAGTATCGTTGAGTTAGTATCCCATAACACAAGTCTTGAACTTACTTTGAGGCTAGCTCAATCTTTGTGATTTGTCCATAGTTATTTATTAATTTTTTAGGGTTTTTATTAGAAAATATGCTGCGTGCTCCATGGCATGTGATGGAATACAACGTGGAAGAGTCATTCCCCTAATAAATCGAACCACGGGCTGTACTAGATCACTTTAGTATAATGAAATTAAAATTATCAAAAAAAAAAAAACAAAAATTCGACATTTCCATACGAATTGCCCGGGCGGCTGCACACTTTTGTATGGAAATGCCGAATTTGTTTTGTGTTTTAAATGTTATTTTTTCATTATACATATAATGATCTAGTATACCTTTGGTTCGATTTATTACGGGTATGTCCCTTGAACGTTGTATATACGGATGTTTTTTCGGCAAATCACCCTTCCTCCTTCTTCCACAGTGTAATGGGATCTATTTTGTTTCTAGATATACATGGGCGTTTGTACTAATCAAGTTATGCACTTATATTAATAATGTAACGATCCTAAACATATTAAACGCTATAATGTATTAAGTAAAATGAGCAAAAAGGTTTTGTAAAAAAGTATAACATTTATCTTTATTTAGTAAATAGATAATATCGTTTTATACAAAAAATACTTTACATCGTTGCCTTTTGTAAAGTTCATACAATTTAAATAAGAACATTTGAAAAGTTTGCCTACATTTTTGAGAAAAGAAATTAAGTACTGATAATCAATGAGAAGAAAGTATAAACTGATGAAGGCTATGTAGTCCATCGGTGATTAAAATTTGCAAAACAAAAATGTTTTATATTTTTTTGCAAAATTAAAATTAAATTAAAGCCAATAACATTTAAATTTAAGCTAAGTAATTCAGTCAAACAGATATCTAATAGATACCTATATATTATAAATATCAACATGTTAATATAAGCAGGTAAGGTATATGGTTTATACCATATACCTTTCTGTATTTACCATAAGTTGGAACAAACACATAGATAAATCTGTTTAAATATTTTTCAATTTACAAGTATATTGACATTTTATAGACTGCATACTTGTACAGCTGAAGCAAATACATAAACTCAATTTTAGTTACAGTGGAAGCTTCGTACTATCATAACATCCAATAAATATGAACGAAATGCCGGTAAAGTGGAGCTTCCCACGTTGGGAATAAAACACTCTGTGTACCACACACCCTGTATAGAGCACAACATGTTTAAATAAATGATTTTCTTGCTCTCAGCCCACGGCTGGACTACAAGCCTCTATCAATAAAGAGAACAAGAAAAAAAAACGACGGGTTACACTCCGGGAGTGCCGGCAGAAGTGAAAACTTGAATATTAACATTGTGCATTTCCATGGATGCGCGTGGCACGCTGTAACATAAACACACACGAACATTCGCGCGAGCGCCTTGCGCCGCCTAAACGCAGGCATACATTTTCGCCGCGCAGTAAAAAGAGAGGGGGATACTTCCTCTCCTACGCCGCGCCGCGCCGGCTGTCTACTCTCCATCCGTCTTACGAATTTTGGATCAGGTCACGTGTCCTGACGCCCTGACGCACTGACGCGAGTTTAACATTTTTTACCCATTACCGAAAAAGTGTACAACGCCGCTAAAGAAGTTTTCACTTCAAAAACTGGTTCAAAATGACAGTAGTGTCTATTTGTCAAGCCATGAAAAAGTGATTTGACAAGTCGTTAATTTGTAACTTTGTCAAGTTTCTGAAAATGGACAATGTGACGAATACATATACTCGCTTTTGGCTTCAGCTGGCTCATTCTTACAATCTAAGTAATTTTACCGCCCTAAGTAAACTTGTATTATGTTTTGACAAACTATATCCTAAAATTAAATTAAAGTCATTGACATTCTTTGTCTTCATAACTAACTTATATGTCCTCAAATTCGAGTTACTAGGAAGCTGTAATTATTAACACGCCAGCGAAGACTGTATGAATATTTGATATTATTATAGGCGACCCATTATCTTCCTTATCTACTATGTACATATATAATAAACACTGTCAAGATAATCTCACTATTAAGCTTTTATAGTACAAATAAACTGTTCACTGCTTTCAAAATCATATAGGTATACTATATTCATTTACTTATACAAGAAGAGAAGATCTTTCTTTGATGATCTTTTTAACTCCCGACAAAAAAGAGGATTATTATAAGTTTGAAAAGCCAATGTCTGTATGTCTGTCTGCGGCATCGTAACTCGAACAGATGTACCGATTTCAATACAGTTTTTGTCACGTGAAAGCAAGTTTCTTGCGGTGGTTCTTAGCTTGATGATTATGTTTGATGGAAATCGGTTCAGCAGTTCAAAAATTAGGGCGACTTCTAGAAACTTAGGGGTTTTTTGTTTACCTGGCAATAACACTTATTTTTCTACTCCTGCACTGTTATCTGTTTTTTAAATGGTCCCGAACACTGTTATAAGAACATAGATAATATGATTTCAGAAAAGTCTATAATCTATTCCTAATATAATACACATATTAATGCACACAAAGATTAGAATATACAAGTAGTGATAACACATGTGTCGTTATTTCGCCAAAAAGATACTCCTAGCCATAGACCTAGAATTTCTTTTTCTTTAGATAAAAGTAAGTAGAGACTACTTACTTAACAAACAACTGAAATCATACAATTCGTATTAAAACTAAAACTTTCCGAACTAAATTATTTAGTGACAAAATAAGAAAAACTTTTTTATATAGGAAGTGAACGTCAATTTATAAAATTATGTTTACCATTGGTACCTAGTATCTGCCTAACATAATATGTCAAACATTTTCATATTTTTAAATGTTCATTTTTGTATTTTATTTAGTAAATATAGTCGTAGAAAAAGTATTGTATGCCAAGGCTCGCATCGCTTTGCCACTCGTCACCTGCACCACTCGCATTTTTTGAACCATCTTATGCAACTATTGCATAATAGTATTTTATGGCGAGCATAGTAAGGAGACGCCATCGAGCATTTTTTGACATACTTATACAACGTTGCATACAATACTTTTTCTACGACTACATTTACTAAAATAAATACAAAAATAAACAAAGAGAAGTTCGAAATTTGGTAGATACTAGGTATCTATAGAAGACTTAATTTTTTTTTATTGACGTCTTCCTAGTGACTAAATGTGCCATTTTCGAAACATGGAGTCATTAAACGAATGTTTTTCGTACAAAAAACCGTTTGTTCAGTGACTCCACGTTTGAAAAATGGCACAATATGATAAATAACGATTTTATTATATTGGCAGTATAGTAGATCTAAAGAAGAAAGTTATAGGTCTGTGGCTAGGAGTATCGTTTTGGCGAAATAACGACACATGTGCTATTATATTAGGAATAGACTTTTCTGAAATCATATAATCTATGTTCTTATATTAGTGTTCGGGACCATTTAAAAGACAGATAACAGTACAGGAGTAGAAAAAAAATACTATAATCTATTAGAAACTTTAATTAATTACACTGGTCAACAAAAAACAACTTTTGCAAACCCATGAAAGGAATTCAACTGATTTTAAGAGAACATTAATAAACGTTCACAGTGGGAATAATTTTGTCCCTTAGTTAGCTCGGGTTTACCGTGGATATCAATAAAAAGACTTGCAGCTCAGTTAAATGTTTACTTATATTAATACACATTTATTAATTTTAAAAGTGTAAAGTCGAACTACTTTTTCTTCTATAATCGAGATCTATAGCTTCTCTTCTTAACGTCCAACAATAGTCTGCTAGCATAGCTGGGCTCCACTTCCCCTGATAACGCTGTTCTATGCCTTCTATATTCTGCCGGAAACGCTCACCGTGCTCATCACTAACGTCTCCCATACATTGAGGTAGAAAATTTAAATGTGAGTCCAGAATATGTATTTTGAGAGACATTTTACAGTCAATAACGCACAAGGCTTCAATCATATCTTTTACGAGTGTTTTCTGGTAGTCTTCTACACCCATAAGAGTGATCATAGTTCTCAGCTCTCACATTTCCGATAAAATTAGTAAAAACATGTAGGTACCATGGATTTCCAAGCCTTGCTTTATTCTTTCTTCAATTGATCAATGATAAAACACTTAGATATAAATCGATGTAAATAAAAACAAACACGTAGAACTCAACTAATAAACTAAAAATTCACTTAATAAAAAATACACTACGAGTATTCAAAATATTTGTTAGCTAGCTAGATTTAACACTCTACACGTTCAGTAGATTCAGATTTAATACTGTACACAAGTTTGTTTCTGTATATTATACTCATTAGATATGTGCCATTGAACAAAACAAAACACGTTCGTGGGTATGCGCGTCGTTATCACTCAATACGTGGGGCGCACTATAAGTTTCCGGAATTAATATGAAAAAATACTATTAAAGGTACAAAATTAATTTATTGTTTTTCAAAATAATCTCCCTTGGCGTCTATGCACTTTTTCATTCGATGAAACCAGTTTTGAAAACTTTTGTGCCACTCCTCTGTGGTGACCTCTGAAACGTGTTTTTCATACTCCTCGACAGCCTCTTCTGGTGATGAAAATCGTTGACCGCGTAATTGGTTCTTAATTTTTGGGAACAGAAAAAAGTCACAAGGTGCCAGGTCGGGACTGTATGCAGGATGACTCATGAGTTCTACATTTTTCGCCTTCAAAAAGTCGTTTGTCTGTCTGGCCGTGTGAGAACTAGCATTGTCGTGGTGCAGGATGATACGGCGTTTACGGTTATTTTTACGGAGTTCGTCAATAACTTCCGGCAAACAAATGGTCGTGTACCAGTCACTATTTACTGTACGACGATTCTCTAAAGCAACAGTAGCCACGTGTCCAGTTTTATTAAAAAAAGAAGCAATCATCCGCTTAGATGCACTTTTCACGCGCGCCACTTTGGTTGGTTTCGGCTCATCTTGAAAGACCCATACGCTCGATTGCTGCTTTGTTTTGGGATCGTAGCAATAAATCCATGTTTCGTCACCTGTTACTATGTCCCACACCAAATTTGACGCACCTTCGTTGAATCTGGTAAGCATGGCACTGCACCAAGTGACGCGGTCCGTTTTTTGAGCCTCGGTCAAGTTGTGTGGGATCCACCGCGAGCACAGCTTTCTCACACCCAAATGTTTGTGTAGGATTAATTGTATTTGACTCATGCCTATTTCTAAGGATGCGCGAATTTCATGGTAGGTCACATGCCTGTCTGTTTCAATCATACGGCGCACAGCATCGATGTTTTTGTTGGTCACAGCGGTGGACGGCCGACCATCGCGAGATTCGTCACTGAGATTGATACGACCACGCTTGAATTCTGCAAACCAGCTATAAACAGTTGTCTTGCATGGTGCTTCATTGCCAAAAGCTGTTTCAAGCTGAGCGATGCTCTGTTGAGCTGTCAAATTCCACTTAAAATCGTAGAAAATCATACTACGAAAATTTTCCCGAGTTACATCCAAGTTGATGCAGACACACAATTTTTTAAATGGCGCCACAAGGTAAAAACAAAAGACGGTCAGATGAAACAAACTGCATTCTACAGCCAAAGAGTTCTATTTTCAAATGTTGCAATAAATTTTTAAATATTGTTTATGTAAGTGGCCAGTTCCGGAAACTTATAGTGCGCCCTATGTACGTACGAGTATTACAACAAGCACACCATGAGCATAACTCAGAAAATCGAACTAAGCGTACTTCTTGATATTACAACTCATTATCACTGAGCAAAAACCTTGTTGACCAGTGTTATTTCTGGGACTAGCACACTTGTACTGCATCGACAACGTTCTATTAAAGGTTATTGAGAAAATATTAACAGGCGAACGTGTTCTATCTTTGATCTCATACCATCTTTAAGATAATGCTGTACGATATTGGTGTAAATTTTAAGGCGATGAAAACATTGCTATTAAATTTTCTTGTCGACCCGAGATTTAAAATGGCCTAAAAATTGAGAAAATATATATAAAAACAGGTTAATCAGAAATTAGGACCTAGGCACGCAATTAATTTTCCTACATATTTTTGTATGGATAAAAGCTTACATTTAGTCAAATAATATTTACTTTACTAATATGTACGCAAACATAGGTGCACGCTTGCCCGATATCAGGCGTGTAGTTGTCATCAAGGGTGTTTTAATGCTGTCAACGCATTGCCTAAACTAGGGATGTGGACTATACAATTTTTTTTTCTACTATTACTTTCAGTACTTTTTTTTCTACTTATCTGTCTTTTAAATGGTCCCGATCAATAATTTAAGCACATATATAATACGATTTCAAAAAGTCAATAATCCATTCCTAAATGTGTCGTTATTTCGCCTAAAAGATACTCCTAGCCATAGACCTAGATTTTTTCTTTAAATCTATGCACCAAAGTGCCCATTTAGATACACTTTGGTTAAGGTATTAACTCACCAACACAAAGCACAACTACCAACTTAATAAACACCTAAATTCATACAGTTTGTATCAAAAATAAAACTTTCCGAAATAAATTCTTTACTGTCAAAGTAAGAAAAACGTTTTTTTTTTAAATATAGTCACTATAGAAAGTAAACGTCAATTAAAAAGAAAAAGTTTACCATAAGTACCTATCTACCATACATACCTACCATAGTATCTACCAAACGTCATCATCATAATGTACCATAATATGTCAAACATTTTCAGATTGTACTTTGTTTATTTTTGTATTTTATTTAGTCAATATGTTCTAAATACTTTTTTATATTCTGTAGTGAGAAATTAAAGCATTGTATGCAACTTTGTATAAGTACGTCACAAAATGCTCAATGGCATCACCTTACGATGCTCGCCAAGGTTCGCATCGTAACCTGCACCACTCATATTTTTTGACCCTTCTTATATAACTGTTGCATAAAATACTATTATTGCTCATAATTTGCGAATTTTTACTACTTAGTCAAACGAAAAAATATGTGTCCTTTATTTTTGGATAATCTAGTTGACGATCTAAAGAAAATAAAATATTTTATCCAGTCCACATCCCTATTAGGTATGTGGGACTGTCAATGGACGGCCACCCAGGGCGAGTCTGACGTTTCACACTGGACTTTAATGTAGGCGAATGTTGGTGAATGTTGGCATTACATTTGTGATAGAAAATCAGTAACTATTTCAATGCATACATACGAATTCTACTTATTCGAGAACAATATGGCCTTTGTGTGCGCCCACTTCAATGAGCTGATCCACTCGACATTATCAGTTATTTTGTATGAATTGATATTTACCAGTTGTAGCAGTAAGTAGACTTGATATCACGATACACGCCATTTAGTTAAACTAACATTAGACGTAATACATACAAAAGAGACGTGGCAGAAACGTGTGGCGGAGGGGGATGGTCAAAGCAACACAATTTAAACCTTAATAGTATTTAGCATAAAGTAGTTTTTCTTTATCTACTATATAGATAAGGATGTAAATTTTTAGGAGAAAAAGTCACTGAAAAAGGCCAGTGGATTAGCTCGTTGAAGTGGCAGTGGGTGGGACACATAGCGCGACGAACCGATGGCCGATGGAGAAAAAAGCTTATCAAATGGCAACCACGTACTGGCAAGTGAAGCGTAAGAAACTCACCCACTAGGAGAGGCCTATGTCCAGCATTGGACGTTATGCGGTTAAGATGATTAAGTCGTTTTTGTCATTAGGAAAATTGCGCCCGCTCCTCAGGCGACAATGGTCGTTTGGAGGCGCCGGCGCAATCCTTGCGACTGAATGCTAAATATTATTAAGGTTTTGTGTTGCTTTTACCCGAATTAAAGACTGGAACTTAGACGATTTGCTATATAAACGAGTTCGGAGTTGCGTTTTAGACGAGTTTCTATATAGGCTATATGTTTGCAACCATTTAATACTAACTACTTCGTTTTACTGAATTCTTCTCTGATTTGATCTAGAAGGACAACAACAAGCAAAGTCATCTTTATGACCCGTTGAGCGACCATGGCCTATTGACATACGTCATGAAGGTATTTAGTTAATGGGTCTCAATCGTCCCGTTGCGGGACAAACTCAATGGCACTAGAGTGACATGCTCGAATAAACAGATATACGACTAACACGGTGCCGATATTAGAAAGGGGTTTAGGAATTCATCTATTGCTAGGTACGGTCGGCGTCACACAAAGGGATGACCTGTCAGGATTTCACTTAATGGATTTTACTGTAAGATGATTCGGTGTATGCATGTGTGTTTCTTAATGTAAATAACACTGTTACGCTATTACGTATTGCTGTTAATCGCCATCTAATCACCAGTAACTCATAATCGTTGACGAAGAAAGTCGGGATAGGAAGAAATACTAGAGGACCATCGACTCTGTTTACCTCAAAAATGTAATTACGCTAGCCTCATATCTTTTCTGCTGGGTAATATTAAAAATATCGAAGGTTTGTTGAGATATCTGGAAGTTAGTTCCAATTTCACACCAAAGTGGGTAAACGGATTGGAATACAATTTGGCATCTAAATAGCTTTACTACCTGGATTAACACATACTTTCGACGAAACTGAAACAATTAACTTTTCATCTAAAGGACTTTACACCCACGAACGTTTCGCCAACGTAACTTTACTTCAGAATGCATTTTATGTTGGCGAAACTTTAGTTGATAAAAAGTCCTTTGGATGAAAAGTTAATTGTTTAAAGATTCTGTTGACCAACGGTTCATGGACCAATCGAATGTTGGTAAACCGTTTCAGTTTCATTTTCGACACTTTTTACTCCGAAAATATGTGAGGTTCCTGTGGGATTGTCAAATATTTGACCACATAGGTACCGCGGCTGGTATCAGCTAGTAGTTGTTACGTAAGGAGAGAAATACCTATGCCATATCGCATTGGGTAATTATTAACTTGTGTAATAAAATTTTAATAAATTAAATACATTTACAATAAAAGAAGCCGGGACCGTAAAGCTAGTACTTATTATTTAATAAAAATCATTACATTATTTCATAGAATAACGTTTTTCGAATGAATGTGTGTGCAATATAAATCTGACGCAAAACTAATTTGCTTATTAAAATTAATCGCACTATTTCGCTTTTGAAAAATTAAAAATAAAAATTAACTACCTATTAATTCATATTAATTATTTTTATACACCTATGTGTATAAAAATAATTAATATGATAATTATTCGAGATTCATGATAAATATAACCTATTGCCTTAAAATTCCACGACGCCGTTGGGTCACCGCTCCTAACAATCACTAAAGAAGATCTTCCAAATCGATCGAAACCTCTGGTCGACCTTTTCGACTATATTACGAAAATAAACATTGTCAAACACATATAAATTATCCGCTAGTACAGTAATATAATTAAAAATGTGTCAAGATCGTGGTGTAACCTAAATAGAATCAAATATCGTGACGTAATAGGTATTAGTGAATTCAATTACACATACAATAAGGGGAACGGAGGGCTCATTATAAATTAACGATCAATCGGTGTTTTCTTCTCCCCACACTGGCCGGCCCCCGGGAAATCAGGAGGGAGAGTACCTTACTATACCTACAACACTAGGCTGAGTTCACACCAAAAACATTGCCTGGCCGAGTTTGAAAGTTTTTTGTGTCTTCCCCGCCAGATATTAAGACGTGATAGTCTGTATTTCATCTTAGCATATTCCGGTTGGATCCTTTCATCCCAATCATCTCAAATCTATTTTTACTATTACTATAACACTTCTTCTCTCATCGTTCTCTCGTTGCATCCTTTGCAGAGCTGCTTTGGAACCGAGGTGCACTTTGCAGTTTCTTCTTCTCGAGATAAGCTTACTTACATATATGTTTGTCGAGGACGTAATGACATCCACAGGAAGAGATGGAGTGGTGCTAATCTCGGCCAGCAACCACACTTTTTATTTCAGTTTTAGCATACTGACACTACGTCCGGCTATGAGATGGGTTGACGACAAAGTCAAAGTCGAGAGACGCATCTGGATGAGAACAGCACAAGACCAAGACTGGTGGTCGACGAAGAGACGAAATAAGACTTTCGCTAAATAGGGGATATAAGACGGACCGAGAGATGAAGACATTACGCAGCTTTTAAATTCGAAATTGTGTAAACTAAAGAATAGGTTTGTTAAGTTGACCTTACATGCTTACGCGGAACGTCTTAATTTCTACAACTTTATACAACACTCTGTATGAAACTATAAGTTCGGTGTGAACACTGCTTTAAGTATACGCCTTGTAGCCATTCCCGCCTTTCACCATCATGTAACCTTGTTTATTGTGTTTTAAAGAAATATATTTATGTATGTTCAAACTATTTTAAGGGTTCCGTAGTATCAAGGAACCCTTATAGTATTGCCATGTCTGTCTGTCTGTCTGTCCGCGGTTTTACTCAGCAACTATAAGTATTATAAAACTGCGATTCGGCATGGGTATGTATATTAATTATGTGAAACAAGTGGTAAAATAAAAAATACAAGTAAAATGAAATGTCAACTTTTTTTCTTGTCTAACTAATCAAGTGGAGTATCGTTAAATAGATCTTTCAAAAATATTATGAGCTTGTAAACATCATTTTTCGATTTAGGGATCCGTTTCAGGAATATTTGGTTTTAAAATGATTTTTTTTCTTAGAGTCAAGTGTCCCCCGTCTATCTGCTAAACGGTTATATATGGACACATGAAAAATTCACAGCCATAGTAAATATAACTTAAAGGATTATAATATGTACTCGGAAAAATTCAATAGAAAATTAGTTTTTAGACGTTTTTAGTGGTATGAACTCAAAATTGACATCCGTAACTACAGAAACCTACACTGCGCGTGGCCCAACACGCACTTGGCCAATTATTTATTCTATTTCGGTAGGCTTTCAAAAACTTATTTATTCGTTTCGTTCTTACTTATTCACTGCAACAAAATTAAAGTATAACAATAATAACAGTTGCAAGTAGTCATAAAACTACTTGCAACTTAGATGAGTCAAGGTGCTATTTAAAAAAGTTGCAATTTATGTTTTAGACGACTACATACACTAATTGCATACGACCATTCGATACTAACTCTCGTTTACTTTATAATTTTTGAATATTCCATTAACCACGCCTTTTTATATAGTTAAATATATCCATCATATTTCAAGTAAGTAATAATCAAAATTGTAACAAATGGTAGACAACTATTTTATAATGATATTGCCAAATAATTCCGTTACTAAATACATTATGTTGGCGCCTATAATACGGATCATCACCAACAACATTATCATCATAATATCAAACTAAGAAGAATTTCGAAACGACTATGTATAAAAGGACAATGCACCAACTGGCTTGAAGGAATCTTTGTAGTTGAAGTATTTAAAGCTGTCTAGTGATGTAGTACCAGAAATAGAAAATCTAGTGTTGGACCTTCGTTTGACGGCCAATTGGGTTACGACAACAAATAATTAGATCAAAGGAACTGGATAGCACAGGCAAGAGATAGATAAAAAAGATCTCGGGGCACCATTTTTATCACCTTTAGACAAACCACTAAGTGTTGGATGTCATGCTTCCATTTCGTGTACAGGCGAGCGATGCAAGAGGATTAATATCTTATTCATTAGCTTGAGAATATATCATACTTTTTCAGTTTTTACTGTAAATAAGAAAAACTTTCGTCAAAATAATATCAAAATAATATATATATATATGTTACGGAATTGTAAATTTCCAATAACGAAAAGTAAAGATAAACACTGCAGGTTTATTTATTAAACATAGATAAAAGTTTGCTCACATCAAATGCAAAACGTTACCTTTAAAACTTCTACATTTATTTTTCTTTTTTTTAAGAACAAAGAGTACATTTTATTTCTTTTCCGATAAATATTCTCCAGTATGACACATCCGTACAGAAGTGAATACAAGTTCTATTGAATCGAACTGTCACGCACACCGGTGACTTGTAAATATCTCGAAGGAGTTTCATATTTTGGAATTGGATGAATTCTGCAACCTAAAAGTATAAATCTAAAACGAGTTTGATAAAACAAACACTGTTTTAGATTTTAGTGGGTTATCTGTTTCTATCGCTGTCTGATTTTTTTAAATATTTTTATCTTATGCTCTTTTTGCGCAAGTAGATTATAGATAGATAGGGTCAATTCACACTGATTGGCTTAGGCGCAAAGTAAGTTTAAACTTGTATTATATACACGCTAACTTTTCATTGGCTGCGGAAAAAAGAATGTCATGTAGTAAATAAATCCCTCTATCCATATACGTAAGCCAAATTTGTGTATGACATAAGATAAAAAAGTTGCGAAAATGATTTTCGATCGAGACCATGTAATTACGGTCGTTTATAACTGACGCGTGACCCAAATAAACTTGAAATCTAGCCGGCCGGTCCTTATGAAGTGGCCTTCGGCTCAAATACCAATGAAAAATCACCGTGTAGAATACTTACTCAAATTCAAATTATATTATTTACACATTCCTGGAAACTTGTGGCTGTGGACGCCATTCAATTGTTGTTTATTTTGTGTCTGACTGAGGGGGGGCACCCCTGTGTTAGAAAGGCTCTTTTAAATCCTTCCGGGACACATCAATGAGAGAATTTACTATTTATGTTTCCGTGATTTGTTTCTGTTCCATGATTTTTGTATTCAGTATCATAGTCTGAAAGAAAAAAATTAAGGCCGTACGTTGGTAAAACACGTACCTACGTATTATCATGAATTGTTTGCGTGATTGTAAAAAAATGAAGTTGGAATTATTTCAGGATGCTAAAATGTCCGTTTACGTTAATGAGCGCTACAGTGATCAGCTTAGGTAGGGTTGCTACAGTGACGGTCACATCAATATTTTTAGATGGCGCGAGACCTGAAAGTGACGCCCCCTCCGCTCCCTTCCAGTTGGTCACTCTTGATTCGGTAACTTTACCATTAGGAAAAGTGCCTGCAAGGAAGATCAGGGGTCGTCAAGAAAAATGTCTGCCAATAGCATGATTTAATTTTCTAGCCTTCCAAAATTAAGTAAATTCAATTGAAAATAGTGCATAATGAAAGTTTTGACTGTTTTAAGCATTCAGAAACTTTAAAAGTAGGAATAAAACTGTTGAATAAAATATTACAGTACACATTTTTCATAAACATTGCTTGGAAAGACCTGTCTGGCCAGCAACCCTAGCTCACGGAAATTGCGTCTAGATTAGACTGAAAATTGCCAATTCGATTTTGATCCGCGCCTATATTAATTAATGCCCGGTATTTCTGATTACATTCGTAAATAATTGTTTTGAATTCCGGCCAGCTCGTGGGAAAAGGTACAATGCGTGGTAAGCTGGGGTAGAGCTAGCATTTAATTCTATTTTATTTATTTTTTGCTCTTCGATTTTGCGAGTACCTAAAGGCCCATTAAGACGGTGCAAGTTTCTTGCCTGTTGCATACCATTTTATTGAAGCCAATAAATTAGTTGTATGGCTGACATCCGTGCAAGTATCTATTGATTTAATTTAAGGCGGACCTTCCCGACGGCTCCGTCGTCAACGCGAGCATAGTTTGAAAAGCTTGTTGTTTCATCCAGGGCAATGCTAGAAAAAGAGGCAAACCAAAAGAGAGAGATAGCGCCTAAGGGCTCGGTTTGCATTCTATTGAATGAAATTAGTATTATTATTAACTATCCATTGAACGAATATTAACTATTTATAGGGTGCGGAAATTTCATGAAACTTGTTCCAGGTGATACGTGTTTATCAGTAAGCCATACAAGTTTGTGAAATAAATATTTCGTATTCTAAATTTCTGTTATATTTGCGAGGTTTGTATCGAAATATTTTCTTTACCTTTACAATTTATGAGTACTTTATGAATGGTCGAAGTTCAGCAAAAATTTGTGCAAAAAAGCAGATTTTTGGAGGCTTATACTGACTTTGTTTTTCTAAATATTAATTTTATATTTCAATAAAAACCTAGAAATAGCGCATAAGATACCTGTGAAATCAAAAGTTTTCAAGAAAGATCAGATACAACGCCATAATCACGTACGAGCGTTTGTATGAAAAGTAAGACGGGAAGGCCGCTCTTAAGGCGGCCCTTCCCGGCCACTCTGTCGTCAATCCGGGCATAGTTTGAAAAGCTTATTGTTTCATCCAGGGCAATGCTAGAAAAAGAGGCAAACCAAAAGAGAGAGATAGCGCCTAAGGGCACAGTTTGCATTCTATTGAATGAAATTAGAATTATTATTAACTATCCATTGAACAAATATTATCTATTTATAATGTGCGGAAATTTCTTAAAACTTGTTCCAGGTGATACGTGTTTATCAGTAAGCCTTACAAGTTTGTGAAATAAATGTTTTATATTCTAAATTTTAATTACATTTGCGAGGTTTGTATCGAAATATTTTCAACCTTTACAATTTATGAGTACGTTATGAATGGTTGAAGTTCAGCTAAAATTTGTGCAAAAAAGCAGATTTTTGGAGGCATAGATTGACTTTGTTTTTCTAAATAAAATTTTTTTATTTCAATAGAAACCTAGAAATAGCTCACAAGACACCTGTGAGTTCAAAAGTTTTCAAAAACGATCAGAACGCCATAATGACGTACGAGACTTTGTTTGAAAAGTAAGGCGGGAAGGCCGCTTTTAATTGTATGCAACAGGCAAGTAATTTGCACCGTGTAAATGGACCTTTAAGCAAGTTTGTTATTGTCACTGAAAAAGTTTGGTAACACGAGCAACAAGGAGTCACGCGGAGTCACCAAAGGTCACTAATCGATCGCTCCGTGCGAGGTAGGTGGTAGGGGTATTATAATATATATCGCAGCGCTCATGGTGGTCAAAAGTTGTAATTATCTCGGGTTCTGTACCAATTCTGTCAGACGTTCAAATTATGGAGATTTTTTAGATGATTTTCGCAAACAAGAATAGGTTTCTATAGTTTTTGTGTTGTAAACTGCAAGAATATAGAAGAAATAGTCACATCAAGTTTTATCACCAATTTACATTTGACCCACTCTTGGTTGAAATATTATTTGAGAGTGATTGATACTCTCGCCGACTTACAAAGCCGGTGTTTATGATTTTACTAATTTCTAGCTGAAAACTATACTAAATTTATTAATAGCAATACAAAATCAATTACAAATGTTAATAATTATTCAAATAAACATTAAAGTAGTAAAACTACAAATAAACATGATGTAAACCAACCCTGATGTATCGAAAATGAAACACACTTTCTACACAATGCACTTTGTTCACTTAATTTTACTGATCGACAACAGTTTCACAAGCCTTTGTTTACCCAAATTAAAGCAATATACTGAATTTTAATATAATTTACATTATAATTTTCAATTTATTATTTTGCATGATATTTTGACATTAAGTTCAGCCGGCAAAGTTTACTCTAAGTAGCGAACTCAAGGCGGGGCGCGGCGCTGCAGTCTGCACATAGCCAATAAATAAATATATATAAATATATACGGACAAATCACACAAATTGAGCTAGCCCCAAAGTAAGCTTGAGCTTGTGTTATGAGATACTTACCAAACGATACTATAGTTTATGATAAATACATACCTATATAGATAAACACCCAAGATCCAGGACAATTTGAAAAAGGCCATTTTCCAACTTGCCCTGGCTGGGGATCGAACCCAGAACCTCCAGATTGGCGGTCTAGCGTGTTGACCATTACGCCACAGAGGTACCCAATATGGCAAAAAACATTCATAAAGTGACTCCCGCGTTCAAAAATAGGTCTCTGTATCATAAAAGGCACATGGCAGCCGCGCGTTTTCAATTATTATGAATAAAGGAAGGAGGTGAAAGTTTAAACTAAGATTTTATTAAGATTATATTATGCTGATTCTAGTAATGGGAAGCTGAATCTGTTAAAAAATAAAGAGGTTATTGGCGAACATACGTAAAGATATAAGTACAGAATAAACTCACATGATGTATGATGTCGGTGGCGGCGTAGAAGCTCTCGTGAGGATCTGGACGCTTCATCATGTATGGACGGGGGAATTCTGGATCTTCGCAGATTTCTGGGGATAAAGAAATGCAGTATAACGTTATAACTATATGTTAAAGGATACATACAGTACAATATAGAAATAACATGCGTTTCACGGGATAAGTCCACTGTAGCTGTCTATATTCGGTAATCTCTGAAATTACTGGGCTGATTTTAATAAGACGTACGATTTCATGTAGAGCCTTTATTCAGTAGGCTTTGATGATTCAGTAAGGCTTTCTAATATAATTTATGCCCGTGCGTCTGAATTCCCACCCTCAGGGAGAAGAAGTTTCAGCACCGCTGTCAGCACAGAGTGTGTTTCCTAAAACTCTGCTTAAAATATTTGTTGTATAAAGTGGCGTGCTTCTGGAGTAAAAAGAGTTTCTAATCTATTGATGTAGCCCCCCACTCTTTTATCGCAATTGCAATACTAAGTTAAAAGAAATTTGGAGGGCTTCTAGATTAAACGTGATTATTTAGAGATTACCTTAAAGATTCCCTTACGCTTAAACTTGCACTGGAGGAGAAGCGTCTGATGTGTTTTTTTTGTGCTCCCAAGCAAGAAGTCAAAGTCAAAAAGTCAAAAATCATTTAATTATCTTTGGATATTTATATCACTTGATAATTGTCATTTCTTTTTTCTTTCGATTTCTTAATAGTTAGTTGTTGACGTCAGATCATTTACTTACAACTAAGTTTACTGCCGCCTCCAAAACGCAAGTACAGAAGAAGCGGTAACAAACTGTACTGCAGCATTTTCTCCAAAAACGTCAACCTTACAATTATACTAATATTAAAATTAGATGTGTGGACTGAGAATACATTGCTATGTCATAATTATTAATTAAAAATGTCAAATTTGAAATTAATGTCAATTTGTATAAAATTTATGTACTGATTGTACTCAAATTATGTCATTTGTGAGTGTACAAATATAAACCTTTAAAAGAAACCCGCGCCAAGCTCAAGCCAGACGTTTTTGTCTTTAAGATAATCATCGGTTCCGTAATAAGCCTTCTCACAAAGTACTTTCTTTACATAAGCCTTAAATTTTCTATCTGGCATATCAAGGACCGATTCTGGCAATTTATTATAAAACTTTATACAGTTTCCCCTTAAACGATTAACTGACTGTTTTCAGCCTATAATACGGGGTAACTAAAACATTTATGTTACGTAAGAGAGAATTGTTATTGTAAGATTTGTTAGTGCAAACTGCTGTTCTTGACAAAATGTTCAACTTTTTGTTGTTCAATCGCCTTTGATACTACGGCGCATTCATGCATGTCACTTTTATGCCTTAAGTATTGTTAAATCGCTTTCCTTTAACAGCTGTGTTTAAGAGCACAGTTATAAACTTTATTACCGATACGGAAATGAGATGACGCAAGTGAATAATTTAAGATGCTGTAAAACCAAGTATGCGCGTTTGTGGCTATACATGCAACACCCATAATATCTTAGATACTTAGCGGGAATAATAAACATAGATGATATACAGCGTAGTGAAAATGTTCAAATCTTTCTTTTTTTGGGATAGGCCTTTAGTCCAGCAGTGGACTGACATGGCCGTTTAGAAGACTGAGAAACTGTGCTGTATGTCGTTTATAAAAAAAATATTTTGTTATTTTATTTGGTACAAGCAAAGGTTTTAAATATTTACAGTGAGGCACAGCTCGGGGTCATAGTTTTAATGCATACGGTAACAACGGCATTGCGGTATACGCTTTTGTATTGTATGTTTACACAATAGAATACAGATTTACATTATACAACAATATAGGTACTGAAACTATAAATGCATTAAATTCCGTAGAGCACCATGCACGTATTTTTTTTATTTACTTAATAACATCCATATTAACAACAGTAAACAAATATGAAAGAATTTATAAAATATCTTAATCAGCGACGAACATGTGATACATTAAAGTTTCAATTAGAAAGAGAAGTCCAATATGGACTGGTGACGTCAAAGTCCATATCATCTATACATTTGCCATAGAAAATAGCGTTAAATGTTGCGAGTGAGATAGACATATTTTCGTAAAATCTTTATATCTCGTTCGTTTTTCAAGCAATTTTTATTCTGTTCTCACTGTTAGTACTTTGCTTTTGAATATTAAGGGATAAACTGGTTAGATAACACATTTTTTTTTTCATGCATGTTCCACATTTTTTTGGTTTTATGTAATACAACTCAGGTTTATATACTTAATATTTCTTACTTCGTTCTTCATTCATGTTGCGTGACAAACAACATGCTTCGGCATTTTCTGCAGGATTTTAAAGGCTTTGTGACAGGAAAAAGAAAACCTGTCTGTTTTGATGTTTTCCTAGCACTAGTTGGCTCAGGCTGGCCTCGAGAGCCCTCACTGACGACTGTAACTCCTCGCCGCACTCCACGCGAAACGCCCTAATGATTCCTAACGAGCATGCTTTTGATGCTGCGCAGGTTTTTATTCTGAAGGTAATTTATGTGCGGTGAATAGCGATGGGGCACGGAGAAATGGGTTTGTACGATGTATGGGAAAAAATATTTGAAAAGGGGAAAAGCATTTTCGCCTTTTTATGAAAAATCGAGTCAATGATCCTACATTTTGATTTTACAGACATATTTACAGGTTCAATTTCTGAAGAACCATAATCGCTTCATATACAAGTCCACCAACACAAGACTGTGTTTATTCGCTATGTTTCAGTTACGTTGAAAAAAACAATGAAAATTTATGCGCATTTAATCTAACAGACAGAACAATAAGCTGATAGATTGCGGCTAGAAAAACAAAGCCGGATCCAGACGAATCGGCAGATATTATTGTTGGTGTAAGATACAAACTCTATTATACTGCTCTCGGCTCATCATCTTTTCAATAAGCTTTAACAATGCTCGTCCGGCGGACGTCTGCCATTTTAGTTTCTTCCCAACGTGCAATAAAGTGTAGTAAAATAGATTCTGAATTGAAAAACAAACTGAAGGTTCAAACTTGATATTGAGGGCGGTGTAAGGTAGCAAGTTTGTTGTCTGCCCTAAGGTATTTTCAATATGCCGTAACAATGCTAACGTCTAGCGGAGATCCACTGTCCTAACCACCCACCATTGCTGATATTATAAGCTTATAAATTATTCCAAGCAAAGCACGCAAAGATCCAAAAGGTAGATATTTTTTGTTTGGTTTTTGCCTAAAGGCATATGACATAGCTTGACAACTGCCATACAATAATGACAGCTGGGGCCAACGACTTATACGTGCCTTCCGAAGCACGGAAGAGATCGATAAATTTTAATGCTATCATCCATCCTAGTAGGACCACCCGGATTTGAAGAATTTTATGGGTATAAGATAGAAAAATCTATAAATTTAATTTTTATCTTATATAAATTTAATCTATAACTTTTCATTATGCCATAATAATGATGGCGTCCTGCGGATGTCCACTGTACTTATCATCCGCCGTTATAGATTTCTTCCCTACTTAATGAAATCTACGGGATAGATTCTAAAATGAGAATAAAATACGGGAAAATGCAAAAAGTATAACTTGAGGGCGGTATAAGAAAGTTAGTTAATTTTTTACTCTCAGCCCGTCATCTTTTTAATATTCCGTGATAATGCCGGCATCCAGCGGACGTTGTTCTAACCACCCCCTATCAGAGATTTCTATTCATTTTATAAATTCTAGTGAAATGTTAAACTAAGCACGGGAAGATCTATATTTAGGTATTGTAGGCAAATTGATTTCAACGTAATATGCTGCAACAACCCGGCGGACGACTGCTATCCTAATCATACTGTCTCGGATATAAGTTCTATAAATAAATAGAAATAAAACAAGTGGAGATAAAGTAGATATTTTGAGTCGTATAAAATTTACAAATTAACCTATCTACGCTTACCGTAGACTTTTTCAAACAAATGTAACTTAATTTATTTTGAAATGACACGTCAGATTTTGGGAACCCATTTTTTATAAAAAATATAAGTAGAACGTTTGTATGGAAATGTCAAGTGTACGGGTGTCCTTTAACAAGTCATCTATTCAAAATGCCGATACATTATAATGCCGCCGTCCGGCGGACGTCCACCTGTCTTAACCATCCGCCTTTACAAACTGTCCAACGCTATAAAATATACGTCAGAAATATCTACTCATAGTAAGAAGCAATGATCAAATAAAGGTGTCTAGTAGTAGGAATACTGGAGCAAGATCCTCTTGATATCTTGATACCCGAGAGATCCGCATTCAAAGCCCGTCATCTTTTCAATATGCTGCACTGGCACAATGCCGGCGTCCGGCGGACGTCCGCTGTAGTAACGATCCTCCATCTTGGATATGTTTTTGAGTGTTGGAAAGTCTAATTTTGAATTTAATAGCTAAATTTATAAAAAATAAATATATATGGACAAATCACACAGATTAAGCTAGCCCCAAAGTTCGAGAATTGTGTTATAAGACTAACTAACTCAAAGATACTAAATATTATAACACATACGTAGGGTAACGGCACTAGCAGTCAGCCCCGCACCAGTACTCAGCCTTTTCGGGATAAAACCTTTCAGGAATAACGCTCTAATGAAAATTTACCCACCGAATTTTATTTAACTGATTCTCTGACTTCTCATTGATCGATCCGAAACATAATGTAAGCTACGTGGTTGCAAGTAAAAGAAATTAATGTCTCTTTCGGCGCCATCATCTTGCGAGTTAACAAGCGGCATACGCACCGCAATTTCGTTAGTGACAAACGATCTTAAGAACAGTTATTAAAATCTTCGTTATTAAGATTTTGTTTATTGAAACAAATTCATTAAAGCTTTGCTCGATTTTAAAAACGGCAAAGCGTAAACGCTTGAAATATTAACAGACTATGTAGTTGTATATTCACTTTTTCAAATAAATAATTAAATTAAAATAGAATTAATATTTGAAGGGGCTCCCATACAACAAACGTGATTTTTTTATAGATGAGGGAGGCTCTTGGTGAGTCCGAGTCGCACTTAGCCGATTATTTTATTTTTGAGTAATATTGGTATCATTGTAAACTTGGAAGTTTACCCTCCAAGCTGAAATATCTACGCCATTTATATTTCATCCAAAAACCAGAAATCGGCCGTCTTACTAGCTAGATTCATTGTTACTATGACCGAGAAACAGCTGAACACTGGATACAGCATCCAGATACACCACCCAGTGTTCAGCCGCGCGATACCATCATTAGTTATTTTAATGTTTCTTACGTTTATAGCCTATTTTGTGATTCAAAGCCTTTGTTTTAGTCACATACACCTTCTTTAAGCGAATTTAAAATTAATTTAACTTAAAACTGTTGATTTCAGGAGAGGCTGACTACTGGTTGCACTATGGCCGAGTACTAGATTTAAGCGGCTGGGCATTGGTGGAAATGACATTATTAAGTTAAAACCTGATTTTCTCTATATTTAAGAAACTATTTGTAATTTTTGTTATTTTGTTCAAAATTTAATATACGCATAAGTTAATTGATTTAAAAAAAAGATTCCTTTCATATATTTTTATACAAGTGTTTGAAACTGCGGTTTTCATTAAAAGGCTGACTACTGGGTATTTTACTATAGATATATATGCAAGACTCAGGTCAATCAGAAAAAGATCATTTTCAATCTTGACCTAACCGGGGATCGAACTCGGGACCTTCAGTGTGACAGCTGGGCATAATAACCACTAAAGCCACAGAGGTCGCTAAAATACCTACTATTTCCTTTCATAGCTTGAAAATGGGTATGATTAACTTTAGAAATTTAGTCAAGAATTTGGACACGGTAACTGCCTAGTCGTCGGTTTCATGCCTGCTATCCAGATACATTATCACGATTTACGTACCTAAATAGAGCCCTGGGCTGTAAGACCCATGCCTACTTACTATATTTAATTTCAATAGTTTTCAAAGCAAAAACTTTCACGATGAGATTTTATAAATCCAAGAAGATAAATTAACTTTGACGGAGTTTTAAAGGAATAAAAATGTGCTAAATACTTTAAACTTAAAACTTTATTCTAGACTTTAGACTTCTCAAATAACAGTTATTAGCTAACTGAGCATGATTTTTATTTGTAGAGTATGGAATTAAAAATAGAGACGGGTTGCTACGCGCATCACTTGCTTAGAGTTTAAAGTCCCTAAAGCAGCTCTTTTAGTGTCTGTCCGTCTGCGGCTGAGAGACTGTTAGTACTAGAATGCCGTATTTTTGCATGGGTGTTTTTTATATATGATTTACGTGCGATGGCAAAGTGGTAAAATAAAACGTATAGAATTTTTTTTTCGGGTAGCTTTATTATGTCCTTTTTGACGTGTCCATCAACAGCGAATCTTGGTTTTAAGAAAGAAAGGTAACTATGTATGTGTAAGTACCCCAGGAATGGATTCCCAAAATAGAGATTAAACTTAGTAGTTAGATGGAAATTCAATGAATTTGAATAGAGATAATGCTGTTACAGGCGAATCAGTATCAGCCATTTCTATATCTATGCAAATTCCGTCAAGATTGGCTACAATGATTATTGCAGGCCACACAGTACCAATGCTGTGGAACTCATAGTGACATGAGTTGAAAACCAGGACAGAACGAACGCACCCGTTTGTTTCTTACCTTACAAAATAATCATTTAAGGAGCGAAGTTCTCCCAGTCTCTACTTGAACAATCCGGTGTTTGTATGTATGTTTGACGAGAACTCAAGTACTTATGATCGGAGCTTCAATAGAATAAATAGAATTTAAGTTGGAGCATGAGCCAAATAGGTCAAGGGGTTGCCAAAATATAGAAAAAAATTAAATTAAAAATTTCTCTATTTCTGTACCAAGTTATATTATGACATTAACTTATTCGTGATCGGGATATAGGGTTCGCAAGTTCACATTTTGGAGCGAACTACTAGTACCTAGAGTAAGTTGATACTTATTACGTCTAGCCACGAACATATACAATATACATAAGTTATAAGTTTAGTTTTTTACACGTATACACAAAATAAGTCTTAGACCGCTAATATCGACAGCTTGAACTAAAGTTGAGTTGAAAAAGATAAAAGAGAAGCGGCACGATAAGAAGAAGGAATGTCTCTATTTTGTAGACAAGAGTAATAAAAAAATATCTCTTTTTGCATTCTGTTTAAACGTGTTAGTTAAAAATTCAATGAAGTACATCTACATGCTAAAAATACTCATCGGTTTATAGTTCCTGTCGTCGAAATGAACTTTTGGACTATTGAATAAATATGGCAGTCAGTAAGATTACTGTGGACATCACCTTAAATACTTATAAATATACAGGGACAAAATAACACTAATTGAGCTAGCCCCAAAGTAAGTTCGAGACTTGTATTATGGGATACTAACTCAACGATACTATATTTTATAACAAATACATATATAGATAAATGTCCAAGACCCAGGAACTATTTGACAAAGGTCATTTTCCAATTTGCCCTGAGCGACCTTTAAGGGTGCGATCCTCAAGTATATCGAAGGACTTATATTTTAAACAATTATGAAATCGTCTTTCACAGAATAAAGTTTAGGTTAAATGTCGATATTGGTGAAAAACCAAAAGAATAAAAAAATATATTATTGGAGTAAAAATTTCATAATAATATCGCCAAATATTAATGATTCCCCATAGATGTGGAAAATCTTTTGGTTACGGCATTAAAATGATTTTTACTTTGTTCATTAGATGAAAGTTAACCCTATGTCGACTACACGCTTGATTTTTGCCTCTAGCTAGGCAGGCATTAAAACATGTAAGGTAATATTGTACACCCTACCACGAAGGGCTCCGAGGGCCATCAACAAGGGCCCTACGAGGGCAGGCCCCCGGGGTGTTGTTATTACACGTAAAAGTTTTTATTAACATCTGTGGTACAACCAAACTCATGCCAAATTACCTACAGCTTCAAAAGAAAAAGACTATATTTTCCATTATTCTTTTAAATAAATATGTGAACATAATTATAAGTACACTTATGATTTTTTTTGTAAACGAAAAGACTATTTGTGTAAATGCTCGTAATTTCAAGGTTTACAAAGTTTAATTAAAATTAAGTTAATTCAAAATTAAAACTAGGCATGAATATTATTTTATATATCTTCAAATTAAAGTTGCAGCTTCAATAAATAATAGTACTAAACATTAAATTACAAAATATAAATTATAATTATATATTTAATAATATTTAAATTGCAAATGAAGTTTGTAGCTTAAATAATAAATAGTACTTATTCAAGTTGAATTTTCTGAAATGACATAAAAAATATTCACAAAGTCTCTGTCCTGAAAAATTACAGAGGTCGCGTTTGTTATTTAAGTTTAAAGATTAAACAACCGAGTTGGAATGTTTAAGAGAAACTTTTCAAAAGAGTGAAACGAAACGTTTAGCCATGGTTTGTTTTAAATTAATTTATGGACTCAAGTATCCTTTTATCGTAATCCCGTCGGGGATGGCATAATATTAAAGGCAAATAATTTTCTGCAATAGCGAGCGGCTAAGGGGAAGCGCCCTTGTTTGTAGAAAAAAAAAACCAGCAGTAGTTTGTTCATTTGTAGTACTGTTTACAATTAGGGTCTGACCCCATGGATTAAACATCTCTGACTTTATTACTCTTTTCTATTTGTGTGCCATTGTCTCGTCTGTTTCCGAGTTGCGGTGTATTGTGAGGTGGGCTGATTGCCTTGCGTACGGTAAATATTTACGAATGGATACTTCCTTGTTGCTATTGTATACTTACTTGACGTAAAGACACGTAATTCACGAAAGTATATAATAACTTTTGTTTTAAACGTAGAACGAAATACGACGCAATTACAAATAATTAATTCTACAGATAAAGTAAGCTGGTTAACTTTTTAAAATGTTGTACTTTTTTATAATTTTTCATATAGTAGTTGAATTGAAATTAATCCCTGGATTATTCAGTACGGAACAATGTTTACATATTAATAAGATAAAACTTACATTAATAGACAAGCCTATTTTCTAATACAAAAATAGTTACGCATAAACTTACCATTATATTCATTTTGATCGTGCGTGTCCCGTTTGTCGCGGCGGCCCAGGGTCTCCCTCCAAATGTTGTAGGGCTCCCGGTAATCCTCGTCAACAACCGCCGGGCTGAAAACAAAGATTTTTTCAGCTGACATAAAAAACGTATTAAAAGGTCTTTCTTTTTAAACCCTGCTAATTCAATTAAATCACGTACAGAATTCATATCTTTTTTCGGCGCGCTACCAGTCTTTGCTTTTACGGAATTGAGGCAAATATTGTATGTTTCGGATGTTTTAAACTGGGATTTGGTTCACTAATGGAAGACCTTTTAAGTTTTGAGTGTTTTCGGGGGGTTGCTTACCGCAACATGTGGATGGGCGGACAGTTAGCGAGCGCGAGCGCTAGCCGCGGGGCTCGGCGGTTGTTCCTCGAGTGTGAGCTGTGCCGTAGGGAGGGGCAGAACGGCTTTTTCAGCATGTTCGGTATCCGCCGCCTGGTCCTCTTGGCGATGAGGACGGCCGTGGCAGCTATGAACGCACCTCCCCCCACTAGGGCCCCGCAGGCTAGCCCTACGGATACCCTAAGGGAGGAGTTTCGTTTTTTTCTGGAGGATGGCGGTGTATCAGTTCTATAATATTCTTCTAAGAATTCTAACGACGCGTTGACCGCCGTTGGCACTGTTGGCAAAGAAAAAAAAACAAGTCAAAGTTTCTTATTAGAGAAAAAGTAATAGTTTCAAGCAAATAGCTTTCTATGAATATAGCAAGCTGAACGGAGTAGTTTGCAGCTCGGTCAATATTTTTAAAGGTAAAACCTGAAACTACTCCGTTCAGCTACTTGATAACCCTGTTTCAGGAAAACAGCGCTCGCGTAAGACAATGCGGCGAAATGAATAGGTGTCGCGAGCAGAACTAATTGTTGGTGACAAAGGCACCTCCACCGCCTACTGTGGGCGAATTATCGCGCCTTACATGCTTCCTACTGATTGGCTTTTGGATTAATTTATAACATTCTTATACTGGTCCGAAAAAAAAGAACAGAATATAATAGCTGCTTCTATTCCTGCGCAGATTGTAAAAAGCGATCGAGGAGAGAATGTGAATCATACTAAAAGGCGATGCGGCTATAGTATCATATTTTATATTTAATTTATTCATTAACAAAATAAATTGTCTCTGAAATTAGTATATATACCCTTTAAACAAAAAATAATTTACAAAATCGGTACAGGCGTCTTCGAATGATCGGTGAAAGAGTATAAAAACAAAAATCGCTATGAATTGATAACGCTATTTCGCTCAAATTAAAGAGCCCTGGCACCCGGGCCCTAGTGTGTGGTCCCTGTTTTGATTCTCTTTTTCCATCCTCACACTTACAAATGCGCTAAACGTGTCATTTGGATTATATGGCTCGCTCTGTCCCATTAAGAATTAAGACGTGATAGTGTATCTTTGTACCTATTTGTTACATAATTATAACTTGTTGTCTGTTATAATACTGTCGAAGCAACCGCGACCACGCGTATTTCTTCAAAACTAAAAACTGTAGGTCCTGTGTCGATTAGACTAACACAGTTCTTAGTAACTATGGGCCGTTGTTATTCTCAGCGATCAATTTAAAAAGAGGACCCTATTCCTTATATAATTTTTTTGATATTCTGGTTATATATAAGTTACTTAACAATAAGATAAATTCATCATCACTATTATCATCACTGTGCTTAAATGCATCAAAACGAAGACCGTTTCGCCTTTCACGACCTAGTGAGCCTTTGTTTGCACCTCCTCACTTTACAAAAAATTATACCAATAATACTTTTTTCCTTCGTTCACTCAACTCTTATAATAAAGAATTATCTGAACTAGATCTTTTTAGTTCCTCCTTGTTGGGTTTTAAGAAAGCTTTGTTCCTAAAATTGTTTAAAAGCGATAATGTATAAGTAGTAGATTTTAATTTTTTAATATTGTTATGTGAGTAATTCATATGTCTATTTTAGTAAATAGACATATGAATTACTCACATAACAATATGTATCACATTATTATCTTAAACTATCATTCTTTGTTGTTATATTATTAGCGATCCACTTAAACCTATTTGAAGCTAAATCAATAAAATTGTTTTTTGTTAAATAGTCAAGTTTCGACACTCAATGTCTGCATGTTTCAACTTTAGTTAGTAAGATGTTATCTGTAATGACTGTTTGTGTCAAAATAAAGGGGAAAAAATTGTTTAGTTTATAAACAAATTACTTAGTTTGAACAAACAATTAAACTTTTAAATTACAGTTGGAAATAGAATGGAAATGGAAATTGAAACAGATAAATTTAAAACAAGTTTGATATTTGCTCGTCATTCGCAATCCGAAGTTTTGAATGCGAGTAAATGAAGGGACTGTCCTGTTCAACCTAGTTAGTACTATGTGGCACTTTTAGCACCACTAACGCCGCGGGCAGTTTAAATTCGGCGCCCTATAGGTATATCAAATTTTTATAACCTCACTTAAAAAAAATTAAAGTCAATACACATATCACGCCTTTATTCCTAATGGGGTAGAGAGGAATTGCGGCTCTAAGCAGACAGAGTCCAATGCCGCAAGACCCGAAGGCTACTTTTACAGCTTTTATAATGTTTGCGGGGAGCTGGTACATTAAATCTTTTTTCTCAAACCAGCATTGATGGATTTGACAAATTGTGATAAGTTTTAATTCTTTTGGTACAAAGTGTACCTATACGCTTTTTCCCAACTGCGTTTATATTTAAAGTATCCCCGGGTGGCCTTACCGCGCTCTATAAATACTGTTTGCTACTTCAGACTGGCCATAGACCTGAAAGGACCAGTGACGGATTTACACGTTTGTTGCCAGTAGGCTATTCATATTTTGCCGCCCCTAAGCTGCGTTCACTGAAATATCATGATATAATTTTTCAAAAATAAAAACCCACTTCACCCCCAAACTACACAACCGATTTTGATTAAAATTATGTGAGACACCTGACAAGTATAACCTTTCAAACAACATAGAATTTCAAAAAAGTCCAAATCGGTCTATGTAAGCCTCTTCAAATAATCGGTGAACATACATAAAAAAACAAAGGATCGCGACGAATTCATAACCTCTTCCTTTTTGGAAGTCGGTTAAAAAGCACTCTTCTACCTTCTTGATTGCCGCGAGCACTGACCTAAAATTTGCCGCTCCCAAAATGTGCCGCCCTAGGCTTTAGCCTATCCAGCCTATTGGTAAATCCGCCACTGGAGAGGACATTTGCCAGCCAGACCCAGTCTGCGCTCCTTTTGTACCTAATATTAAGTTGCGCAATACGATAATCGCTTAAATTCAAAACTGATTGATACAATAAGTTATGGTACGTTTATCATCTATAGGTACAATTTTTCAAAAGTAAAAACCGATCTCAATCCCGAACTACACAGCTGATTTTGATAAAAATGTTATGGAGACATCTGATAAGTATACCCATTTGAACAAAAAAAGAATTTCAAAAATCGGCCTAGGCGTCTTTGTATAGTTGGTGGACATGTATAAAAAAGTAATAAATGATCGCGATTAATTTAGATAACGCTATTTCGCTCAAATTAAAGAGCCCTAGCACCCGGGTTCTAGTGTGTGGGCCCTAGTCTGCTTGTGTAGTGTAGGTATATAGTGGGCTACAGCTATACATACCACAAATAGAATCCTGCCAACTAGTCCGACCCTGACTGTTTGTACCGTTTCTAAAGTAGATCTAAAGCTACACAGCCGGCATGGCTGGCTGCCAGGCTGACGAATGCCAAGACGTAGTTGTGTTAATTCCTAATTGTGTGAGTGCTAGCTATCGCAGGTCAACACAAACCGCGGATTATAGCAGATCCGCCGGAGTACCCACCACAGCTCCAAACTTCGGAACTCGAACTTTGGAGGCGGGATTCTGTTATTCCTTACAAGTTTGAATAGCTAGGTATACGTATAATAACTACTACTTTACTAGCTAATGCCCACGGTGTTGCCCGCGTGGTATCTGGATTAAAATATCCTATAATATTAATTCAGATAATAACCTATCTAATCTACATGTCAAATTTTATCCCAACCCTTCCAGCCATTTTGCCGTGAAAGTGGAACAAATATTCATGCATCCATGATGGTACAACATACAGAAAATCTTTTAATGAAAACATTGAGACTGTTCGATGCACCCGTATTCAATTTAAGTTCTAATAACAAAGTACAATGCGTCACAAATACTTTGAACAAAAATGGCGGACTTCAAAGCATTTTTGTACAAATTCCTGACACGTAAATTGAACCAAAACGGCGGTCGTCGGTGCATTATTTGTACCTGCGCCGATAACCGCCATCTTGGTTTAACCTATGTGCCGGAAATTTGTACAAAATACTTTGAAGTCCGCCACTTTTGTTCAACTTATTTGTGTGGTGTGTACTAATTTACAATGAAGGTCTAGTCTCTTCGTTCAATTCAGAATAGAATGTTTGAACTTCGGTGGATCTGATGCGGTTAGCTATCCATCTAAAGTTTAGTTGCATCTCACTTATACTTCACTGCAGCTACCGCTTCATCAGATCATGAATGCAGCAGAAATATTTTTTTGTAACTGGCTAAAATAAAAAATAAACATTTGAGATATATTTCTTTGGTCGGCTCCGTAACCTTAATCGGAAAAGGAAGGATAAAGAAAAGGCCCATATTAAGGTCCATCTGTGATAATAGATTTTTTTTTGTGATTAAGAGGCCAGAAATGGTGTCACATTTTTCAAGCTGTCTAAAGATATCTGGCATAGCTTGATGACTGCCATACAATGATGAGCAACGGCTTTAAGAGCCTTTCGAAGCACGGAGGAGCTCGAGATTTTTTTATGCTGCTTCTCACCCATCCAAGTGTAAGATTTAAAGATTTGAAGATTTTTATTAGCGTAAGATAAAAAGATCTATAATTTTAATTTCAGCTGATCATCTTTTCAATATGCCGTAATAATGATGGCATCCTGCGGATGTTCACGGTTCTCATCATCTGCCATTTTAGATTTCTTCCCTACTAAATGAAGTATATGGAATAGTTTGTAAAATGGGAATAAAATACGGGAAAACGTGGGAGTATAACTTGTGGGCGGTGTAATTTTAAATTTTATTTTAATTAGGCTTAGTTAATTTTGCGGACCACAGCCTTACAGTGGGCATTTGTCAGATTTCATTTTTGTAGAACCAGTTTTTACAAGCTTTTATTTAGTTTCATCTGTCCCGTTGCCGGTCTGTCTATAATCAAATCTTACAAGTTAAATTTGATCCTTGATGTTTTCGATTGAGCTGAAATTTTGCACTCATACGTATATCAAAAAAATCATTATTAAAATACAGGATACATTATCGTGGTCTCAAATGTGCCCTTTGACGTCAGTGACGTTAACAACTCATAGATTATTTGTTTTTAGCTCGCCAAAATGAAATGTATTAAAGTTACTTAATATCTCAATATTAATAATGTGATATTTACAGAGTATCCTTTTCTGCCCTTTGTTGCCTTGTCATTTGGGGTCAGCTCCATAATGTTTATCAGAAAGAAGGTCTAACTAGAGCAACTAATTATGATTTATCCATAAAATGCAAAAAAAAAAATATTATCTCTACAAATGGCTAATTACCTACTTATAATTGATGCAGTAAGTCTACTGTGCACCTACAGTATAAAATAATGTATATGAAATGTAAAAAAAAAAAACTTTATCATCTTTTGTATAGATCTTGTGTCTCTTTTTTATTTCGCTGTATCTTTCTGTAGCAATGAATTTAGTGCAATCTTGCTCTTAACATTCACCTATTGGAAAATACTCCTATACTGTATAATACCCAGCCAAACTATTCATTCAAAAAATGTATGCAGGCATTACCATCAGGCTAATAAAGGCTAAAGTGGCTACCCTTTGTTTATGAACCTCTTTAACCTTATTTTGTTTGCAAAACACAGTATCACCTCCCACGTACGAGCTATAAATATCAAAAGAAGATATTCCGAATTCAAAGCATTTATTACCATTATTTTAACAGAAAAGTACTCTGTTTACTCTCTTGAGATTATAATTACAAAAATACCTTTACTTTCGAATCGTGCATGATTAAGACTTTTAAACTTAATTAAAGTTCGGCGAGCGAAGCGAAGTTTCAAAAGATGGCTCGAGATTTTATGACAAGTTTAAGCAAGTAAGTAAATAATAATAAAAAAATACTAGGTACGTAAAGTTAACACTTTGACTGCCATCATTGCAGACACAATAGATTTTTAATTGTTTTCCGGTAACCGGTGACCTACATGACGCTCACAGTGCATGTACAGGAAGGTACTTTATAAAAAATGTGGTATTTTTGCTTTGTGAGGAATAAATGTAACTACTTACCTCCAAATTCATATAAATATGCCCTCTTAAATAAGTCGTAGTGAGTAAAATATCAATTTAATGATTGCAGACTATTGATGAATTTGACAGAAAAATCAGCGCTACTGAAATCGGTACCATTGTACTTGTTGTTATCAATCAATTAATATATAAAATAACATTTATTTGTTGTTAGTATAAAACTACGCAATTTATAAAAAACTACACGTGACTTGTGGAATTAGCCTCGTCCCCGCAACCTGCGAGAAGGAACTTCTTTCCAAAAATATCTTGTGTGTGTTGATTTACCTTTCTGAGCATAGCGGGTATAAACCGGCACAAAATTAATTATAAGTATTACATGCAGAAAGAAATCTCCTAAGGTCCCGCGTAATATGCGCCCCGTTCCCCATCCCCGCATCTCTCTCTCGTTTTCGCCTTGTCGAGGCGGCTCGAGGCGACTGCAGCCGACCGCTCAAAACCCTACACGGCGCTAACGGGGGAGAGATGCGGGGACGGGGAACGGGGACGCATATTGCGCGGGACCTTAGGAGATTCTGTTGTGTATGTAATACTTAAACATATATTAATTCCGTGAAACCGGTTCATGTGATTATATTAGAAAAACAGACATCCTGAAAAACCAAGTAAGCTGTTTATAACTTATTCCATGGCATTCGCTCAGGTTTATTTAGTCACATTGAATTGAATTCGACAACTTCCTTTAAACTTTTCAGACGTGAGTTAAATTTTTCTGTGCTCGACCCGTAAAAGTTATATATTGACCGTACTTTACCTGCAAAACTTGTAAAACTGAAGCCTTACAAAAGGATTTACGAAATAAACGTTGGCGGATTGACATCAGTTATGACTTTTTATCTATTAAGAATATATCGTGTATCCCACCAAAAACATAAATGTGAAAATGGGAGCCAAGTTCAAAATCTGACAAAAGAATTGGGATCTTAATGGCCAAGATCTTTAGAGAATATTGAATTTTATTTATAAGAATCTTAACATTTCATCTGGATAGTTTTTATCAGGAATTCTGATGTTTAAAAGAATAACACCTTACAATGTAATAACAATAGCGTAAAGATGATAAGTTGATTAGCCAAATATAAGTAGGCTTGCTAAAACTAGCCAAGTCAAATGTTAAGATTTTTTTAAATAAAATTCAATATTCTCTAAAGAAATTGGCGGCCATTTAGATCTCAATTCTTTTGTCGGTTTTTAACTTGGCTCCTATTTCCACATTTATGTTTTTGGTGGAATATTATTACTTTTTGCACATCAGTATTAGAAAGAAGAAATGCTTGCTCATATCATTTTGTTGGGACTTTACCTAATAAAATCGATTAATTAAAAAATAATCAAATTTACGAAAATCACTGTTGTTTGAATTTTTCCATTGTATACGCGTAATAGTCTACCTAGATGCCAAATATCTACTTTCCAGGTCATATCGAAGTAGGTTACCTTTTTTGAAAAACAATCAAATCTACGAAATTCTCTGTATCTACGAAATTCACTGTTTCTTTTTTAATTTTTTTTTTGTATACGCGTAATAGTCTACCTAGATGCCAAATATCAACTTTCCAGGTCATACGGAAGTAGGTTACCTGTTTTGGAAAATAATTAAATCTACGAAATTCCCTGATTTTTGAATTTTTCTATACATACGCGTAATAGTCTACCTAGATGCCAAATATCAACTTTCCAGGTCATATGGAAGTAGGTTACCTTTTTGATGATGGATAACTGGTCAATCACATTTTTCAGTTTAAAAACGTTTTTATATCAATAACTGTTTGAGCTTAATTATTAAAATTTTAATTCGAGATAATCTAGATGACTTTAATGTATGTGCTAAATTTCATGAATTTAGGTTAAATAGATTTCGGTTATGAAGGGGTCAAAAGCTGCTGCGTTGCCAGTTATTTTTTTAACTTAGCTCTGACACGCTGCCGCGTGTCTAGATAACGGTCCGAGCGAGCGTGAAGCGTGAGCGAAGTTGTTTGAGTTAAAATTCTTTCGTATGTATATCTGTCCGGCTGTTCTCCTCATTCCTCATTCGATTCTTGTGCAACTTTGTAAGCAGTATCGTGTATTTGGACAGAGAACTGTTCTTATCCATTTTAATCCCCTAGAGGGGTGTTACAAGTTTAACGCTTATCTCTGTCTACCTGTTTATCTTTCTGTGGCATCGTAGATCTCGAATTACGCGAAAGCCAGTTCTGTTGCGGTGGTTGTTAGCTATGACTTAAAAGGGGTTTTTTTAATTGCCATAAAAGATGGTGCTACAGATATCAATTAGAATATATAGTCCTGCTACTCATCACCACGTGGGTTTTTAATTTGCCTGGAAAATAAACTGATAACCTTAAAGAGTTCATCCACATCAGAGTCATTCATCATAATTTCAGCCGCATAACGTTCACTGTAGGAGATAGGCCTCTCCTAAGAATCTCCCAAGGATTTTCAGATTACCGATGTAGAGCGGCATGCATCCAGCAAGAGCGACTTGGTAGTCTGACCTCTTGTAGGTGACGCTTTGCTTCCAAGAACGTGGTCGCCATTCGAGATTTTTTTTGCCACATCGGTCATCGGTTCGTCGCGCTATATGTTCCGCCATTTTTTTTTAAATATATAGTGACAAATTACACTGATTGAGTTAGCCCCAAAGTAAGTTCGAGACTTGTGTTATGGGATACTAACTCAACGATACTATATTTTATAACATATACATATATAGATAAACATCCAAGACCCACCTACTACTACTTGAACTACTACTACTTGCTCGTTGAAGCTACTTCAACGAGCTAATCCGTTGGGTTATGTTAGTGACTTTTGTTATCCTACGAATTTTCTTATTACTGATTAGATTGTTGTTTGTAATGAATGATCCTTTTCGATCTTAATTAGGTACTACTGCGAATTGGCGTGTGCCAATTCTGGATAGTGTTATCGATAGTCTAAAATACTCGATACTATTGATAGTTTCGGTTCTATCGAAACAGGTTTCGGGCAACAATACTGGTACATATTATAAAATACTGAGACTGTTCGATGGTCGCTGCCGTTTCTCGTTTTCTAGAGTCTCGGCTTGAAGACAAAAAATATTATTATTAAATCATCAGATTTAAAGGTAATAAGTATGTCGGTAGGTAATCAATAGTAGGTAGTAAAGGCTTTAGCATTTGAAATAGGTTTTCCCTTAACAGAGATAAAGTTGCGAAAATCTGTCAAAAAGATTTGCGATATATCTGATCGTACTCGTAGTTGGGAAGATTTTGTTTAAATAATCCAGGCTCGGAATGTGTGATCGAGCTGACATGAAGACCTAGATAGATGCGGCTTATCCCGGCCTTCCCGACTGAGCCGTGGGGTCAGGGAGGGCATCGCGTCATGGCTAACCGGCTACGAAAAATACTTGTGTATTTATTTCAGTACAATCCTATTTTAAGATTCATCTTGATGTCTCGGATTGTTATGAATTTAATGAACGTATAAAATGTTAAAAGTGCAAAGCTATTTCTTGGGAGAAATTCAGTTTATCAATGTATATACAAACAACTCATATAATTTTAAATAAAAAACCTTTAACATATTCAACGAAGACTTGAGCTGTGCTTTTCGGCAAGTATTAAACGTTTATATTTTTGATGCAGATTCAGTGGAAAATATTTGGATTTTATCAATTACTCTGAGTTGGACTACTCAGCCAGAATAAAAAAAAAGTATATTCATTTTGTTTTGTTCGCTACTTATCCTTGGATTAAGTCTTCAGTAATCAGACACCTATCTCGGTAAGCGTAAGGCTTCCTAATTGGTGGGATTAGAAGGAGTAATCGTCCTATGTCTCTCGTCCTCGGTCTGGCTTATAACAAACGAAAATTACTTCATAAATATTGTATTAGAATTTCTGCGCCTTGAAATTAAATTAGGTACTTACTTTATTAGGCATTAAGCAAAATAGTTTTACAATTTTAGCTGTCTCGTATTTATTAAATTATCTTGAATAAGTAATGAATGTTGAAGAGACGATACTACTTTTATTCGTGTTAATTTAATTTATATTTATTAGTAATTTGATCACTTCATCATGTAAATAAACTACGCTCAAAAGTGGTTATGAAATCATCTTTGTAAGTCTAGTTTCGATTATCTTTCAAAACACCTATGCCGTATGAAAAAAGTGGACAGAAAATTTTTTCAACGCCTATTTATAAACTTTTAAATCAAACCATTTATAATAGAGAAATAAATATATAGGGACAAATAACACTGATAAAGCTAGCCCCAAAGTAAGTTCGAGAATTGTGTTAAGGGATACTAACTCAACAAAGCTATATTTATAACAAATACACATATATATATATATATATATACTAGCTGTGCCCGCGACTTCGTCAGCGTGAAAATCCGTTCAGCAGTTTCGGACATTCGGGTGTACAGTGTGCATACAGACACTGCCATACAAACAAAAATCTTAAAAATCTTTTTAGTGTTCTGTAACTCCTTATATATCTTGCTCACGAATACATACTTTAATATCTATATTTGGTGCCCGCGACTTCGTCCGTGTGAAATTCAGTTTTCTTACACTCCCTTGTTGATGACATGACAAATTTAAAAAATTTGTTAGATTAGTCTGTATATTTACTGTTCGATTTTTTTATTGTGATGCGGTTTACTTATAATATTGCAAATGTGACAGTTTATAAGGATTTATAGATGTTTGGATATCAGTTACTCATTCATACAACTTATGAATGGATAATAATGAACTCTTACAATAATAATCATATAATCATAACCTTTGTGTATAAATATACAGATACGCAGACGAAGTCAGCAGTCAAACGTAACTCCCTATATGTAAAAGTCTCCTAGGCGCGAGATAGTGTGTGACGTTCTCGATCGGCAGTCAAACGTAACGCTCCCTATCTGTAAAAGTCTCCGAGGCGCGAGATAGCGAATGACGTTCACGATCAGCACTTAGTCGAGACTCCCTTTGAGTGGAACTCTCCGAGGCGCGAGTCAATGAATTTAGTTCTCGATTAACACTTAGTCGTGCCTGCCTTATGTCTTTGGATTCTTGGAATCTACTCATCCGCTTTCTTTTCGCTTGTCTAATATTCTGAGACAGATTTGACTTTCTTCGTAGCATTTTTGAAAGCAAAGCACAAAATACAATAATATATATATTTAATTCAATGAATCTATGTAGCCAAGAATTTTTAAAGATAATATCCGAAATACCTAATCAATCCACAAAGCAAGATCAAAACATCCGTATAGCCAAATGTCAAACTTAGTTCAATAAATCTATAAAGCCAAGAAGCTTTTGAAGATATCCGAAATATCTTACCAATCCACAAAGCAAGATCAGAAAGTCCGTATTTTCGTAGCCAAGTGTCAAATTATAAATCAACAATATTATCTGAAATATTAACTAACCAATCCACAAAGCAAGATCAGAAGTCCGTATTTTCATAGCCAAGTGTCAAATTATAAATAAATCAACAATATTATCCGAAATATTAACTAACCAACCCAAAAATCATCAAAGCAAAATCAGAAATCCGTATTTTCATAGCCAAGTATAGCCCAATATCAGTATAAAATCAACAAATTTAACAACAGTAACTCACCAAATCACAAAAGAATCAAAAGGTCTTACGTACAGAGCAATTTTTTTTAGATGACATACATAGGTTGCCTCGGACGGCATTTCCTACTTCACCGGACGAGGTTTGAGGAGCGAGCTAGGGACTATGGCAAATTTTGGGGTGCTGCAACACCCATATTTAGCCGGAAGTACCGAAGCTTCGGTGCCAGAAAAGCCTATTTAGGACGTACAGGGCTAAACAATCAGCATGTATTTATACTTTTTCACAAAAACAACCATAACGCGTTTTTAAGTTTCTTGAGGCGCCATCTGTTGTTATTTAATGTAACTATAAAGTCGCCCATAGAAAACTTATCTTCAAACTTTAAATGACGATAACTTTTTTGTCTAACAAAGCCTATATGTTGCTCAGGGATGGGCTTAATCTTTTAGTGAAAACCGCGTAAAAATCTGTTCAGTAGTTTTAAAGATTAGCGAGTACATACAGACAGACAGACAAACAGACAAAAAATAAAAGAATCTTTTTTGTGTTCTGGTACTCTTTTTTTATCGTCCACACCCATTTTGTGTTAATTTTATCAAATGTACAGACACGCGGTTCCTACTGTTTTATTATGTGTATTATATGTATAAACACCCAAGACCCAGGACAATTTGAAAAGGCCATTTTCCAACTTTCCCTGACCGGGGGTCAAACCCCAAACCCGGGACCTCTGGGTGGCGGACTAGCATGTCGACCACTATGTCACGAAGGTCGTCAAACTTGTCAAAGAAACATTTATACTACGATATAATATATTACGTGGGAAAAAATAGGGTTCTAATGGTATTTTCTTTAAATCTGTTTATTCTCTACCGGCCAATATACAAAGTTTCATGCGTCTGAACCAATTTTAGAAACACTTTTTCCAGTCCACTGCAGTCACCTCGTTTATAGCCTGCTCAAACGCTGCCAGCGCATCTTCCGGCGACGATAATTGTATCCTTTTGAGCAGATTTTTTTATTTTCGGGAATAAAAAAAAGTCACATGGTGAGGGCTGTAAGGAGGATGACCCAGGAGTTCGACCGGCGTGCTGTTCAGGAAATCCCTCGTTTTGAGCACATTGTGGGCGGGCGCGTTGTCGTGGTGGAGCAGTAGCCCGCGGAGCCCTGTGTTTGGTAGCTTATTGCTCACAAATGCAGAAAACATCTGGCAAGCATTTGGTAGTATACCATTCGGCGTTGATGCTTCTTTGATTTCGTAAAGGAATTGACACCAAGTAGCCGGTCAAATTGAAAAAGCTCGCTATCCAAATCTTCCCCCCACTTCTAGATCGCTCCACTTTGGTAGGCGTTGATTCGTTTTGAATCACCCAAACCGTAGACTGGCGCTTCGTTTCTGGATCGTATTGATAAATCCAGGACTATAATAATGTCGTAAACACGCCGAGACGAGCCTACTTCAAATTTGTTTGTCATATCGCGGCACCATTCCACCCGGGCTTGCTTCTGAGCATCTGTAAGGTTGTGCGGCACCCATCGTGAAATTATCCTCCTCACGCGATGATGCACGTGTAGAATCTCGTGAAGGCTATCAAACTGCAGGATGAGTTGAATCTCGCCTATTGTTGTGGATTAAATTTTTCACTGCTAGCACGTGGCCGTGGAAGGGCCTTCACCCGTACATGCCATTTGAAGCTTATCGTACATATTCATCTGGTTTCAGGCGACATTTGAAATCGTAAAAAATCATAGCGCGAAAATGTTCTTGGCTCAGATCCATTTTTGAAAGAGACACGATAATTTGAATTAGTCCGCAAAAAATTAGGAGGGAAACTTTAAAATTGGAACGTACCTATTTTTTATTTTTATATTTTCAAAATAGATTGTAACTGGCCTGTCTCACATACATAAAAAATTTTTTTCGCAATGCTTTCTGAGTGGCCTGGTACATTATATTGTGGTATAAATATCAAGATATAAGTAAATCTTAAATACAATGCGGGATATATTTATTATATAATAGTAAAACTGAGTGAGAATAAACTTGAAAGTTGGAAATAAAAACCATAGATGAAATAGGCCTAGCGCAAATAACTTCTGGTCTCGCAAAATCCATTATTTATAACGATTTTTGTAGACTTACGACTACATAGACTTAGTGCATTGGCAACCTTTGGCACATAATGTATGCATCCCTTAGCCACTTTGGTTTGCTGTGCAAGGCATTATTGACACCTATATTATTTCTTATTTATTTCAAATCAGTAATTAGAAATGAAACCTGAAGCACAAATATTATGTGTAGAAAAAAATTTGAGATTAGAATTTTGGGTAAGGGAATGTTGAGAAAATATTACATCGTTGGCAACGAAACAGCTAGCCCAGGCGATAATAACCCGGCGACCGCGAGCGACCGTCACGAGTCGCCCTAAATATAATTGGGGGAGCGAAATAATCCAGATCAAAGATTTTCTTTAATTACAAGTTCTTCATTTAGCGGCCGGCGATTTATCACTTAAGAGGCGATTTCCTCAAAAGAGCTGTGGATTAATTAGAGAAAGATAAAATTTGTGAAATAGCCGGAGGCTTGCGAGTGCTCGGGACAGATAAGGGAGTCCGCTGCGAAGTAATGGATCTATAAGCGTGCCGTTCTGTGCCGTCCTGTGCTCCCCAGAGACGCGCTTTTAGTTCGTACGAAAAATCACCCAATCGTGCTTATGAATCTTCCTGCTCACTTTTATGCCCGAAGTAATTTGCTAGTATAATTTGTTTGTATAAAACATTTGACTCGATAAACTGTTTCGGATTCCCATCTGTGAATCCCAGGAATGTTTATTCCGAGAATTGAGCGTTGATTGGGCCTCCGGAAAATGAGTTGGGAATGAATTCCAAATAAATTATCTGCCCGTCGTGCTGATTTATTTATTTTTAAGTAGGGCCATTAAATCAGCTATTGGGATTGAATTGATGAGCATTTTCGTGCGATAAACAGTGATAAACAATATTTGCTCGAGGGATGATAAATGGTCAACAATCTTCATAATTAAATTACAATAAGTGTAATGTTTATTACACGAGTAACTCTCGTGGACAGTCAGACGGGTCGACAATGAGTAGATTAACCGATATCGTGACCATCCTTAGAGGGTGAATGAAAACAACAATGCAAACGTGAATGTACACAAGACGTCTAGGGTTCACACTGACGTATTCGTGGTTTTGTGATCACTAGACGTACGTACTAAATATACTTTTTGCAATAAGCCTGAATCAGTCTGCTTAACTGAGAGTGAAAGTCCACGAACGTCTATGTATAACAAACATGACTACACTTCATAAAATGAATTCACTTACCGGATTTGAAGGTGACCTCGCTTATCAGTATCCACTCGTGTTGGAATCTCAGTTTGACCATTAGATGCTTGGCAGTACGGTTCTGGAGGTCAATGTGTACCACTCGTGCGTGCTCCGAAACCCTATCTTGCTTGGGCTCATATGAAATATAATCTTCTTGCCAGCGCTCGCCTTCCAGTGAAAAATACACTTCAGCTTCCTTGAACAACTGTACAGAAAGCAATAAATTAAGTCAAATCTGAAGAAAACATGTTTTACAAGACGTCAAGTAGGATGAATGAGAACAAATAGACAAACCTGTACATCCTTAGTGAACATGTTATTAGTATGGATATCGACAAACTGGAAAAGCCTTGTGTCAGTGAAGTTGAAGGTGAGTTCTACATCATCTTCGACGAGCATCGTCTTATTCCAGCCAACCCAACGTGTGCCTGAAATCGAACAATAGTTTTGGGCCCACATTCCTAATAAAAAGATGAGACAAATAATAATTATTAGTAAAACGCTCTGTTAAATACTCGCACTTGTCAGTAGAATTAGTTCAAGTCTGTAAATATTTTAAAGTTACACACCTCTTGTGTCAGACGTATCTGGTAGTTCGAAATCGTTGGGGCCTGTCAAAGAATCAGTGATTTGTCCGAGACCATCATAGAGTATGCCATCACGAAGCATGCCATCAAACGACAGATCTTCAAACTTGGCGCCACCAGTCATCGCTTGCATGTCCCCGCCTTTAGGAGCCGAGTATGCCACTAAAGCCTCTGCAAATATAGATAGTGTAAATAAACCGCCAGAGGCGGCAACCAATCGCTCAGCAGATAACAATTAAACATTTACATATTCAAATTAAGAAGCTGCAATGTTAATTTCAGTCGCATAAGCGTTCTCGCTTTGCATATGTCCCGGGACGACGACGCCAGCAATATTTGAGAACTCTGTCGTACATACGTTTCCAGCGGCATCCGTAGAGTTCCACGCGCATGCAAGCTGTGCGTGGGTGGGCTGCGAAGGGAAAGAAACGGACTTTGGATGCGATGAAAGGGGCTTCAAGTATCGACTTCCTTGCAGTGTACGTGTTCGAGTTTCCCGGTATCAACTAGAAAGAAAAAGAATGATGCTGTTTTTTTAATTTTATTTTTATAGCAGCAAATTATCAGATTTGTTAGTTTAAAATCGTTCGGATTTTTTTCAGTAAGAGCCGCGAAAATTTTTCTCGCTTGTCTCATCATAATTTGTTAAAATAAGTAAAATGTAAAAAATAAATGTGTATAGTATAGTATTCCTTTAAAATAAGGGTTTCAATAATATTAAAATTCCCTTTGAACATATTCCCGGTTTCGTTTAATATTTTCTAAGAGGATCCTAGATAGAGCGTGTGGGGTTTCTATTCCCAGAGAGACTAATTTCATATAACGAGCGCGTCATATTTTTCAGGACCTTCACGAAACGTTTGCGATAAACTGATGTGATAAATCGATATATCATAAAAAGTTTTATTCATATTAAAACTTTTGCCTTTATTCCTAAAAATATGAGCAAAATATTTTAGGCCTATTTTCAAAAACATACATTAGACAGATACATTTGAACTAGACAGAGAGGTTATTCAATAAAAAGTGATAGATGATCAACTATCTATCGACTTATTATTTAAGGTAGCTTAAAAAAATTCTGAAACGCTACGTAAAATGATATCTTACTTACAAAAAAGCTATAAATTCATAGATTGTTCTGGTATGAAAACTAAAAACCTACCTTGCTGCCATTATAATCTTTGTATGTGACCCAGCGATTGAGCGCTGGGCGCCAGTACTCGACCGAATAGCTCTCCACGAACTCCACGCCGACGGAATTGGCGAAGCGGCCCTGGGACTCCGTGGCGGTGATGAGGTATTCGTCGTGCAGGTCTACCTCCAGGTGCTGGCGGCTGTCTGGCAGGATCAGCCCGTTTGGACACCACGCACCGCCGCGGATTTCCGTGCGAATCCTGTAGGAAGGTTCAGTTATAATCCAACTATTTGTTTTACAGTTAGGTCACACTACAGGTACATACTCGTATATCAAGTGAGGTTAATTTACACTTACAATTTACGGTACTCGTTAATTTGGTAGCAGGACTAATTTACTGGTACAGGAGCCCAAATTCATTTCTCTTTAAGTCTCGTGGCTGAGATTAATATAATATATTTCTCTAGCAACTACACGTGTTCATGTGTTTTACAAAATTTGCGTTTGGTAGGATATTGGGCAAGTACGATCAGTCTGACTGCTTACAGAAAGTATTAAAATAGTTGTTAGAGTTATATACATTTTGATAAGATCTTGATCGAAGACTTTGATAAGGTTACTGCACTGCATCCATGACTAATTCCGGGTATGAAGTGTATATGACAAACATACCATTTCATATATTGCCTAACATTGATTCAAATATTGTACACATTTCTTTCTTATTGGTACAGTACATTGCCGGTAAAGTATATAAATCAAGTGTCATATGGACTGCGAAAGATACAACTGCGATGAACGTGAACGCTTATTAATGCAATGCAATCACCACTGTTCTATAACGCCACTGTGGCTTCTACCGCTAAAATCGATTTAGCCTTGAGAAATAAAGAGTATCCGGCCGCTGTACTAGTAATCAGCACTGTTTACAAAATAGCGAGTCAGTATGGGTACACTGAAAATGAGTATGGTACAAATGCAGCAGCGAGGAGATGCAACCTGATTGTGAATTTGTGATGAATAAAGTAGGTATTTTTTTAAGTTTTTGCAGTCAATAGAATTAAAATTATGTATTTAGATATCCATAAATTATATCATAACTAAATGAATAGCTAAATAATGACTTCAGCTTTCACCGAATGTAAATATTTGCTGTCGGGTGCCTTGCCTTGCCTTGGCTTGCTCTCCTTAGTCGATTGAGAAGTATCATTCAAAGACTGAGAGAGATTGAGTGCAAATATTGGCATTTTAATGAAAATTTAATGAACGCATTAAACAAATAGAAGGCGTGTCACAAATTGTACTGAAGTTTAAATTCTAAAACGCTGCCTTAGAGCGCGCTGGTGCATAAGTAAACAAAAATTAGCGTTTATAGTCCGGGCAAATAGTCTCAAAAGGTTCAGTGTTTCGTTTGTCAACAGCAGCTGGCGGCTGGCGCGCCACAGGGCCGACTGCGCGCGACCGTTCATTTGAATATCTGCACGGCGATCTCATCAGCACAGACGCGAACAAAGAGCGCTAAACGCCGAATTAACGTAGCATTGGCTAAACCGCCTCTGACCCTATGTAAAGTGGCTCAGTTGATAAGGCTTTGGCACATCCGTCCGTACTTACATCTTGTTATCTTTAGGGAGTCAAGCTCCTAAAGGCTTTTGTAGGATCACGGCCACCCCGAATTCATATGAAAATTTAATTTTCTGTTAGTGAATTTCTGAAACGGCTCGAGTTTTCGCGCTATTGTCTTGTGGGCTTATACGGGTTTAAAGCCAAATGTGAACCCCTCTGTTAATTGTTTGAGCTAAGTATGAGCATTTTGCGGCTACTGGATTCTCAATTATTGTAACAACTTGGCTGTATCATGCCACTTATTGTTATGTAACAATACTAACAATAGGCAGACAAAGGCATATTGATTTCACGGTTGTTACTTACAAAGTGGTGCGACAGTTTAATTTTACGGAGTGCGGTATTATGTGGAACTATTGTGTGTAAGTGAATGTGATTGGCTCTTTTCTTGGAAGGTCAAAGAGGAAAGTTTGAGTAATGAATAAATCCATTAGAGGAAATGTGTATCAGACACTTATTGAATAGCTATTATGCAGACTACAAAAACAGTATATTTCTTAATTAATACTACTAGCATAAGTTAAGAAATTGATATAAATAAATGTGATTGTTTTAATAAGCAAAAAAGGTTACCCCGGTTTCTAAAATGGAAGACGCTAGTCTAGCAATGGTATAGGTAGTAAATGAGAACCATAAACAAACGAGCGTAACTTCTGCTCCAGAAAATGAGGGTCGCAATTTTTGTACAAAGAAAGTATGCCAAAGAACTTCTTTCCAAAAATATAAACATATGGAAGAAATGGTAAGAAGAAGTTACCTGGAACTGAGAGGAGAGACGCTCTGGTCATAGCTGGAGCTGGCTGACAGGGACTCGTTGGAGATCATCCCGCTTTCCATGCCCAGGGGCACTTCGCAGCTCCCCACGTCGGCTGCAGATAAGGAAAACACAATTAAGAATACAAATAATATAAATAAACTAGTGGTTCTGGGAGCTGTAGACCTCGCGAGTCACCCCGACCAATTTAAGTTTATCGGTTAAAAATGTTGTTCAGACAAAACAGTTGCGTCTTAACAACGGTAAAAAATAAGATTTTTGAAAATTTTTCGAAATAGCTGAATTTCATTTATATTTTTGAAGTTTTCAACCCTCATATTTGTAGTGTCAAAAAAGTTCTATATAGGTAATTCTAGAACTTTCTCACAAAATTTCAAAAGAATCGGTTGAAAAATGCGACGTATAGGCGAGAACAGCCGGAAAGACCGACAGACAGACAGACAACCGGACAGCCGGATAAAAGCCTTTTTGGCTAATCTCGAAACAGACGCTTTTACGCGTCACTGTGACGCGTGATTAGCAAATCACTAAACATAACCGAGAAACCCCACCAAACAAAGGTTCAACTAGAAAGAGAAAGACGTACTGCATGTACGAGATAGAATATTCTTGAGCCTTTTTCTTTGCAAAATTATTTAAATCATACCTATCCGACACTATTTATGTTGAGATGGTAAATAGTGTCAGGGAAAAACACATTTTGGAAAGGTATCTAAAATTTTTGCTACGTACTACCTAAATGTTGAAAATGAGTCAAGCGGCAAGTGAGTACTTCGTGTAATAAGCAGTTTGCTCCGGCTTGAATGAGGAGTTCAAGCCGGGGAAAACTGCTTATTACTCGAACCATGTAAGTATATCTTGACAAAGCCTTGACTGGTTTGACGTAGGTATACGAACTTTGAAATAGTTGTTGAAACTTAAACGCGACACATAGAACGCGCAGAGTTGAGTTGTTTTCACTTACGCGTTTATTAACTTTCATTAAGGCAGTTAGATCACTTTCTAAATAATAATGTTACTGTTGACCAAAAAGGTTTTTAAACAAACGACTACCGAAAATTAAATTTTGAAACAATACCCCAGAAAGAAAACAATCAGTCATCATTGTTCTTTAGAATGACGCCATATTTAAAATGGCGTGGAGCCCGAGCCGAGCAAAATTACCTTTTTATTTTATTTTCGTAACATGTATTTGCTTTCCGAGGTTCATTTAAAGGAACGAGTACACTGCGGCGGTTCCCGACGGGGTGGGCCGGGGACCGGCCAGATGAGTATTTAGCTCATTAGAACGAGTTATTATGTCTTACAAGTAAGTAGGTACTTGTCTATAAATTTGATATCTGTGGCTATTTAAGGGTAAACCTGTGCTGTCCCCATGTGAAATAAATCATTTAAAAGGAAACAGAGATATCAATCAAAATTGTCTGTTGATCAAGCCCTAGATAACCTTTCAAACTAAAAAATGAACTACTTTTTATAGTTACAAGTGAGAACGTAAAGTTTTTCGTCGCTAATTTGCGAAAATCGGCAATTTTTGGGTAATGTGCGAAGAAAAGCATCACGTTCTCATTTTAAACTATAAATCATAATATAGTTTGAAGGGTTATTTAAGGCTTGATTAACACACATTTTTTAATGAAATCTCCGTATCCTTTCAAATGATTTGTGCCAAATGAGGGCAGCACTGAACTCGAACGAAAAAAGTTACATACATTTTTCGGAGTCATTACCCTTTATGCCGAAGCACGCGTAACGTATGATGTGCGAGGCATTTTACGTCGCGTAACGTGCTTGTATAGCGTTTCATAGAATTTCTACCCACCGCTCACACCACGCGTCCGTAAGTTACGCGGCGTACTTTTCGCTAATACACGAAGCAACATACGATTCGTGAGGTTCGGCACTTAGGTGCATAGCTGGTATATAATTTATGTCGATGGCTAAGAATAATACCTATCAGGTTTAAAAGCAAATAATATTTTTGAAATTAATGTAGTACGAGATAATTGTTTTCAGTACCTTAGTCGCCTTCTATCCTATTCCAGGCCTGAAGCCACAAGGCACAACCACATCAAGAATTCTGACACAGCTCAACGACAGCCATTTAATAAGAGCTGACACCAACGGCTTATTCCTTAAAGAAATTTGGAGGAATTCAAGACATTTTATACTTCTTGTCACCGTCCCGACCCGTTGCGGCTCGTCCACATGTGCTCAGTTCTTGAGGAAGTTTACCTATTGCCGCTTGCTTAGCTTCGTAATAAAGATCGTTTAGTGCGTTTTGGTTAACTGTAAATTCATTCTTTTAATATTTTACATATATGCGGAGATTATCTACACTTTTTTATGGAAGACCTGTATGTAATTTTATTTTCTATTCATAAGAGTTGGATATAATTTTTTGTGAATTTATCAATTTATGTACTCGGAAAATGTATATTGGTCGTTTTTGTGTTAGTTGAAAAATTTCTTGATATGTTTAAAGCAACTTTTCTTCACCTGTGTTCGAAGAGATCTTGCTTGGGGTTAAGAGGGGACTTATTGTGGCCAGCCTATAAAATGTATTTTTAGCGTTACAAAAATATCTCACTTTGATAGATGTTTGATGCTAACGCTACACATACATCTCTGTTTAGAATTTTAAAGTTATGGTGGAATTAAGAAAATCACTTAGGTATATAATCAAAGATATAGGAGGTATATAGATTCCGCGATGAAGGCTCCTAAACGTACACTGTTTTGAAATGTAGAGGAGGGCATTTAGCCATCCACTACCTTTCAAGCCACTACTAAATAGAAAAGTCGCGGGATCAGAATTTAATGTCATTAGACAATGTCATTCAAATTTTGTCGTATTAAACAGCTCATGTAAACAAATCGGCTAGACTGCATTTTAAATTGAATTTTCTAATAGGTACTAAAAATAATTTAAAATTAATTTTACATTTTTATTTATAAGCAAGATACCATGAATATGATATATATAGAAGTGCATAGTACCGTGATGCAAATGCCGCTGTAGTAATAAAGAAAATCGTGACAAAAGTAAGCTTTCACAGGTGAGCACATATTTTCACTTGAAATCACAGATTTTTATAGGTACACGTATTAAATTTTTACTGGAAATTGAGTGCCATACTTTCCCATTTTATTATAAATAGAGAATATAGTAATTTATGCTTATAGGTATTTCTTATTATATTAGTGTTTTGTAAGCTGTTCGTAATTATTGAATTTGTTGACACTAGGGTTAGAAAAAAACTAATCGATAAAAAGATCGATACCACATGATACCACATAATATTTTTATTTTTAACATTAATAAAGAGATAAAAAAATGGATGAAGCAATAGGGTAGAGTTTTACATTTCTTGGTTGGGCTCGATTTATTTGCGTCCGCGCAACCAAGCTGATTGGCCGCAGATTTCAGCGACCAGGGCCGCGCCCATTTTCGATTTATATCGTCTGCGGGATATTACATTTAAAAAACATTACAGAGTGTGCTAAAAATATTTTGAATTGTCTTGTTTCACTTACGTGAAGAATCGCATGATTTGGGTGTTATCTGCCGGATGCTACCTCTGCACCTTTGATCAAAAGTATCCTATGTGTAAAGCCAAGGAATCAAATCAATCAAGTATTAATATAATTAAATTAAAATAACAGTCAAAAAAGAAAAAAAAATGACCTACCCTATATAAATTGCCCGGGCGCGGGTCGGACACTTATAAGGAAATGCCGATTTTTTGTTCTGTATTTTGTCAGTTATTTTACATTTATTATACTGTAGTGATCTATTATAGCCCGTGGTTTGATTTATTACGGGTATGTCCCTTCCACGGTGTATATTTTTCAGCAAGAATCTGCCTGTTGTCTGGTTTTAATTTTTAAAACGATATGTTCTATAAATAAATACTGTACTTCCACGTTGTTTAAGTCGCTTCGTACGACACCTCATTTGGAAAAGTGTCATGAATATAAAGTGAAAAATAAATTATTTTTTAATTGAAAAGTCTTTATTTTTTTAGTATTGACTTCTTGCTAACCCTATTATCCATGCACGAGGGTGAGTATTACCCAAAAGTATCGATGTCGATATTTTTCATGTCATCCCTCCCTCGGTTTTCACAAACAGTGTACGCTTTCGTTTTTACGTTTAACGAAGTCTTATTCTTGCAACAGTAAATTCTCATAATAGTGAAAGAGACACAAAATGGGTTTTATGTCAGATTATCTCTTTCTGAACCTAAAAATTTTTTTTTGCTCTTTTTATATAATATACCTACACAGCAGAAACATTACATTCCTCTTTTGCGGCAATCGTGTAAAAATACCACTAATTGGCACACTGAGGTTTTTCTCTAACCCCAATTACGTAGTTTGTGTTTGTAACATGCGCGACACGGCAAGCAGTAGAGTTACAAAGGGGCATGCCCGCTTTGTATGGCAGGCGGCCCGGCCAGGTGGGGCGGGTAAGAGCCTCAAATTTTTGTTTATTTTCCTGCTTTTAATAAAACGAAAATACAATACACGACGTTGGTGAGGCACAAAGGGAAAAATTCAAATTCGGTTTTGCACGCAGCATTATTTTAACAACCGTGTGTTTATTTTTCCGTTACATCTGCCTTCTTTTGTGTAATCGTATTTCGAGATTCTTGTAGGTAAAAACGTTATTTATCTGTATTATTTGCTCGGTGAGCATACTCGGGTGGGTCTCTTAAATTGTCTTATATTTTTGATGTTTTTGTCTTCGAGAGTCATTTATGTTTTATTTTGGGAAAGGAAAATGTTTTTGATGTGACTAAGAACGGTATTTATATTTAAATGGGGAAGAGTATTTATGTAACGTAATGATGGTTACCTTGCTTATAATAAATCATACTGCCTTGCCTAAATTATACGTAATTTTTCGTCACATCTAAATTAAATAGTAAAGAAATCCTGTTTGTTAGAACACAGCACAGTCTTATTAATCTGCTCTTCTCATGGCGCTATCGGTTGGTTTATAATGTTGTACCTAAATGTAAATAGTTGCAATGTCGCGAGTTGCCAGCAACAGATGTCGCGGCGTGACGGCAGGCTTAATCTCAAGCCGGATGTGAGCGATGCTCATACTAATCCACAGCGCCGCGACACGTGATAAATTACATGAACAAATTAGGTACGTGAAACTGGTGCGAGAAAAACAAACAATTTATTACGAAGACAAATTAGCCGCGAGACCGCTGTCGCAAGGTGATTTTAATTATAACATGATAATACTTATTTACCCGAGGGAGGCTTTGTAAAGACGTCTCAGGCGACGTGGGAGAGATTATTCACTCCCCCCACAATATGTTCTCACATCCTCTGGTGATCTTGTTTTGGTTCTTAGAGCTTTTTGTGGGCGGTTATAGGACGATATTGATGAACTTATCTCTGCGAATTCAATGTGTCCCCAAAAAATAAGACTTTTTTATAAATGCCCAGCTTGAATCTTACGAGAATCTTTGCTTTGAAGCAATTTATTGGACAAACAAAATTTTATACAGTCTAAAGAACCTTTACACTGAATTTTTAAGTGAAGTTTATTTTACGATATGTAACTACTCTACTAAAAATAGTTGTTAGTAATTACATTCGTAGTATGTTCCATTTTCAGTGTCTACGAAACAAAAAAGTATCTATTTCAAAACACGAGAGAAATATTTGCTTTCCATAGAAGCACAAAAAAAAATGTATTTGCTTTGTCTACCTTATACATACCGCGCTGAAAGCATCAAGAGTACCCTGACAGCCGAGCAGAGTACTTATTTCTTTTACACAGGCTCCATAACTATGTGACTTTATTTTCTTTCAGACCAGTGACTATGAGAACCAAAAACATTTGCGTGAATATTGATGGTTTAAAACTAAAGATATCCACGCTAGTAATAATGAAATATCGATCACTCTCAATAGCTTTGGGACACGTTTATGACGTTGTAAAGGGCCCTTATAAATTCAAGCACTAGTCGTAAAACCTGTAAAATGAGCACAAACGCGCAAATTACACTCGAGGTCCGATTACACAATTTTTAACCAGCTTTAAAAAGTATAGGTAAATAAATAAATAAATATGGACAAATAACACTGATTGAGCTAGCCCCTAAGTAAGTTCGAGACTTGTGTTATGGGATACTAACTCAACGATACTATATTTTATAACAAATACATATATAGATATACATCCAAGACCCAGGACAATTTGAAAAAGGCCATTTTCCAACTTGCCCTGACCGGGGATCGAACCCGGGACCTCTGGGTGGCGGACTAGCATTGTGACCACTACGCCACGCAGGTCGTCAAAAAAAAGGTCAAATATAACCATATTTTTTTTAAATAAGTACTAATTTATTTTCTTTTTTCTCGTCTATCTTGTTCCACTGCTGGGCAAAGACCTCCCTTCTAATAGGCACTGATATTTTGTAATAATTAATCACTACTCATTTCAAAACTTCTTAAAATCTATTTTGCTATTTTTTAAATACCTATGTCCTTTCGAAAATATTTATAATCAAAGTCAAAAAAGTAAAAAAAAAACGTCAAAAATCATTCATTTATTTTTGGATATTTGTATCACTTGATAAACGTAATTTTTTAAAATTCGATTTCTTAATAGGTACTTGTTGACGCCAGATTTACTTACAACTAAGTTTACTACCGCCTCCTCCTAAGCGAAAGTACAGAAGAAGCGGTAACAAACTGTACTGCAGCATTTTCTCCAAAAACGATAATTTACAATTATACTGATATTATACAGCAGTAGCATCTTCGCTATGGCGGTCTATTTAAAAAATAAGAGACGTATCATCCGCGAACAACACAATACCAGCCTGTTTCTCAACCGTGTAAAGCAAATCATTGATGTACACTTAGAAGAGAAACAGTCGTAGAATAGAACCTTGAGGTACACCCATTTTGACAAGAGATCCGTTTGACTTTATGCCATTTATATTAACAGTCTGAAGCCTATTCGTTAAATATGATGAATGAGGTTTATAGATTTATCGTCAAAATATATTTAAAATACAGCATTAACGCATAAATTTTGCTGACTATTCACCAATTAAATCGGAGCAAGGTTAACTTGAAAGCGACAAACATTGATAATTCCATACAAATGATTTCAAGAGTTTTTTTTTGTTTTATATTTTTACCTATTAGCACCGAGACTGACTGGAATTGATGCAGCCGGCAGCGCACTCTCACTGACAAGCCACTTGCTTGCATTTGCCACATTTACCTTTATTTATATCTACCGAATGCTAAAATATTAAGATGAAAATAACTGGCAAGTGCTATTTACGCAGGAAGACTTACGCAGGAAGGGTTCCTTACCATTATCTATAAAAAAACACGTTTGTTGTATGGGAGACTCACCTATATATTTATTAAAGCGGCAACAGAAATACATCATCTGTGAAATTTTCATTTATCACGGTTCATGAGATACAGCCTGGTGAGAGACCGACAGATGGACGTACAGACGGACAGCGGAGTCTTAGTAATAGGGTCCCCTTTTTACTCTTTGGGGTCGGAACCCTAAAACCCTATGGCGCTTAATTCAACACATACCATTAATTGATAAATGAACTTGCTCTTAAAATTATCCTGTTGAATCAGCTTATACGAGTATTTAAATATATTTAGGTTAATTATTTATTAACTAACCATAAACAAACTAGTTAGAATAAAACGTACGTCGCTCTATATACATTTTGAGAAGATACAGAATAGAGATTCCGACGGAAAATGCATAGAGATAATCATGAGACGTAATTTTACGGACGACCTCTCACCGACCTCTTCAAATAACGCAAAATTTCGTCAACTGTACGTGTTTTATAACACGATTAAAAGTTTTAATCATATGTGCTTGCTTACCCATCACAGAACCCTATTACCGGGAAATTTAATTACAAGGTACAAGTATCAACATACGAGCGAATTTTATTAAAGCCCGACAACTGAAAGTAAAAACGTTTTTGGATTTTGAATATAATTAATTTTCAAGTCAAGTCAAAATCAGTTATTTATCTTTGGATATAATTGTATCACTTAATAATTGTCTTTTTTTTTCGATTTAGTTAAAGGCAGTTGTTCACGACCGATCATTTACTTACAGCTCAGTTTACTGCCGCTTCCTAAGCGCAAGTTCAAAAGAAGAACAACCTGTACTGCAGCATTTTCTCCAAAAACCTTAACATACAATTAAACTGATATTAAAATGAGATATGTGGACCGAGAATAGATTGTTATGCCATAATTATTACTTAAGAATGATGTCAAATTTGAAATTAATGTTAATTTGTAAATCTAGTACTAAAACATGTACTGATTGTACTCAAATTATGACATGTGTAAGTGTACAAATACTTACAAAACAGAAGCCTTAAGAGGGACCTGCGCCAAGCTCAAGCCAGACGTTTCTGTCTTTTAGGTAATCATCGGTTCCATACAAAGCCTATTCACAAAGTACTTTCTTTACATAAGCTTTAAATTTCTATCTGACATACGAGTATCGAAGACCGATTTTGCCAATTAGTTATAAAATTTTATAGTTTCCCTTAAACGACTTACTGACTGTTTTTAGCGTATAGTAGAGCAGAGGGTAACTAAATCATTTATATTACGTAAGTTTCTATCCGTAAAATCGCACGTTTTATTTAATAAGGCAATTTTTTTTTCTTACATACTAATGTATGTAAGAACTATTTTCAAACTATTTTCAAATTTGCGACTTCGTCTGCGTGAAAATCCGTTCAGCAGTTTCGGACATTCCGGTGTACAGTATGCATACAGACACTGACATTCAAACAAAAATCTTAAAAATCTTTTTGATGTGTTCTGTAACTCCTTATATATCTTGCTCGCGACTTCGTCCGTATGAAATTCAGTTTTCTTACACTCCCCTGTTGATGACATGACAAATTTAAAAATGTTGTCAGATTAGTCTGTATATTTACAGTTCGATTTTTTTATTGTGATGCGGTATACTTTTAATATTGCAAATGTGACAGTTTATAAGGATCTATAGATGTATGGATATCAGTTACTCATTCATACAACTTATGAATGGATTATATTGAACCCTTAAAATAATAATCATAACTTTTGTGTATAAATATATAGGTACACAGACGAAGTAAGCAGTCAAACGTAACTCCCTATCTGTAAAAGTCTCCGGGCGCGAGATAGTGTGTGACGTTCTCGATCAGCAGTCAAACGTAACTCCCCATCTGTAAAAGTCTCCGAGGCGCGAGATAGCGAATGACGTTCACGATCAGCACTAAGTCGAGACTCCCTTTGAGTGGAACTCTCCGAGGCGCGAGTCAATAAATTTAGTTCTCGATTAACACTTAGTCGTGCCTGTCTTTTGTCATTGGATTCTTGGGATCTACTCATCCACTTTCTTTTCGCTTGTCTAATTCTGAGACAAATTTGACTTTCTTCGTAGCATTTTTGAAAGCAAAGCACAAAATACAATAAAATATATATTTAATTCAATGAATCTATGTAGCCAAGAATTTTTAAAGATAATATCCGAAATACCTAACCAATCCACAAAGCAAGATCCTAAAATCTGTATTGCTATAGCTAAATGTAAAACTTAGTTCAATAAGTCTAAAAAGCCTCGAAGTTTTTAAGATATCCGAAATATCTAAACAATCCTAAAAGCAAGATCAGAAAGTCCGTATTTTCGTAGCCAAGTGTCAAATTATAAATCAACAATATTATCCGAAATGTTAACTAACTAACCCAAAAAGCATCAAATCAAGATCAGAAGTCCGTATTTCCATAGCCAAGTATAGCCAAATATCAGGATAAAATCAACAAATTAAACAATAGTAACTTACCAAATCACAAAAGAATTAAAAGGTCTTACGTACAGAGCAATTTTTTTTTTTAGATGACATACATAGGTTGCCACGGACGGCATTTCCTACTTCACCGGACAAGGTTTGAGAAGCAAGCCAGGGACTATGGCAAATTTTGGGGTGCTGCAACACTCATGTTTAGCCGGAAGGGCTGAAGCTACGGTGCCAGAAAAGCCTATTTAGGACGTAGAGGGCTAAACAATCAGCTTGTATTTATACTTTTTCACAAAAACAACCATAGCGCATTTTAAAGTTTCTTGAGGCGCCGTCTGTTGTTATTTAATGTAACTATAAAGTCACCCATAGAAAACTTATCTTCAAACTTTAAATGACGATAACATTTTTATCTGACAACAGATTTCGATGAAAAAAGCCTATATATTGCTCAGGGATAGGCTTAATCTTTTAATGAAAACCGCGTAAAAATCCGTTCAGTAGTTTTAAAGATTAGCGAGTACATACAGACAGACAAAAAAATCAAAAGAATCTTTTTTGTGTTCTGATACTCTTTTTTTATCGCCCACACCCATTTTTTGATAATTTTATCAAATGTACAGACACGCGGTTCCTACTGTTTTATTATATGTATTGATATTGATGTATTGATATGTACTAGGATGGTACAGTGAGTATATCAATTTTCTTAAAGAAGTCTATTAGGGAGGCTCTCGATCCTAAACCCTGAATAAAAGAATAGCCCTTTTTTGTAAAATAAAAATAGTCTATATATCAGTTGCACTCCCCCCCCATTTTTAGTTTTGTTTGGAAGCGGCAAATTGCTTCTAAATAATCATCCGCAGCGGTGGCCAAGCGGCTTCGGCATTGGCTGTGTGTCTATGAGACTTCGATCCTCACTAGGCGCGACTTGTACTTTGAGTTTGTACTCATGTATGATCATTTTCGCCACTTGCTTCGGTGAAGAAAAACAGCGTGAGGAATCCTGTACACTAGCAAATATTAAAGTTTTCAAAAGAATTTACATAAAATAATTATCTAGGCCATATCAATACATATTTTTAACTAAAAGCTTCGTCAAAAATTTACAAATAAGTATCCGCAACATGCTTCGTCAAAAGTTCTACTTACCTAGTTACAAATAAATATCCGCAACATGCTTCGTCAAAATTATCAATCTAATAAACCTAATATAATAATTAAAGTTTTCTAGTATATGAAATGGAGAAGCAATGATGTTGCGTCAGGGATAATATACGAAAATGACTTTGCATAAAAACTTAAAATTGGTTGGATTGGCCCCGCGAGTTTGATTACACTAAACAAGTTATTTTTTTATACAATATTGTTCGCTGGGTGGGCGATGGTTTAATTAGTCTTGTTTGTTGACGGGCTGCAGCGAATGCCCCCGGGCACGCCTCTGTTTTGTCCACAAGCATTCATGGAAAACAGGAACATGAATATATGGAATACGAGGACATGTACAATTTGTACATGTACACCCGCTGGCTAAGTTTTAACTGTTTGGGCGTTTAGAATTTTGTGGGCGGCCGCAGCTTTTTCTCTTTCAAATGTGTTAAAAATCGATATATGTGTGGCCTACTCTGGTGTTCCTTATACGCTAGCAACTATAACCGTTATCATGACTTTGAGCTCACAATATTTATCTTAGAAAGCACGAAGGAGTTTAAGATAAAGTGCCACTAGGGATAAAGTGCCCATTCGGGTTGTAGGCACTCAGTAGCCCACGATGAAACGCGAGGTTTTAAATATACGCAGGGTCTTCTTTTATATATTGATACTCAGTGTTTGTTGGTAATTTGTATTCCTTTTCCACGACTGGCCAGCAATCTTTGCAAGTCAAACTCAAAGTTCTCATAAAAATCTTCTATAGCTACTTTCCTTTGCTAAATCATGAGCAAATCATGTAATCATTGGATGATTCCGGCGGTGTATTAAATTTGTGTTAAATTTATTTAAGTACTCATTTAATAAAATTTTGTAGAACGTATCAGTTCTAATAATATTTTTCGACGACCTCCGTGGCGTAGTGGTCACCATGCTAGTCCGCCATCCAGAGGTCCCGGGTTCGATTACCGGTCAGGGCAAGTTGGAAAATGGCCTTTTTCAAATTGTACTGGGTCTTGGATGTTTATCTATATATGTATTTGTTATAAAATATAGTATCGTTGAGTTAGTATCCCATTACACAAGTCTATAACTTACTTTGGGCCTAGCTCAATCAGTGTTATTTATCCCTATATATTTATTTATTTATAATATATAAAATTCTTCAATTTCTAAATACCTACATAAAATACATACAGACCCACATGAAGCTAATATTCATAAACTAATTTGTAAAGTTTAGTCATGTTAAGTACCAGACCTAGTATAAATAAATGCTCACGAATAACTTTGCAAGAACTCTATGCGAGTAGACTAACCTTATTGCTTGCTCATTATGTGTACTCAGTCAAAGAAGACGTCCTACGACGACCTCCAAATGAGACACAGAATTATTCATTGTTTCGCAAAGAGACTTCTAGAAAATAATGTAAATGGCTTCGCCGTTTAAACACAGCAATCGCAAGCAAATCTAGTGGAGAATTAACTCCAATTTGCAGTTGCCCCTGGGGATGGCTAAACTTGCTACCTCATTACATTAATTGCCAGTCGCAACGGAGAATAACTATTAAAAATTCATTGTTTTTAGCCTTCCGCCAACTTTCTTCAGATAGCATTATTAATGTTTAATTCTGCTGAGACGCCGCGCCTAATGCCCCAATTTAAAATTCTTACGAAACTTAATATTTGAACGAGGCAGGCCCCCTAAGGATTCTATGCCTACTCAAAACATTTGAGCATTCGCGATGATTCGCAGCTATTTTCATTACAAAGCTGCGTGAATAGGCGGTTCGGTTACAGCATGTGGAGAGCAAGCGGCAGTGTAGAGGGTAAATTGCTGGATTTTTGCGCTGGAACGAGCCCGGGCGGGCTGTAGCGGTACGGGACTAGACTTGCACGCTCAGTGGTACATAAATTTTACGGCGGTACCGCATCGGAACCGCAGTAGCTACGAGTAGAACGACCTCCGTACCTCGTACGTGTTGCGCTGCCAAATAAAATGTCGAACGAACCCTACGTTTAACATTTATAGAGCTCCTTCTCGTTTGGGGAGGCTAAATGACTTGATGGGCTTTCTATTACCCAAAGATATTTGTGTCGTCATAATCTAATTTGCGTTTTCTTATTACTTTGTTTTCGGGCCGCGGAACGAGCGGATGTGTATAAAGAGTAGGCTAAAGAAACGATCATTATTGTTTGATTAGGTTAGGCCTTGAAAATTCGGATATATTGAAGGTTGTACCAAGTGGTGCGTGTTTGTCGGTATTGTCATTTCTACCTTAGTAGTTTTATTGAAGCATAAATACTCAGAAAGACAGATTTACATCTAGTAATAGTATCTACCTACCTACGTCATTTAAGAATACTGAGAAGTTATTATTGCTAAAATTGGTCATATTTAACAAGAATAAAAATAGGTTTTCGAAAAAGATAATTTACCTATATTTAAAAAATGTATTCATTGCTGGTTCGGGAGAAAAGAAAAAGCTTAGGATGTACCAGCTGCTTCTCTTCCCACGCAGATTGTAAAAGCTGATTAAGGGAATGTGCTAGATTTGATTCATAAGAATCTATTAATATTTTGATTCCTTTTTCCATTAAAACGCCCACCATCACGCTAAGCGTGGCCTTTAGGTTTGAGGCCTTTATGTACGGGGTCTGTTTACCCCGTCCGGGATAAAGACGTGATAATGTATCTGTGTTCTTTTACAAAAATCACTTAATGAATTTGAAATATTTATGGTTTATAGGCATACTTATCCTGCCAGTTCGTAGGCAGTGCGCGCAGCTAGTGTAATGCAATAAAAGGCACCCAGCTGCATTTCGGCGAAAGTTTAAATTGTCTAAAGTGAAAAAGCAAATCGGGACTATTAATATTCCCTAGGAGCGCAAAGTACAGTTGGATCTAGATTAATAATTCATACTAGAATTAAAGACTAAAGGAAGTTTCTTAACGAGCGGCTTAATGAAACTGTTTGCTATCGGAATTAATGAAATTAGGATGACCCCACGTTTTTTTGTCGCGATTTATATTGTAAAATGATTTCTAATTAATGTTTTTTCCAGACTTCTACTTCAGTAGCTGGGCGATTGAGAATTGCTCTATAAATAAAAACAGAAAAAGAGGTTCTCTTAAAATTAAACCCAGCTAGGTGTATCGATTTTTCTAAAATGTTCTGTCTTCCTCATTCGGCATAATAACCTGATAGTTTTTATGTACTGATTTTTTTGCCCTAAAACCACTTACACAAAAGTTTGTCAAATATGTGAAGTTGCCGTGGTATCATGGGATAATTTTGAGTAAAGCCGCAAGTAACAGTAGTAAGCTTAATACCCTACGGCCGTATTCTAGCTGTATACATCTTCTGTGCGTCCGTTAAAGTGCTAACACAGAATCAGTACTGACTGTGGCTAACAAACTAGTGTGTGTTGTTTGTACTGGTAGTCCATTGGAATATGATCAATCCATTAGGCGCTATCCTTTGACGTCTGGTGGAATTATCTGCAATCTGAGGGTATTCAGCAATGTACTGCCACTCAACATATTGAACTGCCAATATGTACGGCTTTCGTAGAATTACGGTTTAGAGCTCCATTTACTGATGGATTTATTTGAGGTTCATAATGTACAAACTCTACGACTAGCTAAAAACATCTCGTACAAAAATTGCATTCCCAAAGAAGGGTCGATGTCGAACGTCGGCCGGTTGGAAATCGTTTCGCACAAATGTATTAAAAAAGAGGGTTGATTTTAGTCAGCTTGTCAGTCGTATCATATGACTCATAATTCTAAAAACGTCGTGACAACTGTTTATTTTACTTAATCTTCATTGTTCAACAATAGGCGAACTTAACGCTGAAAGCGTTGTCTACCAGTCAACCTTTGGGTTATGCAGATAGTCTAAATGTGGGTTGCTAGATAAAAGTACAGAACAAAAAAAAAAACTAAACTGTTTAGTCTCATTAAGAGCACTTTTGTTCAAAATAAGGAGCTAGTTCCGATAGGCCTACCAAGTGAATCCTACCAGTAGCTCTAATGGGAATTTTTGTTTGATTAGATGGATTGAGATGGATGACTGGAAATATAATTCCCAATAAATATATAGTATTATCAACTTCTTTAACCTATTTTAAAAGATACTTTTTTGGTAATAGGGATGCAGCATTTAAACTATTTTCGTCAAATTCGATGTTTGAAACGCAAGTCGATAGTTAAGAAACAAATGATGCAACATCTTGAGAAGATGTAACATCACTGGCTAAACAAAATGCTGCGTGGTGAGTGTTCAGCGTGTGAAACAAACTCGTAGTTAGCTTTAGAAGCGGCGGGATAAATTAGAGCTGGTACTAAAGTTAGATACATAGTTTAAGGGGATACCTTAATTTTGTCGGGGTCCAGTGCTGCCCCCTTTTGAAATAAATCATTAAACATGAAGTTTTTCTACGCACAATTGCGAAAAACGGCCTGTTTTGGCGTATGTGCGTAGAAAAGCTTTACGTTATCACTTTAAACTGTAAACAGTAGTTCATGAAATAGTTTAAAGGGTTATCCTAGGACCTGGTCAAGACAAAATTTTAAATGATGTCTCCGTTTCCTATCAAATGATTTATTTCAAATGGGGGCAGCACTTGACCCCGACAAAATTCAGGTATCCCCTTAATTATGGTAGTTAAAAATATACCTAGTGAAATTTAAGGTCAGATCTTGTGAATAATGTTCTACATTCGTGTTTTGTCATTAATTTCATTTTGCCGCCGAAAAGAACCTCGAAGTAGAATAAACCGTTGGTCTCGGCTGTCACTATATAGGAGTGGTCCAAATGTGTCAGATGAATTATACAAAATGTAACAAAAACCCTGTCCGATCCTTGTACATATTATTGTATTGAACATATTATTGTATGTGGCGACTTTAATGTAGATATTTTAGTTTCGGACACAGAAAGTATTAGGTTCATTAACTTATTTAATTCATTTAATTTGAGGTATACATTCTTTGAGCCCACTCGAATAACTGAAACATCTGCCAAGTGCATTGATAATATTTTTTGTGATTGCCCAGTCATTGATAAAAAAATCTTTGATTGTCTTGGCTCTGACCACCTCGGCCAACAAGTATCACTTGTATCTCCAAAAGATCACACCCCACGACCTATCACTTGCAGGCCTATTACTACCAATCGTAGAGTGCATTTTCGGGAATGTATACAAAATAATTTACCTAGATTAGATTTTATTGCAAACCCTAACGACCATTACAAAAATATTTTTAACACGGTGGAAGGAGAGTTTAGCAAAAGCTTCCCACTAAAAACTCTTAAAGCTGATAATAAACCAAAATTTTGTGATTGGGCTACTAAAGGTATTTACACTAGTAGGAGGAAATTATATGAACTATATGGTGAAAAAAGATATAATTTTAATGCGGATTTTTTGGCATATGTTAAAAAATATTCTAAATTGTTCAAAAAGGTGTGTTTGGCTGCGAAAGCATTACATCTAACGAACAAAATTAAAAATTCTAAAGATAAAGTTAAGACAACATGGTCAATTATTAATAATGAGACAGGAAAAACCAATACTAGGGACTCAACATTCACATTAAAAATTGGAGATAAAACCGCTGACTCGGATATCGAAGTAGCTAATAAATTCAATACTTTTTTTGCTAACATTTCCAAAGATATCACCCAGTCATTGCTTTCATGTCCGAACGCCGCCGATGAACTATTGAAAAGTAATTCATCTACGCCCAAAACAACTTTTACCTTTACTAGCACAACTCCATATGACATTATCTCTGCTTACAAGGCTCTTAATACTAAAAAAACTGAGGACCTATGGGGTATTTCGGTTTCCGTTTTGAGCAGTATCATCGACCTGATTGCTCCTCACTTAACTTTAATATTTAATAAATGTATTTCAGAAGGTGTTTTCCCTGACTTAATGAAAGCAAGTAAAGTTATACCACTGTTTAAACAGGGATCCAAAGATGATCCGAACAATTATAGACCAATTTCAATATTACCGGCTTTAAGTAAAATATTTGAAAAAATTATATTAGACCATCGTATTTTAATATTAATAAATTACTTCACTGTCGCCAATATGGATTTACAAAAGGGCGCTCTACCACTGATGCAGCAGCGACCTTAGTTAAAATTATTTATGAAGCTTGGGAGAATCGACAAGACGTTATAGGTATCTTTTGCGATCTGTCGAAGGCATTCGATTGTGTCGATCACATAATATTAAAAAATAAACTAAAATTTTATGGCGTTACTGATACTGCACTCTCTGTTATTTCATTTTATCTTGATAATAGAACTCAAAGAGTTGAAATCAACAGAGTATCCTCAGATAGTGCACCTGTGAGCATGGGTGTGCCTCAGGGTTCAATAATTGGTCCATTTTTGTTTTTGATTTATATTAATGACCTCCCCTGTCTTGCAGAAAGGTTGTGTGATGTAGTATTGTTTGCTGATGATACATCTTTACTTTTTAAGGTTGACAGAAAATGCACAAACTATGACGATGTAAGCAATACTATGTCACAAGTACTTAGTTGGTTTACGACTAATAATCTGGCCTTAAACACACAAAAGACTAAGTGCGTTAATTTTTCACTATTGAATAAACCTAATACTCACATACCTTTGAGTCTTAATGGTCAAGTTCTAGAATGGGTACCCAACACCAAATTTTTAGGCATAACTGTAGACTGGAACTTAAAATGGGATAAACATATTGAGGCCACTGCCAAGAAACTTAGTTCGGCAGCATATGCTGTGAGGAGGGTCAGACGGTGTACTAACGTTGAAACTGCTAGGCTAGTATTCTTTAGTTATTTTCACAGCATAATGTCATATGGCTTGCTCTTATGGGGTAAAGCGGCTAACATACATGCTATCTCTGTGCTACAAAAGAGAGCAATTCGGTCGATCTACGGACTAAAATCACGCGATTCCTTAAGAGAGTTATTTAAATCTATAAATATTCTTACTGTGACATCTCAATTTATTTACGAAAATCTTCTATTTGTTAAATCTAGGTTAAATAATTTCAAGAAAAATAGTGATGTTCACAGTTATAATACTCGCAACAAAAATCAGCTTTATACGCCTAAATTTCGACTTGCTAAAACTAGAAAGTCACTCTTAGGTCTAGGTATAACATTATTTAATAAACTTCCCGAAGCGATCGTTAACCTACCAATGGCAAAATTTAAAACACATGTTAAAAAAGTTTTATTGAACAATGCATACTATACTATCAATGATTATTTAAGAGATAAAAACGCGTGGATACTTCCTAAACATTTTCCATTACACTCCACACATGAAACATAAATAGCTGCATTTTCTGTTACCATAATAAGCTTACTGTAAAAACATGTAAATGCTCTGCGATCAATAAGTGACCAACATATAATTAATATTTTCTCTTGACAAGGTCTGCGAGTTCGGGTTTTTCATGCTCACTAAAATGTCCAATCCGGTGGTGGCGTCGCTGGTCGGGTCGTTGGATTCCCTCTAATATGGTTGAGTTTAACGATGGCTGATCCGTGCGTCAACTCGTGAACGGGTGCTGCCGGGAGGGACTGGTCAGCTCGGCTTCGCTTTTTTTTGACTACTTAATATTTTTTATTACGCAATTTATGTTAGTTTACTTGTTCGCAAGCATAACATGTTATAATGTGTCAACATTGTATTATATTATAAGTATTTATTAATTAAAAGACAATTATAATAATATGACAAAGCCCTTCTGGCGAGTAGGCGACCAATACTGTGAAAATGAGTTTCTTTCGGCGTTTCTTCTCAGCAGTGGTCGTTACAAAGCGCTGGTATAGGTAGCTTTTCTTTAAAAAATAAATTAAATTTTAATATACTTTACGCGTAACATAAATTATACTCATTGACGTGTAAAAGTGCCTGTAAATGTCTAATTACTGAATAAACATTTGAATCTTTGAATCTTTGTCGGAGCAACTCAGACCGTCAATATGAACCACTTTTCTATGGAACCAATGTTTGAAACTCGAAAAAAAAATCGACATTTCATACAAATTGCCGGCCGAAGACTTTTGTATGAAAATGACGATTTTCAAGCATTGGTCCCAAAGAAAAGTTGTTCATATTGACGGTCTGAGTTGCTCTTGCAAGGATCGGTCAGGGTTTTGTTACATATTGTATACCTTTATAACCTGAAAAATTGCAAGTATAGATGGACTCATAAGAAATGCACAAGACAGGGAAAACGAGTAGAAAGAAGACCTATAAGTCTAAGATTCTGTGTAATCTTGATCAAACCTCATGTAACTTTAAATCTTTTTAAGATACGAGTACAATAATTTGATTTTTAAAGTACGTGCTCCTTCAATCTGATAATAAGAGTTTCTCCCAACTCCAAAATTTTACGTATATTTTCTCGCCAAGTTTTTCCGCCTCATAACTTTAGCAGCAAACATCAAGTTACGTTCATTAGAATTTATAATGATTAGAAGAACCGAAGACGGCTACAAAATATGATACATCCAGTGAGGCTTTATTACAGTGTATATGAACTTGTGTGCGCTGGCGTAGCTAGGATTCGTATAATATAGAGATAATTTTACTGACTAATATTTTTTTACTTAGTAACAAAATGACGCAAACCCATTAAGTTTAAAACGATGTTTATGCCGATTAAGTAGAAAAATACGGTTCTTTATGTTGTGTCATAAAATTTTTATCCATACTTTAAGATCTCATCATATTTTTTTCTATAATAATCATATGTCCGAATGATGCATAGCCCTAATGAAATAACGCATAATATCACGCACCTGATAGTTGTAATCCCGAAATTCAACGTGCTATAATTTTTTTAGCTATAAATATTATGTTCCAATATTCAAAATGTCTGTTCTTTTTCCTCATAATTATCAGGTGTCCTAATTTCGGGCAGCAATGCTCACGAGCAAGTATCATGCGGCATGCAAGCAAGCATGCAGCATGCAGGCAAGCATGCAGCATGCAGAAAGCATGCAGCATGATGGCAAGCATGCAGCATGCAGGCAAGCATGCAGCATGCAAGCAAGCATGCAGCATGCAAGCAAGCATGCAGCATGCAAGCAAGCATGCAGCATGCAAGCAAGCATGCAGCATGCAAGCAAGCATGCAGCATGCAAGCAAGCATGCAGCATGCAAGCAAGCATGCAGCATGTAAGCAAGCTTGCAGCAAGCAAACAAGCATGCAGCATGCAAGCAAGCATGCAGCATGCAAGCAAGCATGCAGCATGCAAGCAAGTATGCAGCATGAAACAAGCATCCTTTCTGTCACGGTTCCGGCGCTGCGGGGCTCCGGCAGTCTCAGGCGTGCTAATCGTCGCAGATGGCTTTCACTCACCACCGAAGCTTCGGCTTGTTGGCCGGCTTCGCCGGCCAGCCTCAGCTCCGGCTCGTTCCAAGCCACCTGCTTCTCAGCCCGCCGGCCGCCTCGCCTCTCCGCGTCTACGCGGGTAGGAATTACCCTCTAGGGGTAGGGCAGACAAGACTACGTGGAGTCGGTTTTACAACCATTCCTTTCTGTGACTAAAACCTAATTTTAACCTAGTGTTTTAAGCTAATAATCTTATTACAAACTAACATTCGGACTAACATTATAGAATACAACACCTAGGACATGTGACTTTATAGCATCCAAAATTAGGAAATTCAATTATTATAGCATTAATATTATGGCACAAAAGTGTTATGATTCAAGATAATTTGGTAAATCAAAATTACGGATATTTGAACATTATGGATTCTGAAGATTAAAGCAAACTTGTTATGGATTTTGACATTCGGACATAAAATTTTAGAATAAGAAATAGAGTACCGAAAAATACGCATATTAAAAGCTTGGCGACCTCCGTGGCGTAGTAGTCACCATGCTAGTCCGCCACCCAGAGGTCCCTGGTTCGATCCCCGGTCAGGGTAAGTTGGAAAATGGACTTTTTCAAATTGTCCTGGGTCTTGGCTGTTAACTATACCTATATGTATTGATTTATAAAATATAGTATCGTTGAGTTAGTATCCCATAACACAATTGAGGCGAGCTCAATCGGTGTTATTTGTCCCTATACATTTATTTATTTGTTATTACATAAATGTAAATTATGAAAATAAACTTAAACTCAGTTAATCTTAAAAAATTATTATTTTAAAGATGAGCATGGAAATAACTACGAGTACATATTAACTATACTGTACTTTTGTACGTCATAAATTAAACAAAAAAATCTCAATCGATGCTTTCTAAGCTGGCGTGAGCTAAAAAATGCCACAAGCCAGGTTCAGTTGCTCCTTGGGGTAAGTACTTTTTTACACTTTAACATAACTTCTCGACGAAATAATTGGCCGGAGGCCAGTCCTGTCTAGCAAGGAAGGTGGCAACAAAATTACGGGAGATGATACGTGGATGGGTTAGATGGGTGCCTCGAATGCAGGAGCGTATCACCCATCACCCTTTTTGGTATACGGGCCGTGTGGGAGCACAAAATGTGGTCGACAGCGTCGCGCCGCCGCCCATTTCAGACATTACGTTCAAATTAATGACATGGCGCGGTACTGCGACTCTGACAGACTAAGGTGGGTCTAAGATGCTGGTCCTAAACAGAGGGCGGATTGCAGTTGTGACGTAAGATGAACGAGAACGATGTCAGTACTACATAAATATTTAAAAATATAATTGAAGAACGAAGAATGCTTTTGAGACCTTCAGTACATAAATTGATAACGTAGCGCGGACTTCGACTCTGTCAGCCCTCTATGGAAGGGCTGTGACGTAAGAGGAGCGGAGGTAATGTCAGCACTACCACTTAAAAAATTTGAACTAACCGTGACGCGGCCGCTGCCGCTGCTAGCATGTGAAAACGCTCAGATGTGCTTCGGTTTTCTTTTTATCCACTGAATATGACCACTAAGTATGACTAAAGAAGTTCTACAGTAAGATTGCTAATTTTCAACGTAATAATACAAGTTGTGCGATTATTTATTAAGGTACGAATAGAACTTACAGTTGGAATGTTCACTATAATTTTTACCCAATTACGGCGAAAAAAGGAGGATAATGTGTTTCGCCGCTATGTTTATTTGTATGTTCATCTGTTCCTCTTATCTTCTATGATATCAATAGTACCTTAACAAATGAGGTATCGTTAACGTCTGAACTTTACACTGATTATAGGTTATGTAACGTCGCAAAAAAAAAAAACAATATGGCGCCCTCTATATGCTAGAAAGTAAGTAGCTGCAACATAAAATTAATAGAATCATAAGTACAGTGTTTGATATGAAATAAAAGGGCTCAGTTAGTACACTTCAAAAATATGATACATTACAAGCTATTCCTCCCTGCTGTGCTTGAATTCCTTGTATAAACGAACTTTGCAGCATGCATTTTCTCGTAGTTGGGCTTTAGTTTTTAAAAGTATATCTTGTTGCAATCATTTTTGATCATTTTCAAATCAGATGTTTTAAATACATTGGTTCCTTGAAGAAAGACAGGTAATGAAGATTTTGAGACATTAAAACATAAATAACCGGCCAAGTGCGAGTCGGACTCGCGCACGAAGAATTCTGTGCCATTATCTATTAAAAATTACGTTTGTTATACTCGTATGGTAGCCCCCCGAAAATATTTATTTTATTTTGCTTTCAAACTATGTTGTTATAGCGGCAACAGAAGCACATCATTTGTGAAAATTTTACTGTCTAGCTATCGCGGTTCTTGAAATACAGCCTGGTGACAGACAGACGGACTGACAGTCAGCGAAGTCTTAGTAATAGGATCCCGTTTTTACCCTTCGAGCACGGAATGCTAAAAAGCTCTTAATTTTTACATATTGGTATAAAAAAAGTGGAACTGACTGAATGGAATTCAGCCCTCAGGTGCCGATTCTTACAATGCTATATTTGTTTGACCCACGTACGGCTCTAGTGGTTTCGCGTTTATTTTTATTGCTATCCTTTTACTTTCGGATTTATATTGAGTGGTTTATCGACACTCATGGGTAACTGAGATATTTAGAGAATTGTTTTATTACTATTAGAATGGAAAGCAAAGTGTTCCATAGAATTAAATACTGGGCTAGAATCAGAATAAACTTGCTTACACCCTCCCACAAGATGACGTTTTTGGAATACAGTTGTACACCGCTCCTTGGGAATGCAGTGGTAGCACGCTATATTGTTCTTAAAACATTCACACGAGGAGATGGAGTGGTCCTTTTCTAGGTCAGAAACCACACAACTAGATACGTCAGACAGTTATGCATATACATTTGTTTCAATACCTAAAATTTACTGCGTTTAGGAATCAATTTACGGCTGAAAATCGAGTACATAACGGAGTCTGCCGGCCGCTAGTGCTTCTCTAAAATGCCCAAGTCAATTCGGCGGACAAGCCATACGACGTAAATCAACAGTGAAATCCGAGCATGCATGTTCTAGGTACATTGGAATATGCTTCCTTCCATTCTGAGTAACTTACAATATATATATATGTATGTACATATATATTTGTAATATACCACGAGCGTCGACACCCGCGTATAGCTCGCTTTGAAATTTTGGCATGTAGCATAAAATTTGAGTTAATTTTAATTAGAGCATAAAGTTTGAGTCCTATTACACATTAATACAACTCTAATTGCATTTATCGAAGTCCAACCGCACACGCCTCGCATATGCCACGCGCTCGTCTCACTCCCGTCTCACGCCCGTCCCGCGCCAGCCTCGCATTATCAAGCGCTCACCCCGCATACGCATTGCGCCCATCTTTCGGATAGTGACGTATCATCTTTACTAGATGATAAGAGGGCGCCTGGCGGGCGCGATGCGCGTGGCGAGGGCGGATGAAAGGCGAGCATAACACGTGTGCGGGTCCTGCGTGAGCATGGGCAGCAATGGGCAGCGCGGGTCATCTGAACACGCCCTTAGAGATATTATAAAGGCTGTTAGCATAAGCCTGTATACAGATGTTGTTAAGTAAAGACAACATAGGCCTGCGTGCTTCAAAATGTCGTTTACAGGTCGACGATACGTTAGATTAAGGCGGCCCTTCCTGGCCGCCCTATCGTCAACGAGAGCGTAGTTTAAAAAGCTTGTTGTTCCATCCAGGGCAATGCTAGAAAAAAATGCAAAGGAAAAAGAGAGAGATAGCGCCTGAGGGCTCAGTTTGCATTCTATTGAATGAAATTAGTATTATTATTAACTATCCATTGAACGATTCATAGGGTGCGGAAATTTCATAAAACTTGTTCCAGGTAAAACGTGTGTTTCAGTTAGCCTTACAAGTGTATGACATAAATGTGTTTTCTTTATAATTCCCATTGCATTTGCGAGGTTTGTATGGAAATATTTATTTTACCTTTACAATTTATGAGTACTTTATGAACGTTCGAATTTCAGGTAAAATTTGGGCTAAAAAGCAGATTTTTGAAGGCACATAATAATTATGTTTTTCCTAATTATATTTTTTTTATTTCGTTAGAAACCGAGGAATAGCGCACAAGATACCTGTTAGTTCAAAAGTTTACAAGAAAGATCAGTTACAACGCCATAATCACGAAAGAGCATTTTTATGAAAAGTAAGACGGATTGGCCACTTTTAAGAAGATTTCGCTTGAACCACCCCAATTTTTTTAACCTCGTTTCGTATCTTGGTGGTTTAATCTGACACCAGTGTTGCCCACTTACACTCACAAAAATAAACCCAATTAAAGTAAAAATCGGTATTCCTTGAAAAAAAAAAATAAGATTTTTGTTATTTTAGGGAATTTAAAAACTAGAATTTTATATTATCCCAAGTATAGACGGCGTAAATATCTCTTACTAGATACTGAAAACATACCCTAACCCGCGCAAAGTTCTCGGTAATTTATTGTCTATGAGTACCATTACTTAAGGACTGAACGAAGTTACTTTTGAAGGGGAATTGTAACTACCATCCCTAAGATTGTAATTGTTTTGTTTACGGGTTTTCCTCCACTTTATTTGCTTCATGAAGAGTTAAACTTAACTGTAATTATTTGCACTAACTCCTTATGTTGCTATGTACTTATAATTTCTTGCTGTTACGATGATGTCGCTCGGAAATTTTTCACAACCAATACGATTTGTCACATTTTCACATAACAATATGATCGTATATAAGTAAGTATCATCATATTAACCGTATTTTTTGCAAATAAATATCTTATCTTATCGGCTGGTTCTGTGGAACAAATGCTGGGATCTTGGAAATATAACAAATGACTTAAATGCAGTCACTCATAAATTACGTAACAAAACGTATTTAGGTTAGGTACCTACTAAAGACACGTTAACGACATAAAAAGAAAGTATTAATTACCTACTATTTAAATTAAAGTAGAAGTTTAGGTATTTGATCAAAACGTTAGGAAAAATATCGAACCTTTAAATATTTAATTTCATTCCGAAGGTAATTCAAGCGTGAAGTCTCTTATCAAATAATTATATTTTCCTTTCTTTTCTTTGGATCTTTTTTCATTCAAAAGAAGGCACACTCGTTTAATTTTAGCCATCCTTATAAAGATAGTCTTATGTATATAGACAGAGAAAATATTTTATCGTGTTCGTCAATGCAAAAAGTATCCTTCAACAAAATAAATAACCGGCCAATTCCGTACCATTATCTATGAAAATCACGTTTCTTGTATGGGGTTCCCTCTTAAATACTTACTTGATTCTATTTTTAGAATTTGTTGATATAGCGGCAACATAATTACATTATCTGTGAAAACTTCAACTGTCTAGCTATCACGGTTCATGAGATACAGCCTGGTGATAGACAGACAGATGGACGGGTGAACGGGGGAATCTTAGTAGGTAATAGGGTCTCGTTTTTACCTTTTGGGTATGGAACTCTAAAAAGTTTAAAAATAAGACCAAGTTTTGCTAATGCATTAATAAAGTTCATTTTGTATTTGCATTGTGACTAATTGTCCTAGTTAGATTATATTTACGAACGACTCAAAAGAATAGTTAAAACGAGAATCAGAAATGGTGACCGGTAACTCCCTATCGAATATTTTGAAGGATTTTAATCCAGGTTAATGCTCACCAAAGAGCGATAAGCGAACGCGTAGCGCGCGCTTCTCAACTACGTTACTCCAAGTGACAAAAAATCTTAAAATATTTTATTGAGATAGTTTAGGCTAAAGTAGACGAAATATGTTAGTTTTAGTTCATATACGTTACCTTTTTATGACTTTAAAAAAAATTAATCAATGTTTTTATTCTTTATATATATATGATATGTTTTTAAATGCAAAATAGTAGTCGCCATGTTATTACGTCATACGCCTGTGTAAAATAAAAAGTGTTAGCTGTCAAAATGTAAACATAGGCGCATTCGTTTACATACATATCTAACGTCATGACCATAAAGCAATTTGGCGTCCACTACAGCTATCGTTTTCGGCAATGTACGCGCGAAAGTCGAAAATGCATTTTTATGGCACTTATGGATTGAATAAAAAAATTGAATATTTTTAGTGGTTTCTAAACAACATGGAATGTTATTTAGACTCTTTTCAAAAATAAGTGTAATACTCTGTTCTCACGTGTGGGCACTTCCAATCCATGCAGGTGGAAACGCAATTGTGTTATACTTCCTAAAGGCATCGATGTTAAAATATAATTCCATGTATATTTACTAAAAATAGACTTTTATATCCTTAGTAATTAATACGTGGGGCGCACTATAAGTTTCACTATTATTTAGACCGTCCGACTGTTTGTCTGTCTGTCTGTCACCAGGCTGTATCTCATGAACCATTATAGCTAGACAGTTGAAATTTTTATAGATGATGTTTTTTGTTGCCGCTGAACAAAAACATACTAAATCTATACTATAATAAAAGAGTAAAAAAAAATGTGTCTGTATATTGAAAATTTTTTTCAAAAAAAAAAAGTTGTTTCGTCCGAAGAATAACTTATAAGTTCAGTATTTGCGGACCTTCAGAGCATAACACACCAGAAAATTCTTGGTTATGTGAACGCGCCATATTGACACCAAAAAATTAAAAATCAATTAATTAAGAACTTATGACGCAAATTATTGTTAACTAGCTTTTGCCCGCGGCTTCGCTCGCGTAGGGGTGTAATTTATCAAAATCCTTTCTTAGGGGATGCCTAAGTCATAGTAGCTTTATGCATGCAAAGTCTCAGCCCGATCGGTTTAAAATTGACAAAGTTTCATACAAACTTTCATCCCCTATTTTATCCCCTTGGGGGTAGAATTGATCAAAATCCTTTCTTAGCGGATGCCTACGTCATAACATCTACCTGCATGCTAAATTTCAGCCCGATCCGTCCAGTGGTTTGGGCTGTGCGTTGATAGATCAATCAGTCAGTCACCTTTGAGTTACGAGTATATATATTTCGATTTCTTGGATAGTGTTGTTGACGACGCCACCAATTATCCAGTTGAGTTTCTTAACCTTTCGTGAGTGAACTTATGACGCAAATTATTGTTAATTTCTTGGATAGAGTTGTTGACGACACCACCAATTATCCAGTTGAGTTTCTTAATTCACTTGCAGCAAATGGACTCTCGGCTCACAAAATAAGTCTTACTGTCGGAGGGCCGATAATGCTGATGCGAAATTTGACTCCACCGAAACTGTGTAACGGAACCCAACTTAGTGTCTCAGCACTGTATGCCGAAGTTCAGCGGCTGAATTTCAGCCAATGCATGCCTGCAATGTTATTTGCATTACTAGCAACACATAATGCCGAACTTCCCATGCTCTTGCCTGAATCGGACCCGTACCCGTACCCATACCCGTACCCGTACCCGTACCCGTACCCGTACCCGTACCCCTACCCGCACCCGTACCAGTACCCGTACCCGTACCCGTACCCGTACCCCTACCCGCACCCGTACCCGTATCCGTACCCGTACCCGTGCCCGTGCCCGTGCCCGTGCCCGTACCCGTACCCGTACCCGTACCCGTACCCGTACCCGTACCCGTACCCGTACCCGTACCCGTACCCCTACCCGTACCCGCACCCGTACCCGTACCCATACCCGTACCCGTACCCGTACCCGTTCCGCTCCCGCCCCCGCTCCCACTTCCGCTCCCTCTCCCGCCGCCGCCGCCGCCGCCGCTGCCGCCGTCGCCGCCGCCGCCGCTGCCGCCGCCGCCGACGCCTCCGCCGCCGCCGCCGCCGCCTACGCCGCCGCCGCCGCCGCCGCCGCCGACGCCTCCGCCGCCGCTGACGCCTCCGCAGCCGCCGCCGCTGCCGCCGCCGCCGCTTCCGCCGACGCCGCCGCCGCCGCCGCCGCCGCCGCCGCCGCCGCCGCCGCCGCCGCCGCCGCCGCCGCTTCCGCCGCCGCCGCCGCCGCCGCCGACGCCTCCGCCGCCGCCGCTGCCGCTTCCGCTCCCGCTCCCGCTTCCGCTTCCGCTCCCGTTCCCTCTTCCACTTCCGTTCCCTCTTCCGCTCCCGTTTCCGTTCGCCGCAGACGCGCCAAAGACGGAAGATTAAATTCTCATATCGGCACATCACTTCTGTCCAGCGTTTCCACCGAACTTCAGCTTATTTAGTGTGTCATCCCCACCGAACTTTAGACACTGAACTTTAGCCGCTAAACTTCGGCATAGTCTGCTGAGACACTTAAAGTTTACTGTGAGTGGTGCCAGTGAAACTGTTTAATTTATTCCGCGTATGCCACTCATCCCCAACAATTTTCCTTTTGAAAATACACAGTTCCTTAAGTTTACTTGCTTTGCTATGAAAATAAGTCACAGTTTCAGAGGCTTAAAGCTGCTGATGTCGATCTAAGGACTGGTTTTTCGCATGGCCAACTTAATGTGACTTTCTCTAGGGTTAGTAGCACTTCAGCTCTTTTCATATTGGCTCCCGAAGGAAAGAATTAAAATAATATTGACTTTTAACTCCTGTTACAAGTACTTTCTCCCTCTGTCTCTCTCTCTCTCTCTCTCTCTCTCTCTCTCTCTCTCTCTCTCTCTCTCTCATTAGTTTTTATTTATATTAATACGCCGGAGTCATAAAGTCCACGCGAACGAAGTCGCGGGCATCAGCTAGTACTGAATAATTTTCCCAAATCTTTCCCAAGCTTTTCTCAATTGTATCTTATCACATAAGTAATTAACTTCGTATCGCGTTAGTATTAATCTTCATCGCTGGTTTGAGAGAAAAGAAAAAACCCGTGGAATGTACAAGCTGCTTCTCTTCCAAGGAAATAAGGAAGTTTCTGATTTATATCCACAGGTGATGCTGCTACCGACCGATCACTTTTTTGATTCCCTTTTGCCGATTTTCCGCCCACCATCACGTTAAACGTGACCTGTGGGTCTAACGGGCCCATGTTGTGTCTACACCGTTAGGGATAAAGATGTGATACTGTGAGAATTTTCTTACGAATTTCCCGAGTTAACCTTAGTAGTGTGTCGGAGATACCTGGTTATTGCACTCAGCAGCTTGTTCTTGGGGTATTATCTCCTGTCGCGTAATTAACGAACATGAGACACGGTACATGATTTCTTAATTACAACCAGTTGTTTAATGTAATAGAGTTTGCTTGTTCATAATTAATTAATTATGTTCTCTCTCTCATCGAGAGTGTAAAATAGCTAGTACCTACTTGTTATACGATGTATTTTAATAACTAGATAAGTGCAGTATCATACACTACTTTTTAATACAGTTGCTCAAAAAGTGGCGTATTGCAGGGACGTATAGTGCTTTTTTTTTTACTTTTCCCAAACTCGTGTGTTCTCTTTCCCAACTGTCAAAATAATGTCTATTAAAAAGAAAAACCAACCATGAAGTTTTTACTAAAAAAAACATAGGAGTCTTTATGATTCATGCAAATACGTATATTTCTAAAAAGAAGCTACTAATTTGTTTCAATATCAGATTTAATGATTTGATTGAATGAGTTAGGTTTCATTTCATTTCATCTCATTAAGAGCAGCCTTCCCGTCTTACTTTCCATACAAACGCTCGTACGTAATTATGGCGTTATAAGTGATCTTTCTTGAAACTTTTTGAACTAACAGATATCTTGTGCACTATTTTTAGGTTTCTATCGAAATAAAAAATAAATATTTGGAAGAACAAGTTCAGTATACGCCTCCAAAAATCTGTTTTTTTTTGCACAATTTTTACCTGAACTTTGACCGTTCATAAAGTACTCATAAATTATAAAAATAAAAAAAAATATTTCGATAAAAACCTCGCAAATGCAATGAAAATTTTAAATCAAAAATATTTTTTTTTACAAACTTGTAAGGCTCACTGACAAAAACGTATGTCCTGAAACAAGTTTTATGAAATTTCCGCACCCTATGAATAGTAAATATTCGTTCAATGGATAGTTAATAATTATACTAATTTCATTCAATACAGTGCAAACCGTGCCCTAAGGCTCTATCTCTCTCTTTTTGGTTTCTTTTTTTTTTCTAGCATTGTCCTGGATGAAAAAACAAACTTTTCGAACTATGCTCGCGTTGACGACAGAGCCGCCGGGAAGGGCCGCCTTAAATTTCATTTTCAATTCATATCAATAAAAAAATTCTACTGAAGACTTGGCTGCTGGGCATAGTTCCCTTTGCCTACCAGAATGGGTGAAGAAAAAAGAAATCTCTGTTTATATTCTACGGCTGGCGCCATTTTTCAGAAATTTTCTTTGCGAGTATAGTTGTTTGTTGCACAAAATGAGTAATTTCGTCCCTAGTTTTTTTTAATTAACACCACCGGAACTCAGTATAATTACACAAAATGCTTCGGAGAACATTTTACTGGAAAAGTCAAAAAGTCGCTACATATCTACATACGACGAATTTATTGCGTGGAGAGAACAGAAAAAAGCAAATAGTTTTTCAGAATATGTTATGTTGGCATACTTCTCCGAACTCTCAGCAAAATTAAAACCTTCTACGTTATGGTCGAGGTTTTCGATGATAAAAAGTATGCTGAAAATAAGGAACAACGTGGATATAAGTGAATATCCAAAATTAAATGCTTTCTTAAAACGACAATCAGACGGTTTTACAAGTAAAAAGTCGAAAGTATTAACATTGGATGAAGTGGAAAGGTTTTTGAACGAAGCTCCCGATGATTGTTATTTAGCCACAAAGGTAATTTATTAAAAAGTACTTATATTTTTCTTTAGTATTCAGTTTACGAAATCGCAAAATACAGCCAATCCATTATTTAAAAAATATTAATCAAATCCCTTTTTTTGTAGGATGCTCTGATTTTTGGCGTTGTTGGAGCTTGCCGCAGAGAGGAGTTAGCCAATATTACTTTAAAAGATATTGAAGCCCATGGAGAAATGCTACTAATCAAGATACCGAATACAAAAAATAAGACACCGAGAAGCTTTGTTGTTGAAGGAGATGAATCAGCGGTCCCAAAAAGGAAAAACTGACCGTTTTTTTTTCAAAATTACCTATAAGGGAAGTGTACAGCTCAAACAATCGGGATAAATAAATTTGGTAATATGCCAAAAGAAATAGCTACGTTTCTTGGTCTGCCGGATGCTGAGTATTATACTGGGCACAGCTTCAGGAGGACCTCTGCTACATTATTGGCAGATTCAGGAGCCAATTTGACGTCCTTAAAGCGACTGGGAGGTTGGAAATCAGATAAAGTTGCAGAAAGCTATATTGGTGATTTATTAAACAACAAACTATAAACTGGGAAAAAAATCACACAATCCATTAATTTAAGGTCCAGTCCGTCTCCTTCACATGTTAAAGAGAACGTTCGTCCATCTACCTTCGTTGATAATGATAATTCATCAGATCCAACTCCATCAACTAGCAAACGCCATTGTATGACAAATATACATGAACAATCATACGAAATTAATAATAGTTTGTCTTAAACAGTAAATATGCAACCTAAAACTTCCCCAGTTATATATGTGAATTATAACTTTTATAAGAAATATATGATTAGTTAGTTGAGTTTATTGTGTTTTTATTATTTTATTAAATTGCTTCATTTTTTCGCAACTGTATTAAAAATAGTCGTTCAGTACACGTGCGGAACCGTCATTGCAACTTGTTCCGACTGTCAACCCTCGCCTCTTTGCAATGACAGCCTTTCCGCACTTGTAATGACTTTGAATGACATGGAATATACTTTTACCTAATATCACAAATGGGGATCGGAATTACTAAACAAAAGAGTATTACACCAAATCAAGTACGAGTACATTACCGCATTCCATTTTTAAATATCCAATGTTAACAAGTAGCGGTTACGGTTTTACGCTAGAGTACAGACAAAGAATTGAAATGAAACTATTTTATATGCTAGAAAAATCGTGAGCCCCGTCATAATATATGGCGAAAAGACTTTTTTCCTACCAACATAAAAAGGTGTACTCACGGTAGTTAAAAAGAAAACATCAGATCATGCAAATGCATGATCACCATTGCCTTCGGATAGCACAGTTAATGGGGAAGGGATGAAATTTTTTAAAAATGCCTAAGTGGCGGCGTTATGCTGATTGGTGAACGAAATTGCGATGAAAATCATTTTTATAATTAATTGACTGATTCAAAAAATCTGATATTTATTTACGATAAATAAGAGTGTTATTCCTAACAACAAAAAAAGTTTCAGGCGTTTTTAAAATTTTCATCCTTTCCCCATTCCTCTAATGCCAATTTAAGTCAATGCTCTGATCTGAGATATTTTTGTTCTGCCGACTTCGCAGAACATTCTACTTACATCTCACAAAATTTAATTCTTTACAACAATCAAGAACATGCAACGACAATTAAATTTAAGAATTGGATACCGTATAGTGTGCTCATGGTAGAAAGAAATAAAAAATGCAATCCTAAGTGCGTTAGAGCGAGTGAGAAAGAGCCACCTCTTGCGGCACAATTTGTCACTGTCTACGCCAATTTCCGCTTGTAACTAGTTTTTTCTTTGCACCACGTAAATTTAATTTCAGTTATTTGCTGAACCTGCTTAAAGCGGTTGTAATATGAAGGTATATATTTTTTGCTCTTTGCGTTGCAAAATATATTTTTTTTTTCCCAGATGGGTATCCCATTTTTAGGTAACTTCAAAAAAAGGAGGAGATTTTCAATTCGAATGTATATATTTTATTTTAGGTATGTTCATGGTTACCATTTGTTTCCATTTTTGAAACTACTATGAATTATTTTTAGATAGTTTACTATTAAAATATACATATGATGGAATGCTTGAGAAAACGAGAGAATTCCTCAAATATTTTAGGCACAAATATATCGACTTGGTATTGATGATGACATACACAAAGTGTGATTTGGTGAAGTGGAACTAATGAAGAAGACCAGAAATTCAAGTCTCCTTTTTGTTTATCATTTCGATCAATAAAACAAGATAAGTAACTATTTTTAAATGGGTCATTGGGTGTTTCCTACCGCAAGCAATTTGGACCCTGCTGTGCGTTCTCTCGGTCTCCTAAGTACTGATTTTTGAAGGGTATCATTTGCACCGCAGGGGTTGAAGCGGTGCGAATGGCCTAAAGTATTTTTTGGATTAGGTCGATTGAGACCACAGGGTAAAACTACCCTATGCTCTTTTCGTAGGTCCGATTTGGACCAATTATTTATTTGTACAGATGATTGTAAAGGTGGTTGAAGAAAAAATTTAAAATGTAATATATGATACCTATTTCAAAATAAATATACAATTTAAACTTGGCAAATCACAGCTTGAGTACAAACTAACCATAAGAGAATTGCTTTGTTTCTCACGGTGGTGCGAATAGACTCGTTACAAAATAGTTTTTGGGCGATTCGAACAGCGGTGCGAAAGGACCCATTCTAAAAGAGATCTTGGGCTATTCGCTCCGCGGTCCGAACCGCTCGCGGTCTGAAACGCTCGCGGTCTAAAACGCCCAACAACCCTAGATGCGCTCATTTCGTAGCAACCTCAGACAATGATACTAATACATTCTCAAAGAAAACATCTATACACTTTGCTGAAGCTTTTGCTGGCCAAGTTAGATAAGCATATTGAAATTTAGTTATTTATCCAAGCCTGTATTACATTTTAAAAGAACACCCTTTGTTGATCTGAGGAATTTCGTCTCCTCGTATGATTTTATATGGGGAGGGATAACGCGAGACGAGCGACGCAACTGCCGTGAAATAAGGGCCTAACCTTCTTTGCTCTGACCCACTTTTTAGCGTCTCGGTATGTATTTAAGGGTTAAAAGACATTCGACAAGCTTCGTATGTAAGTTGGACGTGGAATAAGTTGACAAAGAAAAAAATTGTTTTTTCAAATCCATTTGAAAACAAGCTTTTTTACGCCACTACGACGAAGCCAAAAGGAATATTATGTGTTTCGCCACTATGTATATATGTTCATCTGTTCCTTAGGGAACATATACATGCATTGATTGATGACTAACCGTTGAAAAAATGATTTGAACAATTTATTTACTTACTTTCTTATTGGCCTATAGGGGACGCCACATTAAATTTATTGAGACATTGCAGGAGATGCGAGCTCGCATTTCCTGTGATTTTTATAGTACCTTAATACTTAAATGATGTATCGTTGCAAGCGTCTTGGTTGTGCGCTAGTTAAAAGCTGACGTGACGTCACAATAAATTTAATATAGCACCCTCTATAGGCCAAAAAGAAAGTAACTAATAAAATAAAATTATTCGAATCATTATTCCAATGTTTAGCCATTAATTAATGTTTGATCTCAAATTTTCATCTCAATTATAGCACATTTCAAAATACATACTATAAGCCACGCTTATTTGCAGTGCAGTCGGTGGCGGGCCCATTCGCTGCTCGACCGCCATGCGGATAACACCTTGGTGAAATCTATCTTGTATTTTACTTGTTTTGCAAGTCAGTAATTTTTCGGTTTAATTATTAGTAAATTGTTTAAAATGGCTGTTTAGTTTATTTAATTAGTGTCAAATTACATTTATGGATTATAACCTCAAATGTTCTTTAGAATTTGAGTTTTTTTTTTTAATAAAATCCCTTATATAGCTAAAAATACATTACTAGCTTGCTGTGCTTGCATTCACTGGACGAACGTACTTTTCAGCAAGAAGCTTCTCTTTGTCGAGTTTTAGTACTTAAAACTGTATCTTGTTACCTATAATGAAAAGTTGAACACCTACCCTACATACGAGGGGTGATCCAAAAGTAATGATAATGAGAATAATACGAGTACAAGTTCATTATAGTAAAAAATACATTTTATTTTTCAACATAGTCTCCTAACAAGTTAATACACTTGGTCCATCGCTTTTCTAAACACATTATTCCCTTTGAAAATAAAATCTTTTTCTTGACCCTCCAAAAACGTCTCAACAGCAGCCATCACTGCGCTATCATCTTCAAATTTTTCGCCTCGGAGGTGTTCTTTGAGCCGGGGAAAGAGGTAGAAGTCACTGGGAGCTAGATCTGGCGAATAGGGTGGGTGTTCCAGCAGTTCGAATCCCGTTTCTTGAATGGCAGCCATCGCAACTGCGGCTTTGTGAGCCGGTGCATTGTCTTGGAGAAACAGCACTCCAGCTCGCAGTTTGCGGCGTCTTTTCTCCTTAATTGCCTCCCGCAGTCTTCTTATTTGGTCTGCATAGTAAGACCCCGTAATAGTGGCTCCCTTCTCCAAGTATTCAATCATAATGATTCCTTCGGCATCCCAGAAAACAGATGCCATAACTTTCCCCGCCGAACTGGACACTTTGAATTTCTTAGGCGTCGGTGAAGAGGCTCTCTTCCAAGCTTTCGACTGTTGCTTAGTCTCAGGATCAAAATGGTGGATCCAAGTCTCGTCCATGGTCATTGATCCGCTTGGAACTTTTCGAGATTGGCCCTCCAAATATCGACTCGTTTTTTCTTTTGCTCGTCGGTTAACATTCTTGGTACCCAACGCGCAGTGACCTTCTTCATGTGCAATTCGGTGGTAAGGATTCTTTGAATGCTGCCATATGAGATTCCTGTGATCTCAGCTACATGCCTGATGGTCACTCTTCGATCCGCCAATACGATATTTTCAACTTTCTTCACGTTATCTTCGGTTAGGGAAGTGGATGGCCGTCCTTCACGGTGTTCGTCTTCAGTGGATGTTCTGCCCAGCTTAAACTCCTTGGCCCAGCGTGCAACTGTAGAATATGGAGGAGCAAGCAGAGTCTTCCAATGTTTCCACTAAGTCACTGTGTATGTCTTTGGTAGACATTTTTTTCAGACACTTGATCACAGCTCTAATTTCGTTTTTCTCCATTTTGATGTTATCACTTCGACAGTTCGTATTCAAATGAATGTACATGCCGGGAATCGCAGCCTTTTTATATGATTTATGGTGTCTTAGTAACTATATGAGCATACAGGAAAAATATATTTCGGATTTTTATGCGGACTATTAATAACCGATTATCATTACTTTTGGATCTCCCCTCTACACCTATAAAATCAGGGTTTAACAGGCAATCAGTAGTAGTTAGCCTTTATTTGAAGTCCTTTTCAGTAAAGAAATAGTAAGAAAACGTTTCTTGAGGATTACTAACTACTAAAGCATTTTCCACTCATTGTTTGTTAGTTTTTCGAGTGTGTAAGTGGCTAACACTGGTGTCATATTTTTCAGGCTACCTAAAGGCATCTGACATAGCTTAGTGACTGCCATACAAGAAGCCAGTAGGGATCAACGGTTTTTACGTGCCTAGAATTTCACACATTACGAGTAGAATCGTTTCAAAGGTTTTTGATGTGATATTCAGTATCAGTTTTAACTTTTAAGAAATTATTCGCAAGTTTTACTAACCTCTTAAGTCCTACTGCTGGGCAAACGTATTTCCCAGTTCCAACTAAGAGTCGCTATCAATTGCCTTCGATGACCACTCACCTTTCGCATTTACCAAAGCAAAATTTCCTAAGTATAAATGTCGAGCTTAGTACTAACTTAGAACTTGATTTAAACAATTTACTGTGGGTGATTTGTCCGTATATTTATTAATTATCCATCTAAACAAGACATAATGTCACCTTTTCTTTTGTCTCTGCCAACTTTATTTGCTTGATACCAAGTTTTAAAATTAGTCTGCGTTTTTTAATAAAACGGCTAGAGTAGGTTTCTTAGGTAGGTAATAAAACAGCTAGGTTCGGTAGGCTGCCTAATTCAGTCACTATAGTGGTACTTAAAATATATCGATACGCAAAGAAGAAGAATCGGTGTTCCTCTACGTGATCGAATCAGAATTAATTTTAAGTGATTATCTATTCTATTAACCATTCTCACTTTCAAATATTTTTTTCCATGTCAATTTCATATGAGGAAATCACTGATATAGCCCAGCGGATTAGCTCGATAATGTGGCAAAATACCGATGGCCAATAGGGCAAAAAGGTTCTCGACTTGCGACCACGCACTGTCAAGTAAAGCGTAGAACACCCACACATATGGTGGCCACACAACCTGACCAAAGTCCGTAAAAAGCGTTGGATGCAGGCCGCTATAGATCGGTCATGATATCGATCGGAAATACTTGGGAAAGGCCTGTGTTCAGTAGTGGAAGTTTAGCGGCTGAAATGATGATGATGATTAAAAGAAGAAGTACATAGATAGTACATTTTAATTCATTGGTTTACTAAACCATGTGTTAAAACAGTATTTTTTTTTAAATAGAAAACAGATACAAATCTTGCACGAATATCCAACATAATTATTTGTAAGTGAATCGCGATAAAACAGTTTTGCGCGTATCTTTGCCAAGTAATATATTTCGACCACTATTCTATTACCATAATGACTGCACTATCACAATAACGACCGTTTTCTATAGAATTTGTAGGATTGTCTTATATTACAAAGTAAATTGGAAAATTGCGACATGCTGCCATGTAACTTGGGGAGTAAAAAAAAACTTCTTGCCCCGTGGACAGATCATAGAAATCTTTCAATGTCGTACAACAACAAATTTCATAGTTGTTGTGTTTGCCGAATAAAGATTTTCTTTCTTTCTTTTTTTCTTTCTTTCTTTCTTTCTTTCTTTCTTTCTTTCAAGGGAATGGAAACAGGCTTTAACAGGCGATAAGCTAGAAACCCTTGTCTTTTTCTAAACAAATTCTCAAGTCTTTATCCTTAATGTGGGGCAGCCTGAGCAATTTGGATTATTATCCAAATTAATATATGTGATGAAAACTTTCTCCACGAGAACAATTCACGGTAGTACAATTGGTTTTAATTTTGATAATAATCCGAACATTGTTATGCTGTTAAAAACCAATGATTTCAGCAATTTGGGTCTTGCGGCTCTAAGAATTTGGAGTCTTTGCACTGTCTGCGGCATCTTAGATGTGAGTCTAAGATGCCGCAGAAGCATCTTTGGGAAACAAAAACATCTAAAAGTGAAACCTGGGCTCCAAAGCAGCACAGCTAAGCAAACGGAATCGCATTAAATAAAAAGAGAACTGGATGTTTATCTAGAATAACGATAATGGCATGGTGCAGTATTATACTAGCAACCACGTAAAAGTGTCATTTTGCCAGTTCCCAAGGAAAAAAAATGTCTTGTGATACATTCACTCACTGGTTATATACTTCTATGACCGTTGTAGCATCACACTAATTACATATATTTAGATGACGTGTTATGATGCAGGAACAGAAAATAACTGAAAGTCAAGACAAATGAATGAGGTCAAATTACACAGGTGCTAACTCAACACCAAAGTAAATTTTCTTTAAACTTGTATTTTACGGGATACTAACTCAGCGATTCTTTATTTTATATTTAAAATACATGTGTAATGTACATAAACACCCAAGACGCTGCAATATGCCTATCTATAGACAAGAGACTATTAGAAAAGGCCATTTTCCAACTTACCCTGGCTGGGCATGTATGTCATTAGAACACTCCAAGCGCGCAAAGCAGCCTAATGATTTCATCGTTATTGGATCTGCTGGGAATTAATTTTGTTTGACTTTTCTTCTGTAGATATTATCTTTTATATCAAAATAGTAGTTTACCTATTTATGCACAGATATTACTATTAGAAAGTCAGGTATATTAACGAATGTTCAACCCCCGACACAAAAGGGGTGTTATTAGTTTGACGCCAATTCTTAGCTGTGTTTTCTGAAAATGAATGATGTAATGCGGCTCAGCAGTTCAACAGTTATTGGGGTTAATGCTTGAAAGTCGGGGTTTTTTGATTTAACTGGCAAATGGATGACGCTACGGATATCAATTCTACTTAACATCGGTTGGAATATGTAGTTCCGACACTCATCACGAGATCGTGTCGCCGGGGTTTTTTTAATTTGCCTTGTAAATGAACTTGACGAAGCAGAGCTTGTCAAGCCCATTATTATCCAATGCGGATATAAAAGGCCGCGGGCACTAATGCTGGTGGAAAATCAATCCATTAGGAACTTTCAATGTGGACGCCTCCAGACGCTCCACATTTCACCAACGCTATTTGAACGAGCTGCGGGAAATTTCACGTTTATTTTATATTTTTCCGCGATACTTTGTTAGAGGATTTCAAAAGAAGAATGCAATCCTTATAAATATTTAGGTCGCGTTCAGACGACAAGCGCACGTCTAGCCCACGCCTAGCCACACCTAGCGCGCTTTAAAATTTGTTGCATATAATTTGAGTCCTATCAATGTTCCACCCCACTTTTGTAGTTATCTCCTCTGGTTGTAGGGTTGACTGGAAGAGATCCCTGACAGGGATAAGTCCGCCTTTGTACTATTGTGTTTTTTTTACTGTATTTTAATTGTGTCTTTTTATGTACAATAAAGAATTTATCTATCCATCTATCTATCTACAACTGAAATTGTATTTACCGAAGTCCAGTCGAGGCGAGTGCCCGGCGGGCGCAAAGCGGAAGTAACGTGGAGAGGCGTACATGTGTGGACTTCGGTAAACGCAATTTCAGTTGTATAGATGTGTAATAGGACTCAAATTATATGCAACAAATTTCAAATATTTAAAAGCGCGCTAGGCGTTCGCTAGTCTTCGGCATGGCGTCCGCGTGTCGTCCGAACACGCCCTTATAAAAATTGTGAAAATTTAGGGCAATATTAACGAAAATTCTTTTCGTGGAAATATTCCGAACGACTTTGTAAGAAAATAATTTGTAAAATACTAAAATTAACTTGGCGCGCACTAACATCTGATTGCAAAATTTATTTTTTAGATTTTCTTCATACATACAATTTAATAGTTATTTAATGATTTTTTATTATAACTATGATATCTCATAAAATAAGGGTTGGTTTACCACTTACATTATTGCAGCTAAATTTATTTTGCTAACCTTGATCGGCTTTTACGACCAGCGTGGCAGGAGAAGCCAGCTGTAACATTCTAAGTTTTTCCTTTTCTTCCAGACTGTGACAATAAGCAGCCTGAGAAGGTTTTTCTGAATATGGAATATAAACTAAATAACCGGCCAAGTGCATGTCGGGCCACGCGCAGTGAAGTGTTCCGTAGTTGCGAATATCCACTTTGTGTTCACGCCTCTAAAATCGTCTAAAAACTAATTTTCTATTGAATTTGTATGAACGTTTCCTTTTCCGAGTACATTTTACAAGTTGGTCGCTTGTAACTTTTTAATTTGTAAACCTTACTTAGCTCTGATAGTTTTCCTTTAAATTTCGTTATATATTCTACTACTGTAAAATTTTTCACATGTCCATATACGGGTATAACCGTTTACTAGATAAAGAGGGGGAAACTTTGACACTAATAAAACTAAATATTTCAGAAATGGATCTCTGAATTGAAAAATGATATTCACAACCTCACAATATTTTTAAAAGACCTATTCGACGATACCTTACACGATGGGATAGTCAAGAAAAAAAGACTCCTTTACTTGTACGGAGCTAAACTAAAAAATAATTTATTTCAAAATTTAATTTACCACTTTTTTGGCGCGATTAATATACATACATATATCAAATTACAGCTTTCTTGTACTTTTAAAGTCTCTGCGTAACTGCGGACGGACAAACAGACAGACAGACAGGCATGGCGAAACTATAAGGGTTCCTTGTTTATTACGGAACCCAAAAAAAAAAATCCCTACAAATTCAAACCACTTTTTAAAGTGGTTAATAACAAGAAGCTGGCATATTTATAATTATGTTCAGCCTAATAAAGTAGTCGGTACTTATTCTTAGGTATATAATAGTCTTCTTTTTGGCCTGTAACAGCAGGAGATATTGATCTTGAAAAGTATTTTCACGGCCTTTCGAAAGAAACCTCTGTTTGTTTTTTATTGCGATTATACAACCACTAATACTTTCTCTATGTCAGAGTTTTACCGGAAGAGTAAGTTGTTCACATTGACGACACATTCTTTGGAGCAAGAGGCCAGAGGCCGGACGCGTTTATCAATGGTAAACCCCTTCGGCTTGACATACGCTTTCTGACTTAGGCTGTATAAAACGCGAGGTCAGCCTAGAGTGGTGAACTGAGGGGAGGGAAGAGGGCCCTCATTTCACGCCTCTTGAGCGTAAACTGAACCAATGTTAGTTTATTAGATAGATGAGCCGGCGTGAAAAGCAATTTTTCATTTTTTCTTCTTATTTTTATCTTCGTATAAACATAAACAATAAGGGCGCGTACAGACGCCACGCATATGCCAGCCTACGCCTTGCGCAAGACCAGCGCGGTTTGAATTTGTTGCAAATAATTTGTCCTATTACACACACACACACACACACAAATCAAAGAATTTACCGAAGTCCAATTTCGGCGAACTCTGGGCGGAACAAGGCGAAATCAAAGCGGACGCAAGACGAGGGCGTGGCGTAGGCGAGGCGTGTGCGTGTTGACTTCGGTTAATGCAACGTGAGTTGTATTGATGTGTGATAGGACTCCATTACATGCAATACATTTCAAATATTTCAGAGCGTGCTAGGCATGCGATAGTCATGCGCTAGGAATGGTAGGCGTGGGCTTGGCGTACGCGTGTCATCCGAACACGTCATGATATTGTCATTTATTAAGTTGCAGTTTATATTCGTTGGTTTTTTGTTGGTAGTAGACATGGAAGCTTTTTGTCGCCGGAATCTTGCACTAGTATTACCTACTTTGTACTTTACTTCGGATCAAAATTACTCCAAATGACTAGTTACGAATGTCTATAGTCCAATTGTAGACTGTCATTTCTAAATTAACTTATGGTTGTACTGCAAATGCACACCATTTGAATAAACGAACTATAGGAGGTTTTACGAGTAGGCACACAAGCGCTGTGGTGTGGTGGTAATTTGTAGGTAATCACCCTTACAGACCGAATTCAGTCGGCAATCCCAACTTAAACGAAACTAATATTCCACAAATACTAGTTGGTAGAAGATAAACAATACCTTTTGTCGTAAGTACAAAGTTATCGACTTCAAAGCGATCCCGCCTTATCTAGTATATTGGGTTCCATTTTTCGAATACAGACCGTAAAACTAAAATGAATTTTACGAAACAAATTCCTACAAAAAACAACTAACGGTTATTTTCTTTCTAGCTGAAGTTATTTTTGTTCTTATGACTTTAAGCACTCGTGAAAAGCGATTTGGCTAATCAGACTTTCAAGTTTCTCTTATGTCTAAGTCTGAATATTTATCGTGTTTGTAAAGTTTTTAGGCCGCTATTTTGGATTTAGTTTCACAAAAGTAAGAAAAAGTTACCAAGAAAATTGGTCTGTCTTTTTTTTTTGTGTCGATCGTATAAATACGCCTTTTTTATGACGGCAGCATACATCCAGAAAGATAAATGAATAGATAAGGAATATTGAGCTATTACCGAAGTAAATCTTAACCATGTGATACTCAACGATACTTTATTTTATGATACATACAATAATAGGTTGGGGAAAAAGTCTTTTCGCATTTTATATGAAAATTTAAAACATTTTTAATATAGTTTATTTACATTTAACTAAAGTATGTAGGTACCATTTTGTTCGATAACTTTTTGCCATCTTATAGGTAGGGACATGATCACATTGCAATTTTGGGGCTTCAAAAAACTGCGTCAAGTAGTTTTGGCAGGCCTCTCGTGATGTTGACCTGACACTGCCTAAAGAATTCTGAAGAGACCGAAACAGGTGGAAATCTGAAGGTGCCAGGTCAGGACTATACGGCGGTTGCATTAACACCTCCCAGCCAAACTCTCTTAATTTTTGCTGAGTGGTTAAAGATGTGTGGTCTAGCGTTATCATGATGAAAAACCAAACCCCTTCTGTTGATTAATTCCGGCCGCTTTCTCTCAACTTCTTGCTTTAATCTTATCAGTTATTCGCAGTAGAGTTCTGAATAGTTAGTCCTGCCTGGTGGTAACAGCTCATAATGAATAATGCCCTTCCAATCTCACCACACACACAGCATCACCTTGTTGCGAGTTAACCCGGGTTTCGCCACAGTCTGTGAAGCCTGACCGGCCTTTGACCATGACCTTTTTCGCAAGTTCTTGTCGTACGTGATCCACTTTTCATAACCAGTTATCAATTTCTTCAAAAATGGTTCGGTCTCATTACGTCGTAATAAAGAATCACAAATGAGTACACGGTTCATTAGGTTTCTTTCAGAGAGCTCGTCAGGTACCCAAATTTCGAGCTTTTTTGTGTACCAATTTTTATTTTTTTTAAATGCCTCAAAACTGTTTTGTGGTCAATTCTCAGTTCTTCAGCTATGTCGTAACTACTGATATGCCGATCTTGCTCCACTTTTTCAAAAATACCATCCATTTTATCCGTAACAGGGCGACCAGAGCGACGTGCATCTTTGACATCAAAATTTCCGGATTGAAAACGCTTAAACCAAATTTGTGCTACTCTCACAGACACTGCACTAGGTCCATAAACATCGCAAATTTTTTTCGCGGCTTGCGTTGCATTTTTACCTTTTTGGTAGTAAAATTTTAAAATGTATCTAATTTCTTCATTAGATTCACTCATGTTGATGGTAAGAAAAACAAATTAAAATCACACATTTTCTTAATTTGAATTTGGAATTATCTTCTTAAAAATTTTCCCTTCAAATGATACCAAAATCAGCCAGGTACAAATAGTATAGCCAAAGTGGTTTTATTAGAAGTTCATACATACTATATGTATACGAAAAGACTTTTTCCCCAACCTTAAAATAACTATTAAACTTTCCACCCAGGTTCTTTGGGAGGCTTGCCTTTCAAAGACTCGTGATTCCAAAAGGAGTTAAGTACAAATAATAAAAATACATAGGTATATATAAGGTGTCCCAAAAGTAGGTAAAGGACGATTTTTTTCAATAAAACGCAAATGGATTAGAATTTCTTCGTAGTTTTATTTCATTTTAAAGAAGAGACTTGTACAATTTATCTGAATTAAATATCTGATAAATGACCGCCACGGGAATTTTTACAAATGCTAATTCTTTTGTCGAAGTTTTTCATGACACTTTCACACATTTCGCTTATTTCACCAATAAGTCGACGAATATTTTGTTTCAAGTCGTCTATGTTTTTTGGATCGTTGGCGTAGACCTTATCTTTGACGTAGCCACAAAGAAAGAAATCCAGTGACGTCAGATCGCAAGATCTCGGCGGCCAATCATCACCTCTTTTCTATTACGATATTACGCGATTCGAAAACTTCTCATGCAGCAAAGCGATTGTCAGAGTCGCTGTGTGGCACCTAGCGCCATCTTGTTGAAACTAGATGTTTTTTATCGTAATTTCGTCCATCCTGCTCCATAAAAAGATGAAATCATGGCTCGATACCGTTGGCCATTGACAGTGCCAGTTGCTAACATGTCATTAAAAAAAGAAATGGCCCTATTATGCCTTCTGACCAAAATGTGCAACAAACAGTTACACTTTGTAGGTGCATTGGCTTATCTCGAATCGCCCTTGGATTTTTCGAGCCCCAGATGCGACAGTTTTGTTTGTTAACGTAAACCCTAGGTGGAAGTAGGCTTCATTAACGAAATTATTTTTCGATGAAAATCGTTATCTCCTTCCATCTTTTCCAGCACCCAATTTGAGAACGTTCGACGCTGTAAATGCTCATGTGTTTTTAGCTCCTGAACTAGTTAAACTTTATACGCATGCAGATGCAGATCTTTCGTCGAAATTCTCTGCATACTGCTTCTGTTGAGGCCCATTTGCTGAGATCGGTGGCGAATCGATGTTCTTGGATCTTGCTCCACACTTTCCTTCACAGCAGCGATATTTTCCATGGTTTGAGCTGTTGACGGCCGGCCACTTCTCTTTTGGTCACTAACTGAACCAGTTACACAAAATTTTGCGATTAAGTTACGAATCGTTAACTAAGTATTTGTTATTGAAAGTGAACTTTCATAAAATATTTGAACGATTTCGACACGCTCTTTTATTGTGAAACGCTCCATTTTTTATTTATTTATTATTATTTTCTATCTTGTCTCTGGATACTAGTCCTTTAGAGCCCATCTTTATTTATTCACTTCTTTATTCCTAACCTAACCCTAACTATACAATCAAAGGTTGGTGTAGGTCCTTTGATTGCTTCAAGGGAGCTTCTGGCGACAAATCTATACGAGCCCATTGGTTTTCATAGCTAATTGAGTGGCAGACAGCGCCTAAAGACCCCATTCTGTAAATAAATATTACTACAGCCGCACTATGAGTGTCCACTTTAAACAGTTTACATATTGTCAATGAGCATGAGCATTTATAACACTAAACTAAACCAATTTCATATTATAAAGTCCACTAGAATCAATTTGCAAAACAATTTAAAGCAAACTCCAACTGAATACAAATACAAATACAAATACAAAATCTCTTTATTGTACAACACAGGTAAATACGGTGTTACAGGTTTAAAGTCCACCATGCTCGGCCCATACTGGACATACAATAATAAATAATAAACAAACTAAATACACACAATTCATATCAGGCAATTAAAATTCATAATTTACTTCAGTCATCAAATATTATCACTGAACCCCTTGACTTTACGCCAAAAACTCCGTGAAGACCGTGAAACGCTCCATGATAAATTTTACTTGTCAAGATGACAAATGTCAAATTTCATCCCGCCATCTTGCTTATTTCAAAAATAGCGCGGAATTCAAATCCTTTACGTACTTTTGAGACATTCGTTAGCACCCAAGAACAAGGAAAATTTGAAAAAGGCCATAATGATGGGGAGTTGTTGCCACACATTAACTAACGGATGGACGGAGGAATCAGGAAAAGGGGTAGATCGAAGACAGAGAGTAGAGGAAGGGAGGTCGTTGCCTAGCAGTAGGCATATGAACGGCAAATAAAAAAAACCTTCATGGTACGAGGATGTATTCGTTTTGATGTGAAAGAGTAGTAGACGTTCTTTGGACGATCACACCCGATCTATACGTCACTTTACGCAATTCCGTTGTATTCAATTTTATACCTAGTTTTTTTTTTGCAAGAACATTGGGTGTATAATGATAATCACGTATTAATTTATTGCGTATAAAAGAATATCATTCATTTCAGAGAACCAACGAGAACGCCCGCATTAATCGAAATGAACCGCGCAGTTGAGCGATGATGTCCATCGCGTTCAAACTGCTCCATCTGTTATCCAAGTGTCTACATGTCAAACTGGTCTCCAACTCGCCCCGGGGGATCTCTCGTTTCAATTCCAACATTTATATCCGGCTTTCCGAATTTTACCTGAACTGAGACCTAATAGCTTAATTATTAACAGGACTTCACGTTTACCATTAAGTTGCAAAGTGTAGGTAATGTAAAAATTGTTCCATGCTGGTATGGGAGGAAAAAGTAGAATGTAGCATCTGCCTCTCATCTCGCGTAAAGCGTATAAGCCTATTATGAAATGAGCGAAAATCCTAATAAGTATTCTAATGCTAGTAAACCATTGCTTCTGATTCCCTTTTCTCATTTTAACCCCCACTTCTTCAGTCTCTGTTTGCCTTTTAGGGATAAAAGCGGAAAAGTGCATCTTTATATGTATCTGTCATAAATTTAATACGAATTCATTAAAAAGAAACCTTCGCAAAGAAAATCAGTGTCGCATATTTTTCCACTGTAAATAGTTATGAGATCACAAGGTTAAACAAGCATTTCCATATAAATTTGACTTAATAATGTTCTTACAGAACATCAAAGTTTTCTGATTTCATTTGCGTTGTACCATAAATAGGGTTTCTCAAACTTGTCAGCGGTTTGTACGTAACTCCATGCTAGCAATTGTGCCTGTAGAAAGCGCATAACTACTATCTTCTTGCGACGTTGCTTGATTATTTTTTCACATAAATGGCCATTATTTTAAAATTTGGATATAAGTCCTTTAGAGCACATCTTTATTTCTACATTTTCTTTATTTCATTATAAAAATACATTTAAAATACAATCTATACTATAATAAAAGAGTAAAAAAAATGTGTCTGTACATTAAAAATTTTTCCGAAAAAAAATATTTGGTCCGATGGAGATATAGTAATAGAGTAAGAAAAAAAATGTCTGTCTTTGTGTCTGTTTGTCTGTTTGTACACGCTAATCTCCGAAAATACTGGAAGGATTCGAATATACTTTTTTTGTTATATAGCTGTGAAGCCTGGGGAACATATAGGCTATAATTGATTTTGGAAAATGGAACACATGATGGAGCACTATAATGGTCCAGCTGAACTATAAGAAATATTGAAATGCCGCCTTAGTAAATGTTGTTAAGTCTGATGAGAACTTTTTGTTGAGGTTTAATACAACTGGCCAAGCGCGAGTCGAACGCGCGCGAAGGGTTCCGTACCATAATCTATGAAAAATCATGTTTGTAGTATGGGAGCCCCCCATAAATACTTATTTTATTCTGTATTTAGTATTTTTTTGTTCAGCGGCAACAAAAAAAAAACATCATCTATAAAAAATTCAACTGTCTAGCTATAATGGTTCATGAGATACAGCCTGCTGACAGACAGACAAACAGACGGACGGTCTTAGTAATAGGGTCCCGTTTCTACCCATTTGGGTACGGAACCCTAAAAATCGAACATATGGAACACCTGTCGCAGAACCAAGTTAAATTTATTTGCATAAATATTTGTTTACTAAAATCGATCATCATCTGCTGTGGAAATCTAAGATATCAGGTTAAAGTTGTTTACCATAATTTAATAACATAAGCTGGGAGTAACTCCATGTGGTTAAGGCGGTGTTAGTTTAGGTCTAATTTTTGATATCGACTTGCTTCAACTGGCTAAACCTCTCATTTGCTGTCTAATCGTTTGGGATGAATGCACAGTGGCCAACAAAAAGGCAGTGGAAGCTGTAGATAGAACGTTGCGAGACATTCGTCGAGATGACAGGCCAATAGACAATGTCACATTTTAGTTGTCGGGAGATTTTCGTCAAACCCTTCCAGTTTTATGTCGGGGCTCTAGGGCAGATGAAATTAACTCCTCATTAAAATAGTCTGATCTGTGGCCTCAAGTACAAAAGTTCAGATTGACAATTAATATGAGAGCCTAGCTTGGCGGTATTAGTTCACATGCCCAAGAGTTTTCAAGAATATTATTAAAAGTTGGGGAAGGTCTCTTTCCTTAAGAGAATGGTCAGGTGAGTCTTCCCGTAATACTTGGCGAAGTTGTTTCGTCCGAAGAAGAACTTATAAGTTCAGTATTTGCGGACCTTCAGAGCATAACACACCAGGAAAAATCTTGGTTATGTTGACACCAAAAAATTAACAATACACATCAATTAATGAAGAACTTATGACGCAAATTATTGGTAATGAAGTGGTTTATACTTTCTTGGATAGTGTTATTGATCAGGACGACGCAACCAATTATCCAGTTGAGTTTCTTAATTCTCTTGCAGCAAATGGACTCTCGGCTCACAAAATAAGTCTTAATGTCGGAGAAAAAATTCGACTCCGCCGAAACTGTGTAACGGAACCCGACTTAGTGTCTCAGCACAGTATGCCGAAGTTCAGCGGCTGAATTTTAGCCAAAGCATGCCTGCAATGTCATTTGCATTACTAGCAACACATAATGCCGAACTTCTGATGCTTTTGCCTGAATCAGAACTTCGGACCCGTACCCGCATCCACTCCCGTTCCCGCCCCCACTCCCGCTCCCGCTCCCGCTCTCGCTCCCGCTCCCGCTCCCGCTCCCGCTCCCGCTCCCGCTCCCGCTCCCGCTCCCGCTCCCGCTCCCGCTCCCGCTCCCGCTCCCGCTCCCGCTCCCGCTCCCGCTCCCGCTCCCGCTCCCGCTCCCGCTCCCGCTCCCGCTCCCACTCCCGCTCCCGCTCCCGCTCCCGCTCCCGCTCCCGAAACCGCTCTCGATCCCGCTCCCGCTCCCGATCCCGCTCCCGCTCCCGCTCCCACTCCCGCTCTCGATCCCGCTCCCACTCCCGCTCTCGATCCTGCTCCCGCATCCGCTCCCGCATCCGCTCCCGCTCCCGCTCCTGCTCCCGTTCCCTCTCCCACTCCCGTTTCCGTTCGCCGCAGACGCGCCAAAGACGCAGAATAAATTTTCATATCGGCACACTTACTTTAGCCGGTAAAAATACGGCACACTCTGCTGAGACACTTAAAGTCAATGCTTAGAAGCGAAGCTGAGATTCTCACTGTGAGTGGTGCCAGTGAAACTGTATTTATTCCATAAATACACTCATCCCCAACAATTTTTCTTTTAAAAATACACAGTTCCATGTGTTTACTTGCTTTGATATGACAATAAGTCACAGTGTCAGACGCTTAAAGCCGCTGATGTTGATCTAAGGACTGGTTTTTCGCATGGCCAATTTTATGTGGCTTTTTCCAGGTTTAGTAACGCTTCAGGTCTTTTCATATTGGCTCCCGAAGGAAAGACTCCCAACATAATTTATAAAGAATTAAAATAATATTGACTTTTAACTTCTAACACTGCTACAAGTTCTTTCTTATCTCTTTCTCTCATTAGTTTGTATTTATATTAATACGCCGGAGTCATAAAGTCCACGCGAATGAATTCGCGGGCATCAGCTAGTTGCCAGCAGCATTGCCTCTCTGCACTGCGATAGAAATTCTTTGGGCGAAATAACTGCCAGCCCTTGGATCACCCGTAACCTCCCGGAGGCGCGCTGAAATCTCAGTCACCAGGGTTCTTGCTTCTGGGCCCCACAGACCCATTGTCTCAACCGCGAAGGGCACAAAAATATAGTTCGCCTCGAGGTGCTCATATTTCCTTCGCTTAACGATCATATTTCTTTATGTCTTCAATTTTTGTATTTCTCGACATACAAAACTTGACCCTAACTATACAGTTAAAGATTTATATAGGTCCTTTAAATTTTTCAAGCTTTCTTGATGCATCTGACAAAGCTGACAATTAGTTTGAGAGCTACGACGACGTTTTCTCTACACAGAGACTTAGGTACATAAATCGACCAACACCGCTTTTTTTCAAGCCAGGGTTCTTCTTTTAAATTGAGTATGTTAAAATAACACAGGTGTCCGATTTACAAGCAACTTAAAGGCACTTGACGTACCTCAATGAATGGGTTCTATAATGTTTTACACACAATTCATTAGCAGATTACCATTTCAGAAGCAACATTTGTCAATGTTTCATTATGCAAACTAATGCTATATCAAGGACATCAAAACGCAAACATGCATATGACAAGCAGCCATTTCAAAAATGCATTATTAATTAAATTTTTAAAAGACATAAGTACTGATAACAAGCAACGAAATACAAAGTTATCATTTCGCAAATTGACGTTCCATTTATTTATTTTTCACAAACTTTACAACTCATAAAGTATTTTTTTCATATATTGTAATTTTGCAAAAGAATATTAGGAATTTTATCCTAACACAAATACGTTAAACGACATAGATCTATTGAACAATTTTTCTTTAATACGTGGGGCGCACTATAGGTTTCCGGAATTAATATGAAAAAATACTATTAAAGGTACAAAATTAATTTATTGTTTTTCAAAATAATCTCCCTTGGCGTCTATGCACTTTTTCATTCGATGAAACCAGTTTTGAAATCTTTTGTGCCACTCCTCTGTGGTGACTTCTGAAACGTGTTTTTCATACTCCTCGACAGCCTCTTCTGGTGATGAAAATCGTTGACGGCGTAATTGGTTCTTAATTTTTGGGAACAGAAAAAAGTCACAAGGTGCCAGGTCGGGACTGTATGCAGGATGACTCATGAGTTCTACATTTTTCGCCTTCAAAAAGTCATTTGTCTGTCTGGCCGTGTGAGAACTAGCATTGTCGTGGTGCAGGATGATACGGCGTTTACGGTTATTTTTACGGAGTTCGTCAATAACTTCCGGCAAACAAATGGTCGTGTACCAGTCACTATTCACTGTACGACGATTCTCTAAAGCAACAGTAGCCACGTGTCCAGTATTATTAAAAAAAGAAGCAATCATCCGCTTAGATGCACTTTTCACGCGCGCCACTTTGGTTGGTTTCGGCTCATCCATACGCTCGATTGCTGCTTTGTTTTGGGATCGTAGCAATAAATCCATGTTTCGTCACCTGTTACTATGTCCCACACCAAATTTGACGCACCTTCGTTGAATCTGGTAAGCATGGCACTGCACCAAGTGACGCGGTCCGTTTTTTGAGCCTCGGTCAAGTTGTGTGGGATCCACCGCGAGCACAGCTTTCTCACACCCAAATGTTTGTGTAGGATTAATTGTATTTGACTCATGCCTATTTCTAAGGATGCGCGAATTTCATGGTAGATCACATGCCTGTCTGTTTCAATCATACGGCGCACAGCATCGATGTTTTTGTTGGTCACAGCGGTGGGCGGCCGACCATCGCGAGATTCGTCACTGAGATTGATACGACCACGCTTGAATTCTGCAAACCAGCTATAAACAGTTGTCTTGCATGGTGCTTCATTGCCAAAAGCTGTTTTAAGCCGAGCGATGCTCTGTTGAGCTGTCAAATTACACTTTAAATCGTAGAAAATCATACTACGAAAATTTTCCCGAGTTAAATCCATGTTGATGCGGACACACAATTTTTTAAATGGCGCCACAAGGTAAAAACAAAAGACAGTCAGATGAAACAAACTGCATTCTACAGCCAAAGAGTTCTATTTTCAAATGTTGCAATAAATTTTTAAATATTGTTTATGTAAGTGGCCAGTTCCGGAAACTTATAGTGCGCCCTATGTAATATGGTTACTTAGTCTAAAGACATACGACAATTTATGATATGGCACCATATCATTTCTTAAATGTTCAAACTAAAAACTTAAGAATTATAATTTTTTCAATAAAACATAACAACTGTGCTGAATGCACGAAACGACATATCTTTGTTATTCGAGTTCAGCACATTCCGACTTGTATTGGTTAGGTTAGGTTAGAACTTAGACCACAACGCGCGAGCCGAGCGAGCGAAGCGAGCGTGCCGCGGCAGCGGCCGGCGAAGCGCCAGAAGCGACTTATTTTTGTTAATCGAGTTCAGCGCATTCCGACTTGTATTGGTTAGGTTAGGTTAGAACACAACGCGCGAGCCGAGCGAGCGAAGCGAAACGAAAAAAAATCAACAAAATCACAACGCGATCGTTCACATCGGCAACAAACTTAAATGTGGGTACATAATCATAATCATAATCATAATCATAATCATATTTATTCATAAAAAATATTTACACGTCATACACAAATAAAATAGCATAATGAAATAAAATAAACAAACGAATAATACAATTAAATAAATTACGCATACACATGCATAACTAACAATAATCATATAATAACAAAATAATCAAAGGAAAATTAAAAACATAAATTGGTATTACAAACGACACTCATAAAATTCTTCTACACTGTAAAATGTACGCTCAAGTAGCCACTTTTTTAGCTTGACTTTAAAGCTTGTCAATGAAGTCGCCTGTTTTATATCAGATGGCAACTTATTAAAGACAGACGGCCCCATTACATGAGTCAGTCTGTCAGTCTTAGCTAATCTGTGCGGTATCAGGTGCAGTCGGTCAACATCGCGGAGCGCAATGTCGTGCACATCTCTGGGTCTTTGGTACTCGTCTTGGTTGGTAAAGACATATGTGGCTACCTGTAGGATGAGAAGGGATGGCAGCGTGAGGATTCCAAGGCTTTTAAAGTATGGTCTGACGGATGTTCGCCGTGACACGTGGACTATCGCGCGGACTGCTCGCTTTTGCATACGAAACGCTCGTTGCCATTCCGCGGCGCACCCCCAGACCTCTACACCGTACTGCAGGACAGACTGCACTATCGCAAAGTAGGTAGACCTCACCACCTCCCTAGGTACCACATCCGATAGTCGTCTGAGCGCGAAGCTTGTGCTTGCCAATTTACCGCACACTTTGTCAACGTGCGTTTCCCAGGTAAGGGCACTATCCAGTTGTATTCCCAGGAAGGTAATGTCATCCACCTGTTCGATAGTTGTTCCTTGCATAGTAACAGATAATCGTCTCGGGCGTTTCCCTCCAAGGCTAAAGTGCAGAAATTTAGTTTTGCTCGTATTAAGTACCAGTCCGTTAGTCTTGAACCACCGAGCCACTTGGTATGCAGCCTCATTCAGTTCCATTTCTAACCTGTCGACATTAGGTGCGCAGACTACCACTGCGACGTCATCAGCAAACATGTAAATTTCGCCAGCCTCAACAGAGTCTGGTAGGTCGTTCATAAGCAGGGAAAATAAAATATTTGACACTGATGAGCCCTGAGGCACTCCCATCGTCGTGGTTAACGCGTCTGATCTAACTTTACCGCCTTCACCAACCACAACTTGAGATCTTTGGGATAGCAAGTCTACAAGTAACATCTTAGCTTTCCCGTCTATACCATAGTGAGGAAGTTTAGCTTCCAGCAGAGGATGGTCAGCCACATCAAAGGCCTTCGAGAGGTCACAACAAAAGACTGCGACATGCTGGTGTTGCTCGCGGGCTTCCACTACGCATCGCACTACCTGCCTAACTAATTGCGTTGTCGAGCGTCCTTCGCGATAGGCGTATTGACGGTCCGACAGCGCATCAAATGAGTTTAGGTACTCTGTAAGTCGAGCAGAAATACCATTTTCATTGACCTTTGATATCGCCGGTATTATAGAAAGTGGTCTAAAATTATTAATATCTCCGATATTACCCTTGCCTTTATTTATAGGCGAGATTTTACTTTGTTTCAAAGACAAGGGATATACCCCTTCCCTTATACACTGATTAAACAATTGTGCTAATACCGGCGATAAAGGTATCGCTGCAGTTCTCAAAAGCTCCATCGATATTCCATAGATGTCTTTTGTTGGCTTGTGTGGAATACGCCAGGTTATTATTTCGTAAACCTCTTCATAACTAAAATATTGTAATCTCAGGGAGCGATCTGCAGGAGATCGAGCAGCATGCAGCAGTGCACAAGCCTGCTGTATGTCAGCGCGCGGGGCAGCACACGCCGCCGCGGCTCCTACAAACCTATTGTTCATGGCATTTACAGCATCTAGCTTGGAGCCGAACCTGCCTCCATCTATGTCAACTATTACGTCCGTAAAGTCAGTAGCCGATCGACTTACAGTACCCCTCTCCCTGTTCACAATTTGCCACATATCTTTACATTTATTATTACTTTTGCTCATAATTCCAGCGTAATACTCTTGTTTTGACCTTCTCATTAGGTCGTTATACTTATCACGCAGTGTATTAATAGTGCTCTGTAGTTCATTGTTTAAGGGGAAGATTTCCTGCAGTTTCATAGCGTCAAACAACAAAGCTTTTGCGTTATAGACTTGTGGTGTTACCCACGAGCATGGATCAGCATAAGGCTTCTTTTTTAAAGGAAAGCATATCTCAAATTTATTACATAATATGCGTAATAGTGAATCTGCAAACCGCGATGCTGATTGGTTGTTTTTTAACCATACCTCATCCCAATCTACGCTCAAAATAGCTGCCACGAAATTGCAGCGGTTCGATGCAGATAAATCTCTCACTATTTTCGTTGACGGACTAGGAGCCTTACTATGGCACTCTATTTGTACGCGTACTGCCCTATGATCGCCTATGTTAGTAATCACCGGCGACACCCTCACTAAATCAGATGAGAAATTCACATAGACGTGGTCCAAGCTGGTCCCCACACCATCCTTAAAACGAGTGACAAAATTTACTAAATTACTAAAATTATAGCTTGACAGAACATCATGGAGGTTTTTGGACTCAGTTTTACTCATATCAAGATAATCGATATTCATGTCCCCTACTATTATGTATTGTTTGTCATTGTCACAAATATAGTCAAGCAAATTCTCCAAGCAAATTAAGAAGTCTGTAGCGCTTACTACACCAGTCCGGTATATACAAATAACTATAATATTAAAGTTAATAAGTTCCACTGCTGATATTTCGCAGTATAACTCCTTTGACAAGCTACACAGCTCTGGTACTTCAACTGCCTTACACCTGCATCCAACATATATGGCCGACCCGCCATGTTCATGGCGATTACGGCAGAAGCTGGATATTAAAGTAAATCCATTAAAGTTAATACATTTGAGTTTTTCAGGTGTAAGCCAATGTTCAGTGATTGCGAGCACATGACACTTTAGATCAGATTTTAACAATACGTCTAATTTATTCGTTTTATTGTTCACCGACTGTACGTTATGCTGACAAATCACTAACTTATTCATACGTAATGAGTCATCTGGATCTGAACTTGTTGTCGGCGCAAGCGCCGCAGCCTTACTGTTACTGCGAATGTCGGTCGGCTTCAATTGGGAGTGGGGCAGCGCTGGTGGTGGCACCGGTGGCAGTCCCCCGCTCCGCGCGGGGGCGGGCGTGAAACCAGTTCGCTACACGTACTCCTTGTGGCCACGACGTAGGCGATGTAATCAGCTTGTAGCAACTCTCCGGGAATCCGATGATAAAAGACGCGTGTCTTGCAGTCCTAACGTCACGTTTTTCAACTGTGCAGTCTTTAGGGAGTTGCAATTTATTTAAGTGCTTCTTTATTTGTTCAATAGAAGTTGCAGGGTCGAACATCCACGCTTGAATGAACTTAAGTCTTTCTACTGATTTGATGGTTTCATCAACTTCCCCTGTACCAACCACAATGATTTTCGATTTGCGGTTTCGACTGTATTTTACAGTTTTGAATGGGATTTGATCCTCAATTTGTTCCACTCCAGCGTCACTCCCCGCTAGCGGCTGTTTTTGTGGCCCCAGTGGTCTCGTTTTCGACGCAGTTGTACTCTTTCGCACGTTTGTTTCGGAAGTCTCTTTTTTTCTTTCGGCGGGCGACACGTAAGATATCTCATCGGGTATCGTTCGTCCTGCGCCCCTCCGAAGCGCTGCTCGTCGTGAACGATCGGTCATTATCGGGGTCGGCGGAGCTGCACCAACATCACTCGTGGCGATCGTGCCTGCTTCGGTTTGCACTTCGGGCTCGGTTCTCTCTTTCTTCAGCTCACTCACACATGATGTTAGTGTATCCACTCGGCAGACCAGTTCTTCTACTACCCTCTTCTGACTTTCGATCAGCTGATTTTGCTGATCTATCTTCTTGTTTTGCGCTTCAATCAGCGTCGATTGGGCCGCAATTTTCAGCGTCAGTGAATTGATCTTTTTAAGCACTTCTGCTATTGTATTTTTTGCAGCAACATCAGCCATTTTTTGACTGTAATTAATTTATTTTGGTAACACCGACAGAACGCGTCTATTCGGAGTAGCACTCACACCAATAGATAAACCATAGATAATTAATGACACAGGTATATTTGACCGAGGCACAACGCATGAATCACGTTCCGTTTTACTTTAGTTTAAATGATTGGACGCGCATTGGGAAAATTATTATATATGTAAAGATGTTTCAAATCCGGCCTGCACATCGTACATATTTTACAAAATCGAGGAAAAATCCAACAATAATTAAAAAAATACAGAAATTTTAATATTTTCAGTATTTTTGTTGCAATTTAATTATAAAAGCAATATTTTATTTCATCAGGCAACAACACATCCGTTCGGAAACTTAGTTCGAAGTACAATTCGAAGTGGGACAAATGAAATGAAATGTAAATAATATGAGTTAAGTTACAACAAAATAACATTCTAAAAATCATGGTTTTTAAGCAAGAAAATATACTTAATTACAATAAAATCACAACTTTTTATTTATCTATGTTTTGTTTTGTCGAATACGAATTCTACGGTATTTACTCGTAATTTCTGAACGATCGCACACACGCTCTTTGAAATGAAACGTCAAATGTGGTCAAGTGTCACTGTCAACATTGTTTCACACCTGTGGTACCATTTTTCAAACGTAGTGTCACACGAGTCATATACTAAACGAACGGTTTTTCTTATGGAAAAATCATTCGTTTAGGTGACTCCGCGTTTCAAAAATGAGACTTCTGTAGTTCAACATCCATCTTTATTTTTTGAGGTAGGTTTTAAATGTCAATGTCACTGTCAGAGGAAAGATGATTATGGAGCGTGTTGTGTTGCCTATCATAAGTATATTAAATGCTTTTTCACCAATTATTTAAGCCAAAATGAGGCAAAATGTTACTTAAATCACCTTTATTTAATAATGTAGTTTCTAAATTATACATGTACAATGTCCAGGCCGGGGCTCCATACATTCGTAAAACAACTCCTTTGTTCAATAACTGTTGGTTAACCAAAGGGGAACCCAATGAATGTCATTCAGTGACAATAATTATTTTTATACACTAGTGAACAGAGTGAAGGCCTATATTTTTTTTCCCTGTAGGAGTTTTGCCTTTAACAGGGGATTTTTAAAGTCTTGCGATTTGATACGAGACTCGTTTACTTTTGCGCATAGCGCAGTTTGTAATATGTTATACATATTTATATATGTGGCTTATTTCGTCTGTTAGCAAGATGGGTGTCGACGACATCAGAAAGAGCTGAACGTGGATGAGAGTAGCTCAGGACCGTGGTAAATGGCATTCATTGAGAGGCCTATTCCTAGCCGTAGGAGGTTCAAGGTTGCGGATAATGATTAAAAAAGTGGCCAAGTGCGAGTCAGACTCGCCCCTGAAGGTTTCCGTAGCAGCAAGTAATAAATATAAAAGTTCTTGTATGGGTTTGATGAAAATAAATTTAAGTTTCAGTTTTAAGTATGGGGAACCCCAACATTTTATTGTTTTCTTTTTTCTATTGTTTGAAAATCTTAATGCGGTTCACAGAATAAATCTACTTACCAAGTTTCAGCAGTAAAGTTCTTAAAGTTTCGGAAAAAAGTGTCTGTGACATACGGATGGACAGATAAACAGACGAACATGACGAATCCATAAGGGATCCGTTTTTTGCCATTTGGCTACGGACTCCTAAAAACAAGTGTGTCGGTTCCCTCTCGATGTTTTTCTTAACCGGAAGCAAGAAGTAGTCGATAAAAATGACTGTACATAACAGACTGTATTTCAAACACAAATCAGACCAATCGAACTGGGGACCTTTTGGTTACTGGTTGCGCTTTGAGAACAACTATTCTATTACCGCTACAAAACTTTAGGGGTTGAAATGTTTCCCTTTACCGCTAGGGTATAGTAAAACAATCACGGTGTATCAAAAATGATACACTTGGCACTGAAAGTGTTACGTATTCGACAGTAAAAGGTCTAGAATTAAAACTGCGTCTCAGCATCGTGTCGCATTTGTCGCTAACTCAGCACATTCCTGCAATGACCGGAGTAACACTCAAATTACGTCCGTCCATTACTTGGCGACAAACAATTTGGATGCCCTCACGTCTTCCGAGAGCATTCCTCGAGGACCCCTTGGAAAACTATGCGCCTTAAAATGAAAAAGGCAAAGGCGCCTTAATAGCCGCATGAATTGACACTGTAAAGTACTTAGGTATGTTTTAACTTGCGACGCAAAAAGAGGGGTAAGTATTATTGGTTTAGAGGTAAAGTTTCAAAATGGATTAACAGATTTAATGTTTAGGGTTCCAAAAAAAGAACCCTTATAGTTTCGCTATGCCTGTTTGTCTGTCCATCCATTTAACATGAGCATATATAACCAGTCCGGCCATTAGTTCTGTTACAAATGACCAATGCATTATTTTTTTTTACAAAGAAGTGTAATTTTAATGAAACTTATTATGTAAGTATGAGAAGAAAATAAAAAAATATTTCAGTTCGTAATGGCCACCTTCGGTTTTGATACAAGCCTTGAAGCTGTCTGGCCACAAATATATGGATTTACGCACTGTTACCGTGGGAAATTCAGCCACAGTTTCTCCAGAGATTTTATAAGAGACCAAATGTCGTTTAGAGCAGGCCCTGTCTTCTAAAACTGACCATAATTTGTAGTTTAGGGTTCAGATCCGTGCTAGACTTGGCTCCAAACTTGGTACATAGGTAACTTATGAGGTCTGAGGGTACACTGAGAAAGGATTTTTCAAATTCGCCCCCTTAGGGGTGAAACGGGGTCCAAAGTTTGTATGTAATGCAATAATAATAATATGACAAAGCACTTCTGGCAAGTAGGCGACCAATACTGTGAAAATGACTTTCTTTCGGCGTTTTTTCTCAGCAGTAGTCGTTACAAAGCGCTGGTATCGGTAGCTTTTCTTTAAAAATAAATTATATTTTAATATACTTTACACGTAACTAAAATTATACTTATAAACGTGTAAAAGTGCCTGTAAAGGTCTAATTACTGAATAAACAGTTGAATCTTTGAATCTATAAAAAAACAAGATTTTGGGCCATTTTATTCAAAACTTCTCAGGATTACTCCTGGCGGTAAATGAATAAGTACGTGTTTCAGAATTTTCAAAATTTAAGCCCTAGAGGGATGATATGGGGTGGCCTAAGTTCCGTCACTTTTTCTCGCTTTAACAAATAACGGGGACGGGGACGAGGATGAGGAAGGGGACAATCAGGCGATTCAAGCCTGCCATATCCTAACCAGACTGGTAACAACTCTTTACAAAGTACTTATGCTTCCCGGTAGAATTCGAACCCAGGATCCGGATTACAAGACGAATGCCTTGACCACTGGATAATGGAAGCAGTCATGTGCTTCACAATTCTTTAAAAATGTTTATTTAATTAAAGTCATTACAATACATGTGGCCTTTTCTACCAGTCAACCAACAGGTAATGCCGAGAATTTTTTTTGGGGTAAGTACAACAGAACTAACCAAAAACAACAAAAAAAGGATTATTCAGTAATATGTCTCTATAAGACCAATAAGCCAATAAGACCAATAATGCCAAAAAACCCTTAAAATTAACCAATCGTACGGAGTAATCAAAGACATGGATCTACATTTAAGTGATGAGGAAATAATGGATGAACTTAGATGTGACATGACTATTTTGGGCGTAAAACGGCTTAAACGAAAAAATACAAATGATGGGCATTGGGAATTGAGTGAGTCAGTAAGAATATGCTTCAAGGGCTCGTCCTTACCTAGTTATGTCAATTTATTTGATACCAGAGCGCAGGTGTACCCATATACGTTCCCAGTGACTCAATGTTCTAGATGTTGGCGCTTCGGTCACTCGATAAAAATGTGTCTTTCTGTAAAAATAATATGCCCAAAATGTACCAAAAGTCATGTGAACTGTGAAACCACCCAATTCAAATGTAACAACTGTACTGGAAGACACATGGCTATGGCTAAGATTTGTCCAGTCTTTATTAAAGAAAGACGCATTAGGGAAATAATAGCAGAATTTAATTGCTCGTACAAAAGGGCTCTCACAGTTTATATGCCTCCGTCATCTATACCGGCAGAAGAGGCTTTGGAACTCATTCAGCCTACTCAAGAACACATTATCCAAGAGGAAGTGATTCCGGATGTCAGATTTACTCCTTCTAGTCTTTCCAGTAATACCCGGGCCTAGTACTAGAGATAGGTCTAAAACGGAGAAACGAAAACAAAGAAATAAAAATCGTAAAGGAAAGGAAGCAAATATGTTCGAGAGTGTCTCAGAATTAAGCGAAAGCGATAATAGATTAGAAGAACAGACGTTAGAAGAAAACAGAGCAAAACGCAAAGAGCAGATATCATGGCAAACAATATGCAAAAAAATTAAAGAAAAAATCTTGGGCAATGAGTCATGGGAAGACAAAATCTAAAGGTGTTTAAAGCTTAGTCATAGACGGGTTGGTAACAATTGTCCTTAAATTCATTGCTGATCAGCCTTGTTGTAACTTCATAAAACAATTATGGATTACAACAATCCAAACATCTCAGTAAATTTACTACAATGGAATGCCCAAAGTATACGTCCGAAAAGCACGGAATTCGAATCCGTGTTAAGCCAGGAAAAGATACATATTGCCATAATAAGTGAGACGTGGTTGGATCTCGACAGCCAGTTTAATATCAATGGTTATAATATATTCAGATCTGACCGTAGCGATGGATTTGGAGGTGTAGCTATCCTAACACATAACTCAATCAAGGCACAACAATGCAACGTGCAACTCGACAACCCACAAATTCAGATTGTTCATGTTAAAATATTAAATTGCGACCACCTAGAAAATGTATTCTCTCTGTATTGCCCATCACCTGTTAGAACCACTTCTAATGACTGGAACCAAATTCTGAATTTAGCTGGTAGAAAATCTTTAGAAACGGGTGATCTTAATGCTCACCACACCAACTGGTCAACCAAGATAGATCCACGAGGCAGACAACTATATGATGCAATTATAGACAATGATTACATTTCGTTAAACGATGGAACGCATACTAGAGTCAAGCTGGTTAACGGCGTTGTCCAAAAAACTTCACCTGATCTTTCCTTGGCTTCCACAGATATAGCTTTAAAATTTGAATGGCAAGTGATGAATGAAAACTTAGGCAGCGACCACCTGATGATTAAAATGAAAACCAATATCCCTGCGGAACGTAATTATAAAAAGAAATTTAATTATAAGAAAGCTAATTGGTGCATATATAAAGAGAGTATAGAAAGGCAACTTGAAAGTTTTATCACATCAAACGACAACCAAACTGCGTACGATGACTTCATTCATCTGATAAACACTGCCGCCAATGAGTCCATACCATGCATTAAAAACTATGACAGTCCAATGAACACGCAAAAGTTCACTCCAAAACCTTACTGGAATAAAGATATATCCAAGGCTGTGGCGGAGAGGCGTCGTTCTTTGGCAAGGTTTAGAATAAACCCTACTCCAGATAATTTGGAACTTTTACAAAATAAGCTTAGAGCGGCTCAATCAGTGATTCGAAGCAGTAAAAAAAAGTCATTTAGGCGATGGTGTGATGGTATAGATAGTGTGGTGTCTTGTGGTGAAATGTGGAGCAAAATGAAATGGTTTAAAAGACTCAGGACTCAGAAAACTAGTGTTACTCCAGAAGCAGCATAATCCTTGCTCTGTGACTTGGCGCCTGACTTTGTGCCGCCACCTGCCCCAAGTTTTCATAGAGAGAATTTACATTTATCAGTCCCGATTACAATTCAGGAACTTAAAAAAAACATAAAAGAGTCAGATACAGCTCCAGGTCTAGATAACATCACTTACTCGATGATTAAATACTTACCAGATGCAGCCAAAAATATTTAAGTATCATTATATAATAGGTTTTTATCGTCAGGATTCGTTCCGAAACAATGGAAAGAGATTAAAATTATTCCTATACCAAAACAGGGTGCTGGTGGTGGCTTGGCGTGAGGCCAATAGCTTTGATGTGCTGTCCATGCAAGATATTTCACACAATTATTACCAGAAGATTGGAGTGGTACTTGGAGAAAAATGGTTTGTTATCAGATGAAACTATAGGTTTCAGAAGATATCGGTCATGCATGGACAATTTATCGAGGCTGTTTACTACGGTAGGCTGTTTTATTGATATTAACAGTGCTTACAATAATGTTGATATATCTAGTCTTTTATATATACTAGATGACATCGGAGTGGGGTCTTCAATATGTAACTATCTCTGGGAATTTTTGCATTCCCGTACTATCAATATAGAACTAAGTAATAATAGAAATCTAACTCGCACCACGGGAATTGGAATAGCACAAGGGGACCCGCTCTCTCCGTTGTTATTTAATATAGCTACGATGGATGTTTGCAAAAATTTATCATCAATTGTATCTCAATATGCCGATGATTTTGTACTTTATGCCAGCCATGAAGACCTCTCAGAAGCTGTAAATATTGTCCAAGATGCATTAAATGATATGATTGAAAGTATAGGTTTGAATATTTCCCACAGAAAAACTAAAGTTTGCGTGTTCTCTAGAAGTATTAAGAAAAATTTGGATGATGTTATTTTAAAAGTTAACAATAGAAGGATAGAAAGAGTTAACAGTGTAAAATACTTAGAAATGTGGTTTGATAGAAATTTGAGGTGGGGAAAACATATAAATGAAACCTGCGAAAAAACTTGCAGGTTTCTAAATGTCTTTAAAGTATTGGCTGGAGTAAAATGGGGTGTACATCCAAAGCATCTTAGACGACTGTATATTGCTATGATTCGGAGCAGACTGGATTACGGCAGTTTTTTATACGACAATAGCGCCAAAACACACTTGGTTAAGCTGGATAAAGTACAAAATCAGGCAATGAGAGTGATTGGCGGCTTCTTGAATAGCACGCCATTATATGTCATGGAGAGTGAGCTATGTCTTCCTCCTTTATTTGTCAGAAGACGATACCTTGCCGCTAAGTTTTGGTTCAAATCAAAAGCTATTAAAAAAATACAACCTTATGTGCTATCGAAGAATTAAATGAATCAAGCATGCATGCAGCTAATCAAAGTTACTGGTGTCATAAAAAGTTGCCTCTTCTAATAGACACTCATAGAAAATACAGTAAAAACCCATTACAATCAACTGAAAATGTTCCTATGTATAGCCTCAATAACTGGGTTGCTTATTATAATATGTCAAATGCTATTGTTGTAACAGTCGATGATGTTGAATTGGCAAAGAGACACGCTAGTGTAACGGAGCTTCGAAATAACTGCAGAGTACACCTAAGCAGGTATTATAATACATTTTATAAACTTTACACTGATGGGTCTAAGGATGAAACGGGATGTGGGGCTGCCTTTGTGGACCCGCAGTTAGGGATATCAATAAAATTTAATATCAAGGGTAATATCTCCATAATGCACTGTGAACTAATTGCGATATCCGAGGCCCTACAGTATGTAATGTCACTTGACCATGACCGGATAGTAATAGTTTCAGACTCTAAAAGCGCTTTATTACATTTGGCTCGAATTCCCTCGAATAGTCGAGGATATCCGATAGCCTACAATATCCTTGACTCCATCAGTAAGCTCCGCTCCCTGAACAGAGACGTTGTTATGCAGTGGATTCCTTCTCATATTGGTATAATGGGTAACGAGGAGGCTGATCTAGCCGCAAAAGAAGCCGTAAGTGACGGAATTGTGTATGAGGTTCTACCACTCCCAAGCGAGGCTCTAAAAGACGCTAGAGTTGATTGCAAACAATTGTGGAATGAATACTTTGACGAGCGATCACGACAAAAAGGAATCTGGTACAAAACCATGCAATGTCAGCCTCCGCGATACCCATGGTTCGATGATCACCGTGGTGGCCGAGCTGCAGCAGTTGCACTGATGCGACTTCGTGCCGGACACATTCCATCAAACAAGTATAAATATATGATAGGTCGGGCTGATTCACCAAATTGCTCAGAGTGCGAATCAGTAGAAGACGTACAGCATGTGTTGATGGAGTGTGTCCGAAACGAGGCACTCCGTCGCGATATGCAGCTAGGTGGGGACGTGGGAATGTGTAACAGCATTCTGGCTTCCCCACTACCTAAGGAAGCCGGTAGGCTGTCACAACTATACTCAGCTGTGTTGTGAATGTGTTATACTCTTTAAATTTTTGTATACCTTACGGGGGTGACATCGTCACTGCCACGACATCGTGACAAAACCCCTCTAAATAAATAAAGAAAAAAAAAAGACCAATAAGTGCACCCTAAGATTAAGTTCATAACTCGAGGAAAGGTGCTACAACTTGAGTTCTTCCGTGCCTTAATATTTAAGATCTGAAAATAGCTTTTTAAATATGAACACCAATAGTTAGTCGTACAGTAGAAAATTCAGAGACGTATTGGTTGGGGAAAAAGTCTTTTCGCATATAGTATGTATGAACTTGTAATAAAACCACTTTGGCTATACTATTTGTACCTGGCTGGTTTTGGTATCATTTAAAAGTTTAAATTTTAAAGAAGATAATTCCAAATTCAAATTAGGAAAATGCGTGATTTTCATTTGTTCTTCTTACCGTCAAGTTGAGTGAATCTAATGAAAAAATTAGATACATTTTACTACTAATAAGGTAAAAATGCAACGCAAGCTGCGAAAAAAATTTGCGATTTATATGGACCTAGTGCAGTGTCTGTGAGAGTAGCACAAATTTGGTTTAAGCGTTTTCAATCCGGAAATTTTGATGTCAAAGATGCACGTCGCTCTGGTCGCCCTGTTACGGATAAAATGGATAGTATTTTTGAAAAATTGGAGCAAGATCGGCATGTCAGTAGTTACGACGTAGCTGAAGAACTGGGAATTGACAACAAAATAGTATTGGCGCATTTGAAAAAAAATGGGTACACAAAAAAGCTCGATATTTGGGTAACTCACGAGCTCTCTGAAAGAAATCTAATGAACCATGTACTCATTTGTGATTCTTTATTACGACGTAATGAGACCGAATCATTTTTGAAGAAATTGATAACTGGTGATAAAAAGTGGATCACGTACGACAAGAACGTGCGAAAAAGGTCATGGTCAAAGGCCGGTCAGGCTTCACAGACTGTGGTGAAACCCGGGTTAACTCGCAAGAAGGTGATGCTGTGTGTGTGTTGGGATTGTAAGGGCATTCATTATTCATTATGAGCTGTTACCATCAGGCAGGACCATCGATTCAGAACTCTACTGCGAACAACTGATAAGATTAAAGCAAGAAGTTGAGAGAAAGCGGCCGGAATTAATCAACAGAAGGGGTGTGGTTTTTTATCATGATAATGCTAGATCTCACACACCTTTAACCACTAAGCAAAAATTAAGAGAGTTTGACTGGGAGGTGTTAATGCATCCGCCGTATAGTCCTGACCTGGCACCTTCAGATTTCCACCTGTTTCGGTTTCTTCAGAATTCTTTAGGCAGTGTCAGGTTAACGTCACGAGAGGACTGCCAAAACTACTAGACGCAGTTTTTTGATCAGAAGCCCCAAAATTTCTATAGCAATGGGATCATGTCCCTACCTGTAAGATGGCAAAAAGTTATCGAACAAAATGGTACCTACATACTTTAGTTAAATGTAAATAAACTATATTAAAAAATGTTTTGAATTTTCATATAAAATGCGAAAAGACTTTTTCCCCAACCTATTATAATTATATACATACGTATACAAGTATATACTGTGTACTATTGGATTGAAATTACTCGGAATTATGCATATTTTTGTGAATAAAGGGGAGATAACAGTATTTTTTTTACATTTGCCTAAGATGACACGTACATCTTAACGAGCTTTTAATTACACCATGATCTGTATCTGCAATCAGAAGGAAAGCAGGTACGCTGAACATGGAAAATATTTTTATAATTTTAGCTCAACCTTAGCAACGGTGTTTTGAGCAAAAATTAAATATAACGCTGCAAAATTTGTTTTGCTCAAATATGTTTTTTTAATAAACTGGCTTGGGTTTTTTGGCAGCAGAAGAAAATTAAAATCTGCCATATTTTTGCAATCCCGGATGGCATTTGGATTTTAGAACTCTTAATTCGTACATAACATCCTACTGAAACATCCCACTCACTTGAAATTTTTCATGCAAGGGTAAAGCAGATTCAAGATGGCCTCCCACACATTTTTTCATGTTTCCTTTACTTACTGCAGTTTTGCCCATTTTCTCAACTGGGAACATACCTTAATTAACCTCTACAGTTGCACGAAAAACCGCGGGCAGTCAATATGTTTAAGATATGATGTTAGCCTTTAGCTTCTTTTATATATAGATAACTCAAAATAAGTTTCTGTTTAGACATACTCATGACAAGATCAAGAATAATTTGAAAATAGCGATGTTCTTGCCCTGGCTGGCGATCGAACTCGGAACACACGGAGTGGGATTAGCCCAGTGATAGTAGGAAAGACACTAGCGCGGTCCCAACGATGAAGCGTTCCGTCTTTTTGAAGAACGTCATGCTCCAGATTTGAAATTGGAAAAAAGTCATTTTTTATTTCAGGCTATAAAGATCAAAATTACGAAACTTACTGTGATCAAAGGTGCGTGGGTCAACAGTCGTCGTGGTCGACGGGGTGGTAAAGTCGACATCATCCTCTTCTTCCGGATCTATCGTGGTGGTCGTTGTGGTCGTCCGGCGGCGATTCCTTTGCTTCTTCTCGGTCCGGCGCGGCATCGGCGCTGTGGGCTTGACCGGGCCCATCGTGCTTCGGGGCACTTGCGCCATGACTGTCGTGCCACCGCCATCTGGCTCGGCGAGGACGAGTGCCACCAGTGATATGGCTGCGAGCCATACCACCAGTGGCCCCAGTCGCCACATAGTGCCTGGGGAAGAAAGGAATTTGTGAGTTAAACGGTTCGGTTTTCTTTTAAGTGGAGGTAGGAAATTCGGAGAACCTTCTATTATAGTAATGGGACTTTTATGTTCACCTGTCAACATGCCCTTAATGTAGTAAACACTAGCATGCTTAAAAAAAGACACGATTGTTAGTTGATGTTCAGAAGTCATCCATATTAATTGAAGGTTTTGTTTCTTGGCAAAATCATAAATGATTGATCTGCCGGGAATAAAAGTTCTCAAGATCTGGTTCGGGTGATAGATAAGAGCTCTGATTGATAAGTTTTCACCTCTGGTTTTTTCTCCACAAATATTTTATTATTACAAAATATCTAAAATTTAGTAGTTCTAATTCGAACAGAATTGAAAAAATAAGACCAAGGACAGAGAGCTTTGGAAAGAAAACGGGGAGGGCTTTGCCCAGCAGTGGGACAAAAACGTCTGATAAAAAAATCTAGTTATATAATTATTAAGCCTGGGTGAGAATGTCCATCGGTTTATAAATATATAAAATCAAATACTTTAATGCTGGTCTATTAAAAAAAAATACCGAAAACCACTGGACAAGTTACATTGAGGAAGTGATGGCTACGCAGCGCAAATTGAAATAACCAGCCACGTGCGAGTCGGACTATGCATTATCTAAAAAAACACGTTTGTTGTATGGGAGCCCCACTAAAATATTTGCTTTGTTCTGTTTTAGTACTTGATGTTATAGCGGCAATAGAAATAAATACATCTTTTGTGAAAATTTCAACTGTCTAGCTATCATGGTTCATGAGATTCAGCCTGGTGACAGCAGACGGACGGAAGCATGGACGGACAGCGAAGTCTAAGTAATAGGGTCCCTTTTTACCCTTTGGGTACGGAACCCTTAAAAGAAATTAGGTAAGTCCAAACAGTCCCTATACCAAGGGAAGCTGTGCCAATGGTGGTCCATAAATAGCCGTTACGTTTGACGCGACATAATAACGCTTTTAATTTTGACAGCAGGAAATTATTTAGTGAATGGGGAACTTATGGCCGCTTTTACACATCACTTCCACCGACCAGTGAAGCATGATACTTGATACTCAGGAACGTCATTTCACAAGATGTGTGCTTCCGTTTTGTAGTTCAATGACTCTTTTGTTTAAAACATATTCACTCTTTCGCGCGGTCTTGTAATTTATGATCTATATTCTTGCGGCGATTTCGGACCCGCGCGTGAATCCTGCTCGATACAACATCGCCCTTACACCCTCTACAGCAAAACTCCATTTGGCCGACCATTTCAACCAATTCGATAGAAATTTATAGAATCTTTAGAGAATGCCGGTTTCAATGGAAAATTATTATTAGATGATGTTATGACCAAAAGTATACACTCGAAAATAAACTCAAGAGTATTTGCCTATTCAAATGTTTGAATTACAGATTTGAGATTATATTTTCCTTTTAAATTATAAAATCTAATTACAGACCTATTCTCGTGGCTCCATATAAGAGGGTTGTCATTGATTTTTTCGAATTGTTTTTGATACGATTAAGATTCGAACTCAAGCCCCTCACATCTATACTGTGAGTGTACCTCCTGACTTCGAATGTCCTCATCACATTTAACTTACGCATTTTAAAGCATGCTCATACTTTAAATGCGTAAGCGTATGCATATGTGTGCGGTGCGCGGCGCCGCAGCGGTAGCGACGTACCGCTTCAGGTGTATGCAGGGGCGTGTTCAGACATCCCGCGCTAACAACGCATACGATCCGCACACGCGTTATGCTCGCCTTTCACCCGCGCTCGTCACGCGCAAGGTCTGTGCACGCATCACGCACGCCCCGCGCTCGCTTATACAACATGGATTTTTTTTGTTTCTTCACTTTCTTAATTTACCTATGTACTATTGAAAAAGTGGGCTAATGATAATACTATTACAATCTAGCCTATTGCTCTAAGTCTAATTAGTAATTTTACATTGACCTAGTTTTATAAGCAATAGTAAAATAATGTGTCGACCGGCACTTTTCTTCTTGTCTCTATTAATGGCCAGTTTCCACATTTCATCTTCAGTCCGATTACTGGTTGTGATATTGAGAGAGAGGTGCGTTCCATAACATCGAATGCCATCGGTAGTGACATCATAAGCCGGAAAATGATCCTACCTATCATTGACATCTTACTTCCTATTTTAACTATAATCCTTAACAACTCCCTGATGACGGGTGACTTTCCCAAGCGCTTGGAAAAATGCTAACATAACTCCTCTTCCAAAAAAACCCAATCCGTCATCCCTGTCAGATTATCGCCCTATATCCACACTGCCTTTCCTTTCCAAAGTCCTGGAACGAGTGGTTCAACAACAGCTCAGCCATTTCCTTTCTGTTCATAATCTTTTTAATCCTTTCCAATCCGGTTTCCGTCCAGGTCACAGTACGACTACTGCTCTCATCAAAGTTACCGATGACATTCGAAGGGGAATGGATAAAAAACAGCTTACTGTCTTAACGCTACTAGATTTTAGCAATGCCTTTAATACAGTTGACGTTGATATTCTGCTGGGTGTACTGCGATCACTTAATATATCTTCAACGGCTATCGATTGGTTTCATTCTTACCTGTCAGGAAGACAGCAGCGTGTACGCATTGAGGATGCATATTCGTCCTGGTGTACTACATCCGCTGGTGTTCCGCAGGGTGGCGTCCTGTCTCCACTTCTCTTCTCTATTTTTATTAACTCCATTACTGCACAGCTTCAGTCTTCCTATCACCTCTATGCGGATGATCTCCAAACATACGCTCAAGCCAGTATTGATTCTATTTCCACAGCTATCTGTACTACTAATAAAGACTTAGAACGTATCTTTCTTTGGAGTAGAAATCATGGCTTGAATGTCAACCCTGCAAAAACTCAGTGTATTATTGTGGATAGTTCAGGGTTATTGACTAGGATTGATTTTGATCAGTTTCCGCCAGTGCTATTTAACGGAACGATTATTAACTTCAGTAGCTGTGTTAAAAATCTTGGTGTACAACTAAATAAAAATCTCTCTTGGTCGCCGCAAGTTGCTGAAGTTATTAAAAAGATCTTTGCCTCTTTTGCAGCCTTGGGAAGTTCCTTCCAATGGATACCAAAATTACGCTCGCACACACCCTTCTTCTTTCCACCCTAGACTACGCTGATACTTGATATCCTGGGCCTACTGAGGAGCAACTTGATAAGCTTGAGCGTCTCCAAAACATGTTTATTCAATACATATATGGCCTTCGTAAATATGACCATGTTTCTCACTTTCGTAATGAACTTAAGTGGCTTCCGATCCGACGTCGCCGTGACTGGCACATCCTGTCTATGTTGTACACGATTCTTTTTAATCCTCTCTTATTTACGAGAATTATTTACATTCTTCAGTGAGTCTCAAGTTCGTCTTCTACGCAGGTCTGAAAATCTTTCTTTAAGAATTCCTTTTCACTTCACTGATTTTTTCTCACGTTCTTTCTTTGTTCGAGCCGTACGCCTATGGAACTCACTACCACTTACTATCCGACGCGCCGAAACGTTAGCCAGCTTCAAATCCCAAGTTAAATCTTATTTTCTATCCTTACGAAAGGTCAATAAATATCCTTCCCTTGTTTCCATTTCTCTTCATCTCGTACTGTTAATATCATTTTGTTTTCAGTTTAAGTTGTATGTACTTATGTAAGATGTATATGTATGTTTATTTTTAATATTGTATATAAGTATGCTTATATTGACCGCCCCGCACTACCTAATTTCCCATTACTATTTTCTATATAACGAGGTTGCCTGGAAGAAATTGCTCAGCGATAAGGCCGCCTTTTGCGCATTTCCTAGTTTTTAAGATAATTATGTTCTGATTTATTTATTTAATTCATGTGCAATGAAGGGTATTGTATTGTATTGTAAGGAGAAGGCACTTTATTCGTGTGTCTTTAATTATTGTACTATGACCGCGCTAAGTATTATTTTTTTATTGTGACTATACTACACTAGTACGTGCTGTCGAGAAGCTGGATTGCCTCAACGTTCACATGATGAAACAATCAATACTTGTGTGCTTCTGCATTTTTTTTAATAACTTTATCGACGAACTGCATGTTAAGGTCCCGATGCAGGTCAGCATTTCTAATGTACCAGGGTGCATTAACAATGCTCCTGAGTACTTTGTTCTGGAATGTTTGGATCATATTAATATTGCTCTGTTTAGTAAAGCCGACAGCTGTATACCATAAGTCCATACTGGCATCAGAACTTGTTTTCTTATACAACTAGTGAAGATTATACGAGGCGGGCGCAGGACGAGCGCGAGAGCGAGGCGTGTGTGTATGGACTTCAGTAAATGCAGTTTGAATTGTATTGATCCGTGATCTGACTCAAATTACCTATAAGCAACAAACAAAGCGAACTATATGCGGGCGTTGTGCGCGTGCCGTGCGCTTAGCGTGCGCGGGTCGTCTGCGGCGTTAGACCGCGTTCCGACCCTGAATTAGTAATATTGATATCTGAATAAACAAAGAAAAAAAAAGCGAATTCATTAAAATATCAAATCACGTAAATTATGGCAATTAAATGAAACGCTTGGAGGGAGTTGCCAGCGTTACAGTCCCCTTTGGGTCGATCCTTGACTAATTTATTGGCAAGTACAGTCGACCGGCGATCAAGCGCCACAGGTTGAAATTTCACTAAGCTTATTACTTCCTTAAGTTTTAGTAAGAGATATTATTTGTAGAGACAAGGAAAGTTATTAAGAACATATTCGAACATTCATGGTAGCTATATAATATGTATAAAATACATACAAGTTTATAAGAGTTTGTTTCAGTATTATTTGTTTAAGTTTACTTTAGAGGAAAAACATTTTAGTATGTATGTATGAGCATGTTTTAGTTACCTAACATTTCATCAATGATATTTCATTCACTCTTAAATTCATCTGAGTCTACCATGACTCATAAAATTATAAAGTTCCTTAATTCTTTTAAATAATAATATTAAATTCAAAGAAAGAAAAGACATAGTAGGGTTGTCTCTTGAATGTACCATTGAACTATCATGTGTGGAGTTAGATAAATACATTATTATTTGTGCTTACAGACCTCCTTCAGCTTGTTATAACACTTTTGAAAACGTTATGGAAGACGTCCTAACCCGAGTTAGCTCTCAAAATAAACATATTATTGTATGTGGCGACTTTAATGTAGATATTTTAGTTTCGGACACAGAAAGTATTAGGTTCATTAACTTATTTAATTCATTTAATTTGAGGTATACATTCTTTGAGCCCACTCGAATAACTGAAACATCTGCCAAGTGCATTGATAATATTTTTTGTGATTGCCCAGTCATTGATAAAAAAATCTTTGATTGTCTTGGCTCTGACCACCTCGGCCAACAAGTATCACTTGTATCTCCAAAAGATCACACCCCACGACCTATCACTTGCAGGCCTATTACTACTATTAGTATATAAATAATTTACCTAGATTAGATTTTATTGCAAACCCTAACGACCATTACAAAAATATTTTTAACACGGTGGAAGGAGAGTTTAGCAAAAGCTTCCCACTAAAAACTCTTAAAGCTGATAATAAACCTAAATTTTGTGATTGGGCCACTAAAGGTATTTACACTAGTAGGAGGAAATTATATGAACTATATGGTGATAAAAGATATAATTTTAATGCGGATTTTTTGGCATATGTTAAAAAATATTCAAAATTGTTCAAAAAGGTGTGTTTGGCTGCGAAAGCATTACATCTAACGAACAAAATTAAAAATTCTAAAGATAAAGTTAAGACAACATGGTCAATTATTAATAATGAGACAGGAAAAACCAATACTAGGGACTCAACATTCACATTAAAAATTGGAGATAAAACAGCTGACTCGGATATCGAAGTAGCTAATGAATTCAATACTTTTTTTGCTAACATTTCCAAAGATATCACCCAGTCATTGCTTTCATGTCCGAACGCCGCCGATGAACTATTGAAAAGTAATTCATCTACGCCCAAAACAACTTTTACCTTTACTAGCATAACTCCATATGACATTATCTCAGCTTACAAGGCTCTTAATACTAAAAAAACTGAGGACCTATGGGGTATTTCGGTTTCCGTTTTGAGCAGTATCATCGACCTGATTGCTCCTCACTTAACTTTAATATTTAATAAATGTATTTCAGAAGGTGTTTTCCCTGACTTAATGAAAGCAAGTAAAGTTATACCACTGTTTAAACAGGGATCCAAAGATGATCCGAACAATTATAGACCAATTTCAATATTACCGGCTTTAAGTAAAATATTTGAAAAAATTATATTAGACCAGCTAGTATCGTATTTTAATATTAATAAATTACTTCACTGTCGCCAATATGGATTTACAAAAGGGCGCTCTACCACTGATGCAGCAGCGACCTTAGTTAAAATTATTTACGAAGCCTGGGAGAATCGACAAGACGTTATAGGTATCTTTTGCGATCTGTCGAAGGCATTCGATTGTGTCGATCACATAATATTAAAAAATAAACTAAAATTTTATGGCGTTACTGATACTGCACTCTCTGTTATTTCATCTTATCTTGATAATAGAACTCAAAGAGTTGAAATCAACAGAGTATCCTCAAATAGTGCACCTGTGAGCATGGGTGTGCCTCAGGGTTCAATAATTGGTCCATTTTTGTTTTTGATTTATATTAATGACCTCCCCTGTCTTGCAGAAAAGTTGTGTGAAGTAGTATTGTTTGCTGATGATACATCTTTACTTTTTAAGGTTGACAGAAAATGCACAAACTATGACGATGTAAGCAATACTATATCACAAGTACTTAGTTGGTTTACGACTAATAATCTGGCCTTAAACACACAAAAGACTAAGTGCGTTAATTTTTCACTATTGAATAAACCTAATACTCACATACCTTTGAGTCTTAATGGTCAAGTTCTAGAATGGGTACCCAACACCAAATTTTTAGGCATAACTGTAGACTGGAACTTAAAATGGGATAAACATATTGAGGCCACTGCCAAGAAACTTAGTTCGGCAGCATATGCTGTAAGGAGGGTCAGACGGTGTACTAACGTTGAAACTGCTAGGCTAGTATACTTTAGTTATTTTCACAGCATAATGTCATATGGCTTGCTCTTATGGGGTAAAGCGGCTAACATACATGCTATCTCTGTGCTACAAAAGAGAGCAATTCGGTCGATCTACGGACTAAAATCACGCGATTCCTTAAGAGAGTTATTTAAATCTATAAATATTCTTACTATGACATCTCAATTTATTTACGACAATCTTGTATTTGTTAAATCTAGGTTAAATAATTTCAAGAAAAATAGTGATGTTCACAGTTATAATACTCGCAACAAAAATCAGCTTCATACGCCTAAATTTCGACTTGCTAAAACTAGAAAGTCACTCTTAGGTCTAGGTATAACATTATTTAATAAACTTCCCGAAGCGATCGTTAACCTACCAATGGCAAAATTTAAAACACATGTTAAAAAAGTTTTATTGAACAATGCGTACTATACTATCAATGATTATTTAAGAGATAAAAACGCGTGGATACTTCCTAAACATTTTCCATTACACTCCACACATGAAACATAAATAGCTGCATTTTCTGTTACCATAATAAGCCTACTGTAAAAACATGTAAATGCTCTGCGATCAATAAGTGACCAACATATAATTATTATATTTTCTCTTGACAAGGTCTGCGAGTTCGGGTTTTTCATGCTCACTAAAATGTCCAATCCGGTGGTGGCGTCGCTGGTCGGGTCGTTGGATTCCCTCTAATATGGTTGAGTTTAACGATGGCTGATCCGTGCATCAACTCGTGAACGGGTGCTGCCGGGAGGGACTGGTCAGCTCGGCTTCGCTTTTTTGACTACTTAATATTTTTTATTACGCAATTTATGTTTGTTTACTGGTTCGCAAGCATTAAATGTTATAATGTGTCAACATTGTATTATATTATAAGTATTTATTATTTAAAAGACAATTATAATAATATGACAAAGCCCTTCTGGCGAGTAGGCGACCAATACTGTGAAAATGAGTTTCTTTCGGCGTTTCTTCTCAGCAGTGGTCGTTACGAAGCGCTGGTATCGGTAGCTTTTCTTTAAAAATAAATTAAATTTTAAAATACTTTACACGTAACATAAATTATACTTATTGACGTGTAAAAGTGCCTGTAAAGGTCTAATTACTGAATAAACATTTGAATCTTTGAATCTTTGAAATACTTCGTAAAAATTCACTTTTCTCCGATCATATACTCGTAAGCTCAAAAAACCTCGTAGTTGATGAAAAATAGTTTATTCGCCCGAAGAAAGTTGAACAGAGGCCAAAAATCGTTTCGCTTTACCTCCATGTCATAAAACGAGCAAATAACAGCTGGGCTCGGCGTAACAATCAAGCCCGCGCGATACAGGCCTTTGTGTGGACTTGGGGGCACTTTAGAGATGTTTGGAGGGTTGGGACAAATTTCCAGGCAATGTGACACTCCGAAATGGTCAGTCCACAAAGAGTTCGATTCAGTACCGGTGATTCTTTAGGCAAGACTTGTATGAAAACACAAAAAAATAATAATACTTATAATACCAACAATATGTATATATACTTATACTAATCAACTTATTCTGTAGAGTGAAACTAAAATCGAGTAACGAAGTATATATATTATGTGTTTAAACCAAGTTTATATGGAAACCAAAGTATTTTTGACTTACACACTGTCAAGCACAGGCATTATTAGATAAGAAACTCTTAAAACCAGAATCACTCGAAAAACAAACTGTCATAGGTTTCTAACTAATCGCCTATTGATAAAGAATTACCTAGTTCTATATACTATTTGCGAATCACGTATTCGACTACAATAAATATAATTCACTTCATAGCTCCATTATGTGGTTGCGTTTCCCAGTAAGTAGGAAATTGGGTAAACGGTTGGAATTTCCCCTGAAATATTGGCGCACATATATTTTTATTGACTTGCGTATAAAGAGTTGGATCAAACTTCGTCAAATCCGAAATAAAGTTGGGAGTTTGAACGACTTTCGCCGTATTCCGCGACTCGGTCACAAAATCAATTTGCCACGAAAAATTTAGTTTTTATGTTCAGAGAATTACGACGAAGCTCAATTAGAATAAATTAAAATGCAAGTTTTTTTTTATTCTGGCCAAGAGTTTTTTAGTTTGTACTAACAAACTGCTGTTTAATTATTTTCATAATTTTAGTTGTTCTCATCATTCTGAGAACAAATCGAAGCTACTAACCTTCTACAACACTCCGAGAAACGCTATTTATTATCACCGTTTTAAAGAAATTCATAAGCAACAATAGTTCACAAACAAATAATATCTAGGTATTATTTCTGTCTTAAACACAAAAGTAGTATAAGTTTACGGGCCATTTTTGACAGTACCAAAGCTGGGCATCGATATATCTAAGTAATTTACTGGAATGACACCTCTAACCAGGCTGGATGGAATACGTCCCGCGAAATCCCTCGGGAACACGACTGAAAGCCGCCGTAGTTCCGAACCACTCCGATAATACTCCCAAGTCCCTGTTCGTTTTATTTTCCGCTTTTAGGGTCAGATCTTATCTGCTTTGAATAAATTCGTGAAAAAATATATCCATACTAATATCATAAAGTTGTTTTTATTTGGAGCAAAATCAGCAGACTTTTAAGGCGAAGATAGGGCAGAAGTGACGCACTCGTAAATGAGGCGATAATTAACATTTTTCAAATTGTTAAGGCGCACGATAGACCTTTGAATTATTTTATGAATAACCTTTGAAAGGATCGTTGGTAGTCAATCTAGCTTTAAAACACGTTTTTGCTAAACGTGACAATATTTTTAACCGATTTTAAAACTAGACTTTAAAATAACAGTTAATGAATCTGGAATGAACAAAACCATTATCTTAAAGATACGATATTCAACATCTCATCAATTTATTTTTGCTTAAAACAAAAGGAAAACCATGTAAAAAAGAAGCTCTAGCCCTGGCTCGGTATGGATATATGGGAATAAGAAATGTTTGGATGTACAGGGAAATTAGTTTTGAACTTTCGTTCGCGAAACGGTTGAAATAAATGGCCCGCAAATTTTGTTCAGGGGAAACGCTGTGTACAAGCTTTTATTTAGCTTGCAATGCATGTCATCATCATCCGAGCGTATTCCCGGTTGCATCCTCAGCAGTAACGCTTCAGAGCCCGGGGTCCGCTACCTAACCAAGAAGATTTAACGAGGTTTCTGGTTTTTACACAGAGCGACTGCCGTCTGACCTCCACAACCCAAAAGGCAAACCAGGAACCAATCCTTGGATAGTAGACCATCAATCAAACGCTAGGTGGCGTTCGGGACGCACAGTTTTACGTGCCTTCCGAAACACGGAATCATCTTTCTTTTTCGGATAATCAGGTGATTCAAGCCTGCAATATCCTATCCAGACCGGAAACAACTTTTCACAAAGTATGCTTCCCAGTGGAAATCGAACCCATGACCTCCGGGTCACAAGGCGAATGCCTTGACCACTTGACCACGGAGGCAGTCGAATTAGTTTAGCTTGCAATGTATGTATTATAATGAAAAAATATTTAGCTTATTTTCAGCATTTAATTTGATCGAATAAAGAACGACCCATTGTGTAACACATAAGCACATTTTTTTGTCAATATCTTGAAACGGCATGTCGGATATTGGTGAAATTATGTAATTTCAAAGAAATTGCATATACGAGTACTTAACTAGTTTTCGACAGTCAAATATGAATTTGAAAGAAAATATGAGAGCGTAGAAATTTTCCATACTGATGGTCGAATATGATATGATACACTAATATATTCTCTTTTAAGTTCATATTTTGAATGTGACAACTAGTTATTAGCGTTAATATATAAACTAGCTTTTCGGGCGTTGCGTGGGCTGCAAGCAGCCCGCGGTTTTTCGTGCAGCTGTTGAGGAAGGCTAAATATGTTTTCAGTTCAGAAAATGGATGAACATTGCAGTCTGTTGAGAAAACATGAAAAAATGTGTGGGCGGCCATCTTGGATCCAAAATCTGATTGCAGTTTCGAGTTTCGCGGGGTGCTACCTATAAAATTTCAGGTTCCTACGTAGTCACAGTGAGACGTTATGAACGAAATGAGTTAATTTTCTAAAATCCAGACGCCATCTTGGATTCCAAAAAAATGTCAAATTTGGATTTTTCGGCTCAAATTTGGATTTTTCGGGGGATTTACAAATGGCACGTATACATATTTTTTGGACTTTGAATGCTTTTTCAATGTGAACCGAGTTTCCTCATATAATTAGTTCGTAGCTGAGCACCGACGAAACAATTTAAACATACCTAGTATTTAAAAGAGAAAATTTTCTATGTAAAGTTTAAAACCAGAAATTAGCAATCAATTAGCAATTTAGCCCTCGATTAAGTTACATTCGTGGGATCAATGTCAGGCGAACTTTAATGAAATTCATTTTGTAATTGAATACACTGTAAATCCATAAACACGCACGAACATGGATAAGTATATGAATCATGTTATGAGACAATGTGCCCAGAAACTCATCAATATTTTGATTCCTTTTTAGAACAAAGTTCTTTACGGCAAGTTACGAGGGGGAACCGATTTATGCATTTAGCATTATGCACGCGACGAACGAATTGACATTTCGAGAAATGATGATTGACAAAAAGCATTTTTTCACCTTCACGAATCTCTGTCTAAATCCATTTCTAAAAGGACGTAATTGTATATATATTTGTCAATGATTAAACTTGCGTTTACTTTCGTTTCGTTTCTTATGGTGAGTGATTGCAAAGACGTGGTCAGATCATTGTTTCGAACCCTCGCCTTGTTGCTAAAAGAGTCACCAACCTACTCGTATACCACATACCGTTAAGTAAATTGAAAAATATGATACCACTTACAGAAAAGAAAACCAACCAACCAATTTCCGTGCCGCAGCCACGTCCCGCAGTGATAAACGCTCTATGAATATGTGTGTGTAAATGCTCATAAGGTATGATTTTTTTTTAAACTCGTCGTGTAGAAATAGATATATTTTTCTAGCGCGGTAATTATCACAGCAAGTTCCTTCCAAGATCCGAAATGCAAAAAAATGATCGATAATCAAACACAAACTCACTGTCAACCGATCATGTTTATGGAAGAAGATTATATAAGGTCCAAAACGTTCGTTTTCCCCCGGTATCATAGGCTTGTAATTTGAGAATCTTGTTGTAAAAATACACTTTGAGAAAGAAAACCATATTATACCTATTTGAGTTATTGAATTCACTATGATCTTTCTCGGTACGTTGCACAAAGTCGGCCCGTCGCAGGCTTAACGGAAACGTAGTAATAACTTTGACAGTTATAACCTCCGCCTCCACGATGCCTAGTTCCCGAGCGTGGTTTGCGAAACTTTGACACTTTGTAGTCTGGTCGCGATATATCGTTCAGTCATTCTCTATTTGTGGTTACTTACCAAGCCTTTGGTTAGAAACTGTCGTACTTTGTACTGCTTCTCGGAAGCGGTCTATTGTGGACTTACCGAGTGAAGAAACTTCCGAGACCAGTTCTCTTGATTAAAATGTAAGTTTTCTTTCGCTTGAAAGATTATTTGAACTTGTTTCGTTACTAATTTTATTTCGAACACTAACCACCGTAAATGTAGATCGTTACTTATTAATCCCACGGGAACCTCACCTTTCATCTACGTACTGAAAAATTTTCATGCTAAATTCTAATCCTCACACCAATTTTGAATGATTGTGTAACTAGCATCGAAACATTTTTTTCAACATTGACATATTAGTACGAATCAATTGAGCCCACTACGTTTGTCCGATAAACTTTGATGACTAATGGTTGGCCGAAAACACTACATACATGTTCTTTAAAAACTCGGAAACTCGTTCTAAAGTTCGTAGTGTATGTAGTACTCGCATGTGTAGTAATTGTTTATTTTAATGTAACTCCTGATTTCTTATTTAAATATAGTTTATTGCTTTTATTATTATTTACACCTATAGTTAATTTTCACCATATCTCTAATTTAATTTTTTACTTGGTTGACTGGAAGAGATAAGACTAGGTTTTAATTCCTTCATTAATTCTTAATTTAATTTATTTAATAATTAATTTATTCTTAATTTAATTTATTCTTAATTTTATTAATTAGGTTTTAATTCTGACGACCTCCGTGGCGTAGTGGTCAACATGCTAGTCCGCCACCCAGAGGTCCCGGGTTCGATCCCCGGTCAGGGCAAGTTGGAAAATGGCCTTTTTAAATTGTCCTGGGTCTTGGATGTTTATCATCCAAGGCCGCTGCGCTTGCGATTTTTCTCCACATATTTTTGTCTGCGGCTTTTTTGGAGCATTCCGTCGCTGGGAGCTTTGTAACAGCTTTTGCTAGATCTAACCTCCTCGTAGAAGACCGAACAAGTGAACGCTTGCCTTCATTTCGAACCTGAATCACCAAACGCTCCATAGAGCACACTTGTGTTTAAAATTATTTAAATAAATAAATTCCACCAAGATTCTCCTAAAAAAAAATATACTAAGAAAAATGAGTTACTAACCTAATCAAATATAACTTTTAGAAATTAATGTTTGAAATTACCAGCTTTCATTAACACGAGTACAGAGGCTTTTTCATAAAGTTTTAATACTTTCCCGAGTTGCTGGACAGAAAGCTAAAACGAAAAATATTTTTACAACTAGGTCGGGCGTTGTGAATTGCAACTAGCGAAAGAAAATTTATGGGCACTTAGCCTAATAAGCAATACGGCAGTATCTAACCGGCCGACGGACGGTACTAGAAATATTTTGCACTTTCTGAATGATTTATAGAAGATGACAGTTTCTACTTTCGATAGTAGATAGATAGATAGTGGTGCTCGGGAATAATTGTGCAAATTTGTTATTTGTATTCAGTAACAATAATGTTTAGTTAAAATAAAGCATCTTATATCTTCTTTTAGATTTTCGAGGAAAACATAAAACTTAATTTTTAAAGTTTTTGTATAGAATATGGATATTAAAATTTCAAACCTATATTGCACATATTTTGCTATGGTCCCAAAAATATAAAAAAATGAATAGACTCAATGGTTTAAATATCACACGAGTACATAAAAGGTCACAACAATAGTTGAGATAGAGATAAAGATTAAAGATATCTCTCAAAACTGATGTACGCCGCTAGTGACAAGAGGGCGGGCTGCTTTTTCGGAGCAGTATCGCGATCCAACGAGGAAATACTGCAAGCGTTCTTGGCACTCTGCGTTTTGTACACAATATAATATGTAAATTATTCTATCTTACTTATTTATAAACAACAACACAATTATCCCGAATTATCAATAGTTTAGCACAGGGCCATACAGGGTCCTTTGAATAACTTTGGCAGTGACATAATGCGAAACTTTTATCAATAGTGGGAGTGTGTGCTTCAGGAAGTTTTGGAGAGGGTCCCACTTCCGGGTACCCTTTGGTAATCTCTGACAAGCTTTAGGGACCGCCCACATTGACAGACGCATATATCTAAACGTATTTAGAATCTACGTAGTCAATTAGAAAAAAGTTGGTTAGGCATAGACAACTTTTTTTTAATCATATGAACATATAGACAAAACAGAGTATGTTAATATAAAAATCACAGTATAGTGCTAGTTAGCCGATCTTACTATAATAACAGGTGCTGTTTATTTTCATGTCTAAATACGGCTTTATTTGATTGACCTACTTTCTATTTTATAATTTCTGACTAAAATTTTGTATTAAGCTATTAGACTCACTCTTACAATTTAAAAATATTAAATAGTCATCAACATAAATACCTACAATAGTTTTCTTTTATTAAGTTTTTTAAAAAATAACAAGGATCTATTGATTTGCGTGTAGGTATACTATATCCTTAATTATACAATGTTTCCTCAAGTCTTACGACGACTTTTTCAAGCCATAAACATGCTTATTTAATTTGAAAACTTTATTTGATTTGTTTGAAGGCAAACCTTGAGGTTAATGCATAAGTATGTTTTCTTTTACGCAATCATCAAGAAAAGCTGTTGTGACGTCAGAGTGAGTGATATCCAAGTCGAACTGTGAACTCATTGCAAACTATAACCGAAGCGTAGAATTCCTAATTATACGGGAGAAGGGTTCTTTGTAGTCCACACCAGCCAGTTGTTTCACTTTATTGTCAATTTTTTTTCCTAAGCCACTTACATTACACTGCACTAAACTCGCGTTGCTTTTCCACTACTTCCCACACTTGATTATCGCATAATGACTGCAGCTCCTCTGCCAGCGCCTGAAACTACTGTTCTCTTTCAGAACTACTAATAGTCTCTGCATAATATGTCAACCCGTCTTCTCCTGAAGCAGTAGCATATTACTATTTTAGCAAGGCCTTTCATATTTCATTTCGATATCAACAAATAAGTCTGTAGAGATAGCGCCACTGAATGATTGATTATAAAATCGTCTTTTTTGTAAAAACTAAGAAATAACTAACAACTAACTTTTAAGACTCACTTTTCACAAAAGTTTTTTGTACTGATTTCAATGAGTACATTGACCCTTTTTCTGGACTAACTTTATGAATAGGATGATTTTTTTCCAGTTCTCAATTTTTAGTGCACGTTCAGATTACAAACCTATTATTTTTTCTGAGAAACATATACCTAACTTCTTTTAAATGTACATAATAATAATGATATATGAAACTAGACATCAATAAAAATAATCTCATTCGTTTATTATGCTGTGATTGGTATCATTTGACAGTATAATACCTGTAAGTCCAGTAATATTAATAAAATAGTCAAAATGAATTATGACCACGAAATTAAAACATGAAAACCGCTGAATTATATAACTCATACGAGTTTATATAATTTATTGTTATTTCTCAGAATTTGCGTTATCTCGGCGCCATTATACAATTTGTCAAAGATATTTAGAAATCTAAGACACGCCTATATCCGTAGCTAGCTATTTTGTGCAAAAAGTTATTTGTAGCAAAATGCTTACTATTAGCAAAATTCTTTCGTCCGGATGTTGATACTCTGCTGTCACGATAAGTTTCTTTTGAAACAATAAATCAATTTCAGTTGTCGTGACTCACGGCATGCTGCTCACGAATTACGGGTAATTTTGACCGATTTTAATTCGCATATTCCTTCTTAGTTTCGGATAATTTCGTGTCACGATATTAAAATAATTCATCAATACCTACTCTCGATAACCATATTTATATTCAGTGAAGGATTAATAAAAATGACATTCAATAAATAAATAAAAATAAAAACAAATAAATCACACTGATTGAGCTAGCCCCAAACAAGTTTTATTTGTACATAGATAGACAGACCCAAGACAATTTGAAATTGGCCAGAACCACACAAGCAGAGTACGGCCGCTCGAACAAGACTGCGTCACTGTCACTAGGGTTACCGGTTTTATTAATTGTTGCTAACGTAGGTATCTTGCCTTTTGAAAATTCAACCGTTGCACCTTCTACTAAACAACTTTCTCAAAAGGCAATTTACTTTGAATTCTGCGACACGGCGATTCTGACAGTACAACCGTCCTCGGCTGCCGTCCCTAAAATCGAAACAAAATACAAAAAGTACTTACACCGTTCGACCAGTCCTGACAATAACAACTAAATTTCTATTTCTGTCAGATTCTTTTATTATTTTAATTTGATTTAAAATGATCTTAAACTTTACTAATTCAAAAGAATAACCATCGTCACTATCGAGCAATCTTCAAAACCATTTTGGATACTATAACACGTTACTGTGTTCATAACCATGTTCTGTAATCATGTGTTTTCTTTGCCTCTATCCGGCAGATACTCTTAAAAATAATCGTCTCCTTCCGACGGATACAATATAATCGCCTCCATCCGGCGGATAGACCAGAACAGTAAACAAAGAAAATCATCACCTCCATCTGTTGGATATACCTTACACTACACCGTCACCGCATCAATCCGGCGAATACCCCAGAACAATGAAACATATAATAACATATGAAAAATATATAACATATTATAGATCGACAGTTACGCTAACAATCTACATCAGCTCAATAAGCTTAGCAAATGTTACACACTTTTCGTCAAACTAGCGTACTTAAAACCAATTCACTGCAGTAGATATCTTTTAAATCACAAAGCTCTTAGTAAAACTGAAGGATTTTTAATTATTTAAAAAAAAAGCTAAAGGATTTTTAATTATTTAACACTTAAAAAATGTAAACTTACCAGATTATCGTAGCGATCCAGCAGACAAGCTATGTGCTGTGAGCACAGACATACACACGAAATCAACTTTATTTTTTACTTCACCTTACCAGGAATTTACAGCGCTTGCTGCGTACTGCTGCTAGCTCAGATTCTTCCGGAACAAGCAGCTGGCAAATTGCTATTCACCTGTTAACACTTAAGTACCTTACCTCGAAAAGTAACAACGGTATTGGCACTCTGAACAAAGAGCGAACTATGCCACAAGTAGCATTCAATAGGATATTCTTCTGATGTACTTCTCATGAGACCTCCAGATCCAAATTTTACCGCTGATGTGAGCTCGAGATCCTCATCCCAACTTCTGATGTCGCAGTTGGAGGAGAAAAGGAAAAGAGAGTGAGCGGAATCGGCATCTGACATCTCGGGTGACGTGAATAAGCCACTTGCTTACTTATAGTACGAAAATATGACTAATGTCAGGATGAAAACTTACTAACAGTCACGTCAGCTTATCGAAGTAACCGCGAGAGAGACCTCACGTGGGCCTTTATAAATGTGACGATATGCCAGCGCCCCATCTCGCGTTGATCTATGAATTCCATCAACTTTTTCTTTGCACGTGTAAAATAATAAAAAAGGCAATTCACTTTTGACACTGCGACATATATTTTTTAAATTTATTTATGCATGTCCAGCAGTAGACTTCCTGTGGCTGGTATGATGATGATAATAAAATCCTATACGTCCTATATCCTGTGTATGTATATCTTATGTAAATACGCTCGGATAATGATGTTAAATCATCATCATCATCATCTAAGCATATTCCCGGTTGCATTTTCAGCGGTAACTCTTCAGAGCCCGGGGTCCGCTACCTAACCGAGGTGATATAACGAGTTTACTGGTTTTTACATAGAGCGACTACCGTCTATCTCCGCGACCCAAAGGATAGACCAGAACCAAGCCTTGGATAGGTTTGATGTGCAAACGCTAGATTGGGTTGGATCCACAGTTTATACGTGCCTTTCAAAACACGGCATCATCGTTATTCTCAGATAGTCAGGTGATTCAAGTCTGCTATATCCTAACCAGACTGGAAACAACTATTCACAAAGTATTCTTCTCAGTGGGATTTGAACCCACGACCTCCGGATCACAAGGCAAACGCCTTGACCACTGGACCACGGCAATCACGATGATAATAATAAAATATACGTGGGTACATAATGGTCTAGCATTTCAACATATCAGAACCAGTTATTATCAGAATCACCTTGTAAGAGGTTTTAGAAAATTTGACCTTTCTCTATAATCTTTTGATTAAAAAAAAAATCTCTTACGTTTTTCTATCTTTGAACTAGGTTCAACGTTCTACCTTTTTTAAGATTTCTCAAAAAATATTTTCAAAGGTAAAACTATTATTATTCAAAAACGACAAACTAAAAGTTTTAAAGGTGTGTTAAATTTCTGCCTTATCTTTGTCCCACACTTAAGTGTGGTGCGTCTTAACAATTAAACTTTTTTTTTTTAAACTTTACTTTCTTTTAAACTTTACTTAAATTAAATGTAAACTAAATGATTATCTGAAGAGATATTTAAAGTACATATCGATGCCTACGTTTTATTTCTAAAAGTTCTGTTTAGAAATAAACCCGCGTACTTAAAAAGCATTTTAGTTTATTCATTTATTCCTGAGACAGCGAGCTTTTAGTTTCTTTAAAAAGAAAATTAAATATAGTGAGAATCGAGAGCTAATTACCTGTCTACATAGATACAAGACAAGCACTTTAGTTGGTTTAAATCTGGTTCTCCATTGGCCCAGATGGAGATTCAAACTTTTTTTTATTTAATTAAGTACTCAAATTTTTCAGTTCATTCGGTCTACACATGTCAACAAGGATAATTCGAATAAAGGTGGTGAGTTTTATTAGCACAGCTGTTAGGCAAGTCGAATATCTGTAAAAAGTTGATATATTTTCAAAGCCTCTGGGCTTTGAAAATATATCAACTTTTTACAGATATAACTGAACTCGTGAGTTTCAGGGTTTTGAATATGAACGTAAAAATTATATTTTATGATACAATTATTAATGTTTATTTACTTTGATTTTTAATTTGTTTCATTTAAAACAGATTGTCATGAAATTAAAAGAAAGTTGTTTAGAATAAAAATAATTAATTTTACTGTGTTAATCTAACCAGGTGCTAGTCAAAAATCTAATATAGTATGCAACACTTGGATAAGAATGTTCAAAAAATGCGAGCGGCGCAGGTTACGATGTGAGCCTTGGCGAGCATGACGGACAGACGGACAGACGGACAGACGGACAGACGGACAGACGGACAGACGGACAGACGGACAGACGGACAGACGGACAGACGGACAGACGGACAGACGGACAGACGGACAGACGGACAGACGGACAGACGGACAGACGGACAGACGGACAGACGGACAGACGGACAGACGGACAGACGGACAGACGGACAGACGGACAGACGGACAGACGGACAGACGGACAGACGGACAGACGGACAGACGGACAGACGGACAGACGGACAGACGGACAGACGGACAGACGGACAGACGGACAGACGGACAGACGGACAGACGGACAGACGGACAGACGGACAGACGGACAGACGGACAGACGGACAGACGGACAGACGGACAGACGGACAGACGGACAGACGGACAGACGGACAGACGGACAGACGGACAGACGGACAGACGGACAGACGGACAGACGGACAGACGGACAGACGGACAGACGGACAGACGGACAGACGGACAGACGGACAGACGGACAGACGGACAGACGGACAGACGGACAGACGGACAGACGGACAGACGGACAGACGGACAGACGGACAGACGGACAGACGGACAGACGGACAGACGGACAGACGGACAGACGGACAGACGGACAGACGGACAGACGGACAGACGGACAGACGGACAGACGGACAGACGGACAGACGGACAGACTGACAGACGGACAGACGGACAGACGGACAGACGGACAGACGGACAGACGGACAGACGGACAGACGGACAGACGGACAGACGGACAGACGGACAGACGGACAGACGGACAGACAAACGGACAGACGGACAGAAAAAATGTAGGTATGGTTAGGTGTATCTACAGACAGACGGCCAGACGGACAGACGGACAGACAAACGGACAGACGGACAGAAAAAAATTTAGGTATGGTTAGGTGTATCTAATTGGCGAAATTACGACACATGTGCAATCTTATTATCATTGTTTTGATAATAAATGTGGACCTTTTAAAAAAAAACAGATAACAGTACAGAAGTAGAAAAAATATTTTAAAATTTCAGACAAAAGTCACAAATAATAGATAACTTATCAAAATTTTGTTCACCATTACACTAACCAACGGCGGTTCTAACAAATAAGAAATAGGACGACCGAATATTCTACGAACTAACAGATCAACAACCTGCACGCATCAAACACAAACAGACCCCTCCCAAGTGATCATAACAATCACATCCGTTCAAAATGTTGGTTGCGTTGCAGAATGCAACGTCGGACGGCAAATCGGCAGTTCAAATCGATTCCTTCTGCCGGACATCAAACTTGAATTACAAATATAGCGTCGATGCTTCACAAAGTAAAGATAGAAACAGAATTGATGTTCTGTTACAGTAGTAGTAGGCCTATCTTTTTTAGTCCCATCTACCTGTGGGCTTTAGGGGAATCTTTATCCTAATTTTAAATGTTTACATATCATTAAAATTGTGAAGAGAAAATAAATTATTAATTTGTCAGGGCGAGCGAAGCGAGCCCTAACACTATCCCACAAGCTATGCACGTTTTTCATGGGGGTTAAAATACGAGAAGATACGTTTTACTAAACCGGTTTTAATGTCCATTGAAACAGTGATACTGGTTATGTTATTCATTCATTGCGTGTTTCGTTCGACACCGTTGCAGAAAACAGATTTTTTAACCTTCTTTCTTGTTCTTATTTAAGCTGCAACATTTTCATGTTTTTTTTCCATGTGTATAAAATCAAAACCTGTATCAAATATAATATCCGTAAGACGTTTTGATCTTGAAAGAGGGTGTGTATTGACCAAGTGATAAATTGTGACTACTTCTACTTACCTACTTCGGACGAAGTAATAATTATAATTTGAACATCCTTATTTATTAGATTGCCTAAACATTCATTTATCTGAGGTTTATCGACCAAGTGGCAAAAGTGACCAATTTGGCGACCGCAACTTATGTACAGGTTATGTAGATAGGTTATGGTGCGGCACCATATACTACATGACCTGGGAGATATGCATGACTATACGAAAAACACACCATGCGGCAAGGAAATCACCCCCCCCCTCCCCCCCCCCGCGCCGCACCATAACCTATACTGCATGATCTAGGTGGTCTACATGACTCTGCACGAATGAGTCTACTGTTGGCGACTATTCTGCCCCATGTAAGCATTATAATAATGCCCGGATGGTTTGATTATTTTAACAGTGTTTATTACACTATTCTCTCATTTTGGGTAATTTTCATACGGCGGCGCGGACGTGTATTTTCTTATGTTCCATAACATACTTATATACGTCTGCCAACACTTTTATGCCGATGCACACGACTAATTTATTCAAAATCAGTCCTTGCGATTTGTACACAGTTACTGCCCAAGTAAGCCACAGTGGAAATAGCCTTCGTAAGCATGACACTTGGCCAGTTTTCCACGACCGGGTCATGGGTAAAATGGGAACCGTACCATTTATTTGAGGATCAGTATACGAGTATTTGTCAAACTGAACACAAATGATACTTCTGGTGGAGCCAAAGCCGTGATTCTCTTAAGAATCTCCACATGATGATATTACAAGAATTCAGGAAACTACCAAATTATTACCAGGCAGAAAAACTACCCGAGACCTCAAAAAGCTCAGCTTTTTGATAGAGTTTATATTTATCATTTATTTAAACCAGTAGTAACCATTGAACATAGAAATACATTTTGACATCTTAAGCTGCAAATGAATCGTAAACCTTCGTTGTCCTATCTTATTGATAATGTTTATGTACATTTTGTCATTATAGTAATTTGTTAGGACGCTGATTTATTATTAAAGTCATTTAATGCCATTTGATGAATACTAGTAGCCATGAAAATAGGTTCATCTCTCTTTTACAACACTTCAGTACTTTGTGTTTTTTGTGACTCAATTCATTATTTTTCTCTCTCTGCACACTAAAATGTTTTTTACAGTACGGTCGAAAAATTAGTTTCATTCTTAAGGCGGCCCTTCCCGGCCGCTCTGATTTCAACGCGAGCATAGTTTGAAAAGCTTAGTGTTTCATCCAGGGCAATGCTAGAAAAAAAGGCAAACCAAAAAGAGAGAGATAGCGCCTAAGGGCATGGTTTGCATTCTCTTAAATGAAATTAGTATTATTATTAACTATCCATTGAACGAATATTAACTATTTATAGGGTGCGGAAATTTCATAAAACTTGGTTCAGGTGATACGTGTTTATCAGTAAGCCTTACAAGTTTGTGAAATAAATGTTTTGTATTCAAAATTTTCATTACATTTGCAAGGTTTGTATCGAAATATTTTCCTTACTTTTACAATTTATGAGTACTTTACGAACGGTCGAAGTTTAGCTAAAATTTGTGCAAAAAAGCAGATTTTTGGAGGCTTATACTGACTTTGTTTTCTATTTTTCAATTTTTTATTTCAATAGGAACCTAGAAATAGCGCACAAGACACCTGTGAGTTCAAAAGTTTTCAAGAAAGATCAGTTAAAACGCCATAATCACGTACGAGCGTTTGTATGAAAAGTAAGACGGGAACACCGCTCTTAAGACTATCCTTCTATTCGTCTTAATAATTTGTTCTTTAACTTTTCCAGTGCCTGGCGTACCAGCCTACCCCTTTGGCGATTTATGACATTGCCGTGCATTTGAATAAGTTTACCATAAAAATAGGCGTTCTGCGGACAGAAACTTTGGTAATAAAATGCAAATGGTGACATTGGTGATGCTTCTAGATTACGGAGGCGGCGGTTATTAGATCTAGCCTAGGAAAGTTGGGAAAGTTGGTAGTGCAGAGATATTTGTACCGTGAAATATGACGTCTACCTTTCTATTCCATATATATATATATATATATATATATATACACATATTAATACATATATCTCATGTTTTATAAATAAGTATATTATGTTTAGGATATCAAGAAAAAATAAAATAAAAAAGTATGTCCGGTGGCACTATTATTCGAAATTATTTTTTAATAGAAAAAAGTTCGGAATTACTTTATTTGTCAGTAGTAATAAGCATTGATATGGTCAAAAATTATTTATGAACAACTATTGAAAGAACTAGGTTATGTCTTGCTTAATACGCGTTTTGTCCGCAAAAAGTGGCCACTTTTGGTGAAACTGATGAACATGTTGTAATTAATGAAGCATGAAATGAGTAATACTCACTAAGTACAGTCGGCATTCAATTTAGACAGGTGACATCAAACAATAAGTCAGGTACGGCTCATCGCGCCACGAGCGCAATTAACATTACTGTCTGCGGCAATCGGATTTGATTACTACATGTTTAATATGTGAGGTCGGCTGAAATATCTGTCAATGTACAGTAACTATAAAATCAATTAGCTCAGGTGAGCTAGATGATTATAGTTACTATAAATTGCGGACTACATAAAATATTATACTACTATGGAAGCATTATCAAGCTCAAAAAATCACCACATCAAAATACATTCAAATAGTAGTGTTTAAAAACTTCATTTCGTTTTTCGCGAATACTATACTGACGTTACTTACACCTATTGCTGCACCAATCTGTAGCTGCTGTATGACGCAGCGTCATGTCATAGCGGACATTGGCCGTCAGTTTACTGGGTTGATTTTGCTTCAAAGAAATCTAATTTAGAGATTATAGAAATTTAACTTCTATTTTTATAAATAAACTAGCTGACCCGGCAAACGTTGTTTTGCCAAAATTGAGGATTGTATGTATTTTTGTATGTTGTATCATAAAAAAATAGAAATTAAAAATTTTGTCCAAAAAATAAAAATAAAAAATTTAGGGGTGGACTACCCCTAACATTTAGGGGGATGAAAAATAGATGTTGGCCGATTCTCATAGATACCGGATAAGCACAAAAAATTTCATCAAAATCGGTCAAGCCGTTTCGGAGGAGTATGGCAACTAAAACTGTGACACGAGAATTTTATATATTAGAAAGAGAGATTATTCAACTATTTCCAGATACGAGAAGAAAGAAAAGCAATCTGATGACCATCTCTTACACAAAGTTAATGTAATCGAAACGGAGGCCGTGATTGATAGATAACATTGCCCACCCAGTTATTATACGGCGAGTTTCTCGCAAAACCATGTCGTTCTCGAAATCAGTTAATTTTTTTATTACATATTTTTTTGGGAAATTAATAGTAATAAAAAATATTTTACATTTTCGGATATAAAATAATAGAATATAACATTATTAAAACCTGCTGACCATGATCAATACGTTGTTAGTGTGATCGACAAGCCTTGATTGATGATTTTGCCCACCGTGGTAATATTTGTTTTCCGAACATACATTGTTTTCCGGATAACATACATGTGATGTGGTGTTGTGTACTACAATTTGAGTGAGTTCTAAACATAATATCTTATTTTTTTAAACAAATATAGTTGGCAACAATCGGATATGAAATAATAGAAGGTAAAAGAGAAACTATACATATGCTTCCTGTAACACAATGTTCACTCGATAAGATAAAAAAGAAAGACCAGTGGGGTATTTACAAATTGTGCATAGTTTGTAAATTAGGTAAATTATTTTAAGGTTAAAAATATTCGGATATGAGATGAGATGTAAGAAAAATCTAAATCAATTGTATGATCAAACCGGGGGCCATGATTCATCATATGGCCCACGCGGTGGTAAAAGTGCCATTTGGGAGTGACATTATAGTATTAGTAAATACCTAAAAATTACTTTTCCGTATTTTAAACAAAAAAAAAATAATAATCGAATATCTATATGCGATGAAATGATAGAAAGAAACAAAAACACTATAATGTGATCGAACCAAGGGCCATGATTGATAACATTGCCCACCCGGTAATAGGTCCGTCCGCGAGCGACATTGTTTTGCAGGACAATGTGCGTGGGGCGTGTAGTAATTACAAATCTATTTCTGTACAAAATCATCATTATTTGGTTCTGGGTTGGTCCGGAAATGTACACTGTTTTCGCTGTCGCGGTATTTGTCTGAAATGTAATTAAAACAAAACATTGAAAATATTTTGCTCATATCTAATCGTAATAAGTTTTTGAAAAAATATCATTTTTCTACAAGCTTTTATTGCGAGGCTAAAATAATTATTAAGACAAAAAAGCCTCAACTTGATGGAGTTGCGTAATTTAATTACTGAGTTCCATCGACTACCTTACATCTCCGTGATCAGGCCCTAGGCATCGTCTACCATAAGGTGCTTGTTATTAAGGTTATGTTGTTTTATAACTGCGTTTCGTCGAATATCTCCCGGCTCCATCATCAGAACATTCATTGACTCCATATGTATATTGTATTATCAATTGACAATACAATATAAATGAAAATTTTGCATACACAAGTATCCAAAATTTCAGCTAAGTCGGTTGAGGTTAACTGGTTGAAATTTGAGTTGCAAGATTTGACCTAAATAAAAATATACACAAGATACTTTGCAAGTGTAACAAAAGCTAGTATTAAACACTTTTGAAAGTCATTCTTGTAGTTAGTCACATCTATAGTTCTTTCGTGTTTTTTTTTGTTTTAGCAAGTGGCTAACACCGGCGTTAGATTACCAACTGAAAGGTATTTTATATAGTTTGCCTTCTGCCATTCATTGATGACATCAGGATCCAAAGCTTGACCTGCTTTCCCAAGTAGTTTTTAGCTATTGCACTAAAATTATATTTAAAAAAATTACCTTCAAAAAGAGATAAATTAATCCTACATTGAATAAAAAAAATTGACTTTGACTTTGACTTAAGCCATGAGGAACTCAAGACAATTTTATTCCACTTGCCACCTTTCGGTGAGAGTGTTTATAATGTGCAAATTAGGATACTAGTAATATGTACTCCCATCATAAAGTATCACCAACGAGCTTTTTATATGAACTGTTTAACGGCATTCGTCTTTCATAAAATCATATGCAATAGTAATAAGCTTATGTTAAATAGAGCCGAGACTCGTGATTATTGCATATATAATATACCTACCTACATATAACAAGCCTCTCAACTGCAATGCAATGCACTAATTAGCACGGCTTCATTAGGCTTGTATGATGCAGGCTTATAAATATGAGTATGTGCAACGAACTATAATAACAAATTAATGAATGTATGACAAGTTATGAAAAGGACTTTAAACGCGCTTTGAACACATGATTAATGTATACATACATACATACACTATCACGTTTTTATCCCTAAGTAAATATGGGGCATTAAGATCGTGCAGCTTTAAGGTTGAACTAGTCGTGGGCTTGAACTCAAAGGTGGGCGCGGCCTAAAAGCATGTTCGGGCGAAGGGCGAAGCAGTGATGTGAAATGCACGATAATTCATGGTAAACCGAGTGCGTAAATATATACGTAAAGTCCTTTGGGAAAAGGAGTTTTATGCAAAAACTAATGCATTAATCAATTACAAATTCAGTTTATTAAAATCTTCGATAATTAAGCCGTGTCGGTACGGACTTTGTTTTGGAGATTTACACTTCTTTTATTACTTATTTACGCCGAAAGTTGCATAAAAATAAGCAAAAACACAAATATTAGATAGCTTTTAACTTTTTAATGGATTTTTATGTAACTATTCTGTATCAGTACGGACAAAATTTATAATTAGACAAAACCATATCATGTTAAACTTGAATGTAAAAAGTGGAGTGGAAGAAATCTCATCCGAAATTTGTATCGAAAAAGTATCGACTAGAAAGAAATCAAAATACTGATGAGAATAGTGTATAAAGTACCTTATATTCATTAGAAATATTGTAGGAAGAAAGATTAATTAATAAAACGAGCCCCAGCAAGACTGTAGAAGTGTAGCTGTATGAATCAGAAAACTGAACTGACTGTGTGACGTCATGTTTGTCTAAACGCACCAACTCAATGCTAAAAAAGAAATGCAAATGTTAAATCGCATTCACAATCAAAAGTTGATGATAAAAGGTTCGTGCTAAGTTTCATTTCTATACAAAAATCATATTTTAAACGTCGCATCTGTAAACTCTTTAGGTTGCTAATGTTCAAAAGGATGACTTATCGTATGACTGCATGTAGGTAAAAAGGTGGGTTTGTGTGTGTTTAGCCAGAAGTAAGGAGATTACGTCAAAATTTGTCGTAAAGTTTGATATCGCGCCAATGCGCATAGGAACGGTTTCATAGTTATGTTACGCGATATCTCCGTCAACCGTTTACGATTTGGATGTTTTTTTTATTTATTTGAAAGCCTTTTCTACCAATTTGGTCAAGATATTATGAAGAACTTTGGAGATATGGAAAAATCTCCTGAATTAAAAAGAAGTCGGTTGTTTCTTTTTTGTTAAAAATTAAATTATTTTTTCCCTTATTGAGTTACAAGCAAATATGATTTATTTGGTAATAACCACCACCAGCTGTGCTAGGTGGGAATAAACTATAAAGTAGATATATATACACGAAATCTCCGGGCCCAATCTAAGCAAAGCACAAGTTCCGAACCGCGAGCTTTGAATAATACCAATTTGTGCTCAAGGTATCGGGGGCGTATCTAGGGTGCGACAGGTAGGGCGCAAATTCTAGGTGCCTACACATTTTGAGCAAGATTGTGAAACAACCATATATACAATTTGCATACACACACACCCGTCCGTGTGTGAGTGAAACTTTGGGCTATCGTAGATCTACTCAGTCTATCCGACTGTCGTATTACTATCTGTCGTTACAGTACACTAGCTGGGCGACCGAAATAATTTTTTTAGCCTCGTCGCTCCCTAAATACCGAGTTTCACTAAAATCGTTGGAGCCGTTTCCGAGATCCTCATATAAACCTTATTTCTATAGTAAAAAAATCTATTATACCGATTTGCAGGGAACATTCAGGAACGTTATCTCGCGAGAGTTGGTGAGCTACCGTACGTTAGTGCATATATTAATTCTGTGAAACAAGACATCATTGTATGGCTGTAGTTTAGGCATGTCAGATGCTTTTTGGTAACTTGAGATATATGACTCCACACTTACACACGAAAAACAAAAACAAACATTGTATGGATGTGTTACTAGCTTACATACGCCACTGGGTATCGTTCATGAATTATGTCGGCCACCAACGGCTGCCTGCTAGGGAAATGTTCATATGCTCCGTGCACGTTCTACGAGTTTCATACAAAATGTATAGAGTGGTATTGCGGACGGCGCCCCGTTGGCGGTCGCATGAGAACTATCTAGCTATGTTAGCTAGCTTACGTTTGTTCTAAAACCGAAAAAGTTCGAGTCAAACTTGCTCGCCCAGGCTCATCATTACCAACACTCAGTACTCATCATCCAGAACCGTTCATATATAATTTAACATTAGTTTGGTGTAAAATGAAATTCCGTGTGAAATTTTAAATTCAAAATTCAAATATTTATTCAGTAATTTTATTACACCTTCACAGGCACTTTTACACGTCAATAAGTATAATTTACTTTACGTGTAGTTAACATATATCAAAATTTAATATTTTTTCAACGAAAAACTACTGATACCAGCTCTTCTCAACGAGCACTGCTAAGAAGAAACGCCAAAAGAAAGTCATTTTCACAGTACAATACCATAGATTTTTTATAGGTTTTCCTGTAATTTATCTGAAGAACTATTTATCCCACGTGATCTTATAAGTTTCCATTTTTACCTTATGAAGTAAGGAACCCTGTAAAAGATTTACTAAGGTATATTCTCTTCCATTAATACGAACTAATTGTATGAGACTAAGGCATGAGATCACTGTGGGACACTTCATTACGAGAAAATATAAGTAGTTATAATTTATTTCATCAACTTTAATATTGCAAAATACCATGCAAAGATCAGGCACCAATATACATGTTAGGTAACGTAAGTAAAGTAGGCATATATATAAATTTCTATGTTACCAGCCTGTAAGCGCCGCTTCGTAAAGAATGCTAAATAATTAATACAGCAATATGTTTGAACTGAAACATATATCTTAAGCTCTTGGCCCATCTTCGTGCTCCCAAGTCGTTTGGCCGCTTATTTAGTTAACATTATACTAGTCTTGGATTAATAAATAAAGAAGCAATGATGTTTTCGTAGAAGTAATTACATTATATAACAAAGTATTAGTACGTGGATGGAGCAGCTGAAAAAAGTTAGTAAATAGTATTAGTACATACGAATATCATGAATTGTGATCTTCATTTTGATAGCTTACCTGAAACAAAATAATAATCCTTACATAAATTTATGTACTAATGCGATAAAATAAAAAAAAAATATTTGTATGCGCCACATAAGGTCGGCTTCTACAAAGGGTCTCTACGTGTTGGATCTGTATCTCCGTGCAAGTTTCTCAAAGAACCAGGGTGAAAAGACCCGTGATTCTCGAGATACAAATAACAATAACCAAAACAGGGTCGTGTGGAAAAAACAGGGGGAGGTCTTTGCCCAGCATTGGGACACAACAACCTGTAGGTTGACTGGTAGAAAAGGTCTACTGCCTTCAGTCCATCGTTTTTAATTCTATGTAGTTAAGTTAAATAAATAAAAGCAGGCTAGAAAAAATATATGTACAGTCGGGGGCAGATAAACTTGACCCCCTTGTTTTTCAGGGCCGTACGGTAGGGGGTCAGTTTTGTTTGCCCCCGACTGTACATTTGTGAAATAAATACAAGAAGGCTTTTGCGTTTTTCCGATTTGTTTTTATGAACTCAAAAATCACATGGCGAATTTGATCCCATACATACATGCGCGATTTTACATTGAAGGTTGTGTGTTAATTTGCGAAACAAAATCTCATGCACGTGAAAGTTCTATAAACATTGATGTAATAGAAAATAAATAAATAATTTATACTTAAAAAGATCATAGAATTATGCTTTTATATATTTATAACTATGTTACTTAATCCCCTGACAGACGAAGGGGCGAAAGCGGATACTAGCGAGACTAATAGGGATCGAAACCCTCACTGCAACCCCAAAACGGATGCGATGTTGCTTTAAGTTTTTCGTTGTTTAAAAATATAGTTATTCATAACCAGAGTACCATTTCAGTGTTGTGGTAACCACCAACCCCTGTATACGAATATGAACAGATATATGTTTGAAATCAGTGTGAGCTACTTAGCTGAAGTAGCGTTTTGTCGAGGTTTTTTATATTGTTTATGGTCAAGGTAGTATATGTAGTTAAATTCGCCCTTTCCTACAAAATCTAATAATTAATAATCATATCGATTTAAATAGCTATTCTTTTAAACCTCCAAAATTATAAACTATGCTCAAAGGGATACCAACCTGACAACTTATATTTGATGGAACTTGAACAAGTTGAGCGTCAGGTTGAGCGACATGGAGAATTGACATCCTGACATAAAAGTGTAACGTCGCTCATGTGTCCACTCTGTCGCCGCGACAGCGAAACGCGAAAATGACGTGGATTTTTGCAGAAGTATCGTTACACCACGAATGTCAAACTGGATGGATGTGAATAGAGAAATGGTTTCACAATTCCGAATTATCACAGTTGTATGACCTACAACAAGGATTCCAATATGCTAGCGTATGCTATTTTGTACTTAAACATTTTTATAAGCAATGTGGGAGGGAGCACCATAGAGGCGTAACATACGAAATAAAACTTCTGCTCCTTCCATCAAATCTGCAATACCACACCACAAGAAACTACCAAAACAAAAATCTCCTGCACTGCGAGTAGCTAGATGATATAGAAACGAGTGCATTGGAGACTGTAATAAATGTCGAGTTTGTTAATAATTTAAAACATCTGTATTGACACTGACAACGAAGTTCAAAATAAGTTGCAACGTTTTATTACCAATTACTAAATAGGTCCTCTGAGCAATTGTTAACGTGTCTTCTTATTGTTACCTATCAATTTATTACGCCCCTAACTGGTACCTTGTTCAATGAGAGATCTAACTGGATTCTCTCCGTAATAACAACTTGTTATGAAGTCAATCTTGTTTGCATTTTTTGATTAACAGTTTAACATAGTTGCTGCTTTTTGACCACGTTAAGACGTCACTTATCAACCAAACTAAAAAAGCCGTCGACACTTTTGAAATCTACAACAATCATTCGAAAAGATTTAATAATATTCAACATGCCTTTCGACAAGCTATTGACAGTCTGGGTAGATCATAAAAGAGGAATGTCGCTCAGGTGTCCACCCTGTAGAAATGTCGAGGATTTTTCGCAACAGCGCGCTAGACGTCGGCCATCCGCCATATTTAATGGATTTAAAATGAATGCGGCCATCTTTCTTTTCAACGTTTCTAGTCACACTATTTTCGTAATTTATGGGAATTTACTTGTTTATGTAGTATGTCATAATACTGTTCGTTACAACTAAGCCAGTTAGCGTCGGAAATAAAAAGTATAGCACGGTAAAATATGTTTTTATTCACTGTCGTAAACTTGTAGTGAATTTGGGTGGACGCTTGGCCGTTGACCATGCATCTTACTAATAATAATTATAAATGTGAATGTTTATATGAATTTATGGATGTTTGTTCCGCTTTCATGCCAGCAGCTAACAGCTTTACGGATTGGAGTTTAATTCGGTACCTATGTCAGTTCGCTTGTTATCTGAAAACAGAGGATACCTTTATCCTGGGAAATTGTTAGCTCTGTAAATGTCCTAAGACGTAGACACCCGAAGCTATTCTACGTAGTTAACATCCGTAGATGGCCTATGCCGTAGACACCCGTAGATGGCCTACATCGTGGATATCTGCATAGGCCTACGTCGTAGACGTCTGAAGATGGCCTACGTTGTCGACATTCGTAGATAGCCTACGTCGTAGACACCCGTAGATATTTTACATAATAAATATCTGTAGATGGCCTACGTCGTAGACATTCGTAGACTGCTTACATGATAAACATCTGTAGATGGCTTACGTCGTAGACATCTGTAGATGGCCTACGTCGTAAGCATATGAAGATGGCCTACGTCTTAAACATTCGTAGATGGCTTACGTCGTAGATATCCGTAGATGGCGTAGGTAATAGACATCCCTAAATGTTCTCCATCGTAGAAATTCGCAGACAGACGTCATGCCGTAAACCGTCTGTGGATAAATCCCCGGTGTCTTAGAAAATCATTAGAATGTCTGCAAAATATTAAATTGTGTGTGACCGTAATTTGTTCATGTTGTATAATTCGTGGAGTAGCCATAGGCACATCCAGACCAGTTTTTAGTCACACTTGCCATCGGCAGTTCATGCGGAAGCAGTTTTTCTTTTGAAACAAGACCATTCTGACATACGTACATTACCAACAGCAGGTATGATATGTATCAGCAAGCGTACTTGTATAAAACCTCTACCGTAAGGACAAGGTATACGAACTCTTTGTATGCATAAAAAACTACCATGACAGATTTTTTATTTTTTATTTTTCTGGGCGTTTTTGGCAGTAATAAATTAGCACTAAACAACTCATGTTTTATTTCGTAAATATCAGTTAGCATTTACATCAATAGTATAATGTAGAAATGTAGTTTACTCATCAAGTAGCTTCGTATTATTAACAGAATTAATAATCTGTATCAATATAAACTTCCAATTAGACCAGAAACAGAGCTTTCAGCTAAATTCCCAAGCGATTCAAATGTCAAATTAATTTTCCTTCAGGTGCCCCAAATTCAATGCCTGTTCGTTGATTTTATACGGCTATGTTCCGTCGAGTATGCTTAGGTTGGTGTAACACCCATTCGCTTCTTGTCTCTTACACCTTGGTTAAATGAGATAAAAATGAGTTTACTTATTAGCAGAAGAAAATAAATTTAATTTAAATCAAAACTACAGATAATGAAATTTAAATTAAAACTACCTTAAACTAAAAAAAATACAAATTATGTAATCCCACTATAATATCACCCCTCGGCAGCGTGACCAATAGGCTGGCAGCATTGCCATGTTGTATGGCATGCTGATTCTTTTAGCTAGTTACCAGCCTTTTGGTCACGGAATACTTCGAACATTTTGTAATAAATTTTAATAGATTACGCGCTGAAAGATTCCACGGACCAAAAGTTTCTACCCCAAAAGGCTCAAATTATGTAGTTATGTGTAATCTACAATGTTTACATATTAATTTTATACATATTACTGTGGCATCATTTTGTTTCTAAAGTCAATTGGGATCGCTGAACCAACGGAGCAAGTAAGTAGTTAAAGTGCTTAATTTAATCTGTACATCTTTTTTTCTTTAACAAGTTTTTAACATCTCATCCTTACTAGTAACGTATTTCTAACTTTTATATCAGGCAGCTACTATTTGCTGTATTATTATAAAAGAAGTACTAAATTGTACTAGGGTTTTACATCTAGTAAAATGATACTATCTCATCTGACAATGTCAACTTGATTTTTGCGGATCAAGTTTTAAGGCTTCTAGAGAAAAAGGATACTATTTATATGTTAACTATACTGGGAAGTAAACAAAAGAACTGTAAAAACATAGGACTGATATAATGTAAAAAGATTACAAAGTGTGTCTGAGCCGTTAATGATGTGAATGTTTGAACAAAGGAATGGTAGATTTAAATATTTTAAGTGTTGCTCGCGTAGGAATTGCTTTTTGTTTTGCGCGTTTTGTTACCTTTAACAGCTTGTGATGAAGTTTCACACATAATTCATCGTATCGCTCTCCTCATTTTCGTCACAGAATCTTTCGTCCATATTTGTCCAACTTAAATGTCTTCTCGTCTGTATAAATTACTACATTATTTTCTCAATCAAAGTTTAAATACTTCCAAGCAAAATGAATTCTGTCTTGACAATGTCGATCAGAAGATGCTATTTTTTCGGTCAATATGTCTTCAAATCAGCGGCATGCAAATGTTTGCATAGATATGCAATGAGCTTTAGCTGTCTGTCTGCGTTTATTTCCCGGTGACGCTCTGATTGTTGGGTAAACATTACAGGGTCAAAACCTCTTTTCTTAGTCTCCAATTTTCTCGAAACGTTTTATCCACAATTTTACAGTCTTTCTCTCTATAAATAAATAAGTCAAATGTTAGCTACTTCATCCAAAATTTTGCAAACGAAATATATTGGATGTTATTTAAAGAACTAAGAAATAAACTGCAATCATAAACTAGAAAAAATAAGTATTTAACAGATACGATATATATTTAACAGATGTCGACGAATATTTAACAGATTACACACAGACAGTAAATGAGGGTGGTTCGTAAAATTGTATTTATTCAGAAAACCACAATTTACTTCGTTATGACGTTATCATTTTTGTTAATCGCGGTGTAGACTTGACGTGTATTACTTATTACCATGACAGTAACAGTTTACGGTGTTGAATTGTAATTTTGTATCGTCGTTGTTGACCTACTAATCTCGTGACGCAACGATGCAACCAGTTCATAATTTTTTGTTATCTACATAATCGGTCCTTTGGACAAGTGGACACTACTGACGGCCTTTGATGATGGGTTCGTGGATCAAGTGAATATAATAACAATTTTTAAACAGTATATTTATGTGCAATTTTGAAAATTTTAGGTAAAAACCGTAAAATAAATCAAATATCAGAAATGGAGGAATGACAAACAAGTCTCAATCGTCATCGTAAGGTGGATTTAAAAGTAAGTAGGTTACAAATTTAAATGCCGAAAAAGGCACCAGCGCATTAACAATCAAACAAGGTGTTAAAATGTTTTATTTAAAAATTTATATAGCAGTCGTGCCCGCTAGGTGTGGATACAGCAGCAGAAGCAAAGCAGAGATTGATTTACAATTAGTTATGTTTAAATATCAATAAGGAGATTTATACAAACATTTATATTCATTACATGCTGTCAGTGATGGATGCAATCTGTAACATAAGTAGACTTTGAGATCAATTATGTAAAATATGTAACAAAGAGCAAAACGGGGTCAAACGGGCGTGGAGCCCTTAGGTATGCTTACTTTACTTTTGTGCCCACATCAGAGCGAAGTTGACGCATTGGGACCTTAATTACACAGAGGGTCCGGCCTTTTTCGGTCTTCTAAAGACCATCGGAAAGTTTCAAACTGCCAACAAAAGAACCACACTTCAAAAGAGTCTGCTAGGTGTATTTACGTTATAAAAAAATATAAAAAATATCCATACGTTTTAAGGTTTACACGTACTCAAATTACATGAAATTACATTCATTGATTTTTTTCAGTTTTTGTTTTTTTTTGCATTGTTTTATACTAATGTCAAAGAGATACACAAATAGACAAATCATAAATGTTTTGTTTAAATAAAATTAATTAATGAGTTCTGTGCTTTAGTGCTATATAGTTGAGTTAGTTTCCTGTAGAAATTAAAAACTTATTTCAGGACCAACTCAATTGTGTGAGACGTTCCTAAATATAATTATTTATTTATGCGAAAATAAATCATAACTTATAATATAAAACGTATTTCTAAATGTGTAAAATGTGTCTTGCTCGCTTAACCGGTCAGTGTAAATAGACCGTTAATGGTTTTGAAAAGTTGGACGATAGATACTCTTATTTCCGTTTTAAAATAAACAGGAAACCCTTCAAAGTTCAATTAACTGGTAGGAAAAGAACATCTGGCGGGAAACTTGGCCAACAAACTGGAAGTTTCAATTGTGACACGGTGGCGATGTGGGGCGTCCTTGACGACCGGGACTTGAGAGATAAAGGTGTTAAGCAAAGTTAGTTTAAATATTTTTAATTCAGTGCCCTTGTATTGCCTTTGACACAATTTTAATGCAAAAGTGACGAAAACTAGCGACACAAAAGCGCCAGGTTAGTTATCTATGTTTAGGGACTTGGACTGTTTAGTTGTTTGGTAACCTTATAATATGTATTATGTCCATAATTTTTATTTCGTTGTCTTTTTGCTCTAATTCTTAATGTTTTTTTAGTATAATTCTTGGTCGACCTTTCCGATTTCGCCACGTGAACAAGTATATTCAAAATTAACTTATTCCTCTTAACTTATAATATCAACATAAGTCTTCATTATATCAAACGGAGTTTTTAAGAATAAACCTTTAATTAAATAAATCTTTCTTACATGACTGACTTTCTTTCAAATCACTAGAGCTTCAAGCATTAAAGTTTACAGAAAAATCACAGAGAATTCTACAAACATTAGATATTGGGATTATTATTTAAATATAAGATTTAACAAGAAAACACATTTTTAAGGGTATTTGGAAATAAGAATAGCATAATTTCTCACCCTTGGGCAGCTGAAATTGCTAAAACCGACACTAGGACATAGCCTATAAAAGTTCATGACCACCCGAGACTTGGAACTCACAAATCGTAGAACGTCAATTCTACGTAGATTCTCAAGAATTACCCTCGGAATTGGAACGGGATTTCGGAATTTTAGAAAGGAATCGAAGGAGGTAACCTAATTTTCTGGTGCCGGCATCTCACGGCTAGCGACGTGTTGTATTAAAATAAAAAGTTTACAGAAAGGATAACCTTTCATTGGCACATAATTTTTCAAGAATTACATTTGCACTTATATTTACGGCTTATCACGGCTTTATTAATATAAAGTCTTACATTGCATTGGATATACCCTTTTTTATACGAGTGTGTACAATGTTAATGTATGTGGCAGATTTATGAGGGCCGTCGTACATACAAATATTTTTTATTATTTTTATCCCTACCTACATACAATGCATTCAGTAGATATCTCAAACTACTAAATTCTTATACTGGGTGCCAACATAAGTAACTATATACTTAAGTTGGCAGTACATTTACACCTAGTATAAGAATGTAATATCTCTACAATTAATGGTCTTATTACCAAGGATGGTCAAAACCGTGTGAAGTCTAGAATAAAAAGCTGGCAAGTGGACCCTTTGGGTCTGGAAACGTTGAGATGGGAGAGATCCATCTGTACTATAAATGTTTTGTACTGTGGTGGTGCTGGAAACGATTAGATTCGCGGAGTAGAAAATTCGGTGTTTCGATAACCGGCAATCTGCGGCGACTTCATTCAATAAGCACGTGACTCTGGCAGCTACGATATTGTTTCGATGCTCTCGTTATATACATACTATGTTTTAGGCTTTTTATTAGTTGTGTATTTATTAAACTCCAAACTGAAATACAAGTGTACTAAGACCGTATCTGTCAACCAATCGGGTTGTATATGCTCGTAATTAAGTGATGAGAGTAGAGCAAACTCGAATCTTAATGAAACCAGAAACTGTAAACAAAAAAATAATAATATTAACAAGTGTCTGTCTAAATCCATTGACTACCTAGTTTAACCCCAGAACGAACAAACACTGCACAATTTTACGGACATTAAAAAAACGCATTTCCGTTTCCAGATTGAGGTTTGAAACAGTAACATTAGTTGCGTTCGAGTGAGCACGAAAGATTGACAGTGCATTTAAAATGCTCGTTTTATAACCGGTTTTCAGGGGCAACGTAGCGAAAATGCCTGCCTGGAGGTACTGGCAGTGAGGTATCTATTTGAATCGATGTTACCTTTCTTATCGAATGTGTTAATGGCAAACACTGGTGTCGAACTTTTCGAGCTGCATAAACCAGACATCAGTACAAAGTTCATTGCGTCACATAGAGATTAAGTTATTTTATAATAAATGATTTTAAGTTAATGCATACATTGATAAATAAGAGCCTAGGTGACACAAAAGTGAAAAAGAAAATCTCTAGGGATTGAAAACTGAACACGAGTGTAATCTATGTAGAATAAAAATAATGTCGGCAGTCCAGCATAAAAAAAAATTTTTCATTCATTATGGGTGAATGCAGGTAAACATTTTTACAAACTTCGCTTCAGAAAAAAAAAATTGTATAATTAAAAATGTGCAATTTATTCAAAGTTATTACAGAAGGTTTTAGTTATATTGTAATTATTTGTGTACTTTATCGTAAGTTTAAGCCAAAAGTCAATATCAAGTTTACATAAAAATAAAAAGATATAAAAGACCACGCAAAAAAGTTATGAGTGATCATTTTATCAGCAGTTGGTGCTCTTCGAAAAATTATTTCTTAGTATTTATTAAATAAAAATGGCGCCAAATAAAGGTGAGTATCTGTCGGTTGAACTCTGATTAGGTATTTGTAGGTGAATTCCTCGCTTCACTCAGGATTCAAAGTAGTGACCTCGCCTTAAAAATATTACATTTACCCTTTGTAGCACAATCTACTAAAAATACTAGTATATGGGTAGAAACATAATTCTAAATCAATTTTATGTATCTGTTATATGTGTTGTCTTCTTAACCATCAGCGAAATTTTTAGAACAAGTTCTGTCCATGATTCTCAACTACTTTTTATAAAATCATAACGAAAAACAAAAAAACTTCGCTTCATTTATAAATTAGCCTTCGGCCAAATGGATTTTGTATGGGATTATGTAAAAAGTGTTTTGTTGTAGTATCTTTATTTAGAAGTAAACTTATTTGTATCATAGTTATGAAAAAAAAGTGAAGGACTTTTTGCTTTCCAATATTATATAATCATATTTTTATATGATATTAACTTTAAGCGAAAAAACCAACATCAGAAATTAGTAAATAACTTCTCGTGCCATTTTTCGCTACCTGGTTTTACATTATCGAATGCCAGTGCAACTTGAATGGCGTACTCCTTTATCGATGATGAATGCCTCCCGCAAATGTAGGTTTTCGACCTGGAATGTACCGAGCACTCTGTCGATTCGATAAAGCTTTGGTAGATGGCGTCGACGAAGTAATTTAACACATTTTAGGCACATGGATGATGTTCGAGAACGGCTAGGGAACAGGCGTATACATTTAACATACATTCTGAGCAGGTAGAGCCTAGGGCCGCAAGACTCAAAGGCCACTTGTAGCGTAATAATGGAAAAGAAGGTAGAAAAAGGGATCAAAATAGTGATGGATTGCTAGCCGCATCTGTGACATAAAATAGAGATTTAAAATCTGAAAAAATGATATCTAGTCTAGTCAAATTCACATTCAGTTACATGATCAGTGTAACTTGTTCGGCTTCACTTGATAAAAGACATCCCAAACTGTTCAATTAAAACCATCTAACTTTGTATAGAAAAATTCGCAGAGTTCCCGTTTATCCATTTTTTTTTAAATAAAAATCGATAAAATCTTCATTCTGCGTCACGTTCATTCCCCGCCTCCCGTTCCCCAGTAAGACGAGATATGTAGAAGTCTGAGGGGTGTCTCGCAGATCGCCCCGCACCTCATCCAACATGGCCGTTGGAATACAGGGCTTTAACATGAGTTGTATTTACGCACATTCCTTCGATCGGCTTTTACAGAAGCGAAGAGAAGCAGCTGGTACATTCAAAGTTTCAATTTCTCCCAGACCAGCATGAAAGGCTTTTTAACACATTGTTATTATTTATACTAGCGGCGCGCCTCAGCTATCTATTAACTAACTTTATCTATTAACGAAAACCGCATTAAAATCAATGGATTTTAAGTAATTCTTATTAATTCGAAACATATGAACATACATAATGACAAAGGGACAGAGCGTGGGACTTTAGTACTATAATACTTTACTACTGAAGAATTCGGGGAAAAAAATTGATAATTATAAGGTAGATTAAAACTTGCTTAATTTCTCAACAAATAACTGAATTTAAAAAATTACATGAATTATTAATATTACTTTTAATTCATATTTTCCTACCGATATTATTGTAGTAGACGCAAAAATAAAATAATAGAAACACTCAAAAATCATTATTTGATACGCTCATAAATAACCTCATGTGAATCAGCCATTCACCTGCAGCATAATACGGTTAAGTTAAAAAGCATGTAACTTCCTTCCGTTGACGGCTGGTAAAAAGGGGAGACGAGGGAAATAAGGAAAGCCGCTCTCATGTTACAGATGCATCCACTGCCGAGTATATCGCATTTTTCAGTTTTAAAACCAATTACGAAAAGAAATTCATTGATTGAAAATTGATTGAGACTTTTAATCGTTTCTTACGAAATACACAGAAGCAAACGACATTACCTATTTAAAACGAAGTAAACAAAACTAAACGTATTACGAGAAGAATGTGTCAGAAAATTTTACATCCTCATTTCATAAGTTATATTTTTTTTTCATTTTGTATCTAGATCGGTCGTTTTGGAAATCCTTGGGTAAAGCCTATGTTCAGCAGTGGACGTTATGCGGCTGTAATGATGATGATGGTGAAGAGCATGTATATTAAAATGCAGGTACCTTTCTTTACTGTCACCACCTTAAATAAACAACTGCGAATCACCTGAAGCATAATACGGTTAAGTTAAAAAGCGTGTTACTTCCGTCGTTGGACGTCTGGGAAAAATGGGGAGACGCGGGAAAGGAAGCCTCGCTCATGTAGTGCGGATGCATTCGGTGTTGAGTGCCATCGCGTGATCGCACCTCCGCACTTACGATTTTAAACCGATTTCCGAACATTGAATCGAAAAATGCGAAATGCAGTTGACTTATGCCATTGTCTTTCTTTGCATTTTGTTACTAAGGTAAAACGGTAACTATATATTTTTTTGAACTTAGAACTTTTATTTATATTATTTAATTTTTTAAAAGTAAACTTTCCCATACACTCGCGCTTTCAGCTGATGAGAGTTTTTTTTTGCCTCTTATTTAGCCAAATACGAGTAATCCTTGTACAGTAAGTATTATAAGTATGAAAGATGAAATTGTAAAAATTGAGAAATGAAAAAAAAAATCTTGTATGTAATGATACTACGTACAGTACATGTTATGCAAAATTACAAAGTTCATGAATAGAACCAATAAAATACAGTACTATGAAAATAAAATTGACTAAAATTAATAATTTGACTTTGCCTTATTCATAACAAATCCGGTCAATTTATATCTGACTCGTAGCACAGCTACTAACGTCCAACATTTGCTGCATTCAATGTAGTAATTGCAGAATTATGCATTCACTACTTTTATTAATAGCACAGGCGGACTAAGTGATGTACTTATGTCACATACCCTGAGTGCAATTGATGCCGGTTTTAGCACTACAATATCCCTGGGTAAGATTTCCGTCTCTCTTTTTCTTACACGGAGAAACGGTCCTATCACCCACAGGCATAGGTAGTATCAAGTGAAGTAATTTAACAATGCAGAGACAGTATTTTCCTTCTATAATGCAATTAGGAGGCATTCGGCCAGAAGTATTACAAAAATTACTCACATTACTTACAAACTCACAAAAAAAATTGAATATTTATACACTATTATTTGAAGGAACACTGGCAGTGGCGGCAGACGTGAAAGCTCGGTGTAGGTTTTGGTAATAGAAACAGTGTCGCGAGTTCAATGGCTCTTTTCCATCTCAAAAAATGCCCAAATAGTAAATTTTCACTTCAAAAAAAAAATTACTACGCTATTTCATGCTATCTAAAATGTTTATGTACCTAAACTACAAAAAGAAGTACACTAATTCTTTTTACACACCTCTCCGGTGTCGAATCCCTGCTGTTCCAAATTATCTTCTATCTTTGTTACCCTGGGCAACAGCCCATCCACACCACTCTGTACTCTGTGCTACTTTACAGTAATCTATTTTAAGTGTCCAGAGTCCTCTTTCAGTGTGCTCGTAATTCTATTAAGCAATTTTAAAACAGGATCGAGTTGGTGGTCCCCTTGCACATCTTTTAATTTTGGTAACCTGAGAGCCAGCGCAGACTATCGATTATAAGTCTCCGACTAAGGTACATTCGAATTGCGTCACATTCCTGTCGCACTCCAGACTATTCTGTGATCAGGCAAGGAGTAGTAAATGTTTTTTTTTTTTTATTTAATAAAGATAAACGAACGACGTTTGGAAAACCGCAGTCACACGTTGTCAAAGTGCTACGTTAGGTAGGTATATGTAACGTGTGACTACGCCTTTCCAAACATGAAAATTTATCTCTACATAGTGAATATTGCATACGTCAGAATAGTATTGTATGACATTATTGTCAATTTACAACGAAGGCATCTTGGTAGAGTCTAATGTGTCCATTTACTTGCAACTACATGAGCAACTTTGTTCAGTTCAGTATTCTGAAAATCTTGTTTTATACTTTTTCAGCGTCGTTTTTTGTCGTAATTGGGTTTTAGTTATTTTTTACTTTTTATTTAATAATAAAGTCAATTATACCGACAAAGGCCTGCGAACTCGATCTCACCAACGAACGCTTCCACTATCAAATGCAATATTAATACCGAAACATTTCACAAAACGCATACTTTGACTCGAATGTGGAACTCATAACGGCTTTCATAAAGAATGGCACAACATTTATTACCACCCGGCGCGCTTAGCTGGACGCTTTTAATATACATCACTCCCAGTTTACATACAAGTTCAATTTGATGGCCGAGGTTTATGGCTTGTTCATATTAGTTTAGTTTATATCCGGCTTTTTAATAAACTTAGATACATAAAAATATTATGTGGACTTTGGTCCATTAGTAAACAAAATGGTAACAAATATGTGGCCGAAATGCGAATGTTGAGATGGTTGCCGGGCTTACTCTTCTCGGTAAAGTACATAATCTATTTGTCCAAGGAAGTTTTAAAATAAACACCACTGAAAAAGCTAGAACAGGTATGTCTTCGATGATATAAGGAGGACAGAAGACCACATGACCAGGAAAGCGGTGGACATTAAGACATCGTCAACACGCCCCGGCAGGTCTCGATTAACATGGATGTCTGTCGTAAATTTATTAATCTGTGGTACCGTAGTTGGTGACACAATTAAATGTACTTATTCATTTTTAAGATTGTGGATTTTATTTATCTAATTATAATTATATATTGTGTCATTGTTTGACTTCCTAATGAATGAAAAAAATAAAAATAAAAATACTTAAAGACCTGAAGAAAGCCAACACAGAACCAGTGATGACACAAAAGAGAACTCTTTGGAGATAAAGGGTTAAAAAGCCGACATCAACTGGGAATGGGATAAGCTCCCAAGCTGGAAGAAGAAGGCGCACCTACATAGACTTTGTACCTTGATCTACAGTAACATTATGTTGCTTGGTGTCTCTATAGTAACAAGATGTGACGTGTGGTCTCCGATTAAGAAAAAATCCTCTCCATCTCTTCCTATGGTTGTCTTGAGAGGACTAAAGGAGTTATTACACTATCCGAATTTAAAGAACGTTAATTAGCATCCTAACTAGGTAGCCCGTTATCACACTATCCTTACTTGCATCTTAAATCGTAGCTGAGGTGCCATTTTTTAAACTCGAAGTCGCCTAATCGATTGCTTCTTCCATACAAAAAACAGTTGGTTGAGCGACTCCGCGTTTGTAAAATGGCACCACAGATAACGTCAACTTGAAGGCCATTTTCGCGTTTTGTTGACTGTCACACTGAATGTCATATTACCATTTATTTAAGTTTTTCTACAGTTAAAAGAGATAAAGTTTAATCGACCTGGCTTTTGTTGCGATTATAGTGATGAAAATTACTTTATATACCATGAATTATAATTGATTACACTTGTAAAAAAGAATACTTTTATGTTAACAAAAGGCACCAAGACGTTCAAAAATTGTAGCGCTGCGATTGCACTGTTCTGATTTAGTATCTGAGAGGTTGATACCTAGAATTTTAATCTTACTAGGATCCTTGCTGTGCTTACTGCGATTACACCTTCCTGTTTCCTAGTTACCTTCCTGATAGTAATCGCATAGTATAATAACCGCTTAAGCACAAAAATCTAGTGTCAACTGAATACCCGAGGAGATTGACGTCGGGTGGTTTGGTAACCAGTTTTAAATCTTTGTGCATGAATGCATTGTCAAGTAGAAGTCGAGCAGACGGCCTGTCATGAAACGATATAATAAATATTCTTTCGCTAGAGAACGTAGTATTTGAATTCTCTTTGGAGAAGATGTCTTAAAGCAGCGTAAAAATTTCACACAATTTTAAGAATGTAATATTTTAACAAACAGTAACACTTTTAAAATGTAAAGCTCCTTTGGGCATTCTCAAAAAATAAGTACTTAATTTTTTTAAGCTACCTTAAGGCATTTGACATAGCTTGATGCTATGCAAAGACAGCGGGCGCAGCTCGAAATACATTTATGCCGCTTGTGGTCACCCATCCACGCGCGGATCACGCATAATTTCACTTAACTGGCGAAAGGGTTAGTAATGCGAACTCCCACCAGGCCACAGAGCTCTTTATTTTTCCTAATGTCTCTTTACAACAGGCTCGAAGTCCCAACGTAGACGACAGTCTGTATGATGTTCAGCCAAAACCCTTTCATTAATTTACTTAATGAGCTAGGGCATAATGGCTTTGTTTCGGCTGCGTCATTCTGTCAGACTACGCGGCTTAGTCAAGCTGTTGCTGTGTGCTTTAGAATCATACGCTTGTATGTAGCACGCCCCTAAGTTCTTGATTTTGAATTCTTCCTTTGTGTAACTGTCTTGTCCAAATGAAATTGTATATGTAAGATTCACACACATTTATTAATTACGAGTATGTAAGAACTACATAGGCAAGAACCTGATGATGAATTATGGAAAATACCTTTTATTACTTTTATTTTTCTTGTTTTATTTTATTGTTCTATATGTACTTCTGCCTTTATGACACGAAAACAAGATTATCTAATATGTAACTATTCTCTTAACTATTAGTCGCCTTTAAAAGATCTCTTCTGGGATAAGTAAAAAAGTAAGATTTCAAACTTCAAACAATACACGACGGTCACGAACACTATATAAATGCTGTAACCAAACTTTCCAAATAATTTTCCTCACAGCTTCGTTGTGGAAAACGGAAAAGTTCAACAAACGCTTTCTAAAGCATTTTCCTGGCACGGAAATGGAATAAAAATAAATCATCAAATTAAATTGAAGTTCAATTGAAAAGGTTAGAATTTTAATATGTATGTAAGTGAACAGAACCATTCTACCGGGCGTGTGGATCGCGTCTTATTGAATTATAGCTGGTTGGTACGTGACCAAACGCACCAAGATCGGGCCATCGAGTTCCCGTTGTTTGCTCGATTCTTGTACGTGTATGGCCAACTTTAATCGATTCTCGAATGATTCTTGTCGCGTGCTGCCTGCCATGCGACCGTGCGTGTTCCCCACCGCAATTTATTGTTTGTTTTTCTCCAATCTAATAAAACAAAGACGCTACTAAATTAGTCGCCATGTCCGAACCCCCTCAGCCATTAACAAAAGCGCTCGTGTAACTTTTAACATCTGCAAGGCCCGAATAAACACTCCACGGCTGAAAGAAAAGGGAGAAAAAATGAATAATCTAAAGAAATTTAATTTCACGATGGCCCTCCACCTATTCAGGAATGAGACACAATAAGTGAAAGGGTTTCTTTTCAGGCATCTCGTCTCTAAAAAATTGAGGTAATGGAACGTGAATAACAATTCGGCCCTCGGGGAGAGCCGGTGAGGGGCGAGGGGGAGGGGTACGAATCGGAAGGTGGGCAGGGGGATAGATTGATGGTACCCGTTTGCAGCATCTGTCGTTTAAGTGAACATCGATTATAGTATACACCTCAGTGTTTCTTTGTTTGGCAAGCAATGTTTGACTCTGCTCATCACTCACTCCGCCCGGTGGGATTAATTTTGCAATATAAACAAATGACAAGCTGATATTTCCCTCCCCGAAGGGATGACTGTCTTCCCGGCTGAAAAAAGACCCATTCCAGTTATCGAGAGATCTGTCTTTTGCTTTTATCATTTGTAAGAGGTTTTGTGAATATTTGATAGATGTTATGACTTTAGTGATTCGAGTCGGAAGGTGAACAAGGTAAGAATTTTTTTTGGAATTATTCCATTTCTTGTTTGCATGCCGAGAACCGTTGGTACAAAAAATTATTATACATGTTGGAAATTGATTTCGGTAAATGATGTTTCGAGTACTGTTTTAGTATAAGATGTTTGGGTTTTTGAAACATATGTGTAAGTATGAGAATTTGATCTCAAATACTACATTGCTAGTGTCCTTTTATTTTTTTTAAATAAATAAATGCATAAGTTTATAAATTGTTTAGGTAAAAATATATGTACATATAAATTCGTTTTATTTTACAAGCCCAACTCCTCGCTGTTTAGTTTTTTGGAGGTAAATACTTTTTTGTCTATGAATCATGTATTTTCTTTAATCACTGTGACGACCTCCGTGTCGTAGTGGTCACCATGCTAGTCTGCCACCCAGGGTCCCGGGTTCGATCCCCGGTCAGGGAAAGTTGAAAAATGGCCTTTATCAAATTATCCTGAGTCTTGGATGTTTATCTAAATATGTATTTGTTATAAAATATAGTATCGTTGAGTAAGTATCCCATAACAAAGTCTCGAACTTGCTTTGGGGCTAGCTCAATAGTGTTATTTGTCCATATATATAGTATTTAAAATTAATTAATTTATTTATTTACTGTTTTAACAGTATTGACCTTCGTAACCCTGCATTCTTTTCTTATTAGTGATGAATCCCCCTTGCTCAGGCGGACAGCTCGCCTGGGAAATACCCGGGAATCGAACGCATACTCTCGCTGGCTGTTTGTTTTAAATACAGGTTGCGGAAATTATCGGAATAAGTAGCACGAAGCTTGAATCATGAAGGCAAGAAGATGCCTCGCTTTTATAGAAATTACAGATGCTTTTATCTCGGTTGTCACAAAACAACAGTTTTGAGAGCTTTTGCTAAGAAATTGGACATTGTTAGTTTGTTTGTTTTTCGTGTGTGCAAGCGACCAACACAGGTGTCGGATTTTTCAGGTAGCCTAAAGGCACCTGACATAGCTTGACGACTGTGATGACAGCCGGGACCAATGGCTTATACATACCTTCCGAAGCACGAGATTTTTTGCCACTTGTGGTCACCCATCTATATGCGGACCACACCCGATGTTGCTTTACTTGCGAAAGCGCTAGTAATACGCATTGCAACAGAGCTCCTCTTATTTACTTGGACATTAATATTCCCGGACTGAAATTTTTCTAGTTGAAAGTTTCTATATTTGGACATTTTTCTAATTGGCTAATTTCAAGCTGTTGGACATTATTCTTTTTGGACATTCATCATAAAAACTAGTGTTAAAAAATCGCCCAAGTCGCATAGTGCGTGTATGTCTGGTAAGTAGAAATTCCAGCGCAGAATAAGAAGTTAAGTCAGAAGGAGTAAGAAGAAAAATTATATTAATTGACACATAAGCAATATTTTTATTATTTTATAATCAAGTAAACCGGCAATAATTCCACGGAACAATGATTTGTTGTAATTCACAATGAAAACCTTTCATGCCTATTTCTCTTTTCATCTTACTGAAAAAGTTGTCAACTGTTTTTATCAATAAAGATACAAGTGTGCTATCAAAACTTTTTCTATTGAATTGACAAAAAAAATAGAACTACTTAAAATTAACGGAATTTGAATTTGTTAGCGGTGAGTAAGTATTAGTTTAACTGACGTAATATGGTTTTTCGTTTAGATTTGTTTCATTTTAGTTTTATTCCTAGACGAACTAGAACCGTCCTAGACTCATATATGATTTTCTATGAATTCCGTATATCAATATGGGTTTTTTATTTACAGGATAGCATAAACATGCATGTAATATTTAACATTTCGCCAGTCCCGTAAATCGCGGTTCTTTGCGGAGTGAATACGCCGCTCCAATAATCCCTTGAACCTTATTTACTGGGCTCTGCCATCGGGCCCATATATTCCTTTTGGCACCTTGTAAAGAACTCCATTTTTAAAAAAATACTATTATTTGTCGGAATAATTAGTTTATTGTAATAAAAAAAATTAAATAAAAACTATAAAAACTAAACTATAGGTACTATAAAATAAACCTATGGTAAATATAAAAAGAGTCCTCTTGCCCTTGCGGCATGGTAGCAAGAACGCTGGCTGTAATCCTTGCTGGATATTTATGCCGATCCATTGAACGAAAAAGCCAGCCTTCTTGTCACCAGCGGCGGCTATCAGTCAAGGAGAGATCGCCATAAAACATCTCCGCGCGCTAGGGCCACTTGGTCCAAATGTCTGAACACAAAACCAATATTATAATTTCCACTAAGAGATGAGTATTTGCGCCGAATTGAATAAAAAAAAAAGTGAGGATTTAAGGAAATAGTGCAAGACTGCACGAAATTGAAAAAGTGAAGGGAGAACCTTGCCCAGTAGTGGGATACATTATGGCTCCAATGAAGCCGTTGGCCTAGCAGAGAGACAAATAACGCCCTCTGTTCATAATGTTAGATTTTTTAAGATATGTTTTTTTTCCGCGTTGTAGAACATCCGGGTTTGGGATTTTTATCGGAATGAGCTAGGCCTGCTCAGGTTAAGTGGACACATGAATTCTTCGGGCTCCAGTGTTACCTCTATTTAAAATAAATTATTTGAAACGAAACGGAGATATCGTTTAAAATGTTGTCTTCATTATTCTCTAAATAACCCTTCAAACTATTTTATAATCTACTGTTTATAGTTTAAAGTGAGAACGTGTAGCTTTTCTTCGCACATTTGCTAATAACGGCCAATTGACAACAGACATGGCTCATGTGTGCAGAAAAGGGTCACGTTCTCACTTTAAACTGTAAACAGTAGTTCATACAAGCAAAGATGAGATAAGCAAAAAACGAAATAAAGAGCCTTTTTCTAGCATCCCTTCATTGGTCATTACTAGTCCCATTTGAGCAATACAAAGAGGAACAACGCTGCTCCCCCCCACCCCTTCACTAGCGCTGTGAACAGTGTTGTCTACTTTTACTGTAAAAACATACGCCGTAATGCAAATGCTATGTTCTTGTTTGTATTCTTCTTTGTAAGTTTGTTCTTTTATATCCCCTTTATTCTTACATTATGTTTTATTAGAATAAGCACGCTTTGTAAAAGCGAAGGACTCGGAGTGGTTAGTACCACTTAGTTTGGATTTAGAAGACTTTACGTCGAAAATGTGATATAGTTATATCATTACCGAACTGCGCCAGAAGGGTTATGTTTTTCGAGTAGATGTATGACGTGTATTTCTTTAGCACGGTCTGTATCAAAATACCTTTATTAACTTGTTTTAATGTCATTTGGAATTAGAAATGCCAGTTTGAATAAGTTGTTAGAACTATCACACTAATATTATAAAGGCAAAAGTTTGTGAGTATGTCTGTGTGTGTATGTTTGTTATGTACTTCTTTACGCGCAAACGGCTGTTTGATAAAATTTGGTATGCAGGTAGCTAATACCCTGGATTAAAACATAGGCTACTTTTTCCGCGGTAAACTTCAATTTTTTAATGAGACTCTCAGACCAATTATCATCTGAAGAAATGCTACCCCTTCAAATAAAAAATAATTGACACAATTTTTTTAAATGTACAGTGAAATTGAAATAAGATTTTTCTGATAATTGGATTACCTTATGAGTATCTACCTACTCTTAGGGTTACACATCTAAGAAGGTGGAACAAATCCTTAACTAGATCACTCATGGCTCTGAACTATATCTATCACAGAAGAAAAAGAAAAAGTGACTTGGTATTTAATAAATATTTCTAGAGACAAAATGCCCTACAGACAGGAAAATTCCCTGAACAACTTAAAGATTTACGGAGGCTAGGTATAAATGGTAGTTTTATTTTTCGTCAAGCTATAAAATATTTAAACCATTCCCCTTCTCAAAAGTTTATTTTATTCACTAAAAAAAGTGAATAAAATGCACTTTTACTCACTATTTTGATGTTTGAATTTAGAACAATTTTCTCTTAATTTTAGTAATTGTTTCAATTTTAATTAATTTAACCTTCTTTTTTCTTCATTAAATGTCTATTTCAATTAAATTTTTCTTTTTAACCGACTTCCAAACGAGGAGGTTATCAATTCGTCGGAATCTTATGTTTTATATATGTTGATCGATTTATTCGAAGACGTTTGTACCGATTTAGAATATTCTTTTTTTAAAGGGAATACCTCCCATATTTTTTTTTATTAAAACCGATTGTGTTGTTTATTGGTGAAGTCGGTTTTTAGTTTTGAAAAATTATTCTCGTAGTCATGGTATAAGTATAGTATGCAATTCTTGAATAAAGCGGATTTACATCGAGGGCCATGAATCTAACACTTGAATCACTCCCTACGGTCGTGATTCAGACGTTAGAATCCTTCACTTGCTCGTGATTCATCTATGGCCCTCGAAGTAAATCCGTCTTTTATTGACTAATTGCATAATATACTATTTATTTTGTCGAATATTTATTAATTACATCTAGCCTCTTTGTAATATGTAAATAAATGTACAGTCAAGGCAAGGCGAAGCGGAGAAATCTACACTAAACTGAAGGTATCTCTTTCTTCTTCACAGACTATATCTGTCCGCTGCTTGACTAAAGGCCACTCCTAATAAAGAGAGGATATCACTGCACTACACAGATGCAGTTTCCTTGAAAGATTGCACCTCAACTTTGACTTGACTAAGTTTCTGTGTCTCAATAAATACCCTAAGGTTGCCTAGAAGAGATTGCTCTGCGATAAGGCCGCTTTTTTAATATATACATGTGTCTCATGTATAAGTTTCTTGTTTTGTTAAACTGTGTGCAGCAACTGTGTCAAATAAATAAACTAATAATTTGCCGCGAACTTAGAACTCGCAATTTTTAATCCAAAATAAAAGTATGTTGATACCAATTTTACTTAATATCTCTAAAACTGGTTAAACAATTTTGTTCTCCAATATAAATGAGAGATATAGCAATACTATTTTGTGAAATGTTAAGTTTCCTCCTAATTTGACAAACGGTTCGAAAGTTATAGAGCAATATTTATTTTCATTCTCTATTTCAAAATGCCTATACTCGTAAGTACTTATCTGAAAATTGGCTGAAACGATGTTGATGCTCGACGAACTTAAAAATTCTATGAATAGATGTTACACTCACTCTTAATATCATCAAAATTAGTTCAACGGTTCGAGAGTTACCGCGGAACATACATAAATACAAACAAACTATGCTTTTCCCCCCAACTTGAATTATCGTAGCCCTCACTTGCTTTGCTGGCTCGCTTAATAATTAAATTGGCCCTTTCCTTTTTTTTAATAAACTCTCAAACATGAATAGGCGCAATAAAACTCCAAAATGTCTGGTATAATATCCTTGTATCCACGTTACCTACACGGAAGTGCAAGTAGTAAATCCAGTTACACGCCACAAGAGTGAATGTAAGAAGATTATGGTTGAGAACAGTAGACGAAGGAAAACATGCCACTGCTCAGTACAGTTGACGAAATAAGTCTTAATTATATAGGCTGCAGAGAAAAGAAGAAGTACCAGTCGACACAAATGAATAAGACGACGGCCAGCCTTATAATACTACCTGGTATGTATGGAATTCCATTTTTGTCCTTTCGTATGTCGGATCATTTGTATGGGAATGTAGACTTTCTAGACCATAGCATTTGTCTCGTGAAAAGCTGTTTATTTTGACGGGCTGAATTACGTCTTTATCCCTATAGGACAGATAGAGCGTTTTAGGTCATTTTATGACCGTACATTTCACGGAAAGTCGACCGATAGTATCGTTCTATTTTAATATCAAGCCAAACTCATCTATATCATCATTTGGTAGCACTCAATGTTGCATAAATTTGCTATGCCGGTTAGTTGTAACATACAAAGTCGCTTTTGGAGTGACGTTCGTGGACTGATTTTAAGAAAATTAGTAAGTACCTATTACATACCTAATGAAAAGCAATAAACAGTTTAGAATTATTGGGCAATGCTGTTTTAATGTAAAGTGAATCTAACATAACGTTTTTAAGCATCTAAGGCGGGGAATGCATTGTGCCTTGAATTCTTAATAAGTTCCCCCTGAGCATCCATTTATTACATGAAACTTGGCTCCTAATGGAAAAGTCTCGAACATTAATTGTAAGTACGTTCGTACGTATGGCTAATTTCTTAGTTGTTTCAAACTCAACTAATGTAATAAGTCCAACTTATGTATACATTCTAGTTAATGTATTTGAGATATCTTCTGTTAATTTCATCGCTACTTTTACAAGTATTTAATATCATTCATGTTATAATTATTGTAATTGTGGTTTATATGTTTTCCTATTTATTTATTTATTTATTAAGTATTTATACCCGTATAAAGCCGAGATGGGTCGCAAGTGTATCATAATATTACATCTGCAACCCCTGGGGACGGCAAATAAGCTTCATGAGATTATGTGAGGTGAGACGCTCGTATACATGTTGTGATGTTGTGGGATTTACGTATAGAGCAAAATAGATATTGTTGAGAACTGTAAAAAGTTTTCTTTTTTTTGTATATAGTTATTTGTTTGTGCCTCCTGGACACATACATACATAAATATATAGGTACGTATTGTCACGCCAGTTTTTTATAAGGGTAGGCAGAGACTATGGTCCTTCACTTGCTATTTAGTCACCCCTTATTTAGTCAATGGTACTAAACATATTTACCAAATAAGCTTATATCGAAATAAAATCATTTTTCTACTCTTGGTTGTAACCAAACTATCAAGTAAATTATTCAATTTCACGTCACATATTTCATTATAAGAAAAAATCTGGGAGCGGCAAATAGTAGCCCTAGAGCATAAGTCTAAAATCACGCCACTGATCCTCGGTCCACACCGGTCTAATTAAATCCGGTAAAGTCAAACTAAAATTGGTGTAAAACACTTTGCACTTAGTGCCGTGAAGTTATAATAGTAACCAATCACTTATGTTTAGGTTGATGTATCGATTTATACCTTTACGAGCTAAGAGTCGTTAAAGGCAAAAGCCACGCGAGATTAAGCGAGATTATGGGCATTTCTAACTGTATTAGAAAAATAGCCCGCAAAAACGAATTTGACTATATTATTGATATGGTACAGTATATACTTGTGTGTAGTATCAAGAATGCTTAAGTCCATATGAATCATATTATCACGTAAGTTATTAATTTTTTTTTTTTGGGATACAAAGTTATTATTTTTAGTATTTTGGTAAGTACTGTAAACATGAAAGATTTATGCACATCGGGTCGGCTACCCGAAGTCTCACTTCTATATGTTTCATATTTTGTGCGTATACCTAGCGCAATCGTTGTTTTCCTAGCTTTTCCCAAGGGCCAAACAAACAAGGGAAAATGTAAAATAGATTACCAAAAATAAAAATATTCGCTTGATATTAAAGAAAAATGTCTATGTTAGTAGTTATGTACCTACGTGTTGAAATAAAACTCGTGTTGTGTTATAAAATACCAGTATATTTTGTGTAAATTCTAGTAAAGCTAAGAACGTTATAATCGGCGGTTAAAATAAACCCTACCGTCGGTAACTTAACCAATCAATACAGTAAAGAAAACAAACTGAATTAGAAGTAGATTAGTCAGGGTAAACCCTAAATTATCGGTGTGTTTGTGTTGGGCCAACGCATAGCTACCTCAATGGTCAATTCGACCCAACCTAATCTTCATAGTACGAGTAACCCTAACGATCTCGATTCATTAATTATCTACGTTCTAGTCGTTAGGTACTGGACCTATTCGTAAAATGATTTATTGTTGTTAATACTTTATTTTTCTTTACAATTTGAAAATACTGAAAATACTTTATTTTGGAAATTACCTATTTTATATGGATTGATTATGTTCATAGATGGATAAATTTAGGTAAGCATAATATTGTGTACATTTGGCACTCAAAATTATTTATGAACAACTTTTATCTAAATCATATTAAAAAATCATGAAAAACATAGCGTTAGTAATATTCTGCGGTAAGATCTAAAGAAAGCAGTTGGTTTTGTAATAAAATTATAGTTACTTAATAATGATGCAAATTGAGATAAGCTTTCAGTTCAGGGCATTTTACGAAAAGGTTGAACGTAAACTTAAACTGACTATCTACCCACTTATCCACTAGAACTTAACCCGATAATAGTGATCGTAAGTCAAATTCGACCCGGATGCCGATTTATTGTTCAATTAATTTGGCTTCACGACAGCATTCTTAAGAGTTGAATGAGCTAGAATGAATTACTGGCACTATGCTTTTCGGTTCATTCACTTTTATTATAGGTGGCTCTGGCTATATTTCGAAGCTTTTACTTTTTACTAGGACGAAATATTTTTACGTATGTTTGTTTTGACTTACTAATAAGACTTGATAGGCTTACTAGAATAAGTTGCTTGTATTTCAGACATTTTATATCGTTGATTTTTTTATAAATTTGCGAAAGTTCTTCATCCACATTTAAAATTACATTGCTGGATCGTTAAATTCTTACTCTTTACCTCATATTTATAAAGATAAATAAACGTTCGCTAAACCTATTTTACAAGGTGGTTAAAAGGCATCTGGATTTTAATTTGAAAATGTAAAACATTATACATAGGTACTTTTTTTTGTGGATTAAACATATTTTAAGATAAAATTCGATTGCGCACTCAACAGCTTTCTACGTGTTGTTTTGCATAGATCGTGTCTGATAAAGTTGAATTTATGTTTAAAGATTAAAAAATAAAATGAGAAATTACTTCACAAATAAAAAAAAATGTTTATTGTACAATTCTTATATAGGTACTTACTCATCTACTAAACAATATAAATAAATAGATAATAAATTGACTTGAAGTAAATGTAAGTATGAGTAATTAGGAAATCTGAAATCCCCCTGAATCTCCATGGTTATATACTCGTATTCCATGCCCTTGATCAATACGCATTATAAGTGTTATTACGTCTTCGTTCTGTTACAAGATTAAAAATAAACGGGTGTAAAAATAACATAATTACCTACCTACGCAAATAAGCGAAGATTATTAGGAAAGGTCAAAAATATTTAAAAGTTTATCGGACCTTTGGTTCCAGGCTTTGTCTACCTTTTTATCTATAATGACCTAAAATGTAGTTAAATGTGATATTGTAAGTAGATGCTTTACAGCAACAAACTTTAATTGCTTAACGTTCTTTAAGGCAAGTGTTCTTCTTCATTTACCTATTCAATATATTTCCATATAATTACTCTCATTAATCAATATCAAAATACTAATAATAAATAATAAATATATAGGGACAAATTACACTGATTGAGCTAGCCCCAAAGTAAGTTCGAGACTTGTGTTATGGGATACTAACTCAACGATACTATATTTTATAACAAACACATATATAGATAAACATCCAAGACCCAGGACAATTTGAAAAAGGCCATTTTCCACTTGCCCTGACCAGGGATCGAACCCGGGACCTCTGGGTGGCGGACTAGCATGGTGACCACTACGCCACGGAGGTCGTCGAAGTCGCTTGACGTATTCTTTCTCTTTATTTAATGTATATATTGTATATCTATATATACCAATAAACCCAAAAGTAACAAGCCGAATGGGACTTTTGTTTAAAATGAAGAAAACTGGTAACACTTATAGCAACATGCAAAATATTAGCTCAAAGAATTTCCAAGTCAACGATGCTGAAATTACATCATTAAAGTGATAACTAATCTGGAGCGAGGTTTTACGCAAGAATGCATTTTGATGAGCTAGTTGGCGGCGAGCTAGATTTTCCTGTTGCCTACATATTTAAGTCTAGACTAGCCTTCGTTGAAACGAAATTAAAATTATCCTGGTTAGAGGCGTATTGGGTCCCACACTTAGTGTCGAATGACGCTGAAGCGACGCACGTTGTGGCGAAAATATTTCAGCGTAGTACACTGGGGTGAAATCTTACTGAAACGAATTTCACCGAGTCGAATGAGACTGCAGCGAAAAACATTATGGAGAAAAAAATATTTGTAATTACATATTATTATGTGTTAGTTAAGTTAAACTCTTAAGGCGAAATGAAACACAAAAAGTAAAAGATTTATTTTATTTAACAAAAATCAAAAGTTAGATTTTAAGTATCATGTACCTACGAGTTATCATCTGTTTTTAACTAAACTTTTTGTTTCATGTCGCCTTTAGAGTTTTTAACTAATACATAATAATATGTAATTACATTTTTTTTCTCGCCATAATGATTTTTTGCTGCAGTCTCATTCGACTCGGTGAAATTCGTTTCAGTAAGATTTCGCCCCAGTGTACCACGCTGAAATATTTTCGCCACAACGTGCGTCGCTTCAGCGTCATTCGACACTAAGTATGGGACCCAGGCGTATTTGCTGTATGCCTAAGCGAGCGAGACACGACCCTGGTTATAGTATAATTTAGGAATGGTTTACTATACTATCCTATTCTCGGTAAACATCTCCAAGTACCTCGGTTGCCTGGAAGAGATTGCAGTTGCGATAAGGCGTGAAATGGAGAAGGCTATGGCAAAGCATTCAATATTTCTACCAAAATTGTCTTTGAGTGAGTCTCCATATAATGGCACCGACAAGAGCTTAGCTCTGTCTGTAAATGTAGTATGTTACTTACTGAACGAGGAAAGTTGCGGGAGCGGCTCATTATCACTCAAAAATGTTTAAGGCCAAACTTTTATAATAATACGTAATACACGTCGTCTGAGCCATGTTAACCAAACATTGTAATGGAAAATTGGTCCAAAACGTTACATTATAATAGTGATAGCAGCTTATTTTTAAGTTCGTTACCTCTGAATTCTTATTTTATCAGATTGAGAAGCTTATAATCAAACGTAAAAGAATAAATCAGTATCTACTTTTCTACCCATTTACTGAAAGTCTTATAAGAAAAAAAAGTGAAATGGCAAATACATATAGTAGCCGTGGGGCATCAAGTCTAAAATCACGCTACTAGTCCTCGGACCACGTCGGTCCAATTAAAACTAAAATCAAACTAAAATTGGTGTAAAATAACTTTGCTCCTAGTGCCGTAAAGTTGTAATAGTAATCAAATCACATATGTATTTGTTGATGCATCGATTGATACCATCGCAACAGAGTTAGAGGCGTTAAAGTCAAAAGCCATGTTAAGCGAGATCATGGGCATTTTTTCTAACTGTAGTAGAAAAAATGGCTCGTAAATGCGAATTTGACAATGTGATTGATATGGTAGAGTACATAACTTGAGATTATGTAAAAGCCGATGGAGAAACAAAAGCCGGTAAAAAGAAATTTACTCAATTGTATAGTTACCCAAAGGTTGACCGGGAGAAATCGCTTTAGTGATAATCCCGCCTTTGTATCTTTTTATATGTTTTTGTTTACTTTTAAGTTGTTTTTTCTTATATCTGGTGCATGGGAGAAATTTCAATTTCATTTCGCTCTTGGTAAAACTAGGTATTATAAAAACTCTCCGTATCCAAAGTCAAGTTGATATAAATTTGTATAGGTACTCGTGCGCGTAATCTACGATCATTTTATATGTAAAAGTAGCTGTAATTTATTAACCGACTTCAAAAAAGGTATTAATCGACCCGTATGTTTTTTACGTTTGTTACGCAATATCTTTGCCATCTGTGAAATGATTTTGATGTTTTTTTTTTATTTGAAAGCCTTTTAGTACCTATTTGCGGGCCCTATATTAATTTAGTGAAGATATGATGAAGAAATTTGGAGATATGGAAGAAACTTCTGAAAGTAAATGAAGTCGGTTGGTTTTTGTTTTTGTTTTTTTATTTATTTAATTATTATATATAAAAACTCTGATTAATTATTTTTTGCGTCCATGGAATGAATATTTTTATCTTTAATTACACAAATGGCTATACCCCGTGGAGCGTTAAAACGATAGAAAATTCTCATTAATAATGGCAAAAGCGAAATTATTTACCTTTATTCAAATTGAAACGAGAAAGGGAGTATAAAGGGAAAGATGAAAAAACAACCAATTGCAAAATTGGTCCAGCGGAGGTGCGCTAAGTGGGAAGAAATTCCATTTGGAAAATGAGAGGTTATCTTTTATTTAGAAAATTCTATTATCGTTAACCGCATACGTAGTGCCTTTATTGAGTACCTGGAACAAACAAAGTAAATTGTTTTACGAATCATTCACAAGAATGGACGGACAGAATACTTTAATTACATTTAACATAGAACGCTGGAAAAAAAAAATATATCTAAATTGTAACTTTGCGGGCAGTCCGCACTGCGGGTTGCGGGGACGCCACAATATTCTTCTTTTATGAAATTCTGACGTTACATGTCGAGTACTACATATGTAACATGTATATGATACTATTGCAATATTTACAGTGTTAGGTTTGATGACGTATCTCTATTTACTTATACAGAGTGACGTTTTAACCACCAGCCAAATTTTTTGAGCAAGTTCATCTCATGATACGTTGTTACTTTCAATAAAAACAATTAATGAAAAACGAAAATAAAATATTCGGCTTCCCACAAGAACCAACACTTGGCCAACCGCTTTTTTTATGGGAGGGCAAATTTTTTATCGATAATAACTTTTTTTATAGAAAGTTGTTCAGTATCATGGACTTAACTGATACAAAGGCTCTCTCACCCTCAGTAAGTATACTTTATTTAAAAAAATAAATAACAAACAACTCGATCGTTGAAATTTTTGTGTTCACTTAACTTTGGGCTACCAACTGACTAAATGATTTGCACACTTTGTTGGCCGAACAAAACTATGGTCAGTTCAGATCGTACAATGGCAGGAGCTGTACTTTTGAAGATTACATTGCGATATATTGAATGTGCCAGGAATATTTTTTTTCATTGTAAATATGTATTGATTTTAACAGCTATAATGCTATACTTTATACGAGCAATTTTTATATATTTAATGAAGATCTCAGAAACGGCTTCAACGATTTTGATCAAACTCGGGGAACGTATTTAGGAAGTGACGACGATAAAAAATGGATTTATAGAAAAAAAGTAACCGAGCAAAGGTCCTTGGTGGTTTGGTGGAAAAACCTTAGTTAGGGAGTGACGACACCAAAACAATGAATTTACAAAAAAGTAGGTCGCCTTGCTAGGAGTGCCAAGAGCCCCTCGAATTCACTACAACGAAGGGACCCATCTTGTCCGCAATGGACACAGAGCCCTCCCTCCCCACCCCGACCAATTCTAAGGCCACCCCGGCAGTGGCAGCCCGCGCTCGTTCGGAGTCCGAGGTCGAGCAGCCCATTACGTCCGAAGACGAGGAATTTATCCCCGTCAGCGGAGGTAAAAGGCAGCGCAAGGCCCGGGCTTCGGGTAGCAAGGAGCTCCCACCACCGAAGGCCGCCAAGAAAACCGACGGCGCCCCAGCCAAAAAGGCGTCACCCTCCGCGCCCCGCGCGGCTGCCGGCCAAAAACGTCCCCCGCCCATCATCATCCGTGATGCGGCTCAGTGGGAACCACTGTCCAAAACGCTCATAGAGCGTCGGATCAACTACATTAGGGCTCACAAGAGCGAACTCGGAGTGACTTTAACACTCCAATCCACACAGGATTACAGGGCAGTGACAGCCCTACTAAACACCCGTGCCATTCCGTGGCACTCATTCTCCCTCGAGGAAGACAAGCTGCTCCGAGCAGTAATCAGGCCCATCCCCACCGAAGTCTCCGTAGACTTCGTGAGGGAAACTTTGGAGGCTGAAAACCTCCCTATCCGAGAGGTACATCGAATGTACAAGGGTAGGGAGAAGGCCCCTCTACCAATGATTCTAGTGATACTAGACAAGTCCCCGGAAGGGAAAAAAATATTTCAAATAAAGTCGGTCGCCGGACTGACCGACTTCAAAGTCGAACCTCCGCACAAACGGAGGGGTATTGGGCAGTGTCATAACTGCCAATACTATGGCCACTCCGCCAGAAATTGTCACGCCCGCGCGCGATGCGTGAAGTGCCTAGGTGACCATCACACTAGGGATTGTGAGAGGACCAGAGAGTCTGAGGGACTTCCCGCATGCGTGTTATGCGGGGGTTTGGACCATCCGGCCAACTGGCGGGGCTGTCCAAAGGCCCCGATGGCCGCCAAGCGCCCTCTGCCCTCCAACTCACGCGGTCCAGCGACGCGTACACAGACCGCTCGGCCTGTCGCGCACGCACCCCCTCCGTCAGCCAGCAACCCAGCTGCCTACCCACCGTTGAGGCAGAGACCTTCAGTCTCTCGTCCAACGCGTCCGTCAACTCAGCCCCTAGTGCCCTCACCTTCAGTGAGCACTTGGGCTAATTTCAGACAACGACCGGCCGTTGTCGCCCCTCCGGAAACCCGGCCTGCGCCTCCAGAAGGGGCCACAAGGAGATCTGGGGTAAGCGACGACCAAGCCATCGCAACGGCCTTGCACGTGATCCAAGCGGTGGATCTCGACCAATTGACCGAGATGGGTCACGCGATCGTGGAAGCGGGCAACGACACCGTGTCTCTTGTCCAGACCCTCCTCAAGTTCCGCTCTCAAATAGAGCAAATTAAGTCAGCCGCCGGGGCGGCAAAACCACGTCAGCCTTAATTATGGGTAGTCTCAATCAGAGGAATAAACCGCGTTCACTAACCATCGCGTACTACAACACAGACGGGGCCTTCAAAGAAAAGAAACTACTGATCTCCCAATTCCTGGCAGATCACCAAGTAGATATTTTCCTGGCCCAAGAGACCTTTTTGAAACCACACCATCGCAATCCGCGTATTGCAAACTACAACCTGATCCGGAACGACAGGCTCCACTCTGAGAAGGGTGGCACGTTGATCTACTACAAAAGGTCTCTCCACTGTATCCAACTGGACCCTCCACTCCTCGAGAACATCGAATGCTCCCTCCTACGCGTTGCGATGACCGGCCACTCGCCGATCAATATCGCCTCTATCTACCTGCCATCTAAAAAAGAGCTGCTACGCTCTGACTTAGAAACCCTATTCGCTCTAGGAAACTCCACCATTTTGGCGGGAGATTTCAACAGCAAATCCACCAGATGGCACTCGGTGACTAACTCGACCAACGGAAACAGGCTAGAACGTTTCACAGACGAACTAGACTTTGACGTTGTAGCCACCTTGGCGCCCACCCGATACCCCCGCAACGGCCAGGGAAACCCCAGCGTGTTAGACATAGCTCTACTTAAGAACATCACCCTTCAGGTGTGCTCAGTAGAAGTCCACCCAGACCTTGACTAAGACCACCGACCGGTAGTACTGCAACTAGGACCGACAGACAACGGACGCACCATCCACACGAAAACGGTGACAGACTGGAAGAAACTCGAAAGGGTTCTCGACCAAACCTCAGCGCACTTGGACGCAATCCCCGATAGGGTAACCACCACTGACGAGACAGACTTGGCGATCTCATCTCTCACCAGCCACCTGCAAGCAGCCGTAAAGGACTGCTCTCGGCAGGTCCCATCTATGGATCCAACCCATAGATTCGAACTGCCCGAGGATATGCGACGGCTGATGACAGAAAAGAGAGCCGCGACAAGACTACACGACCTCTACCCAACTGACGAAGCCCGCTCCAACCTGCGCTATCTCCAACGTCGAGTTAGAGAGCGCATTGCGGAGATCAGGGACGAACGCTGGGGTACACTCCTCTCTGAGATTTCACCATCTCACACCGCCTACTGGCGCGTGGCGAAATCTCTCAAGACAGATGTCATCTCATCTACACCTCCCCTTAACAGGGAGGATGGCTCCATCGCCTTCGATGATGACGAAAAAGCTGAATGCCTTGCAGACAGCCTGGAGAGCCAATGTTCTCCTAGTTGTAAGCCAGTAGACCCCGTTCACCTCCAAGAGGTCGAATCGCAAGCAGAGCGGCTCGCCGCTTCTGCCTCGATTCCTCCCGAGTTCCCCCTAACACCGACGACGGTTGAAGAAGTTCAATCGATCATCAAGTCCCTCAAACCCCGAAAAGCACCCGGTGCTGACGGGATATCCACCGGCGTCCTAAAACGCCTACCACAGACCCTCCTCCTCCTCCTAGTCACTATATTCAACGCCTGCCTCGCCAATTGCACGTTCCCAGACGCCTGGAAACATGCAACCGTCATTGGCATTCCTAAGCCAGGCAAGGATCTCAAAAACCCGACAGCATATCGACCCATCAGCCTCCTGAGCTGTATGGGGAAGATATACGAAAGGATTATTGCGATACGCCTCAGAGAATACCTTCAGTTATCTGAGAGACCACTCATCCCCGATGAACAGTTTGGTTTCCGCGCCAAGCACTCATCCGTCCACCAAGCGCACCGCCTCACGGAGCACATCCTCAAATTTCGACGATGGGGCCGCCGCACAGGGGCTCTCTTCTTTGACGTCGCGAAAGCGTTCGACAAAGTCTGGCATGCAGGCTTGCTTTACAAGCTTGCAAACATGGGACTACCAGACAGTTTCGTGCACATCATCCGAAACTTCCTGTCGAATCGCACATTTCGCTACAGATATGAGGGATGCCTATCACGGCCCCGCCCCATAAGAGCCGGAGTTCCGCAAGGCTCCGTCCTCTCTCCCCTCCTATACTCACTGTACACCAGTGACGTTCCGCGTACCAAAGGTGTGGAGTTGGCCCTCTTCGCCGACGACACAGCCCTCTATTGCTCTGCCACCATGGTGCAGACAATAGGAAATCGACTCCAGCGCGCTGTCGACGCACTAGGCGAGTGGTTCAGGAAGTGGCGCATCGAAGTGAATCCGGAGAAAAGTAACGCAGTTTACTTTACGAAGGATCCACAAGGTGCGTCGCGACCTCAGAACAACAGTCAGCACCGACCCAAGCCCATCAGGCAAATCTCACTTTACGGTAAACCCATCCCTTGGACACGCACGGCCAAGTATCTGGGTGTCACCTTCGACAGCGGCATGACCTTCGGTCCTCACATCAAAAGGGTATGCAACACTGCATGCTTCTATTTGAGCCGTCTCAACCCCATGATACGCAATGAAAAGTTTTCTCTTGGCAACAAGTTAACTCTTTTCAAACTTTGCATTCGCCCAGTCCTGACCTACGCAAGCGTTGTCTTCGCACACGCAGCCCCAACTCACATGCTTAGGCTTCAAAGAGTACAGAACCGATTCATCCGCAGAGCTACCAACGCTCCAAGGATAGCGAGAAACTGCGACCTACACCGCGATCTCGAACTCCCGTCCATTAAGCACTTTATGAAAGAAGCGTCCGAACGCTTCTTTGATAAAGCCGCCGACCACCCGAACCGACTAGTTAGAGAGGCAGCTAACTACATCCCGGAGCACAACCCTCGCCGACTCACCGGCAGACGTCCGAGGCATGTTCTCTCTGATTCCGATGACCAGATTATGGCTGACATGGTCCAATTCGATACCTCTGCGGCTCCGAGTAGCCAGAGGAACCTCGCGGTCCGACCCCCCCGCATTCGTCGTAATCGAATACGTAGGCGTAGGAACATTAGCCCGTTCACTAGGTACCGCCCGGCGGTACCTGGACGATTTGCGTCCTAAGTAGGCCCTTCTGGCACCGTAGCTTCGGCCCTTCCGGCAAAACATGGGTGTTGCAGCACCCCAAAATTTGCCATAATCCCTAGCGCGCCCAAAGCCGAGGTTTCCCCCTTGGGAGCCCTTTGCGCTGCTGCTAGTAGTATAAAAATATAGGAAGCCGGGCCTCTGGCCCGCTCCTCAAACCTTGTCCGGGTGAAATAGGAAATGCCGTCCGAGGCAACCTATGTCTGTCATATCAAAAAAAAAAAAAAAAAAAAAAAAAAAAAGTCGCCTTGCTATTTATGATTACCACTAAAAGTTTGGAACATATGTTAAGTAAGTTTGTATTTTGAATTCCTGCTTTTTTTCGGTATTCAAATAAGAAATTTAATTTTGTTATTATATACATTATCTACGACGAATGATGAAAAAAACAATTATTTTTATAAAGTATTTTACAAAAAGACATAGTCTACAAAATAGCTTGTTGTGAGGCAAATCATTAGAAAGAACTAATTGAATATCGTGTAGTAAATTATTCTCATTGATTTATGACAGTGTACAAGTAATAACTGTTGCCACTCTGCAGCTCATTTATTACGTTTTAAACACATTTTGTGAAAATATGAGCATTGGGGTGTCTTTTACTACCCGATATATAAAATAATGTGTAATAGGAAGGCCCTGGATGGAGGCCACTTCCAATCGGTCGTTTTGGAAATCCTTGGGGAAGGCCTATGTCCAGCAGTGGACTTCCAGTAGCTGATTTGATATGAGTTCACGGTAATTTCCTCCTAAAAGGAATCCCGCTTTTTACATTCGCATTGAGTACGTACGATAGAGGAGGGTGACTCAGGAAAATAGGTCAAAAACGAGTTGGACTCGACTACTACTGGTTCCGTTATTTTTAAAATTATCCTGTTATTTGTAATTCGAATTTTAAATAACTGGCCTGTCATTAAGTGGTTCCTCATTAAAAAAAGAATTGATAACAAAATAGTATAAAGTTTTATTGTTACGTTTTATTCTTCATCACTGGGGGACGGGGAATAATTTCGTTAGGTATAATTCTAATTTTAATCAACTTTTATTCCTTATACAGTAGGTATCCAACTCCACCACTAAAGGTCCTGAGAATAACGAAGGAATTTAATTTTTTACTTGCATAATAAATATTGATTACTTACATACTTAAAATTGTTGACTTACATACTACGAGTATGTAAAGTAAATAAAAATAAACAAATTTTTTATAAAGAATAATTTTGTCTCGTTTTAAAATTTAGAGCAGTACCCAAGAATTCGTACTTCACAGCACCATTAGCTTTATAGCTGACAAAAGTGACGATTCATTAGTCATCAATAAAACTTGCGACATAAAGAACAGGGGCAATGTCACGTAAACGATTTTAAATCGAAAGAAAGTTGGAAAACAATTTAAGAGTTTGCTCAATTGCGAACGAACTGTTTTTATATCTACTGGCCGTTTGATTTATTTGCGCGTCTGGAAAATTACTTTTGGATTGTTTGTTTCCAATGTTAAGCTACAGACTTACCGCAGTATTCATGAAAAATCTACACTCCTCAAATCAGTTACATAACGTACAATGCAACCGATTTTAGGAGCTGATTCTTTGTCAAATTCTTTAAAAGTGTACACAGCTTAAATTTACACTACATGACTAAGGGCATTTTTTAATACAGTAGATATTAAATAATCATTGGACAGAACACAATAAAATAAAACCTATGTATTAAGGTTTTGTTATGTTCTGTCTACTGCAGCTGATGTCATTTTATACTCTGTAGCTGTAGTGTTCCAGTTTTAAGAGCAATCTTAATAAATAAGGTTTTATTGCGTTCTGTCCAATTATTGTAAGCGTCCAATGACTGGAAGCTTACCTTACCTAGTAAGACAACTTTTTGCTACCTACACCCTTTTTAAATAACCTCTTGCAATATAATGAATCACTTTCTGATTTCAAATTTCACTAAAACAATCAGAATTAACTCAGAATGTTAAGATTAGTATCAAAAAACCTTTAATATAGGTAATCGTAAGGTTTACCTCCTTGCACACTGCACAACAACCAATCAAGCTCAAAGAATGATTTCCTGTGTGTGTACAGAATCCGATTAATTGATTGTTTCATCTAATTCCCATATCTTTCCGCGCCAGTGATTCTGATTCGGCCCGTTGAGCTACTCTTTGATGGTGACTATTGATTGCTCGAGTACGCACCACTAGAATGTTGTTTTACGTTGATACTAGCTCTTTCGACCAGCTCCGCTCGTGCATTGCCAAATAAAGATAAATACAGCAAAAAAAAACCTGCCAAGTGCGAGTTAAATTCGCGTGGAGAGGGCTCCGTACAATACCAAAGATTTTCCGTAAGTGAACGTATTATATTGCGTTTACCACTTTATTTTCAATTGATAGAATTTTTATAGGTTTTACTGTAATCTACAAGTAACGAACAATATTTTGTATTTAATTTTTAATGTTCAATCAATTTTTGTCTCCTTTCGTGAATAAAATTAAAAATATTTATCTAACAATAATAACAAAAATATATTAAATCATCATAACGAGCCTTTTCGTTTGATATATGACACAGTAAGGTTTCCAATTATTTTTTAATTTCCTAATTTTTCATTCGATAATTATCCTTATTTAAAAAAGAAATTTTACTTTGCTCATTTGAGTTTGGGTCATAGGATTACACCATCCTACTAAATTTTACCTGATATAATCCAGTAGATTCGGAGCAAATTGGTTATGACAGACGGACGGATAGACAGACGCACGAGTAATCCTATAAGGGTTCCGTATTTTAATTTTTTGTACAGAACCCAAAAAATTTACTAATTTCCTACCATTTCATTCTACTAGGTAGATAGGTACTTTTCCAAAAAATTTCGAATCAAATACACGTAATTTTTCAAAACGTCAAAACAAACGAAGTATAGTAGGATGAGCCCCATTGGAATAGGAAGAGAATATAACAAAAATAAATTACTGGCGATTTGAGGTCGGGAAGTGGAAGGGGGTGACAGTTTATCTCGGCAAAACTACAAGTCCTATAGAAAATAAAAATTAAAACAAAATTATACTTTGTTTTTTTTTTTTTACTACCAACGTTATTTTTGACTCTACATAGATAAGATTAATGTAGTTTTCAAATTGTTTTCCTAAAGATTTTTTTTTTCACTTTGCAGTCCAGAGAGATTTAGCAGTAACTTTAGCTCCAAATATTTTGGGATGATGATGATGATGCGCTAAATGTTTTGGAAAAACGATGAAACTGAATACGAGTATCATGTATGTTCAATCAAAAATAATGTTGGCAGTCCAGCAAAAAAAAAGAAGAATTTAGTTTATAATTATTAAATTTATTGACACAGGAGTCGTAATTTGGAATACATAGTTAGGTATCGTCGTACATGGATGAATGTAGGCAAACATGTTCATGTTCTTCGCTCCGGAAAAAAACTAGTTTTATTAAAAATGCGCAATTTTTGTCTTTGATTAAGAGTAATTACAGGAGTTTTGGGTTTTAATGAACTGACATTATAATTATTTAATATTGATTACTTTTTCGTAAATTCAAGCCGATAGTGAATATCAAGTAATGAGAGAACATTAAGACATATCAGAAGTTCGTGCTCTTCGAAAAATTATTTTATTACATGAAATTGAATGAAAACGACACCAAATAAAGGTTAGTATCTGTTGGTTGAACTCTAATTATGTATTGTAGTTATAGGTTCTTCTTTATGTTTTGATTTGTATTTGCCAGTTTTTCTCATTGATGGAAATGAAAAGTAGAGTGTGCCACTCGGGTACGGTAATATTTTTATCTTGGGCGATATACATGAATTCCACTCAAAATTTCACCGTGAAATCCTTCCTTTCGCTCTGGATTCAAAATAGCGCCCTCGCCTTAAAAAATACCTTTGTCACACAATCTACTATTTTCCGACAACGTCCGTCATCAACAATGTTCCTTATCGTTTTTTCACTTTGCCTTAGCTAGGTAAAGCCACGTGATCTGCACGGGCAGAGAAGAGCTGAAATATTCTACTTTCATCTTTTTTAAACTACAATTACCAAAGTTTATGAAAGATAAACACATAAAGATAAACAGAATAGGTATATTGGGAGTATAGTGCGTTGCAAAAATAAATGACATGCAGTGAATGAAGATTTCACCGGGCGAGAGGAGATCTGACATCGCTGCATCAATAACACAGTCGGTTCAATCCAATTAAAATTACAAAAAAAAAAACAAGTATATACAAATGTATTATAATGTAACGCGATAGTTTAAAAATGACATTATAAAAGATTATAAATGTTTACTTATATAAAACAATTAACAGCCATAAACATCTAAGCATTCGGTACTAACAGTTTGTCTGTCTTTTGTGAGCGAGAAAATGTTACAATATAATAGGGCTATGTTCGGGGCCTTGTTCGCCCGCGACCAACCGGCCGAAGAGGTTTTAATTAGCAAGAAGCAAGTAGATCTCATTAGGGGCGCCTGCGGGCTCCTTGCCCTTTATTCTACGGTCTTAACTTGCAGTATAAAACTGAAGTTTAAATACTGCACTTGAAATAGTGAGTAGTAGTGTTAGGTGGTGCCTGTGGAAGTTAAGGTGAAAAAATGTCAAGTGACCCCGCATCGTCATGCGCTTGCTCGGTTGGAAGAATATGGTTGTATGTTATTGTTTCCCACATATTAAATATTATATACCTATAAGTAATGATTGATTGAATGATTGACATTATCACTCAACGGCTTTGTTCGAGCCTTGGAACACAATAATGTAACGGAAAGTGGATAACGTATTCAGTAAACAATGGTTTGGTACCTAGGTCTTTTTTACGAGCTCGTTGGTTTGGTGGGAGTAAGCATAAATAGGGGACTTTCGCATTTAGCGTTCCTAGGCTAGGTCGACTTGACTGGGTGACCACAAATGTTATACCTCGCGCTCCTCTATGCTTCGTAAGGCAAGTCTAAGCTGTCATCACTATGACAGTCGTCACTCTCGGTAGATGTCTTGAGTCAGCTTGTAAAATTAGTGTTGACCACTTACACATATGAAAAGCGAGAAGGAAAACTCCACAGAATGACTGTGGAAAACTCGTACGAATTATCCCTTTGTAGACTAAAAATTTACATTTGAAGCACAGCTGTTTATGTCTGTGCATTATTGTTATTAAATTTAATTGTTTGACGAAAATATTAACGCTTTCAATCAAAACGGCTTCTAATTAAGTCTTAATTGCAATCTTCAAGAGCTCGAATAACATCGCAAATTTAAAATCGGTAAGTGAAATTAATTTTGAGCTCGGTTGCGTATCTGCAAAAGCTACGTCAGCCGTTTCCAAGCAGGGTAATGGCTTTATGAGTTTCTCTCGACTTTTTTGCGAATAATTCCTTCTTGTAACGAGTGAAATTAAATTATTGTGTCCACCGACGGTATCTGGAACAGGTGAGCAAAAATTGAAATGGTCGTAATTGTAACACGAACATTGATAAGGGAGCGATATATTTTCGATGCAAACGAATATTATGCTAGTATAAAAGTTCATGAACGAAATAAAATATTTTTAGAATCAAATTCATGGAAAATTTCGTCAGTATCAGGTCCATGCTTCTCTATTGTATTTTTTTAATTTATATGTATTTTTTGAGTAAAAAATATATTACGCAGCAGTGACTGTATTAGGTAGGATAATTCTTTTTATAGTGTTTTTAAGCAAACAAGATGCAGCACTAAAGTTCTCAAAGCAAATAATGAAAACAAAAATGGTAAAAAGAAACGCAGTAGCTCAGTTGGTAAGAGCATGGTCGTATCAAGACCAAGGCCGCGACTTTAAGCTCCACTCACGTGGTATTTTTTCACTATTTCTTATTTCATTAAAGTATTATAATAATATTTTATAACAGTATTATATGCGTTTTATTATAATTTCTAGGTCTTGGATTATTTTATATACGTGATAAATAATATCATCATGTTAGTTAAACTCCTAGACAGTCCCATCCGTACATTTCCAATCTGTGGTGGCGTCGCTGCTGGGGTCGTTTCCCAGAAAGGATTCCCTCTAATATGGTTGAGTTTAACGATGGCCGATTCGTGCGGCAACTCATGATCAGCTGCTACCGATTGGGACTGATCAGCTCAGCTTTCTTGTGACTACTGAGTATATTTTATTACGTTATTTATGTTTGTTGACTCGTTTGTGAGCATGACATAATATAATGTTTTAACATTGTACTATATAATAAGTACTTATTAATTAAAAGACATAATAATAATATGACAGTCCTTAGTAGACGACCAACACTGTGAAAATGAATTTCTTTCGGCGTTCCTTCTCAGCTGTGGTCGTTACGAATCGCTGGTATGGGTAGTATTTCTTAAAAAATAAATTAAATTTTATATACACTACACATAATGTAAATTATAGTTATTGACGTGTAAACATTGAGTTTTGAATTTTACTTGTAGAATTTTTCACTGCAACAAAAGGATTTATTTGGGCGATTTTCCGTTTATTTCTGGACCCAATTCGTTCCGCAGCCTGGGAACCAATCCTATAAACACACTCAAAAAGCCACAAAGGTATGCAATAACGTAATGCTACCTTACAATAAACTGAAAACAATTCATTTCTGGTCCCGCTTCGCTTAAGGGGCATAATATTGATCAGATTTTTCAGTAGGATGTGCAAAAGTTCTTTAGTATACTTACCAAAATGCTTGAGAAAAAATGTAGCACCTACGAATTTTTGAGGTAGACTTTATTTGAAATACAGCCTTTAAAAACGCAATGCAGGGTTTGACACTAAAACTTATGTGGTTGACCGATATGACGCTTATGATGGCATATTTTATTGTAGTAATGACATTATATCATTATTTTAAATTTATAGAAATTTTTGTTTAAGTTTTAGTCCGATAAGGAGATATTTTTGACTGAAAAAAATTGTGAGATAAATTGAAAAAAAAAAAATCTTTAAGGTAAACAGTCGAAAATGTTTATCTGGGTAGACGGTGCCTTAAACTAAGAAGCGGGGAATGTTAGTCGATCCGTAAAAAGCAATTCTTCCCGGGCCGTTTGCCTTTTTCACCGTACATTTAATGTGAACCAATGTTATAGTTTATTTAAGCTTTGTAACCAATGGAAATTAAAAACTTAAAGAGTAAAAAATAAATACTATTATTCGCGACTCTTAAAATGTATTCTTTTAGAAATCTTATTCTTTTTTTTACTGTTGGACTCTTCTGCCCATAATATCTATCCGGGGCAGACAGGTTAATGATCGCAGAAAATGGTAAAAAGTCTTTTCACAGATAACGCTGATGCCAGTTCTCTGTTACGGTTAATATTTTTTTCAATACTAAAACCGACTTCATCAAACTACACAACTGATTTTGATAAAATTTCTATAGGACTAACTGGAAAGTATACCCTTTCAAACAAAAAAAGAATTTTTCACATCGGTCCAGGTGTCTTAGAATAATCGGTTAAAATCACGGAACACAGAAATAGGTGGAAGTGCCTTGGGCCTAAATTAGTTAAGAAACAAGCGTCGCCAAACTCACACAAATAAACCAATAATCACATATTGCACACATACGAAAAATTCGTTTAATTGGTCGAATATATTTATTTCAATATTGGCCTAAGTCAATAGACCCTACATTTTAAAAACGACATTAAGTCTCAAGCATAAGGTTTATTTTGCTACGGTTCAAAAAGTACTTACGATGTTTTGTTATTTACTGTCTAACTCAAATTAATAAGTCTTATAATTGCGCCATCTATCGTCGAGAAGCAGAATTTTTTCGTCTCTGGAATCCCAAGCTACGAAATAATTCTGCTACTTGCCGACAGGTGCGCTACTCGAATAGTGATGTCCATATTATTTAATATTGATTAACAGTATCGATATCATTCGACGCAAAGGCATTTTTTTTCGAATTTTCTTATCTTTATTTAACACTAACTTTCACTCGCAACTTCGTCTGCGTAACTTTCTTATTTATAATATTAGTATGGATGTGCAGACTAAATCGTGGGCGGAGCCAGTCTCAAATAATTAAAGATCTATTATTTTGAGAACATGAAAAATCCGTCTTTATCCCTGTAGCGATCTTAATCCCAAATGGAATGGAACATACAGAGCATTTTGAGTCTTACGGTTTTAAGCTGAAATCGCCCAGGGCCGCAAGATCCAAAGGCTACTTTTAGCGTGACGGCGGGCGAGGAAGTGGGAAAGGGAATCAAAATAGTGATGGGTTGCTACCCGCATGGTCGAAATGGCAGAGGAATTTCTCTTCTGCCATTTTGCCCATCCTCTCGATCGGCTTTTAAAATCTGCGCGGGAATGCGGGAAGTTGGTACATTCTATTTATTTTCTTTTGTCCCTTTCACCCAAACCAGCATGGTGAGCTTAAAATACAGAGAATTGTGTCAATAACTTTGTAGATCCATTACTAGTATTACAGTGATATTCAAGTAAATCCATCTGTCTGTTACTTCTTCACGCTTCAACTACTTAACCAATTTAATTGAAATTGAATATGTAGGTTTATTGTTTAAGAGTCTCGGAAAAGGACATAGGTTTATATCCCCAAAAAAGAGTGATGGAACTTGTCATGGTGAATCTTATTTTGCCATACAAATGGAGACTTTTTCAAATTACTTATATTACATTAACGAAGTCTTGGGTTAAAGCTAGTCACATATAAATTTGTGAGCAGCAGCAGGAGCTAGAGCAGAAAAAAATTGACATAAAGGACAACCTTTATAAGAAAATTAAATTATTATAAATAAGTAAATTAGATATAATTATATAATATGTAAAAGAAAAGTGGATAGATGCAACGGGTAGGCCGTTGCATCTATCCACTTTTCTTTTACATTTGGGCCTAAAAATAATTCGAAAGGTTAGACTAATATTAATTTTTTTATTGCAATAAAAATACTAGAAAATGTTCATGTTTATAATAAATCTATTTATTACTTAAAATAGTTGCGTTATTCTATTAAATTATACCTGAAATTTCGATTTATTTTATCGACAAAATCCGCATCTGACTCAACTACATCACTAATCGAGTAGCGAAGTTCATCGACAAAATTTGTACATCACTAATCGAATAGCAAAATCTGTACATCACTAATCGAGTAGCGACAACTTACGGGAACGAACTTTCTAGAACTACCTAGTTAATATGATCGTACCAGAATGATTTTTGTATTTTTTTAAAAGAAAATGCATGTTATCGTACATACTGATGGAAAGAAATACCTACATTGCTTTTTTTTGTTCTTTCTGCTATTTTTACATACTAAAACACTACAACACGGCATATTTAGCTAAAAAATGTTGGTCGGGCGGAAAAAACGATCTCAACACGTAGCTAGAATACGACTGATGTACGGAGTCGGTCGATCTTGTGTAGTTTTACCGGATTATGACACGCGCGCCACGCCCACTTGGCACTTCCACCTATTTTAAAATACATTAAAAAGAAAAACATAAAATATCGCGACGAATTGATAACCTCCTCCTTTTTGGAAGTCGGTTAAAAAATAATTGATGTAAAATTGTATCCTGCATTAAATTTATATAATGTTCAAAAATTATTTAAATGAAATGGTTCATAATGCAAACATTTTACCATGCACTAAAACTTAAAATTAAAATATTATTTTACTGCAAATAATACAATTATTTCTTCCAAGTTGGACTAGGAAAACCAAAAACTTAGAATGTACAGCTGTTTCTCTTTCCGCGCTGATTGTGAAAGTCGATTGAGAGAATCAGCGAGATTGGAATAATGTTAATAGGCGATGCGGCTAGCAACCCACCACTACTTAATTTTTCCACCACCAGGCTAAGCTTGGTCTTTGGGTCTTACGGTCCTTGGCTCTTTGGACTACCGCGTCAGGGATAAAGACATAATTATTTGTGTGTGTGTATGTGTGTGTGTGTGTGTGCGTGTGTGTGTGTGTGTGTGTGTGTGTGTGTGTGTGTGTGTAAAGGAAACATCTCAAAAAACTGACAAATGTAATGCTCGATGTGGTACGATAATTTCGGTTAGACTGAAACTTTTCAGACAATTGATTTTTCAGCTCGTACAAAGGTAACATAATATTCTATTCAGTTAGCTCTGAAGGCCCTCAAACGCTATAATGCATCTTCTGTGCTCCAACTGCAATGTTATCTACTTCTCAAACGGGTGTCCATTGTGATCGAAACCTAATATCTTAGAGGAATATTGTAACCATGGCGTCAAATAACAGAAGATTTAAGTTATACATAAGTATATATAGTTATATAGATATATTTAAATTAATGAACTTCTGCATACCCAAAAATATATGAAAGTATAAATCAATAAAAATTCAAGTACTTTCACCTTTCCCATCTTACTTTTCATACAAACGCTCGTACGTGATCATGACACCGTAACAGATCTTTCTTAATTTTTTTTGAACTAACAAGTTATCTTGTGTGCTATTAATAGGTTTCTATGGAAATAAAAAATTAAAATTTGGAAATACGAATTCAGTAAAAGCCTCCGAAAATCTGCTTTTTCGCACAAATTTTAGCTGAACTTCGACCGTTCATAAAGTACACATAAATTGTAAAGGCAAAGAAAATATTTCGATACAAACCTCGAAAATATTATAAAAAAATTTAAATAAAAATATTTACTTCACACACTTCTAAGGCCCTTATTAATAAATCGCACTCAACTCTTGAGTCCGATCTTAAGTGCGAGCTTGAGTTGCTGTGCTAATTAATAAACCATACTTGAGTTAACTCCTTGAGTGCTGCGTATCACCGGAGTGAGCGACGTATATAATAAACAAGTATCAGAACTTAAGCGCGCACCTAAGATGCTACTCAAACGCGTTTTTCTTGAGTGTGGTCGTACCATAACTTGAGTGCGCGATCAGACGAATTTTGCATGAGTTTTTAGGTTAGTTATGATTTTGAAAATGTTATCAACGCAAATAATCACAATTATGGAGTATTATGATTATGAAAGTATCTAAGTACTTTTATACATGAGCATTGTTAATGTAAGAATACTTGTGTATCAAATAGTTTCTTGGGTCACCACTAGATGTCGCTGTACCATATTAAAACTCGATATGGTTTGTTTTATATTATTTGTTATATCTATTTTTACTTCTCGTCTAATAAGTTTGAATATCAGTGCAGTGTATCAGTGAAGTGTCTCCCTCTATAGTAAGAAATGAACAACTCCGGGCGTGGTCCTCGTTTTGATGGGTGACTATGACTATAAAGTAATATAAAATATCTCAAACCCCTTCGTGCTTCGGCTGGCACGTCAAGCCGTCTCTACACATAACTAGTGCTTTCGCATGTTAAGTAACACTGGGCGTGGTCTGCACTTGGATGGGTGACCACAAGTAGCATAAAATATCTGAAATCAATGATTATTTAAGAGATAAAAACGCGTGGATACTTCCTAAACATTTTCCATTACACTCCACACATGAAACATAAAATAGCTGCATTTTCTGTTACCATAATAAGCTTAGTGTAAAAACATGTAAATGCTCTGCGATCAATAGGTGACCAACATATATATATATATATATATATATATATATATATATATATATATATATATATATATATATATATATAGCACGTCAAGCCATACCAATGCATTACTAGTGGTTTCGCATGTTAAGCAACACTGGGCGTGGTCCGCACTTGGATAGGTGACCAAAGTAGCATTAAATATCTCGAGCCCCTCCGTGCTTTGGAAGGCATGCCAAGCCATATCAACGCATTACTAGTGGTTTCGCATGTTAAGCAACACTGGGCGTGGTCCGCGCTCTGATGGGTGACCACAAGTAGCATAAAATATCTTGAGCCCCTGCGTACTTTGAAAGGCACGTCAAGCCATACCTATGCATTACTAGCGCTTTTGCGTGTTAAGCAAACCCGGGCGTGGTCTGCACTTGGATGGGTGACCATAAGTAGCATAAAATATCTCACATCCCTCCGTGCTCTAGAAGGCACGTCGAGTCCTACCTGTGCATTACTAGTGCTTTCGCATGTTAAGCAAACCTGGGCGTGGTCCTCACTTGGATGGGTGACCATAAGTAGAATAAAATATCTCGAGCCGTTCCGCGCTTTAGAAGGCACGTTAAGCCGTAGCTATGCATTTCTAGCGGTTTCGCATGTTAAGCAACCCTGGCCGTGGTCCACACTTGGATGGGTGACCATAAGTATCATAAATAAAATATCATAAGCTCATCTGTGCTTCAAGAGTGGAAGACAATTTAAGCAGTAGGATTGACATAAAAAGACAAAAAATTGAGAACGCACTCTCAAGATCGATCTTGAGAATACACTGTTGATATATGTTTATTAATTAGCGAACCATCTTAAGTGCATGATCACGACTTGAGAGCGACTCAGCTGAGATCGCACTTGAGTGCAGTCTTGAGCACGGTTTATTAATACGGGCCTAAGGCTTACTGATAAACGCGTATCATCTGAAACAATTTTTATGAAATTTCCGCACCCTATGAATAGTAAATATTCGTTCAATCTCTGATAGTTAATAATAATACTAATTTCGCTCAATAGAATACAAACCGAGCCCTCAGGTGCTATCTCTCTCTTTTTGCTTTGCCTCTTTTTCTAGCATTGGCCTGGATGAAACAACAAGCTTTTCAAACTATGCTCGCGTTGATGACAAAGCGGCCAGGAAGGGCCGCCTTAAGCTGAAAAGACGCCAACACAGATATTGGAAATTCGGTTACGAAGCAGCGATTCCAAATTAAATGACTTCTTACCTAATCAGCCAATCCAATCAACGATTTAAGACGATTGCGTGATAAAGACATTTAAAATATGTGCGTACTTTATACGCTAGATAACCTTTACCACCTGTGCCACCGTGGTATTTGGTATGCAGGAAGCTGACACCCTGGATTAAAAACATAGGCTACTTTTTCCGCGGTAAACACTTCGGGGCATAGCTAGTATACTATAAGTTTGATACAAAGCCAAGGTGCACCCTTGTAGCTTGACACCGGCGACAGCCTTTGTCGAGTGCTATCATCTATTGCTGTCGTTGCGTAATACGTAATATATAAAAACGAGAGGGATAGCCGCAGGTAAAACTTGTTAGTTTGTTTTAGTTTAACTAATCTTGTTGTAGGTACCAAAGTTTACCAAGATATGATGCAAAGTCTTTATAACAAACGTGCCTAGTCGTCGGCATTTACGAGTACAACACATTATGCATAGTCACATCATTTTCGATCTCTAATATTTGTATTAAATAAAGTATTTTCCTTCTGCCCTCATTTTCCAGAGCTTTTCGTAGCAAGAAATAATAATATTGAAATAACATCCCGGGGCTCGAGGCACTTGTTTCCCGACATATACTTACATATATCTGTGTTTGTGTATTATAATAAGGTCAAATATGGCGGGAACAGAAATTTTACATGATCACAAGGTAAAATTGTTGCTACTTTTATTTTTAAAATTGTTGCAAAGAGGAGGATAATTAAATCGGTGATGTTAGATGTCTAGGTACTCACTTATGTAAATCTCGTCTGCATGAAAGATTTAAGTGTCCTCAGGTAAAAGTTGTTGACAAGTTTTAATTTAACTTGCGATGTATGTATATTTATTCGAATCAATTATTGCAAAACATTTAACTCATAACCTGGACACCGATCGCGATTTTTTTATATGAAAATTTAAATCAGAAAACAATGCTAATAATGACAAGAAGTTGATCTGATGATGGAGCCAGAAAGCGACAATAGAAACCTTCTAATATAACGACGCAACCCCATCAAATTTGGCCTTACTTATTTCATTATTCTTGATAAAGTACTTTGACATCACAATAAAAGCCTGCATTTTTTTGTGGAAGTTTTTAACCGTCTTCAAAAAAAGATGGAGGTTATCAATTTGAATGTATACATAATAACAAAACATGTTGATATCTAGCTATACGTGGGGCGCACTATAAGTTTCCGGAATGAATATGAAAAAATACTAATTAATTTATTGTTTTTCAAAATAATCTCTCTGGCACTTTTTCATTCGATGAAACCAGTTTTGAAAACTTTTGTGCCACTCCTCTGTGGTAACCTCTGAAACGTGTTTTTCATACTCCTCGACAGCCTCTTCTGGTGATGAAAATCGTTGACCACGTAATTGTTTCTTAATTTTTGAGAACAGAAAAAAGTCACAAGATGCCAGTTCTACATTTTTCGCCTTCAAAAAGTCGTTTGTCTGTCTGGCCGTGTGAGAACTAGCATTGTCGTGGTGCAGGATGATACGGCGTTTACGGTTATTTTTACGAAGTTCGTCAATAACTTCCGGCAAACAAATGGTCGTGTACCAGTCACTATTCACTGTACGACGATTCTCTAAAGCAACAGTAGCCACGTGTCCAGTTTTATTTAAAAAAGAAGCAATCATCCGCTTAGATGCACTTTTCACGCGCGCCACTTTGGTTGGTTTCGGCTCATCTTGAAAGACCCATACGCTCGATTGCTGCTTTGTTTTGGGATCGTAGCAATAAATCCATGTTTCGTCACCTGTTACTATGTCCCACACCAAATTTGACGCACCTTCGTTGAATCTGGTAAGCATGGCACTGCACCAAGTGACGCGGTCCGTTTTTTGAGCCTCGGTCAAGTTGTGTGGGATCCACCGCGAGCACAGCTTTCTCACACCCAAATGTTTGTGTAGGATTAATTGTATTTGACTCATGCCTATTTCTAAGGATGCGCGAATTTCATGGTAGGTCACATGCCTGTCTGTTTCAATCATAGGGCGCACAGCATCGATGTTTTTGTTGGTCACAGCGGTAGACGGCCGACCATCGCGAGATTCGTCACTGAGATTGATACGACCACGCTTGAATTCTGCAAACCAGCTATAAACAGTTGTCTTGCATGGTGCTTCATTGCCAAAAGCTGTTTCAAGCCGAGCGATGCTCTGTTGAGCTGTAAAATTACACTTAAAATCGTAGAAAATCATACTACGAAAATTTTCCCGAGTTAAATCCATGTTGATGCAGACACACAATTTTTTAAATGGCGCCACAAGGTAAAAACAGAAGACAGTCAGATGAAACAAACTGCATTCTACAGCCAAAGAGTTCTATTTTCAAATGTTGCAATAAATTTTTAAATATTGTTTATGTAAGTGGCCAGTTCCGGAAACTTATAGTGCGCCCTATGTACTCTGTCAGTGACAACTTATTTTGGTTCAATAATGGTTTGAACCAAGTACTGAATCTGGTCCCGGTTTCATAATAAAACAGATCATGTTTACCTTATAACACTGATTTATACAACACTCACAACGTTTGAATCATAAAATTCTGGAAGTAAGAGTACTCTGAGCGAATTAGGTAATATGGAGACCATAAGTCGAAGAACAGCTGGGCCCTTCCATTAGCGGGCCATATGCTGTGTGTCATCGCATGATGATAATATGCGACCGCCATAACGTACGCCATGCGTACACGCAATCGTAAAAAAAGATTCGTTTTTATGTCAGTATGCCGTAATTATGAAATATTCTTTCATAACTAGTTTTACTGAGTTATTCCGGTCTGATTCACCAAACGGATCCATTGTTAATTATTGTTATTACTTTTGTCTGGTCGGATCCACTTTACAATTGAATAGTCCGGTCTGATCCCCTACCATTTTTTCATGGGTACAGTCAAGAGAAACACAGTTGTTAATTAAAAATATTTTTTTAATCATTTATACCTTTGATTTAGATAACATGAAATGAAATTGTAATTAATTAACCAATGGAAAATCAAATAGGTACCTACTTAAAAAAGACTAGTAACGATTTTCAATTGGATAATATCACGCCCCACTGATTTCCAGGTAAAAATATATTAATGTAGATAGTTTTAATTTACCCGTCAATTTATATACCAGATCAAAAAATATTTTCCAGTACATCAAAATAAACATTTTGTTGCTGACTGGATCAAAAATTTGTTTGGTGATCCGACCAAAACACAATATTTAATTGTTATTTCTGTACACAATAGTAAACACCAAATTAACAAACCTTAAAACTATTATAAAAAATATAATTTTAATTATTTACTTGTTTAAATAGTCAAATGTCTATGTGATTTAAACTAAACCAGACGTGAAAACATTAGCGAAGAATTTCTCAATTATTCCCCTTTTAGCAAATAAGCGTATTGTGGGCAGAGCGTCACCTGTCAGATTTTCCTGCTGTACGTCCACTGCCGTCTGTGAGACGTATAAATTGATTTAATTTCTTTTTTGTCCAAAGAATGGTACGTGACAAACTGATACGACACGCGGACATGAGAGGAATTGTAACAATTCGACTCGACCATTGTGAGGCTTTTCTTCGGATATGTCATTGTAACTTATAGATTGTTGCGATTAATTCGGGAAATATGTTATCTCGTTATCTTTTTAACTGACTTCCAAAACAAAAGAGGTTATCAATCCGTCACCTTTTTTATGTATGTTCAATTTGGAAAATTCTTTTTTTGTTTGAAATGGTATACTTGACAAGTGACCCCATAGCAATTTTATAAAAAACTATTGTGTAGTTTGGGGGAGATGTCGATTTTTAGTTAAAAATGCTTTTATAACATTTAGCTTCCGTACTCATTCAAAAAACTGGAAATAACCTCAACGGCTCGTTTTATTCTGAAAGTAATCTAGAGATCCAAAGCTTTAACACTTTAATTACGTATCCAACTATACAGTATAAGGATATAAATAAAAGTCTGATCTTATGTACTTTTCCAAGACTTTTCTCCAAGAATCTCAATGGTTCCACAAACTTGTCATTGACATTCTGACAGGTATATCAAAATAATCGTGCCTATGCTTTAAATACATTTCTGAAAGCTCACTCCTGCACAACTATGCAATGTATGCATTACCCACGCAATATGTACATACCTATAAAACTATGTTGCTTGCATAAACTTAGTTATTACTTCAACTATTTCTGCTGTTAAGCAGCTAGGTACTTATACTTGTGCTTCGGTTTAAAGGAGAGAAACGTGTAGACTTTATACATTATTATCCTTTACACAAGTTGAGCAAACCCAGACGTGGTTCATGAGGTTCACACTTGGACTGGACCACACGTAACAATAATCTTCGAAAGGTACGTTAAGCCAGTGAGCCAGTGTGGGTCACGAAATGGCAGATGTGGGTGAAAAATAACGTCACGATGAAAAAATCACAGTGATCCGCCGTCGGAAAGTATCACTGTGACATGCGAAGGCGGAACAACGTTACAAAATCACGTTGGTCGTTCCATAGCTCTAGAGGTATCTCTGTCACTCACACAACGACCTCGTTTCGATTTGTATCATGCATCGCACCGGCCGCCACGGGTTCTCGGCGCTCTCCGCTCGCGTCGCGTGACTCGCGTGGCGATTTCGATCTTCGATTCGACCACTCGCTCACTCGGCGCCATTCGGTATTAATCGGCAACTCATCGGGTCGGGTTCGGCCGTCGGCGGATGCAAGTGAAAGAGAGCGATTGACTTCTTGCTCGCACAGAGCACAAGACAATTAGATCTAATAACAGTGCTAGAAAGGGCGGTTTAATTAAAAATTAAATCATTTTCACCATTATATTAGTATATTATTTCACTGTATAAAATAAAACCTAATTCGTGAAGAAAAATACAAATTGTTTTATGATAACAATTTTTTTTTTCAAGAAACCAATAATAAGTACGATATTAGTATTTAATTTACACATTGAGCAGAGATACAAGTACACAACTTAATAATTTTAATTATAAATATCTCATCAATAATACTTACACTCTATCATACTATAACTAGAAGAAATGCCTAAGATGGGTAATTTTTCCCTTTTATTTGTATTATTTAATTTTATTGTTGTATTATCATTGTACCTCGCGATGTACAATGTGTAACTGATCTATTTCGCAACATGTGATTTGATTTGTGACAATTGTGACGCCTAGCGGCTACAAAAACGCATGTCGTTTTGTGAGTGACCGATGTGACCCAGTCACGATTATTTTTCACTGTGATTTTTTTGGAACTGTAACGACAGTCACGGTGAATGGAAAGTAACGCTTTTAGCCAACTCTAAATTGGCAGATTCTTTGCTCTCGCTTAAAGTGTTGGCCACTTACATTCACAAAAAACAACTACCTAGAGCTACTTTTCGTCTCAAAAACCACACATTGATTTTCTAGATCAAAGAATTGGTCTTTTAGGAAAAAATGATCATTCATTGACGTGCTGAGTTACTGTTTTAGTTTTACATTTACGAGTACACCCTGTATTATAAACACAATAAATTGTTAGGAAACAACAATACACTGCCGTCGTTTTCACATGCCATGTAGTTTAAATCGAGCGGGCTGAATACTTACAATAATAGTTTGCATTGTCGTCTCCCGAATTCCATGGTTATTGTCCCATAATTTAGCGTAATGTTATTATGGTCTAACTTGTATTAGTATAAACAAATTTCCGACATATAATTCGTACAAACATATAAACTTTCAAAGAGCAAGTAAATTTTAGTAGGTTCAATCCATTGATTGATTTCTACGAATAGACTGTCAATAGTAGATTGTGCTACAAGGGGCTAAGGTAATATTTTGAAGGCGAGGGCGCTACTTTCAATCCAGAGCAAAACGAAGGATTCCACAGTTGAATCACGAGCGGAGCAAGTGATTGGTGGTATCCTGAGTGTAGCGAGGGATTCATGTATATCGCCTGAGATAAAAATATTACCTTACCCGAGTAGCACACTCTACTTTTCATCTCCATCTATGAGAAAAACTAGCACATACAAACATAATATAAAGAACAATAGAACACCAACAATACCTAACAGACTTCAACCGACAATTTAATACTAACCTTTGTTTGGTGTCGTTTTCATACAATAAATATTAACAAGGAGACGGCACGACCTTGGGGAAACGGATTTAACAGAAATTTCGTCTATTGATAGTATACCATGTGGGTACTACCACTGTAAAATATTTCCGTCCAATGCCCAATAGGAGCTGAGAAAAACGCATACAAAGTTCAGCCCTTACTTTATCTATAAGTTACGTTTTCATCGGGCCGAGCGTACCGTGGCGTATGCGGTAATGCTCTAGACTCGTACTCTCGCCTGTGCAGGTTCGAGTCTAACTTGTTGACGTTTTTTTTGTCTTATTTTTTTTTTACTTTTTTTACTATTTAAATCATTTATTAAATAAATTACATAAATTATTTATCATATAAATATGTATAAATTAACAATTATAAGTCGGTACACCTATATGCTCTCTAGTATGCTCTAAAGTCTAAACTATCGAGTGTAGCACAAAATATATACATGCTCTGGACATAACAATAGAATAGAGTTGGGAACTATGAATCTTGTTTACGAACCTTTACAATGTGAACTACCTATTGAGCTCTGTGCAGCAGCAAAATCATTTTAAAAATGGCATCAACAGAAGAAACTCCTGATAGTTCCTTACACAGTGATTTATCGAAACAACTGCTAAAATATGGAGTGGTGTATTACGAAAATTTATTTCTCAAAAATGATTAAATTGCCAAAAATCTTCAGCACAGGCGAGAGTACGAGTCTAGAGCATTACCGCATACGCCACGGTACGCTCGGCCCGATGAAAACGTAACTTATAGATAAAGTAAGGGCTGAGCTTTGTATGCGTCTCAGCTCCCACTGGGCATTGGACGGAAATATTTTACAGTGGTAGTACCCACATGGTACCTATACTACCACTATACGACATTTCAGTTAAATCCGTTTCCCCAAGGTCGTGCCGTCTCCTTGTAAGAAATATTTTTTCGAAGACCTCCAACTTAAGATAAAATGTTCATTCATAACTTTGTTTGCGTGGTCCTTCATATCTTTTTATTTTTATACGTAAACTTGACAACTATTCACTACTGGCTTAAATTCACGAAAAAGTATTCACATTATATAAATAATTACATTTCAATACAAATAACTTATAACTTCTGTAATTATTTGAATCAAAGGGAAAAATTGCGCTTTTTAATTATACTTATTTATTTTTCCGAAGCAAAGAACATAAAAAATTTTAACCTACATTCATCCATGTTGAAGACGATATGTATATCAAATTTAAAAAATCACGAAGTCTGTGCCGTTTGTTTTTTATTTTAAAACAAAATTCTTTTTTTTTTTGCTGGACTGCCAGCATTATTTTTGATTCTACATAGATTAAACTCGTGTTCTGTTTTCAAATTGGTTTTAACACTAGAGTACACGCGCGGGCTACATATGTAGCCCAGGGTATTGTTTTTGTTCATAACATCGTGAAATCGCGTGATTTAACTTCCGAGTCTCTAACTAATCTCCGATTGGTTGTTGCTCGATGCATTCAGTGTGGCGTGAGCGATCGACGCTAGCGCACGTGCGACAAAGAACGATTTAAAGTAGTTGGGCTACGTATGTAGCCCACGCGTGCACTGGCGGAACTTCTTAGGAGTAAAATATTTTTTTAAATTGATGTAAGTATTTATCTTTTCTTATTAATTTTTGAATTATGTATTGTATTTTTATACTGTAAACTTACTGTTTGTTGATATTATATTTACAGATTGCTAAATATGGATCGCAGAATGGAAGAAAACTTGTTGAGATGGCTAGGAGAGGAGTTAGATCAGGATGATTTGATTGAAAGCGAACAGGAAGATGATTTGAGAGAAGTAAATATAGTTCATTCTCCGCACGACACTGATACCGAGCAAGAAGATCATACTGATGAAAATTATGAGAATGCTGAAAAAAACAACAGTTATTCGGACTCCTCACCAAGGAAATATGTTGGGTTAGGTTGCACCAGGTCTGTGGAGCGAGAGTAGCACACGGGCCTGGCAATAGCGGTACCGGCGTTGACACCGCGGAGTTTTTAGTGGTAACACCACATAACCTTACCGGTCTCCCGTGACTGTTAAGGTATCCGAAGGGATTTTCTCCGCGTGAAAAAAAAAAAAAAAAGGTTGCACGCTGTGCGTTTTGTAGCAGAATGCGCAATCGCAGCATAAGGCAATTTTGCTCAAAATGCTACAGGCATATATGTAATGATCACCAAATTTTGATTTGTCCTTCATGTGATGAAAATTAAAAAAATATATATGTAAGAATTAAACCAGTTACCCAAATAAGTTGATTGATCTCAAATAAGTAAAAATTATGTGATTTTTTGAGAAGTCGAAAGTGTTGTTAATATTTTTAAGTTTAAGAAAGAGAATATAATTTTTTTTTGTTTCAGTTTACTAAATAAAGGTCATTATTGATATATTAATAAATGTGTTTTTTATTTAAAAATTGAACGATTATTTCTCAGTATATTTCAATTTAAAATGGGCTACAAGTGAAGCCCACGCGAGCACTCATGAACGTTTTAGAGGCGCGTGTACTGTAGTGTTAATCCCTAGAGATCTTCTTTTTCACGTTTTAGTCCAGTAACTTTAGCTCCAAATGTTTTGGGATGAAAATAACGTTTTCTGAGTAGATGAGATGAAAAATAAGTTACTACTTACTTAGACTTTTTATTATTTTCTATTCATAGATTATTCTTTGTCCTTAAAAAAAAAGAGAATGACTCTACGGAGCAAGTAATAAATTTAATATTTAAGTTAGTCTTAGAAGTTCCGTGTTGTTCTATGAAGTTAGTAGATATAAATTATGTTTAAATACTAATTGCATTTGTGCAATTTTGTACAGATATTTACAGAGATTTTTTTAAAACTTACTTTGCTTATAATACCTGAGTCATTTGTATTTTCATTCAAAACTTTGTATTTGAAAAAGTTGGTGTTGCTACCTGTCAGTTCTCGCAGTACTGTATTCATTTTATATACTGCGCTAACTTTTGACGTCATTCGCGCGCATCCTTTTTACAGGGATTTTACTTTTAGCACAAATATTAGTATGTTGAATTTAGATCTATAAATATTTATAGCTTTTAATGTATCTATATAAACGGGGCTTAGCACGAACCCGTTTGGTTTCGTGTAGGAGTTACATCCTTCGTGGTAATGCTGGATGCAGGCCGCGTCCAATCGGTCGTTTTAGAAAACTTTGGAGTGGACTTCCTGCAGCTGATATGATGATGGTCGCACAGAAATGTCTATCATCAGGTTCGTGCTAATTCCCGTTTATTTACATAAATCATGTGTCAAAAGCGCGATAGTTCAAAAGCCAAAATTAAACGTCCAAGAATAAGGATGAATACATGGTTTTAAATATGGGACATAGAAACAAACAAATACCATTATTATAACATTTAAAATACGGAAAAATTACATCTAAAATAATTTTAATGGTCTTCAGGATCCTACGGTGCCCATCAACTTGTTATTGGAACGAAGTTCCTTTTCAGACAGTACGGACTTGGCGGATAGACTTCAAGCAAAGAAAGTGTAAGATTTTTCCGCCAGGATTTTACTACGAAGGAAACAATTTAAAGGTAATTTCACAAATTTGACTATCTTGTGGATAGCGCAGTTAAAGCGTATGCCTGAGAATGTCGATGTTCCCGGTTCAAACCTAGCACACACCAAAATTTATTTCTTAATTATTTTACTTTTTTATTTTATTTTATTTTATTTTTTACTAATAAATAAGTAAGATTTTTACGTAACGAACTAATAATTTACTACGAAAGTATCTTCTTTCCAACCGAGGGTTCCACACTCATGTTCTTTTTTTAATCAAATTTCATTCGCAACAAAACACTCATCATTTTATGCTTGCAATAAATCGACATCGACGTTACAAACGAGCATAGGAAACCCACAAATATGAAGTTAACAGATTATATCATGTATATTAATTCCTCCACGGCCTCAGATTTCATTCTCTGCTGCTAAATCTTTTAATAACATTCTTTATAAAGGTAGCAAATGGAATGTCGTTGTGAAATCTTCTGAATATGTAAGTACGTATGCCTACGCATACGTACGTATGCCTACTATTGCAGGTTGATTCACTCTATGTAAGGAGATATATACCTACATGTACCAATAGCCACGAGCAACGACGGCTTTTTACCCGACGACGGTAATGCCAAGAGAAAGAAGGTAATGATTTTAGCGGTCCATGTATGTATGTATGGAGGTATGTATGTCTGTTCCACCGTAGCATTCGAACCGCTTGTCCAATTGTCACAAATGATATGTCAATCGATTCGTCATTATTGTTCCGGTGACATTTTTTTTTATATAGGGCGGCAAACGAACAAGCTGTGATCACCGCTGCCCATGGATATCTGCAACACCAGGGGCGTAACAGAAGCGTTACCGGCTATAATTTGTGCGCAAGGATGTACATAACGAATGTTACATACAAAAAAGGTCAGACCCGAAAACTTTTTTTTCTTTTTCTTTATCGAGTAGGGTATCAAATTTTGTACATTGTTAACCGTATATGAGTCCCGTTGTGGGGTATAAGTTTTTCAAACTTTTATCTTGTTACCCGACTGCCTCAGGAAGATTATGTTTTTCGATCGAATATGTTCCTACGTATATTTCTATAGGACGCTCTGCAGCCTATATGGCTTGATGGATTTAGGCTTCAGAGACACTGGTACAAAAATGTAGGCGGTTTTTTTTAAAACAACTATTTGTTGGAACTTTTTATTTTAGTCTGATACGACTCGTAGTGGGTGTAGACATGAAATATAACAAACAAAAATGTAACGCACAACGTTTTTTGAAAAAGGTAAATGGAACTTCAGTTTTGACGGGGATCCCTAGACAAGATATCTTTCTTTTAGCTTACTGAGAATTTATAGTAGCACAACGTCCCGTGGATACAGGGTATGACAACATAGAATAGGAGTTCAGGCTATTGCTTTTCCATTTTGCAAGGTCTTTAGCATCCTTGAACTGACAACATCATATAGACAGCCACTGTTAGATATAGGCCTCTCCCAATATTTTGATAACGACTGATCGGAAGCGGTCTGCTCCATTGACATATATACTTTAAGTTATAACCGGCCAAGTGCGAGTCGGACTCACGCAAGAAGGGTTCCGTATACCATTATCATACTTATACCATGCGAAAGTTTGTGAGTGTGTATGTTTGTTACTTCAGCACGCGCAAACAGCTGGACCAATTTTGATAAAATTTGGTATGCAGGAAGGATACATTTTCCGCGGGTAACATCGCGGGGTGCAGCTAGTATATAAAAAAATCACGGGTGTTGTATGGGAGCCCCGCTTAAATATATATTTTATTCTATTTTTGTATTTGTTGTTATAATGGCAACAGAAATACATCATGTGTGAAAATTTCAAATGTTTAGCTGTCACGGTTTATGAGATACAGCCTGGTGACAGACGGACAGAAGGACAGCGGAATCTTAGTAATAGGGTTCTTTTGGGTACAGTACCCTAAAAAATCAAGAAGACTAGTCAAAGACCCGGCAATCATATTCAATATGGTGGGCGCGTAAATGGAATAGAAACCCAATATAGTGACGCGTATTAACCCATTACATTGATAATTCTTATTCAAATTTTCTTAGTTAGTTTCCCATAACACAAGTCTCGAACTTACTTTGGGGCTAGCTCAATCAGTGTAATTTGTCTTTATATATTTTAAGTTATATTTAAACCCTATGGCTTTATAAGCCTATTACATAAATGAAACAAACATTGAAAAAAAAGTACTACATAGGACGATACACCCGATGAGGACGAAGCTCCTTACTGAGAAACGAAAAGCTTTCTGGACACATAAGATATTCTGTAATAATAAATACTTCTAGCAGCAATTTTCATCAAATATCTTTTAGAACTACTGAAGTAGTTAAAAGGTAACGCAGCCGCAGAACACGCATTACGGTAGATAAACAAAACTATGGGCGCTTAATGGTTGCCATTAATGTGTATTAATGTGTACTCGTATACTCGCAATAAAAATATTTCACCTCCATTTGGCTCAGACATGCTACGTCACGCAATACCTGCTTGCCTGTTGCTTCTAATTCTATTTAATAATAGATTAGGTATCCGTTTTTGATTAGAATAAATACAATGCGATACAAATACGTTAAACAAAAATGGCGGACTTCAAAACATTTTTGCCCTAATTCCCGGCACGTAGGTTAAACCAAAATGGCGGTTATCGGCGCAGGTAATAAAATAATGCACCGACGACCACCATTTCGGTTCAATTTACGTGTCGGTTCGTCCAAAAATGCTTTGAAGTCCGCCATTTTTGTTCAACTTATTTGTGTCGCATCATATGTATACAAGAACCAAGTTTATATTTTTCAAGGCTTACTTTTAGTTTTAAAACAGTGAAAAAATATAACTTATTTGTATTAAAATGAAAAAAATAATAATCAAAAATTAAATGTATTTGTTTAAAAACGTTATTTACCAATAATAAATGGTACAAAAGGCGGAATTAATGCTAATAGCATTCTCGACCAGTCAACCTTAATTATCAATCTTAGGATAAATTAAAATCTAGCAAGGTAATAAGCGCAAAAGTAAGTTTCTCAAGCAGATATTATATATGTTTGATTAATAATAACAGCTAAACATACAACACATAATATATAATACAATATAAATTCTACACTAGCTTTAACCCGCGACTTCGTCCGCGTAGAAGTCGAACTGGTTCGAATAGAATTTATAATTGGCTTTTTTCGTTATAAATGTTTTTTTTTTTTTTTATAAACATAAATTATTAGGTATGTTAAAATGTTTGAATACTTATAAAATGTAACATTATTTATTATAACGTAGGCTATACTGAGAGAGAGCGACGGAACGCTTCAAAATGTTTAAACTAATCTTGTTTCCCCATACCATTTTTGGACCCCCATTTCAACCCCTTAGGGGTTTAATTTTGAAAAATCCTGAAATATGTACTTAACACCAGGAGTAGGTACTCCCGTGAAGTTTGAAATAAAATGGTCTAACTAATCTTGTTTTTGCAAACAAAATTTGGACCCCCGTTTCACCCCCTTAGGGTTTTTGAAAAATGCTTCTTTAATGCACCTCTAGATCTCATAAGGAACCTATGTGCCAAATTTGGAGTCTCTAGACCCATCGTATGTCAGTCAGTCAGTAATTCATTCAGTTTCTTCTTTTATAAATGTATATATACAATATATACATTAAATAAAGAGAAATAATAAGTCAAGCGACTTCGACGACCTCCGTGGCGTAGTGGTCACCATACTCGTCCGCCACCCAGAGGTCCCGGGTTCGATCCCCGGTCAGGGCAAGTTGGAAATGGCCTTTTTCAAATTGTCCTGGGTCTTGGATGTTTATCTATATATGTATTTGTTATAAAATATAGTATCGTTGAGTTAGTATCCCATGACACAAGTTTCGAACTTACTTTGGGGCTAGCTCAATCAGTGTTATTTGTCACTATATATTTCCTTATATATAGATATACAATATATACATTAAATAAAGAGAAATAATAAGTCAAGCGACATAATATTTTTTTGGCGACGTTATAAAGCGTCTTAATTTATAACTAAGCAACGGGAAAATGAGATAGCCTCTAATAAACTAATTCGTCTTTTGTACGACGCCAACTAAATATTCTAAAGAAAGCGTCAAATAAAAATCAGCAATTAATTAAATGCTAGGAAAGTATTATTCAGATGCACGTTGGTTGTGGCTGACTTAGTAATTTAGAAGGCAACGTAGATTTTTAGAGCCCTTACCATAAGGTTTTTACGTAGCTGAAAGCAGCACAAGACAAAAATAATATATGTTTAAAATAATGCAAACGTAATTACTTGTAGGAGTTATATTACAAATCAAAAAATCGCAAAACCTGTAAACCTTTATCCTGCAAATCGGCATTAATCGTGCCGAATGTCATATTTGCATATTCATGGCACGAGCAACCCCTTCATTTAACGACAACCACGGAATGATCGTTAAATCCGGCAAAAACTGACACGTCATCGTTATTTTACATTTTTCGGGGTTCCGCAAACGGATTTTTTGTAAGATCATTCTTGCATTTGACTGGTTATCAAAATTTAATTTACACTGTTATACTCACTGCTACTACTATTGTCTGGTGTTTAATGGTGGTGGTAAAATTAGGTGACGAGCTAAGGACAATAATTACAGTTTTTTTTTTTAGGATATGTTTTTGTATTCGCCACTACGTACAACCAATATGTAATAAGATATATAAATTAGCAAAAATGACACCTTAATCTCGTTACTAATAAACAAAAACTAGCCAAGTGCGAGTTGGACTCGCGCACGAAGAGTTCCGTACCATTATCTAAAATAAATCACGTTTTTTAATGAAGAACCCCAAAAAAATGTTTTTTTTTTTAAATTTTATAGTTTATTTTAAAAGTAAATATTTAAAAAACTAAATATTATATGAATATTTCAAGCGTCTACCTTTTGAAGTTTTACCGTTATTAATATTGAGCAAAATCACGTTTGTGGTATGATTTAAATATTGATTTTATTCTGTTTTCAGTATTTGTTGCTATAGAGGCAACAGAAATACATCATCTTAAAAAAAAATAAACGGTCTAGTTTTTACCATTTGGTTACGAAACCCTTAAAAACAGTAAATTGGCTAGCTTACAACGATGTTCGTTCATACTTATACTACATATCATAAGTCTTCTTTTTATTTGAATGCCGAGCTCTTCTCAGTGTCTTATGAAAAAGACGCACATAATGACGATTGCCAAAAATTATATGTCTGTTGCATATATGAAATAATTACAATATTGTTTTAGGCCTCAACTACACAATCATGATGTTTGAAAGGAGATGGAGGAGACCTTTACCCAGCAGTGGGACAATAAAAGTTATATTAAAAGAAATCGCCTTAAAATATTTCTCTTGTGGTGAACCACGTTAACGCGAGCACAACTCGTCCTTAGCGAGTTATTTTTTATTTCCTGCGTATTTTTACGGCGAGCTTCAAACCCGTCTACCCTTTGTCTCTCCCTGTCAGTATCCATCCTTACTCAAAGCCGTGTTTAGAACTCTGTTATAATTGTATATTTTTTATTTATTTATATTTAGCTGTATTATATAGAATTACACCAGTTCAAATCATTTTGAATAACTTTTTTCATAATTCGTAAAAGGCGGTAAAATAATTTAAAAAAAATACTGATAGGCGTGTATTTTTTTATATTTAAAGGTACTAAATTGGTGAAATGTTACCATTTTATATAGCAGAAATAGTCATTTAATAGTTTATTTCATAATAGACATTATAAAGTTAATAATTTAAGAAAGTATTAGTATTTTCATCATAGTACTTTCAAAGACAACCGAGCTTCGCTCGATGAATACGCCAAGAATAGAATATAATACAATAGAATATCTTTAGGAACGTACATTTTCATTTATCTATTACATAGTTATACGTTGTATGTTGTACAAAGATATTTTGTCTCAATTTTTTCACAAGTTTGAATATACTTGATTACTTTCTAATATAATAATCATAACATAAAGACATTATAAATACATTTGTGTTAGTAAAAAGATAAAATCAAATAACCAAGACAAAGAGTTACTCTAAAATAATCTAAGCTGGATCGATTTTTTTACTTTCGCGATATTCTCTTAATATATACATTATGGATCAAGTGTTGAATTAGGATATTTTTCATAATGTGCGGGCACCATCCGATTTCTGCCCTATAGGTGGTATGCATTATAATAATGGCCGGACGTTTTGATTATTTTAAAAGTTTTTATCACACTGCCCTCTCATTTTGGAAACTTTTCAAACCACGCAGATATTTATGATAATGTCTTATTAATCACTTAGTCCATAACATATATAAAATATCAAGGTAAGGATGAAGTTAAGGCTAATACATAGATTAAAATATGCAAAGACAAATTGTTTCATCGCTTCAGTAAACAGAATCGCGTGACGAGACCAATTGACTGGTTTTAAAAATGAACAATTACCATAATATCCACTGGAATTATATACAATTATACAAATAGCAAACATAATTGCTTACAAATGAATCCATTGTTATTGTTAATTTTAAAATTAATGAAGGTATCAATACCTACAGATTTTCTTTATTTTTCTTCCATGGAGAAAATACCTGTACTGCCATATAGATTGTAGTAATTGTTCAATTTGATATATTTGTAAAAAGATCTGGAAAGAAGCAAAAATAATTGAACGAGCGAGCAAATCGAGTGAAGTTTTCCCAATATTCTTGAACAATCCGGCTTTTGTATCAATATGTAGTTTGTTTTACGATGACTTTAGTATTTTTGATTAACGCTTCATGAAATTTGGTAGGTGAATAGAATCTTAGTTTGAACATGAGCCATATCAGTCAAGGGTTTATCGAGATATGGGATTTTGTGAGTTCACAGTTCGTGGCGAACTACTAATTCATAAGATGATATTTAAAATAACAAAGATGGTGCTGAAAAACCAGTGTAATTTTGAAGGGAGTTGATAAACAGGGTAAACAGGCTCAATATGCAGAAGTCGCGTAAGAAAAAAAATCACAAACCTGAAGTTTAGTTTTAGCTAGAATTTCTCTTCAATCATTTTCTCCAAAGAGTTTTATAGCGCAATATATCTCCACATAAACGTATACATTGTAAATCATGGGCATAAAGGTAAGATGGTAGCGACATGTGTTTCTAGCAACTGTTTTGGCGACTGTACAAAGATAGCGCCCCAAAAATGATTAATGTGTACCCTCGTCCAAATGTGACGTCACTGGCGCGTCGGGTTTTTAATATAATTACAACCACAACTTTTGTTTATAATGACTTTAAAATTTATTGCGTTTCGGAGATGAGATGGAATGATATATGCATTGCAATGCAATATTGACCTATGTAAAATGTTTTCACAAATAATATTTTATGATAAAACGAATACTCGAAACAAATATTACTTATACTACACTTTATAGAATTATATGTATATTAAAAATATTGTATTAAGATACATGAAATGCCTTCAAAGAACTGAGAGAAAGATTTAAAATTCGTTGCGCTGTATTTGTGAATATAGGTAGAAAACTATTTATTACTATAATAATCCGAAAAATATTAGTCCATTATTTCTGGATAATTAGACTGACGGATAAATTTCGAACCCAGTCCTTGTTCCTTTAATCATTATAGGAACAAGAACTGGGTTCGAAATTATTTAATGCCTTACTATAAATTAATGCGTTTATATTACATTATAGTATAATGTAATATAAACGCATTAATTTATAGTAAGGCATTAGCAAACCAGTAATTTAAAACAATTAACTCTGTTACAGGAACTTTATTAGCAAGTCACTAGTAGTCCCTTACTACTCACAGAAGTCATCGACAAAAACTGGTTGAAAATTTAAGGCTGCTGAGAGCCACCGTACATTAAGCTAGTCTCTAGCCGCAGCCCCAAAAATTAGGCCAGAAGCAAGTGAGTCAACATTTAAAGAGTGGATAGGTACATACAGGCACAGGTAGCATTTTCATATTGAAAGTGCCTCTCACTCTTTTCGAGTAACATTGCATATTGTAAGGAAAGAAGAATCTCGTTCGGTATTTGTGACGACGACTAGTGGCCGCGCATAGTAGCGTAATGTGCGAGGACTCTTATAGTGTATGTACCTGGTGGGCGTTTGATCTCGGTTACTGCGGGTTTGTTTTAGGGACAAACATGTGTTGGAGACGTGGGAAGAAGGGGGAAAAAGCCTTGTGTACATCTTTGTGTAACAAACAATTTTCTTCGTTTTACCTGTTGGTAACTGCAATGCTATTTAAAGAGTTCAAATAAATACACATAATAAAGGATATTGAGAAATTTATGTTGCCGTGGCTTTTTATGTTGATATCAAAACTTATTCGGTGTACTCGTAGTTTTGCGATTTTGCAAAGATTTGGCATTCTTTAACAAGTTGGTATTGTATTTACTAGTCATTCCACAGTATACATTCACATAGTATTGACAGTATCTATGCAGATTTGACAGTTTTCAAATACCTAATGTTATTTCAAAGATAATAAATTGTCGTTTACGTCAAACAAAAGTACCCTCACCTTAAATTTATTTTACTATTATATTAACATTTTTCGTACTCGATTCACTTAAATTAAATGATACATGTAACCAATTTAACATTATCCTTTACTGCAGTTTTAATTGAAAGTCCTCACCGTCTGTGGCGGGGACCGATCGGCTTTGATGGCTTGTTGATGCAATTTTTATTGAATCAAGATAAGTGGTTTGGTCATATGGGAATTCGGCAGCCAAATTGATGACAGTTTACTTGATTAAATTATATGAGGAGGACCAATTTGCAAGTATTGTTGTGATAACAGTGAAAATTTGAACTTTTTTTATTTTATATCTCGCTTTGCATAGGACTGGGTTTTTATATACACTAGTCTGAAATAAAAAATACATACCTGCCCATGGGCAAGTGCCACCAACTTATGTTCAAAAGTGTACCCATACACTTTTTTTGAAACCTTATTATTAACATTTCCCTTTTTAAATGAGACAGTATTTTTTTAATGTCTCAGCAAGCCTTACGATAGTAGTTCATTCTGACAAGCTAAGGCGTCCTTTTATGTATGCGTCCACGGTACATGTATACCACATGTGACATTTAGTATGCCTGAGTTTTGGCAGGAAGTAAGGCGTTAAGTAAGGATTTGCTTTAAATAATTTTCCAAATAGTTTTAGTAGACTTTATCTATATATATAATAAAATTGTAACCGATCGCTGTCTGTACATGGAAGATAATCTATACATATAATAAAATCGTAACCGATCGCCTGTCTGTACATGGAAGATAAATGAGAAAAAATTAGTTGGGGGCTTTTATCAACGCAATAGAACGCAAAACTATAAGATTTAAATTTTTGTCTGTTTGTCTGTGCGTTTGTGCACGCTAATCTCAGAAACGGCTGCACCGATTCGGTTGCGGTTTTCATTAATGTATTTTGATAAGCCTCTCTTAACATTTAGTGTTTGTTTCAACTAAATTTGTTCATAAATAAAATAGTTATATCAATTAAAAGAATCAGGTCATCAATTTTTGTTTGAAAAATTGCTATAAAATAACTGTTCCGTTACATTGGCTAAAACTTGTGTTATACAATGATGATTGAAAGTTAATTTAAAGTTAATAAAATCTGCCAAGTGCGAGTCGGACTCGCGTACGAAGGGTTCCGTTCCATTATGTATAAAAAATCACTTTTGTAGTATAGGAGCCTCTCTTAAATATTCATTTTATTTAGTTTTTGGTATTTGGTGTCATAGCAGCAACAAAAATACATCATCCGTGAAAATTTTTACTGTCTATCTATTACGCTTCATGAGATACAGCCTGGTGACAGACAGAAGGACAGAAGGATAGTTAAGTCTTAGTATTAGGACCCCGTTTTTACCCTTTGGGTACGGAACCCAGAAAATTGTCAATTTCGGTAAATTTGGAGCATTCTTACAAAATTGTTTGTTGGTCACCGATAGATGTCGCTGTTCAAAAATACAAAAATTTAAATTTACAAATTTAAAATTTAAGTGCTTCTCTGGGCCTCTGCAGACAGAGCCGAGGGCGGCAAGACCTACCACCATTCTTAGCGTGATTGTGGGCGGGATAATGAAAAAAGGAATCAAAATTGGTAGTGACAGGATAAGTTCCTAGCTGCTGATCACATTTCCACCCATTCTCTTGATCGGCTTTTACGATCTGCGTGGAAAGATTCAAAAATTCAAAGATTCAAATGTTTATTCAGTAATTAGACCTTTACAGGCACTTTTACACGTCAATAAGTATAATTTATGTTACGTGTAAAGTATATTAAAATTTAATTTATTTTTAAAGAAAAGCTACCGATACCAGCACTTCGTAACGACCACTGCTGAGAAGAAACGCCGAAAGAAACTCATTTTCACAGTATTGGTCGCCTACTCGCCAGAAGTGCTTTGTCATATTATTATAATTGTCTTTTAATTAATAAATACTTATAATATAATACAATGTTGACACATTATAACATGTAATGCTTGCGAATGAGTTAACAAACATAAATTGCGTAATAAAAAATATTAAGTAGTCAAAAAAAAAGCGAAAGAGTTAGATATTCATTTTTTCTGTTCTCCATCATGGAGACAAAAGCGCGGTGAGTGCCGCGCTGCCTGGTACTCCTTGACTACGAGACAGATTAGGTTAGGTTAGGTTCCCACCCTGACGGACTGCCCAGCCTGGGCGGAAGACCGCGCTGAACTGTGCACGGTAGTGGGGGACGGACAACCTTCCACTGTCGACTGTGGTCCGTCACATGAACGTCGTGGAGAGCAGTGCAGGCCTTTGCGGAGAGCGTCATGCTCTGCAAAGAGGTAGCGGAGAGACCAGGAGGCAACAACCGACCTGGCCATCCATCCCCGGCGCACAGGGTGCAGGAGGCGGGCTTTTGACCTGTAACTGATGCCTCCATAACGTGGGCCAATCGGGCGATGGAAACTGGATTTCGCTCAACAAATACGGTCCTCCGAGTTAAAAGCGCGTTTGTGCCAACATGCGCCTTTACCCTAACGGGTACAATTTTTCTTGATTCGTTTCCTCACGTTAAAAAAGGTAAGGTTAGGTTCCACCCAACTTCCCGTGGGTGGACAAAACGGTAGGTCTTTCAACATGAAAAAAAAAAGTTATGTAAGGTTTGGTTAGGTTAAGGGCTTTTGGAGCAACCATGCCAACATCATTTAGGACTGTTATGTGGCCTCTTTCCATGAGCATCTGCTTTTCATAGTGATACGCATAATACAGTGACGACATCCCAGTTTCCGGCCAGGCTCAGTTGGCACTCTTCGCCGACGACACGGCGCTTTTTGCAGTTAGTTTGAACTCAAAGTACGCCTCCAGACAGTCCTAGGCGCCCTGCTTGACAGGCTTTCAAATGGAGGTTCCTTAGTGAACGTCAACAAGAAGCAGAAATTGCTTTTTGAAAATGTCCGCTTCCTGCCACCCTTAAAGCTCTTTGGGAAAGATGTGCCGAGGTACTCGCACGTCAAATATCTGGGAGTACCTGAAGTTCGGCTGATGCCTCAGCTTGAAAGCCCATATCGATAGCAAAAATACCCGGTGGAAGCTTTACCCAGTACTTTTCTCTCGCTTCCCACTATAGACGCGGCTCGGGATGAAGTCGTACTTAAGAAAACCTATATTTAAGGGGCCGATGTGGCTCCGCGTTACTTGAGGAACGCCATCATGCATTAGGACTTAAAGTAGGAATGCTTATTTCCCTACTTTTATCTGCAATTTGGACTTAAAGTAGGAATGCTTATTTCTCTACTTTAATAAGCATTCAGTTTTTGAGCAGTACAGGATCTAGAATTTTGTGGAGAGGGGGGGTGGGGGGGGGAGGCAAAATATGTTAATATGCCGCCGCTGTTGGTTTTGCTACCTACTTGGTTACCAGTACCTTGCTTTCTAAACAGCACATCGTGTTTCGGTCCGTCCTGACCATAAGGTTTCATTTTGCAGGCCCCTAATAACTAGACGACACCCCCATTCCGTATCGGTAGCACGGGAGGGTTCGACTATTTCGAAATCGACGATTTTACAGCCCTTCGGATTTCGCCGCCCGGGATGAGTGCAGTTCATTTTAGTACTTAAACTTAATCGCTGTCTGTACATGGAAGATAAATGAGAAAAAATATTGTTGCGGGCTTTTATCAATGCAATAGAACACAAAACAATGATTTTTAGGATTTTTGTTTGTTTGTCTGTGCGTTTGTGCACGCTAATCTCGGAAACGGCTGAACCGATTCGGTTGCGGTATCAACTTATGTATTTTGATGTGCTTCACTTAACATATAGTGTTTGTTCATTTAAATCCGTTCATAAATAAAAAAGATGTATCAATTTAAAGAATCACGGCCTACATTTTTGTTCGAAAAATTGATCTTAAAGTTACCGATGCAACCGATTGGCTAAAACTTGTGTTAATTGTTATATAAAATGATGATTGATTGACTCGCGCACAAAGGGTTCCGTGCCATTATCTATAAAAATCATGTTTGTTGTATGGGAATACCTACCTACTTAAATACTGTTTTATTCTGTTTTAGTACATAGGGCGCACTATAAGTTTCCGGAACTGGCCACTTACATAAACAATATTTAAAAATTTATTGCAACATTTGAAAATAGAACTCTTTGGCTGTAGAATGCAGTTTGTTTCATCTGACTGTCTTTTGTTTTTACCTTGTGGCGCCATTTAAAAAATTGTGTGTCTGCATCAACATGGATTTAATTCGGGAAAATTTTCGTAGTATGATTTTCTACGATTTTAAGTGTAATTTGACAGCTCAACAGAGCATCGCTCGGCTTGAAACAGCTTTTGGCAATGAAGCACCATGCAAGACAACTGTTTATAGCTGGTTTGCAGAATTCAAGCGTGGTCGTATCAATCTCAGTGACGAATCTCGCGATGGTCGGCCGTCCACCGCTGTGACCAACAAAAACATCGATTCTGTGCGCCGTATGATTGAAACAGACAGGCATGTGACCTACCATGAAATTCGCGCATCCTTAGAAATAGGCATGAGTCAAATACAATTAATCCTACACAAACATTTGGGTGTGAGAAAGCTGTGCTCGCGGTGGATCCCACACAACTTGACCGAGGCTCAAAAAACGGACCGCGTCACTAGGTACAGTGCCATGCTTACCAGATTCAACGAAGGTGCGTCAAATTTGGTGTGGGACATAGTAACAGGTGACGAAACATGGATTTATTGCTACGATCCCAAAACAAAGCAGCAATCGAGCGTATGGGTCTTTCAAGATGAGCCGAAACCAACCAAAGTGGCGCGCGTGAAAAGTGCATCTAAACGGATGATTGCTTCTTTTTTTAATAAAACTGGACACGTGGCTACTGTTGCTTTAGAGAATCGTCGTACAGTAAATAGTGACTGGTACACGACCATTTGTTTGCCGGAAGTTATTGACGAACTCCGTAAAAATAACCGTAAACGCCGTATCATCCTGCACCACGACAATGCTAGTTCTCACACGGCCAGACAGACAAACGACTTTTTGAAGGCGAAAAATGTAGAACTCATGAGTCATCCTGCATACAGTCCCGACCTGGCACCTTGTGACTTTTTTCTGTTCCCAAAAATTAAGAACCAATTACGCGGTCAACGATTTTCATCACCAGAAGAGGCTGTCGAGGAGTATGAAAAACACGTTTCAGAGGTCACCACAGAGGAGTGGCACAAAAGTTTTCAAAACTGGTTTCATCGAATGAAAAAGTGCATAGACGCCAAGGGAGATGATTTTGAAAAACAATAAATTAATTTTGTACCTTTAATAGTATTTTTTCATATTCATTCCGGAAACTTATAGTGCGCCCCACGTATGTGATGTTATGTAAAGCGGCAATAGAAATACATCATCTGTGAAAATTTAACTGTTTAGCTATCACAGTTTATGAGATACAGTCTGGTGACAGACAGACGGACAGTAGAGTCTTAGTAATAGGGTCCGTTTTTACCCTTTGGGTACGAAATCCTAAATATTTACAAATTCGTGGTTTCGGAGCGTTCTTAAAAATTGAGCGGCCACCATGCCAGGTCTGTGAAGCGGGAGTAGCACATGGGCCTGGCAAAAGCGGTAAAAGCGTTGACACCGTAAGTTTTACAGCGGCTAGGTATTGCCGCTGTAAACCACCATCACCATCTGTGAAAAATTCAACTGTCTAGCTATCATGGTTCATTAGATACAGCCTGGTGACAGACAGGTCTTAGTAATAGGGTCCCGTTTTTACCCTTTGGGTACAAAATCCTAAATATTTACAATTTCTATGGTTTCGGAGTGTTCTTAAAAATTAGTTTTTTTTTGGCCACCGATAGATGATAGCGCTGTTCAAAAATTTTAAATTTAAATGCGGCTCTGGGCAAATTAATATTTCATAATGAGCATCAGTTCTAACTACTAAAAGTCACCGTCTAATAAAAGGCCCTATCTGGTATCGCAACCAAACAATGGAACGGAAAGCGAGTTTTAGAGCCTCTTCAGACAGAGCCTAGGGTTGCAAGACGCCACCCAACAGCCATTCTCATAAACTTAAGTCCACGCTGACGAAGTCGTGGGCAGCAGCTAGTAACGTAATATAACTGTAACTAGTTTGGCTTTATAAATGATCATGCACATGAACAATATGTAAGAATAGTTAAAGTGGACATTAACCCTCATATTCATACCTCATATAAATACCGTTTGCTAAATCTATTTTAGTTAAATCATCTTTTGTCACTTTTTCTCTTTTTAATATTTGACATTATAAGAACGAGACTAAACATATTTTAACTAAAAGAGGTTTTGCAAACGTTTGTAATTTTTTATGAGTAAGGGGGTAAGTGTATTGATTTGCATTAGTTTAGCGAACTGTGGTGGGCGTTTTTAGGATAGGTACACGTATAGGTTTGTTACCTGAAGCTCCTTTAAAGCAGTCGAAGGACATATGATAGACGAAATGATAAACTAAAGATGCGCTCTAGAGTAAGTCTAGAGGACTTGTATCCAGGCCGTAAATAATTCTTAGTAAAAAAAGTATTTTTTTTATTATTTAATAAATTTTTAACGAAGAAAACTTAAATAACTCCGTATCATAGTTGAGCTTGCAAATTGGTTCGCCGTCTGAGCCTTGGTCTGAGCTCTGGCACACGATTCACTGCTTTGTGACGCCCTGTATTGTTCTACCTGAATAGTAGTCAGCCGTTCTTTGTGCGATTGCCGTCATGATGCTTTGCGTTTAACACGGAAGGAAGGCTAATTTATTAAAGGAAGTTTTCACAGCAGTCGGTCCTACTTACACATTAAAGAACATAGCCAACTCAGGAAGGAGAATTTGAGAAGCGCGGGTTTGCTAATTTCTTTTTCATACGTCCTGTGATCCCTACCATATTTTAGTGGATAAGCGATAAAGCTGGATTCCCCGTAGACGAACATAACCCAACGCCATATGTAAGGGTATTTTTCTATATTCACCCAGGTGTGGGTCAAGCCGCGACTCGTACGTAGTTGCAGTTTTACTTCCCTAATTTCCTATTATAAGACTGAAACGTTAAGAACAAAAATTGTAAATAAAGTCAGCGCCGTGTATAAATTAGTTACGTTTCTCACGTTTAAAAAAACACTGTGTCGAAGTTGCGCAGCTTAAGGCGGCCCTTCTCGGCCGCTTTGTCGTCAACGCGAGCAAAGTTTGAAAAGTTTGTTATTTGATCCAGGGCAATGCTAGAAAAAGAGGCAAACCAAAAAAGGAGAGATAGCGCCTGAGGGCTCGGTTTACATTCTATTGAATTGAACGAATATTCACATTTTATTGGGCGCGGAAATTTCATAAAACTTGTTCCAGGTGATACGTGGTTTTTAGTAAGCCTTACAAGTGTGTGAAATAAATGATTTTTATTTAAAATTTCCATTACATTTGCAAGGTTTCTATCGAAATATTTTTTTACCTTTACAATTTATGCGTACTTTATAATGGGTTGAAGTTCAAGTAAAATTTGTGCAAAAAAGCAGATTTTTGGAGGCTTATACTGAATTTGTTTCTCCAAATTTTTTTTTACTTCGATAGAATCCTAGAAATAGCGGACAAGATACCTGTTAGTTCAAAAAATTTCAAGAAAGATCATTTAGAACGTCATAATCACGTACGAGCGTTTGTACGGAAAGCAAGACGGGAAGGCCGCTCTTAAGTACTTAATATTTAAGACGTGAAAAACGTAGTAATTTATATAGCATTGCAGGCGTAATTTTGCCGAAATTCGGTTGCGTAATTTCAGCATGATATGTTTTGACATTTCGACCAGATTTAACCAAATAACCAATAACCAAACAACCAGTAAGTTAAAGTACTACCTACCTATTCGATTAGACATTACATATTGAATCTAGCAATAAGCAGCGTCTTTTGTTGCCTAATTCACATATGACACGCTAAACCACGCCAGACTCCACATTATTTGCTCAGACACAACGATACTAACACGAAACATGTTCCTCAAAATGGGCTAGTAAAGAGAGGTAGAGAGACAATTATCTGTAAAAATTTTCAGACTATAAAAAATATTTATTGGTTTACAATAAAAAATACAAAAAAAAAACATATAGGGACGAATCATACAGATAGACCTTTCCCCAAAGTAAGTTTGAACATGTTTGTGTTACTTACGGGATAGGTACTAACTTAATGATAATATATTTTATAATAAATACATACTTGCAATATAAAGATAAACACCCAAGACCCCGGATGAAAACTTGCCCTAGTTGAGAATTGCACCTAGAACCTCTGAAATGACGGTCTTGAACTAATAGCCGTGGAGGTGTTCAAATCACGTCTCTATTTTTATGTGTTTAAGCTTATAGAAGAAGAGCTCATAAGACCCAGGCTACATTCAGCGTGAAGTTGAAAGTGTAGGTGAAAAACGCAATAAAGTTACGATCGACTGACGATCTCTGCAGGTTGAAGATAGGCGCTTTAGATCTTTCCAGATACTTCTTTATGATATTTTCCACATCTTAATCATCTCTTTAGAAAAAAACCGGAAAACGCACACCAGACTTCGAAATCGCACAGCTAAGCATGCACCTGGATATACTGGAATACCATCACGCTAAAAGCGGCCTTTGAAACTTGGACCCCTTGGCTCTGTCATGCCCTATTAGGGATAAAAGCTGACAGTGTAGGTATTTGTATGTGACGATAGAGTGAAGATGCATCAAGTTTGGCGACCACTTTTTTAGGTACACCTTGTCTTAGAGTCTGTAAACATGTACTAAAGTGTCGTCATACTGATTGTGGGGATGTTTGCGATGGTAGTGTATCACTAATCCAACTCTGACGTTGTAATGCTGCTCACGTATTGTAGTGTTAAGTTTGCCAAACAACCCGCGGCGGGCCTGTTCATAAAGCCAGCATTGTTTACGAATTAATTCCAACACGAATATGTTAAGGACAACAATGATGTTACTTACCATTTATTATCTTTAAGCTTTCAAACGTTAAGAATATAAACTTTATTCACCTTGAAGTAAGAAGGATTGTTTGTAGTATACCTTGAATATATTCTTAATAAAATTATAAGAACTGTGTGAGAAACAATAGTTTAGTGTTACTAAAAAGTTCCGTGCTTTGTAGGACAGATTAAGTTGTGGTCCCAGTAGTCATCGTTGTGTATGCTTAGCTATCTTAGAACGCAACTTAGGCCACTTATCTGAAAGTTTCTAATACCCTCGCAATGAATACTTTTTAGACATTTTGATGAGCAAAATAAATAAAAATGTTATAGGCTTCAGCCCATAGCTTAAACATTGTTTAACGAGCCAGGTACGTAGATAATAAAACATAAAGCAACGTTTTCATATTTGGAAATGATTAATTAAAGCGGAGTACATATTATATTTTCTTAATAATAATGAACGTAATTATACGCGTCGACGTAAGAAAACAAAGGTAAATGGGAGCGTGCCAGCGATTGCCTTCAACAAAACGAACGAAAGATCTACTCCATTGAAAGCCTTTCGCACCCAAAGGGGTCGGTCCTCAAGTTAAGTCCTATAATTAAAATATACAGAGAACAATGATAGGTCTCACTTTCGCTCAATGTTTATTGACGGGCTACGGGATACGGAGCCCTAGTGATTTCAATTTGCAAAGGGGCAACTCGCCAGTTCACCGCGCACTGTGCGTGTGAAAGAGACAGTGCTTCTAAATATGAATAAGCAAAAACAGGACAAGTGTTGTTGGAATCGCATACCTAGGGTTCCGTTCTGTCACATACTTAATTATTTTATTCCAGATAACTCCAATATCAAATTGCCTTAGCAGATAAAAAAGGCATGGATAAAATGGTCCACGTTATAGTTTTAAGATCACTCTGCAAATAGGTACGACATATTATACGGCGTTTTGTAAACCAAAGAATTCCTTTGGCAGGATTGGTCCTGAGGGCCCAAGGATTGAATTCTGAAGTAGAGCCACCAACAGTTTTGATGTAAGATTCTTGAGGTTCTTTGCCTCCAGCTCAATTTTGATAGATGCATCGGTTAAGCTACGATGTCAAATTTGGTATCATATTTGTATGACTTAAGTATGCTTAATTCATATTTTGATTCACATTTGCACGATTTAAATGGTAAAATAAGTAAAATAAAAGGAAAGTTATACAAATATTTGATTTATTAAAGAAAAAATATTATATAAAATACACAAATTGGAATATTTAAAAAAGAAAAAAAATATTGAAGGAGCTCTATTGTCCTGTTATATATTAAAATAATAGAAAAAAAATATCCTTTCTGGCTAATGAAAAAAAAAACTTCAAAAACAAAATAAGGCTGCTGGCTGAGCGCAAACGGCTATCCTCATTTCGAACATACATAAATATACGCCTGTTTCCCACAGGGATAGGCAGAGATTATGGACCCCCACTTGCCACAATCCTGATAAACCTCTTTCGTTTCATCTACACTCATCACTCTCTTCATGCATGCCCATGTTACGGGTACTTTTGTCCTCTCCTTTTTAAGAACGTCTGCAATCTGATTGTGTTACGTTCGTCGACGACGACCCTGACCCACTCTTCCGCTCACATTTCCTTTGTAGATCCTTTTGGTAAATCTCCTTTCTCCTCAATATTCCTTTCTCAATTTTTGTCACTACATCTTCTTTCAGTCCATACCACTCCCTTGTGAAATCATTTCTAATCCGATCTTTCAAAGTAACACCACACATACTACTCAGGGCTCTCATTTTAACTGCATTTACAGTCGTGCCTTTTCTGCCATACTCAACTCTCATTTCCATACACCAGCGGCAGTATCAGCACTCCATTATAAACAGCCAGACGGTTTGACACTTTCGTGCTGTTCATAAAGAAGTGCAGTGCCCCATTCACTTTATTTCTCGCATTCATTCTTCTTTCTATACTCGTGCTTGCCATCTCTTGTAAACTAACATCCCAAATAAACAAACTCTTCCACTTGCTCTACTGTACACCCATTTACCACAATATTGCATTCTATTATACCTTCATCCCTCTCGAACACCATTACTTTCGTTTTATTTACATTCATTTTCATTCCAAAGCTTCATTCAAATCAGTTACCATTTTCTGTAACTTCTCCTCTGAGTCTGCAAGTAATACTTGATGATAGCTCAGAGCAGCCACTTTATAAGTAACTTATCCATTCTTATACCACATTTAACATCTTTCAGATTTGTCAAACAACTGTCCATGAATAGGTTAAATAGTCAAGGTGACGCTACACATCCCTGTCTAATACCTTTTTCAATACAAAACCAGTCTGTGTTTTCGCCACCAAGTCTGACACAACTACTAGAATAGCTAAAAAGAGATTTCAGTGCTCGGATCAGTTGACTGTTCAGCCCATACTAAGACAGTGTCGACCACAAATCATTCCTCACCACTCTCTCATAGGCCTTTTCATGATCTATGAAGACACATAGCCTTTTCGAACTTTAATCAAAAGTTTCTCTGGAATTCATCTTAAGGAAAAGATCTGATCCGCGCAACCCATTCCCCTTCTGAATCCTGCTTGTGCAACCCATATCTTTTCGTCAGCATCTTTGACCACTCTTTCAATCAAAACTTAGGACACAACTTGGCGACAATGCTGAGAAGGCTAATGCCTCGGTAGTTCTTGCAGCACATTCCAAAAGTTAAAATTAATAATAAGAAAATATTTTTTGAGACCTTACATTTATCTTATTTATTTTAAAGTCATAAAGGTATATAGACATATTAAAAATAGAGTATCTGTTGTCTCCTTTCACACTGAAATCTGTTATGACATGAATGTGGTATTATCGTGGCCAAAATACGCTTTTTTCTTGGCGGTTGCGTTTACACTGAACCATAGAATTTATATAAGTATACCACTCTAACCATTCATATGCTTTTATTGACTCTAATGCGTCCCATTCGGAAAGCGATTGGTAAATAATGATAAAAGACTCTCCAGGGCACCTTCTGTTGGTGCAATTGATTTATATTACCTAGAGCTATGGTGGTGGAAAGATCAAAGATCAAAGATTGGATTCACTGAGAAATTAAAATCTCACTAAAACCACAATGGATCATGTTAATGAATTTTTAATTATGACTCATAGTGATTGATTTCTAACAGAGTAAACATACAAGGAACAAGGTTTGCGACTTAAACCTAATTTTTAAGGAAAGCCATGAGGAACTTCTCGTATTAGGACGGATGAAAACAAGCACGACTTTAGCATAATTTAATATACTGTAAACGTAAAATCTAGCAGATTGTTGGAAAATAGTCTCTTTCAAATGATTTCAGTTTATTTAAGACCTTAATAACTACGGACTTAGCAAAATCCTATTCCGAGAGTTTCAGTCGAATTGATTCCTTGTCAGAGATAAGGCTTTGAATAGAAACTAAATATGAATGCTGCTGGAGGGAATGCCTTGAAATTGAAAAGCGCTTTGCGCTTCCATTTTACAGAAGATTACAACATTTAAAGTTTTATTATTTGTATTTTTTTACGAAATTGAAACATCATTGATGAGTTATCAAAAAAACTTATTCAATATACCTTCGGGGCCATCTATATAGGTATTACGTCACTGCAATGGGAGGAGTGGATGTTATGGTAAATGTAACAGTAATTGTTAAAGGGATAGGAAAAAGCGCGACAAGGGGGAGGGAGGGATCGATTGAAAAGTCCAATTCTGCGTGACGTAATTACATGTACAGGGCCCCATATAATGTTATTTAAACCATACATTTACCAGAAGTTTGCTAAGAGAGGGTGTTAAGTACGTATGGGTGTCACAGGTAACAATAATTTGAATTCCTAGGTTAGGGAGAGGAAGGGTCGCTTATTTTCGTCTCCCTTGGGGTGAGAAATGGCAGTTGAAAGTTTTCGATATTGAGATAAACTATATAAATCCAGCAGATGAGCCAAGAACTTTGAAATGTCTACTGTATTTGAAAATCATTGATTTTAGTAGTAGCAAAAGCCAAAAATAACGTCTTTTTCGTTTGTTTTAACCAACTACAGCTAAGCCAAAAGGAGGGTTTTGTCGTTCACTGCTATGTATGTACCAGTACATATTGAGTGTCTATACGTTTTTATTAGTAAAGCTCAACTAATTTTTACAAAATTTCTAACATTAGCTAAATCGGTCTAGACATCGCTAAAATAATAGAAAGATATAAAAATAAAAAAAATAAAAAAACACTAACCCTCAAATTCATAAAAAAATAAGCGTTTGCTAAACCCTTTTTAGTTAAAACATGTTTTGTCCCTTTCCCTCTTTTGAATATTTGACGTTGAAAGAACGAGACAAAACATATTTTAACTAAAATCGGTTTAGCAAACGTTTATATTTTTTTATGAATAAGGGGGTTAATATTTAACTTTAATCTTGTAAGGCTTAACTGACTAGTCTTGCAAGGAAATTGAATATTTGAATACGTCCAGGATTATATTTAGGACTATTGGCTAATATTATAGATTTAAAAATTAGTTTAACCTCAGTTTTTGTGAAAGCGTTTAAAAAGGCTAATAAATAAAAATAAATTTGAAAGAAAGCTTTTAATAAATGTGCAAAACACATATTGTTAAAACAATACGAAAACCTTACTTGCTGCAGCTCCCCACGCGAGAGTAGTGTAATACAGTTTTATCAAAAATTACTACCTACCCTCCCCCGTGTAATACTCGTAAAGGTACCTTTGTCTTCAGTGCCTCCTCGGTTGGGTGAGACGGGGGAATTTGGCAGTTTCACTTACAGCACCTTTGTTAGCCACTTTCACGTATTAAAGTCCTTGGGGCATCTCCTAAATGTCATCATGAGATACTGGGATATAGTGAGCTTAATAGTCTAAAGAAAATGCTGAATTGTTTCCCTTTCAGCTTCGGCAAAAATTCTGATGTCCTTCGGATGTCTTCCGGATGTTTTCGTTTGCAGGTCGCATTTCTTAACCAATTCTCGGGAATTTTGTGAGCAGGTTCGATAATTATGTAAATTTCAAGCCAATTCTTCGAAATTTTTTAAAATGGCGGAAATACGTGTGTTGAAAACTTTAAATAGTCATAATTCAGCCCTTTCGGTTTTTTCAATAATTCCATAATTTTTTTTTGTTAAGACGTAATGTTTTGTCGGCACCACATTTTTATCTGATTAACTTCAACTTATTAGTAATCTATGCTGCAGTCTTCTTTCCTTACTGTAAACCTATTTACCTTTCAATGCAGATATCCTACTGAGCATGACTCAGTTATCGAGTTCTGCTGAGTATACCAATAGTTCAGGTAGGAAAAATCTATAGGTAAGTACTCATATAGTCTGGAAGGAATCAATTTTAAGTAGTTACTCATGTGTATTGCCAACTAATAGAAACACAGCTAATCAAAATACATTCTATGCTCCAACAGCGAAATGCGGCCAGCATTCTTGAAATGGTTACAATTTTTTAGCTTAGATTTGTAGCAAGTTAGATTTCTAACTTTTTTTTATAAATATTCTCTATAAAGGCAAAGTATAGTGCCCCTCTATAAAGGCAAAGGCTCACAGCAAGACTGCAAGAACTACCGAGGCATTAGCCTTCTCAGCATTGTCGGTAAGTTGTATGCTAAGGTTTTGATTGAAAGAGTGATAAAAGATACTGACGGAAAGATATGGGATGTTCAAGTAGGATTCAGAAAGGGAATGGGTTGCGCGGATCAGGTCTTTTCCTTAAGATGCATTAAGTATAGAAAAACTTTTGGCTAAAGGTCGAAAAGGCTATTGCGTCTTCATAGATCTGGAAAAGGCCTATGACAGAGTGGTGAGGAATGAGTTATGGTCGACACTGTCTGAGTATGGGCTGAACGGTCAGCTGGTACGAGCACTGAAATCACTTTATAGCGATTCCAGTGCTTGTGTCAGACTTGGTGGCGAATACACAGACTGGTTTACTATTGAAAAGGGTGTTAGACAGGGATGTGTAGCGTCACCTTGGCTGTTTAACCTATTCATGGACAGTTGTTTGACAAATCTGAAAGATGTTGAATGTGGTGTTAGAATGGATGAGTTACTTATAAAGTGCCTCTTTTATGCTGATGACCAAGTATTACTTGCAGACTCAGAGGAGGAATTACAGAAAATGATAACCGTTTTGAATGAAGCTTTGGAGAAAAAGGGAATGAAAATTAATGTGAGTAAAACGAAAGTAATGGTATTCGAGAGGGATGAATGTATAACAGAATGCAATATTGTGGTAAATGGGTGTACAGTGGAGCAAGTGGAAGAGTTTGTTTATTTGGGATGTAAGTTTACAAGAGATGGAAAGCACGAGAGTGATATAGAAAGAAGAGTGAATGCGGGAAATCAAGTGAATGGGGCACTACACTCCTTTATGAACAGTACGAAAGTGTCAAACACAGCACGTTTGGCTGTTCATAATGGAGTGCTGATACCGACGCTGGTGTATGGACGTGAGAGTTGGGTATGGCAGAAAAGGCACGAAAGTAGAATAAATGCAGTCGAAATGAGAGCGCTGAGGAGTATGTGTGGTGTTACTTTGAAAGATCGGATTAGAAATGATGTCCTAAGGGAGCAGTGTGGACTGAAAGAAGATGTAGTAACAAAAATTGAGAAAGGAATGTTGACATGGTTCGGACATGTAGAAAGGATGGATGAAAGGAGATTCACTAAAAGAGTCTACAAAGCAAACGTGAGTGGAAGAGCGAGTCAGGGTCGTCCTCGACGAACGTACCGCGATCAAATTGCAGACGTTCTTAAAAAAGGAGAGGTTAGAAGTACCCGTAACCGGCGGGCATGCATGAAGAGAGTGATGAGTGTAGATGAAGCGAAAGAGGTCTGTCAGGATCGTAGCAAGTGGAGGTCCTTAGTCTCTGCCTACCCCTGTGGGAAACAGGCGTGATAATATATATGTATGTATGTATGTTTTATAAATATGTAAATTACTCTACCTTACAAATTTTATATTCTTATTGAATATTAGTTAGACGTATTTAAAACATAAAATTGAACTACAAAAACAAAAAATAATATCATCGCGGGATCTGTAGAAATATTGTTTAGCTATAACTTTTCTTTTTGTATGCGGGACTACCAATCCTTTTTACCTATTTGCATATCGTTCCGCTATATATGCTCAAACAAAATATAAGTGATTATTTGCCCAACCGGCCCACGCCTCACAAACAAATAAAATTTCATGACGTTATGAGCACTATGCAGTATTTCGGAAAAACTGGAAACACGCCATGCCACCAATCTTCAGGTTATTTTGCATGCACTACGCGAAGCAAAGGTCAATGATTCACTGGATTTCCCGCTTGGCAAACATATGCAGTAATTAACACTGGATATGTCAAGTGTGCTGTGTTGGGCACCAAAAAATACCTGTCATGAGTAATTACAAACACGTCGGCCGTGTGGCCCCGGCAAATAATAGAACCACTTCATCTCTTCTCGTGGAGGTTGTAAGAGGCGACTAAAGGACTAACTTCAAAAATCTCGTTCCACAAATTCATGGCCAAAGAGGGTTGCGTAAAGCAGGCGGCCGGTTGTAAAACTATAGCCGAAGCTTTAAAACTGTTCCGGCAATTTTTTCTCAATTTCACACAGGCTTCAAGCATTCTGGGGTAACAATACATGCATTTTCTGAAGAAGAATATTTTGTTACACTATAGGTATACAATATGTAACCAAAACCCTGCCCGATCCTTGTAGGCGCAACTCAGACCGTCAATATGAACAAGTTTTCCTATGGGACCAATGTATGAAACTCTAAAAATAAAACCGACATTTTCATACAAATTGCCGGGCCGGCCGAACACCTTTGTTTGAAAATGTCGATTTTTTCAAGTTCCAAGCATTGATCCCGTAGAAATAGTTGTTCATATTGACGGTCTCAGTTTCGCCTACAAGGATCGGTTTTTGTTACATTATTGTAGAGCATTACTATGCTCGGAATAATAAGCTCAGAAGTGTGAAATTCGTACGTATAATGATCATGACTCTTGGCACTGAGGCACACGCAGAATATTTGTTATCTAATCAATCTCATACCTAAAACTCACTCGAACACAACTTTGATACATTGCTCTCAAGTTAACGTACTTTCCTTACCTAAATTTGAATCCCTTTGCGCCACGATTGTTTTAATACAGCACCTTTATGAAATTCAAATGAGAACGAAGTAGGGACCTGAGCCGTTTATATTTATTTACGAACAAGAATCGCAATGATAACTTCTGTGATTTATGGGGAAGGTCGCGTTCTCGCTTGCAAGGTTTTGGGAGTTTGGCCAAGCCAGTATCGGCCACTACCGGCAATACAGGGTGATTTTGCACCTCCTAAATACATATAATTAACGTACAAGGAAAGTACGTAAGCAAGTGATGGAAAAATCTTACACTTCTTTTTTGCCTAGTCCGCCAAGTCCATACCGACCGAAAAGGAACTTTGTTCCAAAACCCAAATGGAAAAAAAAAGCATTGTAAAAACCAGAGATATAAGCTGTCAAATGAAAACCAAAAATTTCCCATAAATGTCACTGGCCGTTGCCGAGCTCGTGGCGGGCGGCCGGCGCGCGGCTAAGACAACGGCCGCGCGGAAGCCATGTACTTATTTGATAATTGGGAGAGAAAAAAGCCTTTTCCTTACGTATTTGTGTTCTTAGTGATTCTGATTCTAAGATTTCAATGTGCTTACTAAGGGGTATAAAAGGGGGCTTGGCTTTACTAAGCTAACAGCTAATCTTACTCAAGGTTTTTTTCATCATCATCATATCAGACGTAGGAATTCCACTGCTAGACTTAGGCCTTACCCAATGATTTACAAAACGACCGATCGGAAGCGGTGTGCATCTGATTAGGTCGTCTGACCACCTAGTACCTACTAGGTTTCTACTGAGTTTCCTATGCTGCGCTTGCAAGTACGTGGCCACCATTCGAGAACCTTTCTGTCCCATTGGCCACCATTCTTCGCGCTATAAGCTCCGCCCACTACCACTTCAATGAGCTAATCCACTGTGTCATGTCAGTGACATTCGTTCTCTTATGAAGCCCTCGTAAGGTGGCCGCCACCTAAGATAAAACCTAAGATTTTACATAGGTAAGTATTTCGTCAACTTTGTATATGTAACAAATATGAAGATACTATTTTTATATGGCCATTAATATATCTTGTACCTGTAACTTGTTAGCTATTGTAGAAAAATATATTGAAATTCCATTAAGTCGATACTTTACATAGTTTGGGAACTGCTACAGTTGCATTGCAGAGCAATAAGTGAACATGTTTCGTCTCGCAGCCACGTGCCGGTTTAGGTGGTAAATATCTCCAATTCGAAGTCGTACCGTATGAGATATTATCCGGATTCTAATATCCGGTACAACCGTGCAAGAGAAAGTCTAAACGTATTTTTGTTTCTTTACACCTTTAAGGGTTGAAGTAGGACTTAAGCGTCATAGCAGGAATTGGTACTCGATTGAGTACATTAAATACATATAACGGTCTTACGTCTTAGAAAGTCTTACGCAGATCTTAAAAACCGATTTTGGGTATTAAGAAATGTTTTTATATTTATACGGCTGATATAAATTATCTAATACCTACCACAGCCACTTAAAAAAAATAGGGACATAAATATATATATATATATAGAAACAGCAACTTTGTGTTAAAAGGGTTATTACACTATCCGATTTGTAGGAACTCTAAATCCTTACCAGGTAGCCAATGATTACATTGTAAATCGAACCGATGACGTCAATTTCAAAGTTAACGGGACGTCGATTTCAACTCAGTGGCCATTTGTGCGTTTTGTTGACTGTCACCCTTGACATCAAATCACTTTATTTTACTTTCTTTATGGATAAAAAATGTGAAGTTTAATCGAAATAACTTTTGTTGCGATTATATTGATAAATGACTTTATATACTATGAATTATAATGATTGCACTTTGTGTCGTATTGTAAAAAAAAGAACTTTTATGTGAACAAAACTCACCAAGGCGTCCTAAACCGTAGCGCTGCGATGACACTGACCTCACAAGGACACGATTTAGCGTCAGAGCGATTGATTCAACCTACCATTTGACTCTAACTAGGATGCTTACCGTGCTAACTGCGATAACACCTTCCTGTTTTCTAAATAGGTTCCTTAAAATATGAGAGTATAATAACCGCTTTTAAGATACAATCATGCTTGGTTTCAACACTTGCAACGTATATTTCAATACAAATAACATCTCAAACTGCGCAACTTCGAATTCAAGTTATTATACCATTAAACCCAGCGCATTGCTAGGAGTTAGTACAACACTTTTTTTTTTTGTTTACGTTATTTTGTAAATCCCACAGTCAATGGATGTGCCGGCTCAGTTTGTTACTGTGTTGTAGTGAAATAGGGTGCGTTTAGACGACACGCGCACGACATACCCACGCCTATCGCACGATAAGCGCGGTTTGAATTTGTTGCATATGATTTGAGTCCTATCACACATCAATACAACTCAAATTGCATTTACTAAAGTCCAGTTGGGGTGAGCGCGGGGCGGGGGCAGGCATGTGCCTGTTTGTGTTTCACATTCATGTGTGATGGAGCTCAAGTAATATGCAACCAATTTCAAAAATTTCATAGCGCGCTATGCATACGCTAGGCATGGGCTAGGCGTGGGCTTGGCGTTCGCGTGTCGTCCGAAAACTCCCATATATTGCGGGTAAAGAATATAGGTTGCTACTACCTTCATTTCTACCTTTTCTTCTTCATAAAGAGAATAACTGCTAAGCTGCTAATGTGATATAAATCGAAACAATTTGAATGGAACTGATGGTTGGATGACACCAAACTACACAACCCATTTTGATAAATTTCTATCGGACTACTTGACATTATTTAAAAAATATATATTCCGACGAATTTATAACCTCCTTTTTGAGGTCCATCAAATATAAAAAAGGTGTGCATAATAAATGTCTGAAAATTATGGAACTTGTTGAAAAGACCAGTTTCGTGTTAAATATATACCTTTTTTGCAAAGCTTAGCGGTTTTAGTAATCATAGAGTTGCAAGAAATTTGCATTCATCCAAGAAATTGCTTCAGATGTGTACAATAAATAAATGAAAATGTGTAAAGAGGTCCAGTCGGATTAGCTATATTCATACGAAAGTCGCTGAAATTAAACCCGATCTAAGACTATGAGTTTAGTAACTTTTGTGTGCACTTTTCACCGTCTGTGAATATTGAGACCTGGCACCGAGACCCTAGTGTGCGAGCCCTGTGCTGTACATACTACACAAGTTTGTACATTTTGACATTTATACAATTGAACCATTGGACATTCAGTCATGTGAACAGCCATGTCCAGGAAGGAATTTATTGCCAGGCAAATTAAAAAAAAAGACTTTCAAGCGTTCTCCCTAAATACAAATAACTTTAGAACAGCTGAACCGATTTTCAATACACACCATTAAGATCCATCCGTACGAGAGCTACGATGACACAGAAAGATAGACAGATATTGGCGTCATCTTATAGCATCCATCTTTTTGCATCGGGGGCTAAAAACAGAACCCTGCCACCCAGATCTGCATGGCATGGATAGGCCCAGTTAGACTTTGAAGAGGTCTTTCAAGGGGAGGCAGCTCCTTTAGCACCCCTAGCCTTATAATATTTACCAATAAAGGGGGTAGCTCCAGCATATTGCAACAGGCAAAGTTATACATTGTTCACTTACTGCAGCCTCGCTTAGTTTGCCCGTAAAACTTTATTTTACGCCACTTCGCTCAGTTAACATTTGTTCTTAAGTTTATGCGCGATAGTTTTAATTACAGCGACGGATCGATGAGCTGGCGGAGACTTAAAATTGTATTTTTAACCCTCTACTATTTATACGTATAAGTAGAAGGAAAAAATAATGTTATGATAAAATACTACTTCGAGAATTGTTAGAGATGTCAGAATGTGTACTGTTGAATATCTAAGACATGTTTTACTACACAACAGGCATCAGCAGCTGAGAATAATACGCCAAATATTTAAATCTATGGTTGTTAGAATGGTGGAAATAATTAGTATGTGTTTATTTTATAAAATATACAAGCTCTAACAGAGCTTGTATATTTTATGAAATGAATTTTAGGTATAATTCAAACTAATATGGCGTAAAGAAACGGCATATTGGTAACCACCAAGGTCCGCCACAGAGGTTTTTGGTTCAATCCCCAGCCAGGGCAAAAGGAAAATGGCTTTTTTCAAAATGTCATGAGTCTATTTATGTACCCGTAACGTATCCACCATAAAATATAGAATCACTAACTAATTATCCCTTATTACAAGTTTAAAACTTACTTTGGGGCTAGCTCTCCGTGAAAGTTGCCTTTGTCTATGTTTTATCTTATAATAAAAATAATTTAAGAATAATAAAAACGATGTTTGCGACACCACATCTAAAAACCACTAGCCCAAATAAGACAACCGAACAACCAGACTCTCCAAATTTCCTCAATAATGTGAATTTTGGCCTCATCAAAGGCGAATGACGGGTGATTCAGTAAGCCACAAGCTTAGCCGGCAATGTGAAAGCACTTCGCGTCAAATCCGCATCAAGTGGTTCAAATTGCCCTCTTCTACCTCTCACGCCCCTTGCGAGTACGTCCACTCCAATCAAATGATCCGTTACTGCTAAAAAGGATCAGGTAAAACTGTTTAACTATCAAGCTTGTAAACAAGTAAGAAAATAGGAAGAGCATGAATAAAAAAACATATAAATAACTAGTAGTTCGCCCAGAACTGTGGATATACCAATAACCTATGGGCAGATTTGGCTCATGTTCAAACCTAAAAATTCTATTGTCCACTTATACACTCCTACTAAATTTCATGACGCTTACGCATACGAGTTTTAATCGAACAAACATACATACATTCAAACGCCGGACTATTCAAGTAGACTCAGAGACCTTTGGTAGCTTCGCTCGTTCAAAAATACTTAAGTACTTAAACTAAATGGTGACTTCATGTGTGCAACGGATCAGACAATTCGAGTGGACACACTCCACCTTATGATAAATGTTGGGAAAATTGAAATCACGTTTCGTTTTCCGTAGTAATTCGCCAAAGTGGGAATAGACGATGTATAATGGGTGAATGGGTATTTTGTGAATGGGAACGTCGAAGGCAATAGGATCGACTAGGTAAAATGAAATGATGTTTTCAATATACTTTAGAATTTATGTGAATACAATATACTCGTACGTTAGTATCTCAATATAGTTTGCGAATACAACCACAAATTACTAGTTCTCGGTGTCTTTTGTTTAAAAAATAATTTTAATGATTGATGCATTGATAAAGGATCTTTCATGCTGGTCAGGAAGGAAAAAAACTTAGAAACTCTTCTCATATGGATTGTTAAAGCCGATTAAGATGGCAAAATTCAAATCAAGTGAATAAGCGTTATTATAAGTTAATAATATTTTGATTCCTACTTTCTCCATCTTCCCGATCACAATCACGTTAAAAGCAACCTTTGCCAAAACATTAAATGCTCTGTCTGCTCCATTAGGGATAAAGACGTGAAAGTGGGTATACATTTGATGATTATGAACAAGATCGATTTACTTAGAGTAGTATTATAGGATTTTACCAGCTTTCACATATAATAAGAAAAATATGATATTAACGATTAATGTTTTATACAAAATTGTCCACGTGCTTATAGACAATTAGCAAAAAGAAAATTCGATCAACTTTCTCTAAGATTTTTTAAATTAGGAATGTTTAATTTACTACAGAACAATTTACTAATGAAATGAAAGGTCCCGAGTAATAGAAGTTAAAACTTAATGCAGTAAAGGAAACATTAGGGAGCATAAAACAAGTTTATGTCGAGGAATAGGAAATCGACGGTGTGCGAGCGAGACAACGCTTTAATAAAGTTGTAAATACGTTCGTTACAGAATTATAGAGAGCATAGTTAAATTCTGCAACTTTAGGGTCGAAATTCCACTAAGCGTCTACCGCCACATTCGGAATGGGGGCCCTGTCGAACCTTTGTCATTTTAATCATACTTCCGATCTTTCAAAATAATGTTATTGAAATATGTTCAATTTCCTTGCTTCTGCAGATTTGTAATTTTCTGCGTGTTATAAGTTATACAAACGTTTGGGAGTACGATTGCCTATTATATTTTGTTATTATAATATATTTGCTTTGGGCAATGAATTTTCGTTAATGTTTTGTTTAGAATTTATGATTTATGAAGTTCCCGTGAATGTAGTACAGTTATCTTTCTAAAATTTCGAACTTGTGTTGAAAGAAAGTTTGCAAAATATAAAGACCACGATTAGTAAGTCAGTGAGCATAAATATGGAAAACGGTAAATAGTTACAATTTAATGATGTAAAGCAAAAACTAAGAATTATTTCTTACGGTTTTTTATGCTATTTGTGATTTTGATTTCAAGATATTTAAAACCAAATTTAGTACGCCAAATTTAATCTTATACCAGAAGGTGAGAATGCGTATTTTTAAAGTTAGATACAGTATGACGCCTTTATCCTCAACGGCGCAAACAGAACCTATACTGGGCCGTAAGACTGAAAGGCCCTTTTCTAGTGTATGGCGTGTAGGTGGGAACAAGGAACAAAATAGTTACCTATTGGTAGCCAACCCATCGCCTTTTTTACATGATTCGAATGTTTACCCATTGTATTGATCGTTTTTCACAATCAGCATTTTTTTCTTTGTTTGTAGAACAATCGCTGACGAGTACGGTCATTTCAATTGACCATTACTGATTCCTGACTTGATAGATGATAGTAACACACACGATAAAAAGAACTGACTTTCAAAACAATGCCTTCTTTGTAAGTATATAAGTGCTTTAGGTTTGCTGTAATTATTTAGTTTCCTCAAGGATCATGGCGGGGAAAGCGACCCGTCCTAATAGTCGGCGTTAAGAACAATCGCCATTGTTTTATGATTACACCCAGACGCTCAGACCTTTCCCTTATAAATGAACAGGGTGGAGATCGATCATTGAAAACATAAGTAAATTTAACAAAAGATGCTCTGCCAGATTGAGCAGAAAGAGGTATGTACAAGGCTGGAATCGAACCTTGGACCACTTCTGATAGTCGGTTAATTCATGGCACTTCTAATAATCAAGAATCAAAATGCAATATTTGTACCGTCGGTTTTCCATATTTTCTACAATGCCATGAAAATTTGGTGCCTTTCAAGACTTAAAAAATATAAGTATTTATTGTGCACATTTTTGTTAGGCAAAATGTAATATTCAAACAAAAAAACGTGGAGACATCGAATTTTTCAAAAGAATGGTTTTTACGGATACTAAATATAAAATTACGTATTTAACAAACATAAACAGTTACTTTTAGCTATCGTTGTGATAGTTTATCCATAGCTATAAATATTTTTATAAAATTCTGAGCATTTATGTTACAAACTTACAATTCGAAACATGAAATTTCATTTGAAGATTTATAGTATCTAGTTAATTGGAAAATAACACAGCCCCTAAAAAGTTTATGCGCGGAACATAGAATTCGAATATTGCTCATACTGAGGGGCAATAAAAATACCTCACGTCAAATCTGCGCCGCAATTATTCATTCGAAATGCCATCGGGCCCGTTTACCCCAATTCACCCTCCACTCAGAGGGTCTATTCGCGTTAAGGTGAAGAGTAGCGGCCGTTTTTTAGTGGAAATGATCGGTGTGTACTTTAAGTATACATACTTATTATAAAAAAGTTAGGTAACGCGTTAACTAATCAACTTTATGAGAAAAAGTTAACATTATGTAAGTGTAAAATAATTACTACGGTACCTACTCTTCTTTAAAATTGACCGAGTATTGTACTCGTATATAATTTTACGTCCGCCCATGAAGTCGCTTTTAAGACGTATCTAAATTGAAAATATTTTGACGAAAAATGTTTCACAGAAGTGAGTGAAATTATAAAATATTAGAAAAATCACAATACCCAATTGTACATTAAAAGCAGAGCCATTTTTTTTAAATTCTTCCTATTCCTGGCTTAGTGCGGGCAAACGTGTACACCTACTTAATGTGCATAGAACTCGCCTCGCAATCAAGCAACTTCATGCAAATAAAGCAGGCGTATTCCGTAATAGGTCACCTATAAGGCGAAATGAAACACAAAAGCGCACTTTCAAAGAGGCAATCATTCGGCGAATCGTTACGTTGAGAGGAAAATGAATTGCAGTCTACGGTAAATTCAAATCACCGCCGGGCTGAAATGGTTTTGCTCAACTAACTTGTCGCAGCTTTTTGTGACTTTTTCACTTCCTATTTTATTTATTTTTTTGTTATTTTACGTCGGGTATACGCTGTGAATCTCAGACATTTTTTTTTTTCATTTTTTTTTGTCGTCTTGTGAGGGTTATAAACGTAGATTAGCCTCTTTCCATTTATTTAAATGGCAGTTTATTGCGGTTTAAAATAACAAGTTTCTTAAAGATAATTAATTTAAGTAACACTATAATATGCCACCTGAAACTATATCCTAAATAAAATTAAATATTTCAGTAAAGGACCATATAACATGGTTTGTCAGGTTGACACAGATAGGGGAAATCAAAAAAAAAATACATCATCTTAAATTTATTCATAGCTAATGGAATTTGTCTTCAAGACAAATTCCATATTTATAATGTTCATATAATTGGAAATATATGTATCGGTTGTGATACTATCGGTTATATTTATTGAACATTATAAATAAAAATAAGCAATAAAATACAAGCTAGAACTATATCTATCTTAAACTGAAAACTATTCTTAAAATAAAATCAACTCATAAATAGAAAATTACAAAAGCACCTCACCCAGGCAAAGCCCATAATACTGGCAGCTTGGGCGAAAAGCCTGCCAGCTCTTGGGTCTTTTCAACCCTTAATACCACACGTGGGGGAGTAAGCTCCCCCACCACTCACATTTTAGCAAATATTTTACGTATTTTAAACGCGACGCACTTGAGTTTTCGGGTATTCCCGGTGCCGCCCAAGGTCTCGCTGGGAGTGGACGCGCTCCTGGCTACTGTGCCTAGTTTAAGAGGTACGAGTCGATGGGGGAGCCTAGTCCCCCACGAGTGTAAATAAGTTAGTTTATTTGTAGTTTCTTTTACGTATTTATTAGTGTTTTTTTAGTTTAGTGGTGTACTATAAATAAAAATTTTAATCCCCAGCAGATAGTAGATCTGTTGAATGACTTTGATTCTGACGAAAACGTGAATGAGGACATTTTGCCTGAACCATCATCGGATTTGAGTGACGCGGAGTCTGAAATCAGTGATCACGATACCGAAAGTGAAGAAGAAGCGGAAAGTATCTCTGAAAACGAAGACTCAAGTGACAACGATGAACAAAGCCGAAACAGCAATGCTTATTATGGCAAAAACAGGTACAAATGGTCCAAAGTACCACCATCGCGATCACGGGTTGAGTGATTTTTGATATTTGCTAAGTACTATGTGCATTCCTCTTGTGATTTTAGACGTTTGAGTGTTTTTATAGATTTTAATGCATGTTTTGTAATTCATAAGATAAGAGTAACTACAAAAATGACTTGATTTATGTATTTGTTTCTAATTTTAAGTCACAACTGCTTTCTAAAGTAACCTCTTAAAATTTAACGTGTTTTTTGTAACTTTTTTTTGTCTGACACTAGTAATTTTTTTTTTTTTAGTTTAAAGTTATAAATAAAAACCTTATAATATTAAATTAATGTATTTTTTTTGTTTTGTAAAAATACCTGGCCTTACGATAAAAAAATGGCACTGATATAGGATTTTTCTTTTTGGGGGACCACGCTCCCCCACGTGTGTAGTTGCGTGGCTAGAAATAGCGTGTGGTGCTAAGGGTCAAAACTAAAAACCGACTTCGATGCCAGACTAAAAACTACAGAGGTGTTGAACTAGTACCTGAATGCATAAAAGTATGACCGCTCAGTGGAACAATCGCATTCGAAAACCTCGGAGTGAACCCCAAAAATACAAACATAACTTTCCGAACAAAACAGATTCAGAGTTAATAACCGCAGCAGTAACAGAGTGTTTTCATATCTACCTCTATTACAAGGTCTAAAACATATTAAGGTAGTAGCTGTTGCCCGCGACTTCGTCAGCGTAAACTTTAATTTATGAGCACCATCATTTTGGTATTTTCAGTAAAACTGGCCAAGTTTATGTCGGGCCACACGCAGTGAAGGGTTCCGTCGTTGCGAATGCCAATTTAGAGTTAAATGAATTAATTAATTTCATTATTTAGTTTAAGTACTAAGTTTTATTTACTCGTATCTTCCATGCTGGCTTGGGAGAAAGGAAAAAACTTAGAATGTACAAGCTGCTTCTTTTCCCACGCAAATAGAAAAAGCCGATCGAGAGAATAGGCGAGATTTGAATCATGTTAAAGTTATTAGATGATGCGGCTAGCAGCCCTTCACTTTTTGGTTTCCGCTTTTCATCTTTACGTCCACGATCAAGCTAAGCGTAGCCTTTGGTTCTTACGGCCCTGATATTAGTAGAGAAAAAAAAATCACTTTACATTAATCGGAGCTAGCAAAAAGAAATATTTTTACGTCTTTAATGTAATTATATACATACTCATGGCAAATTAAAGCTTTATAGTAATTATAGTGTCAAAGGAAAACCGAGGGTAAAGAGACGGACAGACATGACGAAACTAAAAGGGACCCTTGTTTACTACGTAACACTAAATACGAGCACACAATTATTATTATCCCTTTGTGTGGTCTAAGTCAATCGGAATTGTAACATTATAAACAACATGTTTACTGTTACTGATTGTTACTGCTACTCTCAAAAACTTGATTGCTTGTGCATTATAGGCAATGACTTTGCCAGTACTTAATTCACCCTCCGTCTTTCGGCGAAAGCTCCCATATCTCTGTCGTAACTCTCTTCAGCGGTGTGCTAACAATACTTAAGTCCCCCCCCCCTCTCCGTCCTCCTAATACGGTTGTGAAACGGTAAGCCTTTTCATACATGTCTTTCGCTAGGCGGGAGATGAAAGTTGAGAAATAATCGTTCCTACTTTAAGTTCTGACGGATGACCTTCAAGTAATACGGAGCCCTATCAGCACCTTACATAGGTTTTCTTAGGTTCGACTTAATCCCAAGCCATGTCCGTAGCGGTAAGCGGGAGAAAAGTACTGGGTATAGAACTTCCACCTTAGCTGAGGGTCACCATCTTATCGATGTGGGCTTTCAAGCTGAGGCATCTGCTGAACTTTAGGTATTCTCAGGTATTTGACATGCGAGTGGCTCGGTAAATCTTCTGCGAAGAGCTTCAAGGACAGCAGGAGGTTGGTGTTCTCTAAAATCAATGTCTGCTTCTTGTTGACGTTCACTAAGAACCTCCATTTGAAGAGGCAGGGCAGGGCACCTAGGGCTATCTGGAAGTTATTTGCGGCGTATTTTGAGTTCAAACTAACTGCAAAAAGCGCCGTGTCGTCAGCGAAGAGCGCTAACTGACCCTAGCTGGCAACGAGGATATCGTCGGTGTACGCGTATCACCGTGGAGAACAGCAGCTCATCGTCGTGGAACGAAGCCACAGTACTAAATAGTCTTGCCATGGGTGTTCCAAAAGTCCTAACCTAATCTAACCAAACCTAACCTAACTTTATTTTTTGTGTGTTTCTTCGACCTGCCGGCTTGTCCAGCCAGGCACGGGAAGCCGGGTGGAAGGAACTTAAAGGCGCATGTTCTCACAAGCGCACCTTTCAATCCGGAGGACCGTATTTGTCTAGCGATGGAATCCATTATCCATCGCTCGACTGGCCCACGTTATGGAAGCAGCAGTTGCAGGTCATAGGCCTGCCATAGGTGGATGGCCAGGTCGATTGTTGTCTCCCGGTCTCTCTCCGCCGCCTCTTTGTGGAGCATGACGCTCTCCGCAAAAGTCTGTAGTCTGCACTGCTGTCCACGACGTTTCGCTGATGACCATGTGATGAACCACAGTCGATGGCGGAAGGACGTCCCCCACTACCGTGCACAGTTCAGCGCGGTCTTTCGCCCAGGCTGGGCAGTCCGTCAGGGTGTGAACCTAACCAAACCTAATCTGTCGAACGTCTTCTCATTGTCAGGAGTACCAGGCGGTGCTTTCAGATTCTTCCATGCTGGTTAGAGAGAAAAAAAAAGAATGTATTCTCTTTCCACGCAGATCTTAAAAGCCAATTAAATGAATTAGCGGAAATGTGAATCAGCAGTTAGGAACCTATGCTATCACTACCTATTTTGATTCCTTTTTCCATCTTCCCGCCCACAATCACGCTTCAAATTTTGTATGGATAGTTAAGTTTTCACAACTAAAGGCATTACTAGACATGAGTAAAATTTGGGTAGTATGCTTATTATTTGAAGAATTAACCAGGAGAATTAACTGATTATTTATGCAAGAATCATATGAAATTCCAGTGGGTGTCCCTTTGACTGCTCCGCGGGCAACAAATTTAGGTTTTATTATAAAATATTACGACAGAAAAATATCTGCAGATCTTAAAATTTCGGTTACCTCGTAAATTTTGTACGGGACGCATTCTTTTCATATTTTTTGATAGAGGTTAAAAAAGTTATACACGCTATTTTCATCTTCAAATAGTTTTAATATATTTTCTGTATACAAATTCTTGCGTTACCTTTTCTGAGGTTGGTGTAATATTTTAATTAAAAACTCAAACGCCTCCCCGGTTACGAAGATATTAAACAACCCTTATGAAAGTAATCCTGTTACAAAGGTATCCACAAAGAGCCCGTCACATCATTAATTAATTTTGATTAACGTTCTGGGCATACACAATATAATCTATGGTGCGCTGCAAATAGTCCACATATCTGAATAGTTGACAGTGACAACTGAGATCATTGTTCCTTAATTAAACTGTAAAGGACTATAGGTACAACTTTATGAATGATTTATCTACCTTTAATTAAAATTACTTGATTTTGATTAACGTTTTACACATACGATAAATCACCGTTGAGTTAAAACGGTAGAGCTCAACTATTATCTATTGAGTGCTGCAAACAGTCTGAGTAATTATCATTGATTACGGAGATCATTGTCTTTTAATTGAACTTTAAAGGACTATGGGTATAATTGTATGAATTCTTAATCCAAATCCATAACTGGTACTTACAGATGAAAGCATTGTTTCAATATGATTGACTTGTGTGACGGGATGGATTCGTTTTGACAATAAGTAAAATAGTTTGATTGACATTCAACCTATAGTTTTAGTTTAGTTCGTTACTAGTATTTTTACTAAAAAGGATTCAATGAAAAGATTTTTTAATTTTTTATCATTAATATTTAAACCACTATAAAGCTAAAGTTTGAGGGCTCATTGACTATGACTGGTGCCGCAGTTTCTATAGCAATAGCCCAGCATCAATCTCGTCCATCCCAATCTCAAATAAGCCATAATCCTTTCCTTTTTCTTGCAATATATACCAGGTTTTTTCTTTAGCGCCACATAACATCAACTTCTCTGCGTGTTGGATCTGTATTTTCACAACGCCTTCTAAAGCACCCAGGAGAAAAGACTCGTGCTTTCAAAAAGAGAAACAAAATAAAACCAACATCCTTATTGTTTGTATAAAAACAAACTCAGAATTGGACGTGTTTTCATAATAACTACGATTTGGAGTCTTGAGGAACAAAACGATCTACATCCTTTGGCTTAAATTAGTAAAGATACAGATAAATGTTTGGCAAATAATTTATTTGCCAAACATGTGTTACAAGATATTACATTCAGTTTCGTCCAATCATGTTTACCATCACCGGTGTACTAAATTTACTGTACTAAATAATAATACTATAAAAAATATACCTACTTAATCTATAAACATTTTACGATTAACTATGAAACAAAGTCAATTTACAGTTTATCAGATAAGAAATCCTTAACACTATAATAACATTTATTTATCAAAAATAACTTAATTTTCTTCTTAAACAAAGTCAAATTTAATTCTTTATGTTGTTTTGGTATTTTATTAAATATTATCGGTGCCATACCTAATACACTATCATGTAATAATGCAGTTTTGGATGAATGTATGCACAATTTGTCCTCGCGACGGTTTCTTTCTACTGTATCAGATAATTTAGGAAACAGGTGAGGATTACTCGTTACAAATACAGCTGTTTCTAATATATATTATGACGGGAGTGTTAGATATTATATATACGATGTTAAAAAAAATAAGATATATTTTTAAATATCGGTTCACAGCTATCTCTACTTTGTAGTCCGAACATTGCTCGAATACAGCGCTTTTGCATTTTAAATACTAGATCTTTATCGGTGGAATTTCCCCTAAAATTATACCGTATCTAAGGACTAATTCAACTAGGCCATAGTATGCAGTTATTAGTGCATCAGTATTTACTTCATTAGATAGTCTATACAGGGCATAAGATGAACTACTAATCCGTTTACAAAGACTTTCAATTTGTTCTTTCCATTTTAACTTATAATCGATTATTATTCCAAGAAATCGAGTAGATGGAACATTAGATACAATGTTGCCCTGATATTTTTAGGTCTTTGAGTAAAATGATTAATGTTAGTTTTATTAAGGTTTATTTTCAAATTATTATTATCAAGCCATGTTATTACTGAGGCTAATGTTGAGTTAACGTCGAATTTATATGATTTTTGTCTGTGCATTTAACTGTTACTGTACTATCATCAGCGAATAATGTTATACTTTGTTTAATATTAATAGGAAGATCGTTAATATAGATAATGAACCTAACTACCTAACTAAATTGTCGAAACTACCTGTAGTAAAATGCACGTGAAGGAATTTGGCACAACACTCGATGTATTAGTGAACACGACCTGGGCTAAGTTTACAAAATCCAATCAAACTTACCTCGTCCGAGATGGAACGCGAGGTTAGTAGTGCAAAAAAACGGTACGGCGAAGTCAAATATCTAACAAGATAAATGTTTAAAAACTAATATCCGACTGCGGGAGCCATACATAGCTATCAATGGAAATAATTTTAAAATGTGCTAATCAGGACCTTACATTTGATACCCCACTCGATATAGAAACAAAAGATTTCTTTTTGCGTCTTACTTTTGTGTATGTAACATTCGTTATATACATTTTTGCATACAAATATAATAAGCCTATGTCACCCGGATATCATGTGAAAATTAGACAAGCGATTCGGATGCTACGGTGGAACAGACGTACATATCCACATACATACATAGACCGCTAAACTAAAAGCCTGCCCGATATATTCTTCCACACATTTTGATTCATCACGACATGTGACTGATTCCTTTCAAAACAATTGGTGTAATGACTCCAACTAAGCCTCTTTCCTAAGCCGGTCCGGCTTCCTACGTTTATCTGCAGGAATCCACCCTGTGAATTGTGATTAATTTGGAAATCGATACGGACTTTGATCAGATTCATAGAGCAAAACAAGAAGAGAAATTGAATAACATTCCGTGATTTGCGGAACGTTATCGGATAGCGTGTAATGGACACATTGACTCCTATTTCCTGATCCCCACAAACGTCATGTCACGTCAAAACGTCACTCCGGGAGCGTGATAGGGTTGGGCTCAGGTATAATGCTCTCCCATACGGCAGTGATGTTAACGGTCGACAGTAACGCGACTTTTTAGGATTATATTTTTAGTAAAATGTTTACATGTCACAAAAGTGCCCATGACACACCTGGAATAGTAGTGTTTCCAGGTGTGTCATGGGCACTTTTTTGCAACCATATTTGTCACCTCTGTGATAATAACTACACGATTGAAACAGGACTCGTATTTTTTCTTGCAATATCCTAACTAATCCTAATCCTAACTATCCTAATTAATATTATAAATGTGAAAGTGAGTTGGTTCTAATCCCTACTATTCTGCCTATTGTGCCTGTTGCTGGCAAGTCTCAGCCTTGGTTTGACCGTTCTTAAAAAAAGGGTATAGCCAAAAGTAGACACAATTTCAGACCTGGTCCAATGTGCCGCCGCATTGGACCAGGTCTGAAATTTTGTCTGCTAGGGATCCAAAAGCGAATGTTCTTAAAAACGAGTATAACTTTGCCTCAAGTTCCCTCAAAAAAGCTGTGGCTGTGGCAAAGGCGAAACACATTCGAAGAATTGGTGAGAGACTCATCTCCTCTCAGGAACACGATCATTCTGGTCTGTTGCCGAAGCTGTTCAGAGTAATTTTTGTCAGCCATTCTTTCCACCATTACGCACGGCAAATGACGTGTTGGTCCATGATGCAAAAGAGAAAGCCGATCTCTTGGGCATATTTTTTGCATCTAATTCCTCTTTGGTTGACGGGGATAATTTACCACCGAATATCCCACGATGTGGGAGTACTATGCCTGATATTCGGTTTGCACAAAAAAATGTTCGTCAAACACTCTTCTCCCTTGATATTCACAAGTCCAATGGGCCTGATGGTATCCCTGCCATTGTGCTCAAAACCTGCGCTCCTGAGTTGGCTCCGGTCTTGACGTGTCTTTTTCGAAACTCTTATTCTACAGGCGTTGTCTCGTCAGCATGGAAGACAGCCTTAGTCCACCTGATACCCAAAAAAGGGGATCGCTCTGATCCTGGCAATTACAGGCCTATTGCCATTACCTTCTTACTCTTCAAAGTAATGGAGTCCATTATTAACCGCGAGCTCCTCCTGTATCTCGAGGAGCACCAGCTCATAAGCGATCGCCAGTATGGTTTTCGTCATGGATGGTCTGCTGGCGATCTTTTGGTGTACCTGTCCCATAAATGGGCAGAATCAGTTGAGAGTAAGGGGGAGGCCTTGGAGGCTGGCTTGGACATGGCGAAAGCCTTCGATAGGGTCGGGTATAGGGCTCTTCTATCGAAACTTCATTCTTTCGGGATGCCTGAGAAATTATGCCAATGGATTACCAGTTTCCTGACTGGGCGCAGCATCAAAGTCGTTGTTGACGGTTCATGTGTAGTGTCGTACAAAACTTGTTTCTGATATCGAAACTTCGTTGAACCAAGTTTCAGGTTGGGGTATTTCCAACTTAGTCAAATTTAACCCCAAAAAAACACAAGTATGTGCGTTCACCGCACAAAAAGTCTCTTCGTTGTATCTCTGTCGTTTTAGAGCGCTTTCCTCGATATTCAGCCGAACATCGGAATTCTCAGCGTCGAGATTTCAAGCGACGTTCAATTTTGCGGTCATCTGAATGACAAGGATAAGTTGGCTTCTAAAAAATTAGGTATCCTCGGTAGAACAAGGCGATATTTCAAATCGTCACATCGTCTTCAGCTGTATAAGGCACAAGCTAGGCCGCATATGGAATATTGCTCCCGTCTCTGGGCCGGGACACCTAATTACTAACTTCTTCCTGTTGACCGTATTCAAAATCGCGCAACTCGTATACTCGAAGACGTGACTCTCGTCGGCTGTCTCGATCCTCTGGCTCTGGATGTTGCACCCTTGTGCATTTTTTATCGCATTTATCATGGGGAATGCTCCGAAGAATTGTTCGACTTAATACATGATGCAAAATTTCACTATCACACCACACCCGCCTGAAATAAAAATTTCATCCACACCACTTGGATAGTTGGCAATCAACCACCGTACGTTTTAAAATGAACTTTTTACCACGTACGACCGAACTGTGGAATCAACTTCCTGCAGCAGTGTTCCTTGACCGATACGGCATTGAAACCTCCAAAAAACGAGTCTATAACTTCCTGAAAGGCCGGCAACGCTTCTGGTGTTGCAGTTGTCCATGGACAGCGGTGATCACTTACCATAAGGGACCCACCCGCTTGTTCGTTTGCCGACCAATAACATAAAAAAAATATCCTATCCTAACTAATATAATAAATGTGAAAGTGAGTGTGTATTTTGTTTATTTGTTACTACTTCACGTTTGAACTACTGAACATATTTAGATGAAATTTGGTATAGATATAGTTTGAGACCCAGGAAAGGACATAGGATCCCGAAATTCCTACGAGGAGCGAAGCCCACGGGCACAGCTACTTTCAATATAATCTAAGCCACTATTTATGTCTCTTCCCAGCAATAGAAATGAATTCGAAAAATAACAAAGTTTTGCTTGCATCAGACCAGATCTAAAAAGAATTGTAATCAATGACGATTAGTCTCAAAATATTATTTGCTTTCTTAGAAAGGAAAACTCACTAAAAATTGTTTTTCTTCTTCATATCCGTTTTAGTTGATATACGCTTATTCCTTGGTACGAGTACCTTCCATTTTTATAGAAAGAACACAGGAACATTTCAATAACGTAACAGAATATTGCGGCCGATATCTCACTTCTCCGTGGTAGACGCTTTATGGATATAATTTGAAGGAGAGAAGGAAAACCAAATCAAATACATGTTTCATGTATGTTCTTATAAATATGATAAACGTTTTCTGAAATATTGAGTTATGCTTGTCTGGTTATGGTACGCTCTGTCAAAAGCATACAAAAGTTATTAAAAAACTGTTTTCTAGAAGAAATTTCTTTTATTTAACAAAAAAAAATAATTGTTTTGATGTAAGTAAAAAAAAGTGTTATAATATTCAACGTAGGTATTACATTTATTTCAATTGATGGCGACGAGTCGCTGTGGCATTGACATAGTCTGGTAAAAAAAAAATTGGAATTGTGGGCAGTTTAATTTTCAAAGGAACTTGGACTTATGGCTCCGGGATCTGGCTAAGGAATAAAGACGGGATTTGTATGTTTGATCAAATAATTGCGTACGCTAAAAATATATTGTCATACATGATGACTCTTGAATGATCAACTTCTATCGTTAAAGTTTTCGAATACATGAAGCACAAAATTTGTCGCCCACCAATCAAAACAGATCGAATACACTACGTCACTACATGCATCCGCTTAGCCTGCGATCGGCCTTCATCCCCTACAATATTTCATGGCGCGAGCTTAGGTAGACAAACACTTGCGATTTTGGTAGCAATTTTAGAGCGAGTTTGTGAAAACTTAAATAGCATTCAGTATATCACAAGCTTTATTTTTATTTTCAAGCATGTGTATTTTGGTTTTATTCAAAAATTAATAAGTAAAATTTATGAACTATTCGGTCTTTGATTTTTTATGTGTTAAGTTAAAAAGAACCACGTGAGAAAAAAGAGCAAGCTCTTAAATGAAAAGTAGGATTTTCTGTGGGTCTACTGGTAAAAAAAATCCCTTGGACTTACCGGTGGGTCTAGCTAGTGGGACCACGGGTCGCGCCGTAGAACAGGAGGTTTAGTTTTAATGTCATGTTGCTTATACGCAAATAAGGCATAAATGTAGGCGCTCGTCATTTTTTTTTCTATATAATACGACTACCGAAAATCGCGCGGCAAAATCGCAAAGACATTGCAAATGTGTTCATTGCCTGCACGTGCACGGCCATCACGCGGCGAACAGGTTTGTATTCCCGAAACACGGGCCCCAGTGATTAATGCAAACGACCACGTCACATGCTTGCGGAATGAATGTGAAATAATGATGCCATAATTAATATGTTATCATTCTACCCGCGACACTGCGGAAACAAACTGTCGCAAAAATTGTTACGGCTACATATCATTTGCTGAGAAATAAATCATCTGAATTGCTTCGTGATGATGACACTTTGTCCAATAATCGTTTAATCCGGGAATGGACAGATAACATACTTATTTTGTACGTGTGAAAATATTCGCAGGACTTTTGGCTATTATAGGAAGATTTATTTTCTGTTGATTTTCATGGAACATGCGGGTTGCGAGTGTTTTTTCTTGGGATTGTATCTTACTGCTTCTTTATTATTTATTTATATGTATAGGCTTGTTTTTTTCTTACAATTGTTTTATGTCTAATTGGTGGGCAAACGCCTGGTCTTTTCTTTTTAGAAGTTTATATCCTTATATTCAAAATATTTTCGTTACGATAAAATTGGATGCACATGCAATTAAGTTGGTATATTTAGGCAGCTGCTGATTTAGGTAAGTTTTTGCCACTTTTATCATTGTGTGCTACTTATAGAACTCTACTTCAGGTCTGTAGGTTAGTACTTTATTAAAAGAGTGACAGACGCGTATCATGTTGTTTTCTTATAAATAATACTAGCTGTAACCCGCGACTTCGTCCGCGTAGAAGTCTAGTAAATGTTTCTAATATGATTTCTATGTTTTTTTTACGTTATAATTTTGTTATGACAAATGAATTATTATGTTAAGAAATACAATCTTATAAAATGTGTAGGGATTTAAAGGCCTAGCGAGCGGACCCGACGAACCTTGTCGAGCTACCACTCCTGCTCCCGCTCCCGCTCTCGCTCTCGCTGCCGCTCCCGCTGCCACTTCCACTCCCGCTATCGCTCCCTTTCCCGCTCCCACTCCCGCTCCCCCTCCCACTCCGCTCAAACACGTCATGTTTCTCGCTTCAAAAATGTCGAAAATTTATATAAACTTGCAACCCCTTAATCACCCCAATAGGGATGTTATTTTCAAAATCTAATGAATGTATTATTATTTTCTACTAACTACTAAAATCAATAAAAAAAATCGTGTCTCTCACTTCAAAAATTACGAAGTTTCTTACAAACTGGCAACCCTTATTTCACCCCCTTAGGGATGGAATTTCCATAAATCTTAGCGGACGTCTCCTAGTCACAATCTACCTACCTGCCAAGTTTCATCTTCATTGTCTAAAGCTTATGTATCTATATATATATATACATAAGCTTTAGATTAGCAAGCCTTTTCTCGATATCACAACAGCACAGAGTAACAGCATCATTTAAAATTTACCCTACTCCGGTGAGAGTTTAATTTTCCAGGTGATTTCGGTGGCGCACTTGGCTAAGACTAAATATATTTTATTTACAAGCACACTAGCGGAATACGGACTCACTGGATCTCGGTGGTCTCTTAGACCAGTAAAAATGTAGAAAAGAAGTATTACAACGAACTTATCAGGGTGATTTCGGTGGCGCCTTGGCAGTTTGTCAGAACGCTATTACCAGAGTGTGCTAACAAAATATATTTTGTTTTCAAGCATACTTACGAGTCCTATACGTTTCAATGCCTTCTTTTTAAAAGTACTTACTCTTCGATAACTTTTCTTCTTCATCATTTTAGTCGCATAACGTCCACTGCTGGACATAGGCCTCTCCCAAGGATTTCCCAACTTTTCTTCTTAGATGACTCTAAATGTCGCAACCTTAGCTAAGTAGTTTTCATTAATCGTATATATATTTTTAAGTTATAGATATAATGTAGAAACATTACACGTCTTTATCTCTACCGGGGTTGGCATTATTGTGGGCGTGAAGATGCGGTAAAAGATAATCAAAATAATACCCAAACCCATCAGGGTTGCTTAGTCGCATTACCTTTTTACGTGATTCAAATTCTCACCCATTTCCATCGCTTTAACGATCTGCATGAGAAAAGATCAGGTCTATTTATTCTCTTTTTCTATCTTAACGCCTACCATCACGCTAAGTGAGCTCGTTGGGTCTTACAGTTTTGGGTTCTGTCTACCCCGTCATGGATTAAGACGTGATAATGTATCTGTATGTAAGAGATACTGACTCATTAGATCTCTGTTGTCTCTTACATACAGATATATTATCACGAAGAGTAAGTACTTTTAAAAAGAAGGCAGAATTAGGAGCTTTCCGGCGAAATAAACTCTTGAAAATTTTAAAGCAAGATGCTATTGGGTTTGCAGCAAATTACCGGATAGTTTATTTATTAGGTCAGGAAATTAAGACAATCTTGGCAGAACGGCTTTCCAGCTAGATTAGATCTTGAACGAAATGTGGGATGTTGAAGTCCGATTGCCACCAACCACTTGAAGTTTCTTAAAGAGAGTTTATTGGCTGGCCGTCTGGTGGCAAAAAAGTACTTAGATTACGATTTGACACCACGCTGTCCTCTCCCACGGCTGTCGTAACAAGTGACTAAGGGAGGTATGTGTAAGAAAGAACGGGTAGCAGCGTAATCTGATAAATGTCTGTCTCCAAGACTTACCCACCTGTCTGCCTAGCGTAGTGGTTATGGGAAAATACTCCCATTATTAGGAAAAGCCTATGGGCCAGCAGTGGACAGAGGTGACCCTAAAGAAGATAGAATTTTCTAAAGAAATAAATTAGAGATTTTTTTAAAGCAATTTGTTCAGTCTGCAGCAAATTCCCGGATATTTTATTAATTAGGTCAGAAAATTGAGGCAATCTTGGAAGAACGGCTTTCCAGCTGGATTAGATCTTGAACGAAATGCGGGATGTTGAAGTCCGATTGCCACCAACCACTTGAAGTTTCTTGAAGTTTCTTGAAGAGAGTTTATTGGCTGGCCGTCTGGTGGCAATAAAGTAATCAGATTAATTACGATTTGACACCACGCTGTCCTCTCCCACGGCTGTCGTTACAAGTGACTAAGGGAGGTATGTGTAAGAGAGAACGGGTAGCAGCGTAATCTGATAAATGTCTGTATCCAAGACTTTTTACCTACTATCTACTGCGGGTACCCACCCGTCTGCCTAGCGTGGTGATCATGGGAAAATACTCCCATTATTAGGAGAAGCCTATGGGCCAGCAGTGGACAGAGGTGATCCTAAAGAAGATTAAGAATTTACCAAATAAATAGACTAGAGATTATTTTAAAGCAAGCTGTTCGTTCTGCAGCAAATTCCCGGATAGTTTATTTATTAGGTCAGAAAATTAAGGCAATCTTGGCAGAACGGCTTTCCAGCTAGATTAGATCTTGAACGAAAGCCGGAATATTGAAGTCTGATTGCTTGCTACCAACTACGTGGAGTTTCTTGTTCCAAAAATGTCTACTTCGCTATATTTGTGTAGTACCGTGTTATGAGACATTTAAATAAAGATAAAGAGAAACTGAAATACACTTACTACAATGATTGTACTTGCAATATTTGTTTCCCATTTATTTTTACGAACTTATTTAGTTTAATTAAGATTTAAATTTTGTTTCTCATATAGATTTTAAGTTAGTTTGTAAACTTTAATATAGATTTTTAATTTAATTTTTAGTTCAATGTTATCTTTATTATTGTTTTGTTTTCTCATAAATTATTTGAAAACTAAAAACAATATATGCAAGAAAGTTACCCTGCGGCCACGTGGTTCGACAAAGTTGTCCGACGTGCATATAATAACGTACAGGTGTACTTGTCAACGCCCTTCGCCCATACCTAAATATCTCTTGAATTTTCTCTACTCTAAATAATATGAGCTTTAGAAACATAACCCAGGATCCCGAAGTGAGGTATACCTGACTTCGGGACCCTTGTTTAAGTTTTTTCGGTTTCGTCTTAGCTGTAGCTAATGCGATAAAGATGAAAGATAACAATTTATTTTACATGAAAATATATATTTCGTAAAAACTTTAAAAATGTTACAAACATATCATCAAAACTAAACAGTTAAGGACCTCGGTGGCCTGGCGGGAATGCGTATTACTGTGCTTTCGCAAATCACAAAGCGACACCGGGTGAGGTCCGCACTTGAATGGGTGACCATAAGTCGCATAAAAAATTCTCGAGCTCCTCCGTGCTTCGGAAGGCACGTATAAGCTGTTGGTCCCGGCTGTCATCATTGTATGGCAGTCGTCAAGCTATGTGAGATGCCTTTAGGCAGCCTGAAAAATCTGACACCAGTGTTGGCCACACACACAGTACACACACAAGAAACAAACAAAAACATACAAACAGTTAAAGCACATCATCATAACATCGTGGCCCCTGTGTAAATAATACCGGTTGTAGACATGAAAAATAAAAACAAATTAACGTTTAATTTATCGCAACAGTATTTATCCATCTTTAAAAATCGCCTTTGCAAATATTATCTGACAATATAATCAGTTCTGTTCAGTGTTTACTACCTATATGTATTTATGTTAATATTTTATGTACCGTAAAGATATGTATTGTTCGCTCGCTCTGGCAAATGACGGTTCCAATTGACAGAAAAGGATAGCAGCATAGAAAAGTGCTGCTCCGTGCTGACAAATGAGATCTAACCCTAAGTCCGCCCTTGTGCCTTTATTATTTCTTGATGTTTTGTGTATCTGTTATGGTGCAATAAAAGTAAATTTGTATTGAATTGTATTTGGGTTACAGTTCAACGACATATATTTTTAATAAGACAATTGACCCAAACACAAGTAAAAAATCTCTTATATTATTTAACTCGGTTCAAAACATCGGTATGGAGTTGTAGACAAAGCTAGTTATTCATAAAATTATCTATCACTTGTATTCCATTTTGAACACCGCCTGCAGCCATTCGCGTTTCGCTCTATTTATCATTGTCAAAATGTCGGAACATCAGAACCTTCCAGTCAGACTACAAACCTCCATTTATTTCGGTACGTTAGACACTAGACTAGAAACAAGATAACGAGTTTGGTTGAACCAATCTCCAGTCAAGATGAGCGAAGCTGTATTTTTCGGTTTCCGACCAATATTGACACATCGAAGAGTGGTATTATGTGTCCAGCCAATCGGAACTGTCAAAAGCTTAAACCTAGGTTTTTAAAATGTCACCTTTCCCCAACTTCACCTGACTATTCAAGTCTCAACTCAGATCTATGGCTACAAAATATTTAGCCAAAAATTTTAGGGGCTCTGTATCTTTTTTAGGGCATAAACCGATCGAATTTACGACGAAAGATGCGGTTTTTCGGTCTTTCAATACTTGTATTACATACGAGGGACTTGCCAACTACTATACAAACCTGTGTTTATTTAGGTAAGTTAGACTAGTGTATAAATTGAGAAAAGTACAAACGAGATAATGAGAGCCGCATCGCCCCGGCTTCCCGGACTATCCAAGTCTCACCCCAGATTGTGGTCTTATTGCTTCAAACTTTTGAGGGCCTCACCACAAGCCGAATTTTCAACGTAAGATTTTGGTCTGTAAATACTTGGTGTCACAAGAAACTTGCCAATCACGAGTTAGACTCACGCATAAAGGGATTCGTATTACCGGGCGATGAACAAGAAGTTCCTTGTGTGTGCTGTGACATTTTGTGATTTAGAGTATTTTGAATGCTCCAAGTTTTTAGGACTTTGGACGTCTATTTTACAATAATAATTGCAGGAATAAATAGCCAACCTCGATAAAATATCATGGCCTGTTGTTATTTATAATTTAATTAATCCTGTTAGGGTTCCCTACCCAAAGGATAAAAACGGGACCCTATTACTAAGACTCAGCTCTCCGTCCATCAATGACGTGACGTGACGAACCGTGATAGCTAGACAGTTAAAATTTTCACAGATGATGTAAATCTGTTGCCGCTGTAACAACAAATACTAAAAACAGAATAACATAAATATTTATGTGGGGCTCCCATACAACAAACTTGATTTTTTATAGATAATGGAACGGAACCCTTCATGCGCGAGTCCGACTCGCACTTGGTTTTTTATTTATTGTTTCAGAATCATACATATTGTGACTATTTTACGAGACAAGAGTCCACTGGGAGACAGACTTATGCTTAGGTATAGGATTCCATTGGCACCTTTTGAGACCGGAACCATAAAAGAAATCTATTATTTACTCGTAAAGATTAAATTTCTCTCTTAGCAGTCGATAACCTATCGATCAAAACTTAAAATTTTGAAAAGAAAATCAATTTTTGAGTCTACGCTGGCGCCGCTCTGATCAAAATTCCGGAAATTACTGCGAGAGCGCGACATTGTCTCCGCCGGATTATTGTCAATTCGGTACGTCATTTCCGCTTTACGAAAACATCCGGTAATTATTCGGAAATTGTCAAATGTAATAGAGAGGGTTGTTAAAATGAATCCCTCTCAGAATTTTAAGGAGATCAATGGTTAATTCATCATTTCTATGGCACTGGAATATATTAATTTTACTTATTATAAGATGTCATGATGAACAATACAAATTCTTGTCCTAAACACAATTATTATGAGCATCTTGCTCCCCATATTGGCTTGAGAGAAATAAAAAAACAACCATAGAATTTACTAGCTGCTTCTCTTCTCATCCAGATCGTAAAAGCTTTCCCTCTAAATCATATCAATAGGCGATGCGGCTAGCGACCTGTCGCTATTTTCATCCCATTTTTATACCTTCACGCCTACTAATGTGCTAAGCCTTTGGGTTTTACTGTCCTGTGTTTCTATGCTCTGAATTGGTGAATGTATGTCATGGTTCCCTAATTTCTGCTCTGAAATACTGCAAAGCATAAACACCGGCAAATAGCTGTCAGCCACAAGAGCCGTCGCGGCCAAATGAAATCGCTCTGGTGTCGGCATTGTCCGACCACGTGATCAATTACCCTATTGTCGGTAATTACTACTATTAAAAGCGTAGTCATCGAGACTGATTGTTTGTTTTTTGTATGTATGAGTGGTCGCGGTGTTTGACAGTTCGTGCATTAGCTTTCGTATGTTAGCAAAATTAGGGCTCTGGATTGATTGCAATTATGATGACACTATCACGCCTGTTTCTCTGACTGGGTAGACAGAGCCCAAGGGCAATAAGACTCGAAGGTCACTTTTGGTGTGATGGTGAAATAAATAATAAGTATTACTAAATGTATTTCTATATACGTCGATAGATTGGAAGAGGGTCGGGGATGAAGAGAGCATACCGATCGCAGGCTGGTGGGCCTTCCCAGGTATCGCTGGAGCGACATGGTGATGGCGGACCTACGCGAGCTTCAAGTTGGCGACATTTGGCAAGAGCTAGCGACCTAGAGTGCTGGCGGGCTCTTGTGCTAAAGGCATTATTAAGAGTCGCTGAGCCAGGATAGAAAGTAAGTTTCTCGCGAAATCCCTTGCTCTTTTTGTACACGTAAGAAGATATAGTTGGTATATTCTACGTTTTTTTCCCAGACCAGGGTAGAAGGTAACATGGTCCTCCCAAAAATGTTACTCCACGTGGGAAAATAGTAAAATAATCTCTCACTAGGCTCTAAAAAGTAAGTGCCTACTCGTGTTTTAGTTCGATGTATACCAATGGAACAAAATATCTCAATAAACGATTACGACGCCTCCGAATTATCAATTTAGTATCTCAGTGTGAGCCATACACAGGGTGTTTCGGAAAGACGAAATAATACTTGAGATGTATTAGATAGCCACTAACCATTTCACCACAGCTAAGACGGCTTAATGTACTTACGTAAAGGAAAGATATTTTATGCAAAAAGGGTTGACGACAGGGTCAGAAAAGTATGATTGTCATTAGTGGTCTCTTAGATTATCCAAAAATAATGGCTCATATTGTCAGTTTACCAAAAAAGTGAAAAATCACAAAGATACGGAGCATCAAAATTCCCGGATATAATAGCCGTGACGTCATGCATCAATATATATATAATATTCTGACCTATATTCTGACTGTGACTTTTTTTGTTTCTCAGAGAAAAGAAAAAATACGTGACCATCGGTTAGATTATTAAAATATTTTTTAATAATCTAACCGATGGTCTAAAGTTATTTTTCCATTCGTCATGCCTGGGGTGCTTATCTTAGTGAATGCTACGAGTAGTAATGCTTACTATCGCCGCGCCGGGCGATCGAGTTTACGATTTCTACATAGTTACTTAGTTCTTTATTCGTAACAATAATCATGTTAATTCTTTCAGATTGAAGTCACAATACTTAGAGAGTTATATGTCCAATGCCCGTACAAGTCCACAAGAAATCCAGTCACTGAGAGAGTCTATGATTGAACGAGTTAACTTGAAATTACAGGGGATGTCGGATTGGGGTGACGCCAATCTTGTGAAGTTCAACCCGTCCAAAACCCAGGCGTGTCTCTTTTCTGCAAAAAAGAGTAACTTCTAACTTACACCCACTTTCCAAGGTGTTTCCTTGCCGATAGTTGACCATCTTGGGCTTTTAGGCATCAGCGTTACGGCCAAACTCAACTTCGGCCAACAGATAGAGTCGATGGCACTGACTGCTTTCAGGAAGTTGGGCGTCATTTCTAGGGTCCGGCGGTACTTCAGCCCTGAACGGCTACTTAATCTTTATACAGCCTAGGTTCGCTCCTGCATGGAGTACTGCAGTCACTTGTGGAATGGCTCCGCTAAATACCAACTTGAGGCACTAGACTCTGTTGACCGAAGAGCCCGCAGGCTTATAAACAGCGATGAGCTTTCGAATAGAAAATTGCAGTCCCTAGAGCATCGTCGCAAAGTAGCCTGCTTATCGGTTTTCTATAGGATACATTTTGGAGAGTGTTCGAAGGCTCTTTTTGATCTCGTGAAACCCTCACCATTTCTCTTTCGGACTACGAGGCGCGGACAGGGGTTTCACCCCTTTGTCGTTGAAATACCTAAGTCTCGAACTAAACGCTTTGACAATCCCTTTTTGGTTCGAGTAGCTAAGGTGTGGAATGAACTGCCTGCGTCTATATTCCCAGAGAAGTACAGCCCCGAGACATTCAAAAGTAGATTGAATGGGTATCTTTTGGATAGGCATGCTTCATCCTAGTCTTCATCGTCGCTTTTCATCAGGTGAGATTGAGGACAAATGCCTAAACCAATAAATTGTAAAAAAAAAAAAATGATTTTCTCGTCTTAATAGTCTATCTCTGTTCAGTTGGGCAGATGACTTCTCCTAATAACAAAATGATTTGCTCACAATCATCTCACACTGGACAGGCAGTTTGGTGATGGCAGTAGATGGCAAAAGTCTTTGAACAGAGGACGATGTAACCTATACCTGTTCTCTGTTACCTATACCTGCTTTAGTCGCCTCTTACGACACCCGTGGGAGAGGGATGGGGTAGTGACAAATCTTATATTGAAATATCTTCGATCCTACAGATCCATTGGATCATATGACTATATAATTTTTTGCCTTTTAGTAACGCCCTGTACGTCTATGAGCGATTATATCATAATATTATAGTTCGACAGCAGCAAAGAAATAACAAACTTTGTTCCCTATGTCCACATTTCACTACGGCAAGTAACTTCGGACTTTGGTGTCATATCGCTATTGTTTATACGGACTTCTCTACGGCTGAAATATTTCTGTAAGCGATAATTCATACTGAAATAGAAAGACTTGGCCGGTTGTAGACTTTTGTTTTAATCAAGCTTTATTATGCATTTTGTAGATATAATATGAATGAATGTGGATTGACATTGAATTTAACAAAATTAACGCGGGATGGCAGAAAACAATGTAGGACTGGAAGGAATGGAAAAAGTGGAGGGAGGCCCTTGCAAAGCAGTGGGAAACATGTTACAAAACGAAATGAAAAATATCTATGGCAGTTTTTTTTTAAAGGTGATGTTATTAACTATTTAGGAAAACAAATGGGTCGAACAGTTAATGTTTATACCTCCATTTGGACTTGGCAGAAAACCAAACGTGTGAATTCCATATAAAAATGATATTAGGTACAGGGTATACATAGATATAGGTAGCTGAACATATTTGTTAGACTGACTTGGTTCACACATAATATGTTTTGGTATCCAAGTAAAAAAAATACCCGAAAATATACTATATTAGGAAATAAAAAGAGAGAAAGAGAATAAAAAGAATAGCATAAAGAATTATTATACTGTATACCATTATCGATATTTTGAAACAGGTAGATGAAGCGAAATAGATTTGTCAGAACCGTAGTAAGTAGAGGTCCATAATCTCTGCCTACCCAAATAGTCGTGATATTTTTTATGTATGTAAAAAACTGATATTTCCCATATCACTGTATATCGCACCTAATCCAACTTTCCCAAACCCACGCTAAATTATTGTATGGGTAAGCAACATTTACAGCATCAGAAGGCACACGTTGTTTTTTAACGACATTAATGAAGAAATACAAACAAGGTCACGTATTTCCTGACAAAAAATCTGCTTACTCATAATTACCTGACTTTTTAAATACGAAAAATAAAAAAGTATATATAAAGTGGGCCGAGGACTTAAGACCTCTGAAAAACGAGCCAACATTATTTATTCGTGGGGCCTCTTTAGGTTTTAATTCGGATTTATGTATGTACATTAAAGAAAGAGGCTTACATCCCGCCCTGTGACATGGGAGGTCTTGTGTGCGAGCACCATTATTTTTCAAATTTCCGCGTTCGAAATTATAATGTATTTCATTTTTGGTTTAACTTTAAACAAAAACAGACATAAAATTTAATTCTTCTTCTTTTCTTTGTTTTTAACCGACTTCAAAAAAGAAGGAGGTTTTCTATTTGTCGGAATCTTTTTATGTATGTTCCCCGGTAGCTCGAAGTCGCCTGGACCAATAAAGAAAATTCTTTTTTGTTTGTAAGAATTGTCACGTAGTCCCAAAAAATTGTTATTAAAATCGGTTGTGTAGTTTGGTGTTAAAGTCGGTTTTTAGTTTTGAAAAACTATTGCACATTGTGTTGTACAAACACAAGCTGTCTAATACTTATTACCGTTACACCGTGGGTAATGAAAGAAGAAAAGGCCTTAGATTACCACAATTATCCATATTAAAGAGAATGATCAATTCAAGATATTGAGTAGCTTCTCTAGAATACTTAACGATAGTTTTGATATACTATATGATTTGAATTACTTTGATCGTTTTTTGACTAATGGAAACCCGTTTTTGAGCTGATTGATCAGATTTTATCTATGCATATGAGAGAAAAAAAATCCTTTCCTGGCAAGGCTGTTACTAACTCTCAAATTAGTAATTATGCTACATTTAATCATTACTAAAGAGTGCATACTTATTTAGGCAATTGACAGAATATTGAATGCTTTATTGAGGTAAAAATCGACTTATAACTCGGTTTTGAAAGAACATCTACTAACCATAGCAAAAAAAAAAAATTATCGGTATAATATATTTCATATAATATTATATACATTGATGTAAAATTACATATTTCATTTAAAAGTATTAAAAGAAAAGAGAAAAAAAGTATGAAATTCATTTATCGATGTTTTCACTTCTGTGAATAGTGTCAAAAGCAGCGTTGGCTTTACAAATAGTTTCCTTTCAAGTGCCATAACCGAGTACTGTATATATTGGTTTCCATACACCTCGTGATCACTGTATTCTATGTGAATAGACGGACACATCAAAAGTGCTAGCTAAATTAATCGTTTATATTTTTTTCAACACATTAGCTCCGGAAGTGCTTTTTACCACAATGATTTTTTTTATTTATGTAATTCATAACATTCATTACGCACACATTCGAAATCATGCGGTAAATATTACTTACCGCACAAGTGCGGTAAAGTATTTTTTAAATGTCTTAGGAATAACATTCTATAAATACAAAATATTGAATATTATTTTTGAAAAAAAAATCTCTGTATGCAGCCAGCCTAGACTCATACCAAAATCTTGTTTTACTCAAATTATTCCATTTTATTTATTAATTAAAATACTTGTAACAATACTAAAATGAATTTATAAATCAATCTTTAAAAAGAAACTTTTTTTTAAGTAATCGTTTCGCTGCTGGTGGATTGATTTATGTGTCTCTCGTATCACTACAGACTCGCGCATGCACGAAATGCACCTAAAAAAGAAAATCTAAGCGCGCCATATTTCTAATTCTCTTTAACATGATTTATTGTAAGTTTAAATGAAGTGTTTTATTATTGAAGATTTTTTTCTCACTAATGTATTGAAAAACGTAGTATGGCACAAGTGTGTATTGTTCATCACAAGTCTCGGCTTCATAGACACACGCGCGTGCAGTTACAGTTACAATTCAACTTTTACATTTTTTTACTTGCTCTCCACACATTACACGTTCACAATAATAAAAAAAAAAAACTGTTTTTAAGTACTCTTAGTCAGATGAGTTTCTTCTGAGTGTACAAGGAGAGCAATGATCAAAACCGTAACAAGCAATATCCCGGGAATTGATACGATGAAATGTGGCCTGAAAATGCACATGCACTCCCTCTTTTGTGATGTGGACTTATTGGCAGGGAAATGTTGCCAATACTGTTTGTCCATTTATGATTGCATTTCTGTTCTGACATCTTGTTTCATATAGACTTGTAAATTACCTGTTTCATGGTTACTTTACACTCCTTTAGTAACGTGAACTATGTATGTAGACTACGAGAAGGGAGTATCCTTCATTCTGATGGTTAAAAGTAACAAAAGTTTATTTTTAAGTGAATACAGGTTACTATTTATGAGTGAAGGGATCACTGTTTTACAACTTTAATTTCAAAGCTCACTGCTAAAAAAGATTACTATGATTGTAGATTATTTTTATTTAAGGTTCCGTACAAAAAATGAAAAAACGGAACCCTTATAGGATCACTCGTGCGTATGTCTGTCCATCCGTCTATCACAGCCAATTTGCTCCGAATCTACTCGATCAAATTAAGTGAAATTTGGAAGAAGGTGATCCATAATAAACAAATATTTTTCTAAATTAAGGGTCATTTTCGAGGAACAAATTAAGAAATTAAAAAATGTTTTGCGTTCCTAACTGTGTCCTATGTCAAATGAATAGACTCGTTATGAGAATCTCAAATATATTTATGTTATTATTGTAAAATAAATTGTTTTGATTTTATTCATAAGAAAAGAGGAATATTGGCCATTCCCGTCCTGATCTCCAAAACTACTGAGCCTAAAATTATGAAAAAAAAAAATACAAAATATAGTTCATTTCTTGTAGGTTATAGAAAAAATAATAGGTTGGGGAAAAAGTCTTTTCGCATTTTATATGAAAATTCAAAACATTTTTTAATATAGTTTATTTACATTTAACTAAAGTATGTAGGTACCATTTTGTTCGATAACTTTTTGCCATCTTATAGGTAGGGACATGATCCCATTGCTATAGAAATTTTGGGGCTTCTAATCAAAAAACTGCGACAAGTAGTTTTGGCAGTCCTCTCGTGATGTTAACCTGACACTGCCTAAAGAATTCTGAAGTGACCGAAACAGAACAATCTGAAGGTGCCAGGTCAGGACTATACGGCGGATGCATTAACACCTCCCAGCCAAACTCTCTTAATTTTTGCTGAGTGGTTAAAGATGTGTGAGGTCTAGCGTTATCATGATGAAAAACCACACCCCTTCTGTTGATTAATTCCGGCCGCTTTCTCTCAACTTCTTGCTTTAATCTTATCAGTTGTTCGCAGTAGGGTTCTGTATCGATGTTCCTGCCCGGTGGTAACAGCTCATAATGAATAATGCCCTTCCAATCCCACCACACACACAGCATCACCTTGTTGCGAGTTAACCAGGGTTTCGCCACAGTCTGTGAAGCTTGACCGGCCTTTGACCATGACCTTTTTCGCACGTTCTTGTCGTACGTGATCCACTTTTCATCACCAGTTATCAATTTCTTCAAAAATGATTCGGTCTCATTACGTCGTAATAAAGAATCACAAATGAGTACACGGTTCATTAGGTTTCTTTCAGAGAGCTCGTGAGGTACCCAAATATCGAGCTTTTTTGTGTACCCATTTTTTTTCAAATGCGCCAAAACTGTTTTTTGGTCAATTCCCAGTTCTTCAGCTACGTCGTAACTACTGATATGCCGATCTTGCTCCACTTTTTCAAAAATAGCATCCTTTTTATCCGTAACAGGGCGACCAGAGCGACGTGCATCTTTGACATCAAAATTTCCGGATTGAAAACGCTTAAACCAAATTTGTGCTACTCTCACAGACACTGCACTAGGTCCATAAACATCGCAATTTCTTTCGCGGCTTGCGTTGCATTTTTACCTTTTTGGTAGTAAAATTTTAAAATGTATCTAATTTCTTCATTAGATTCACTCATCTTGACGGTAAGAAAAACAAATGAAAATCACGCATTTCCTAATTTGAATTTGGAATTATCTTCTTTAAAATTTAAACTTTTAAATGATACCAAAACCAGCCAGGTGCAAATAGTATAGCCAAAGCGGTTTTATTACAAGTTCATACATACTCGTACTATATGCGAAAAGACTTTTTCCCCAACCTAATAATACAAGAATTCTATCAATTAAAAATAGAGTGGTAAAATCCATTATGTTCACTTACATGGACGGAAAATAGTTTACTAAAATACCACTAGATAGCGCCCAAGAAGCAAAATTTGGTATTTTAAAAGTCCTGAGAACGATTTAGAAATACTAATTGGTGTTCATGATAAGCACTATAATGGTGTTGTGAATGTTTACAGAACCCTAATTAGGCCCTGGTTTTATCACTGATTTATTCAATAAACATTACATTAAAGCTCACATGGTAATAAATCAGCGCTGTAATTAAAATATAAAAGCGCCGAGAAATGCTTTTTAGTACTAAAATTGTGCTGTCTGCAACGTTTATGTCAATTTGCACACTAAAAGAAACGAAAACATGTTTTTAGTGCTACTTTGCACCATAAACGATTCCAGGTGATCTTTAATATCACACTTTTTCCTTTTGTGGTCGCGTGTCGTTAATTTTCCCCAAAATAACAATTAGATATTGGTATAAATTAAACTTATCTCAATGTTGCTTAACATAAAGGACATACTACAAAACATTCATAGACCGTAATTCTGTCGTAACTTGCACTTGCGAAAACAATTGTATCGATAAAATCAATATACTGATTTCTAATTTGATAATGCGCCCTCATAATTTTCGTGTTATTAATTTAATTTAAATTAATAAATATCACACATGTCCCGACTATGGCTGATATAATACACATTGGCTCTAATCGTGCCGCTAATGTGCTATCATGGCAGAAAACAGCAGCCATATTTTCACCGAAAACGGATTAGGGATATAATTGATACTGAAAAGCTAGTATAGATCAAATGAATCCATTAATTATTCATTTTAGTACTTTTATGTCACGCTTTAGTCCTGTAGCAAAAACACAAACTCACTTTTAGAGCTATTTAGAATTTAAGTTTTTAGCAACTGCACCAGGAGTCATTATGGTACTATTTAGTACTATCTAAGAGTTTACATGACTTCTACAGAACATGCCCAATAGGGATGTTGAGGGAGCTTTTAAGTAGCTAAAACGATACATAATGGTGATGCAAGATACTTTTATAGTGCAGATTCATCCTGTAATAGTGTTTTTTAATACTGCTACTATACTAGTGCCGTAACAGTTACCTTGATACATTATTAGTGCACAGTAGATACGTTACATAAAAGGGTCAGTAAGTTATCGTAACCATTATCGCTTTTTTCATATCTATTACAGTGCAACACTTTAATGATTCTTTTGTACGGTCCTGTAAGCGTTCTAAGAACGAAATTACAAAACTTAAATGCTCCTTAACTTATAGAACCAAAACGCTCTGTTGTAAAGCTTTATAGTATTATTAGTTAACTCGCATTTAAAATGTGATATTTTTAACCCCCGACGCAAAAAGAGGGGTATTAAAGGTTTAACGAAAATTGACCTGATCTCCGAAACTACTGAGCTTAAAACATCGTACGGAACCCTCTTCACGCGAGTTCAACTCGCATTTCACCGGTTCCTTTTTTTAATCATATAACGAACGACGCGTAGCAAAAAAGTTCTAACTACTTTATCTTTTTACTAAAATACAAAAATATATTGCATCGAAGAAATGTTAACGTGCAATTTCATACAAAGTTACACAAAAGGCAGTCGATCGATCTCAAAATCTTTCAGAAGCATCTATTTATTCTTACATAAAGCTGGAACAAAAGATAATTTTAAATGCGCTTAACTTTTATTAATAAAAATATAATAAACACGAAGAAATTGGCAAATCCTTTCTTTCCTCTCCAATCACGAGAGACCTATGAACATACCTGATCTAACAGCGAATTGTTTTTAGTATCATAATTCAATGAATGAAGGAAATCTTCAATACCAGTCAAGAAAAAAATCAAGACCATGATTTTAATTAGCGTGTACTACATATAAGTAAGTTTTTTACTACTCTTTGTCAGGTGAGTCTCATTTGAGTGTACAAGGAGAGCAATCAAAACCGCAACAAGCAATATCGCGGGAATTGATACGATGAAATGGTAAGATTGAAAAAAAATTCTGAAACGGCCAAATTATGCGTTTGTGTACCGAGTACGTGAAAATGAATACTAACAACCAGCCTAACGATATCCGAGTAAGGTGTAATCGAGAAGAAAAAATCGTTGGTATCAAAACATTATTCAATCAATTTACCCAAAGGGATATCGAGCCGAAATCACGCAGATAAGGGGAATTGAGAGGACGGGCCTCAAACCGTTCCTGCTTACTTAAAATCGCATGTATAATTTAAAAGGAGAGCTTGAATATACCGCACTTTGGGTCTCGCCCTGTTTATTTTCCCAAGTTTGCGTTTTGTTTAAACAATACTTAGCAAGTCACAAAAGACGCATAAAAATTGAAATTATTAACAAGTAAATGTCGTGAAAAGGATTAAAATCATTATTCAATAAAATAAAAAAACATTGTTTTCAATAAAATAAACGCAGATTGTTGAAAGACGCACGTTGTCGCCGCATTCCAGTAATCTCTACGTACGCTCCAAATAAAACTTATTTGTTTACAAAATTACGGTTTCGTAGAAGGCCAAATGAATAAAGTTGAAAGGGTACGAGCCCGCGCTTTCCATGCAGAGCTGATCGTGTGATCCCACGTTTTCAGATAAGGCACATAAATGGTATATACAGTGTTTTCAACGTATCGAATAAAGATTACTTTTAATTAAACGATGCGAGCGTTTGTTTTCGTTCGCAGTCATTTTATTTCATATTTTGTAATTATTTGACAATTTGTGGTTTGTGTTTTTTACCTACAGCATTAAGGCAGATTTTTATTGCTAATATTGTCAATTTTATTATTTTTAAGGAGGTTATTACCTGCTATGCAATTTACAATACTTTAGTACATTACAAACTGATGAAATGACACCAAAAAGTAAGGACGTTTCAAATTAATATTTTTCACTGTTGGTGCCATAGTAGTGTCGTAATTTAATTTAAAATGTGGTGAGTGTTAGTTAATAAATAATAAATATATAGGGACAAATAACACTGATTGAGCCAGCCCCAAAGTAAGTTCGAGACTTGTGTTATGGGATATTAACACAACGATCCTTATACTTTATAAGAAATATATTATACACATATAATATATAAACATCCAAGACCCAGGACAATATGAAAAAGGCCATTTTCCAACTTGCCCTGACCGGGGATCGAACCCATAACCTCTGGGTGGCGGACTAGCATGGTTAATCCGCCACAGAGGTGGTCAATTGTCAACATACAACTTAATTTACTGTACTTTAAGCAATAGATATACAATCTACATGGTCTCTGAATAATGAGATGTCTACACATATGAATCAAATGCTAAGACTTTATAATTATTATGCCGCCTAACATTTTCTAACATTGCCTTTGTCACAAATACTGCATATAAATGAATATGTTATTAGTCACCAATTCTACATAATAAATAAATGATGGTTTAAAACTAAGCTTTTGGTACTGACAATGAGTGACATCTAAAAAGGCAACCATTGAACCATAACCATAGCCAACTTGTTGAATTTTAAACACTGGCCGCTTTGTTCTTTTATGTCATCACTGTGCTCGATTGTTAATTATTTTTTCGCCGCCTCATAGTACCTTCTTGTTACATGCCAAAGGGCTGCCAGTATCACTATCAGCAATTTCAGCAATTTCAGCTTTTGACATTCCGACCCAGGATCAAAGAATCTAGTATTTTACTACCTTTGTTTTTGTTTGAAAACAGTTTATCCCCCGTGCCTCTAATTTACATTTTCGCTTTCCATTTTTTCCTTATTTTATTCCTGTTCCGTTTGTGGGTACAGACTGATTTATTTGATGGAATTCTTAGCCCTAAATTGTTTGAACGATGTTTATTATTTTGAAAAGAAGAAATATTAGAGCTGTTTTTTTACGCAACGGTCCTAATTGCACAGCGTTAGTAAGAATTATTTATATTCTTAAATCGTAAAGTAATGGCTATAATGGACAAATGATTGAGTTTAAATATCTTGCATACAAATTTTTGGGCCTGAACATACATTTTTAATAAGTAAAGATAAAGATATGATGGTTAAACTATTTTAATATACGCGTCCACTTAAATCTATCTAGAACTAATTTTAATAAACGCTACAGACAGCTGTGTTGTACTTTAGAGTAGATTTTCTTTAGTGAAGTATGGTCAGGCAACTTTAACTTGAAAACTTTTTAATCAATTCAAAGTAGATGAGATACAATTTCCGCTATGTGGTTTTCAGCAGAGTAGAATAGGACCGCTCCAAGTCTTCCCGTGGATGTCGTAGAAGGCGACCTACCCAACGTCTGGCCAGCGTGGAGAGTAAAGGCCACATCCTCTGGCTGCTCTGACAAAGTATGGCTCTAATAGTATAGAGAGTCTCCTGCAGTTAGAGGAATACAACCTGGAGAAATACAAGAAATACATATTTCTATTTTATAACACCCGTGAAGTTGAAAATAGGTTGAAAAGTACTTGAACGATGCCAATTGACGTTCAGACATATACGAAGGGGTTGTTCAGCTGGAAATGCGGGTATTTTAGTTGGATTGGGACTGCGTGCGAGCAAGAAATAAATTCGTATCTCGATATATTTGCGAAAATTACAATACTTCTTATATGAGCAGTATAAGGATACACATCTAGAATTAAATATTCGTGTTATGCAGCGTAATGTGGTTTTATTTTTTTTATATTGAGCTTCCTACGCGTCAAATTGCATCTCAATCCGTTCCATAAAATTATAAATCTCTGCAGGTAAAGCAATTGGTATTATATTACATCGATACATAACGGTCACATCCCTACATCAGCCTAGATGGTATGTTCGATACGGTAATTTCCCGGACATGATATCATTTGGTTGATCGCTCGTCCAGGCTGCAGCGATATTTCGATGCATTATCATAATGCTGCATCCGCTTCCTTTGTCCATACTCCGTAGCGCTTTGACCGATATTCATGCCATGTAAATGTAACACTTTATAAGAATACATATGAAAATTTTACATTATTTGAATTTCAATTTAAGGCAAATAAAGGACTGAAGTCACGCCCTCATTTGATATAAACTGTTTAATCGTAAATTTATTCATAATTAATTTACATGATGACCTCTGTGGCCTAGTGGTCATTATGCTACGCTGTCACACCGGAGGTCCCGGATTCAATCGCCGGTCAGGTCAAGATGGAAAATGATCTTTTTCAGTTTTACCTGGGTCTTGGATGTTTATCCATATATTTATTTCTAATAAAATGTAGTATCGTTGAGTTAGTATCCCATAACACAAGTTTCGAACTTACTTTGGGGCTAGCTCAATCTGTGTGATATAATTATTTTAATTAATTAACATGTTGCTAACCTTCAGGAATTAAATATACCTTTAAATTATTTATGAACAACCATTGAAAAAACTCACTTTAAAACTTAATGGAGTAACGCAATTATGCGTTAGTCCCTCTACTTCGGATCCCTGACTTTCGATTAGGTTCCCACCTGTTAGCTGAGTAGAAAAACATGAGATCTTCTTATGGCTGGAATAACGTTTGGTACTTAATCAAACAACAGAATTGTGAGCACTTGTCTTTTATTTCAATAACTCTGAAGGATGGCACTGCACATACGTTTTAAATACATGGTAAATTAAAGTCTGTACGATGTGATCACTGGAACTATGACATTTGAATTTTTAATAAATGGTATCACTTTCTTTAACATTTTATTTACTTAAAGGTTTACATTACTCTTAAGAATCATCAAGGGATGTACTTCACAGTCCAGGAAGCTTAGTTACGAATGTCTATGCCAGGATCACAGAATTTATTTCAATGAGGGGGCCATAAATGCCTTGTCTTTACCTTAAAAATCTGAAAAAAAATCTGACAAGCATTTTAGATCGACTACTTCTAGATTTTTAGATAGATAGATACTTGTCTATGAGTTGTTTTATTTGTCACTAACGACACACACATATTAAACTAATATACATTCATTAGTTACACTTTTTCAAGAGTGCTTTTTTGATTGGCTGGGTCTCTGAAAATATGAGTGAGTACAGACATTTTCCAACTTCAATGAACACTTTGTGTTATTTGATTCGCTTCACCTTTAAATGCAATATAGACAGGCTCTGCTTTATAGAGCCATCCTCGTGCCTTTGCTTTCGTTTAAACAGCGCTATAGTTTCAGGGCGGAAACTTGAACAGATGTTGTGGTATGTAATGCTTTATTTCACGAAATACAACCACTTGGAACTTCGTTTACTATCCATTCACGCAAAGAAATATCAGCTTTGATCTAAAACTCCGAATAAGTACCTACATTTCTGTCGTCCTGCAAAAAAAAAATCATACAAAAGAATACTAATTTTAAAATGTATAAAATACCTGATGGTAACCGTGATATAAACCAATAGAACAGTACTACAGTAGTTATATTATGACTCCTTTTAGAGCAATATTCCAAATATGACCTAAAATAAATATTTGTTTTCCTTTATGATACGTAAATGTATTCTGAATAAGAGATTTAAGCGAATACAAACTGTTTTCCCAATAATTCAAATTTGCCGTTCATTTGGTCGTTTTGCGTATACTGTCCGTAATTTTAGCGTCAATTTATGAGGCGTATGTATAATATGGCAATCACTATGATGGAAATGTCAGTATACTTTTACACTATTACAACATTTATGATGTTTAAACTTTTGAATTGTGTTGATAAAAAAACGCACAACTCATGATACTTGTTTTCATTTTCTTACGTAGCTTCTTTTAACACAATCTTTAACTTAATTCTGGGGTTTAAAAAAAAAATCCGTTAAAAAATTTGTAAAAATTCAAGATCATTTACTTATCAAGCTAATCCCAGACCAGTTTTACTAGTATAAAAGAAAATATACTTAAAAAAAACAGTTGAAGTTTAATTCATAATTAGATACGTACATTTATAAAATCTGCCTTTTCAATAGGAAGGAAAACCTTTACTTTTTTCTAAATTACTAGCCAGTAGGCTTCGCACTGTATATTGACTTATAGTTATTAACAAAGATAGACGCATTTAAATAATCGAATAAACTTCTAATCCTACTTTTAACTCCCGTCAAAAAAAGGGTATTATAAGTGTCTGCCTGCTGTCTGTGTGTCTGTGTCATCGTAGGTCTTGAACGGATAGATCGATTTCGATGGGCTTTTTTACGTGAAAGCAACTCCTTGCGGTGGGTGATTCTTACTCGTAGCTATGTTTGATGACAAAAGTTATAAGGTGTTAACGCTTGAAAAACGGAGTGTTTTTAATTTACCTAGAAAAAAATAGATGGCGATACGGATATCAATTGGAACAAGTAGTTTCGCTACTCATCACTAGATGGCGTTCTTGAAATTCGGGGTGCATCAATTTGCCTGGCAAATAAACTTGTTAATAGGTAAAGATCTGAAGATTTTATAAATAATATTCAAAAGTCATTCTTCAAGATTGCTGATAAGGTTTCTTGGATGCCAAGACGCGTGGCTCCGCATATTTTCGCTAGCTTTTGATGTAATCCGCGTCTTGCGGGTGTTTGTTATCAAACAATCCTTGGTTATGATGTTGCGGCTTCCACTTGTTTATATTTGGAAAAGATAAATCATTAGATATTATTTGTGGTTATTGGTTTGGAAAATTAGCAATCGAATTATTCCTTTTAATAAAAATGATACTAAACATTATACTTAATAAAGAAAGAAAAAATATTGTTCCAATCTTTTTACATAATTTTTGTTATCGTTGGGTGACCTTTAAAATGCCTATTATATTTAGAAATGAAAAACCCAGAAATCTCATCCTGGCCTCCCAAGCAACACAGCTAGATGCTACCGGTAACGCTCTAACCAGTCTGAATAGCACCTGGCCTTTTCCATGAAGAGCACCCAATATTCGCTTTTGCTATGTGGACTAATATTTTTACGTTGTTGTCCTCGAAGATCACCTTTGTATTAGCAGCTAGATATGGGTTTTATGTTTTCAACTTTTTATTATGAATAAAAGATATCGGTACAAAATTACTAGAACTTTTATTAATTAGGCCATATGAGTATTTTGTACGTCCGAATACTGTCTAAACACTGGGTTATACTGCGTACGATTAACATAATTGTACTAATGATTTTATCTCGTATTTTTGAATGTTGCATTGAGAGCTAAACAGATTTCATCAGGTGCTCTTCATGGACAAAAATGTAAAAATAAATTTAAGTCTAAGAAGAGCACCTGGGAATATTAGGTACTCTTCGTGGAATAGGCCAGATGCTTTCCGCCCAGGTTCTATTCAGACGGGAAATCCATATTGGATGAAAGCCCTACCAAAATATTTGTTATATTCTGTTTTTATTATTTTTTGTTATAGAGGCTACACAAAATACATCATCTGAAAATTTCTATTTTCTACCTATTACGGTTCTGTGATATAGCCTAGTGAAAGACCTGGTGGTTATTACTTACGCAATACTTTGCTTGTAACTGCTCGAACTGGAACTAGCTTAAATCGATTGCATACCTGTAAGCAAAAGGGTTGAGTTAATCCGGAGTTGTTATATTAAGTTTAAGGTTTCCTTACATATATAACGATCTATGTTTGACTAAATAATTTGTAATAAGAAGGGTACCTACATATTCAAATTACACAGTATACTCGTTAGATCTTCTAACAGATCCTAAAGGGGAGTGTATAACAAACAACTTTAATTTAAGAAATTAAATTCGAAATCGTAAAGTGCCGATTAAACAGTCAAATACAATACAGCTTACCTACAACTGTAATTTTTACGTTTTCATAAATGACACTCAGACCCATTAACATATCTGTACCCTTAAAAGGTAAAGCCCTAGAGCCGTAAGCCCCAAAGGAATCGTGTACGTATCTAAGTTTGAAACATTTTAACGATTCAGTTTATTGAAAGTATTTAACATGAAGGAGCAATGGGAGTTGAATACGTATGACATATCATATTTCAGCCACTCAAAAAAAATGTCCGGAAATGTTTCAAAACTCTGAAGTTTTGTTAGAGTTTGTTAGAACATTTTTTTCATTCGCTAATTTTCAAGGGGTCGTTGGCGTGAAAAACTATGCAAAGCCAGACTCCCGAGGTACAGAGCATAGAGTACCTACTGTAGGTAAAGTAGAAGTTTCCTTTAGACATTTTTTTAAAACTAGTTAACTGAATAAAATTCTAACTTACAGAGGTTTCACTTCTTAGACTTATTTTCTCCGCAACTCAGTAACAAAATGTGGCCCATTGGCAAACAGTTATTGCCTTACCTTTCGAAAACTTGATAATCTGAAAATCCCTTAATGGACGTCCGAAAACATTCAAAAGGTGTAAACAGTTATAGGCTAGGATAGCTATAGAACAATCCGTTAAGCGTTGATTCATACTGAGATGGTTGCAGCCGGCATCGCTCTTCCACTATCAGACCATATTTACCTTAATTTATCTACGAAATGCAAAGTACCCTACAAATGCAATATACCTTTAAATAAAATTTTGAAATCATTTCCTTGAGTTCCATACAAAAAATTTAAAAACGGAACCCTTATAGGATCACTCGCGCGTCTGTCCAATTTGCTCCAAATCTACTTGAAATTTTAGTACCCAAACAAAGACGTGCAACATAAATAAATATATTTTTTTAAATAAGGGTCATTTCCGAGGCACAAATTAGGAAATTTAAAAAAAGTATTGCCTGCGTTACTGTATCATATTTCAACTAAAAGGGCTCGTTATAAGGATCTCAAATATATTTTTGTTATAATTGTAAAATCAATATTTTTAATTTATTCATGAAATTAGTCGATATTTAACCATTCCCCCCCCCCCCCCCTGATCTTCGAAACGACTGAGCCAAAAATTTTGAGAAAATACAAAATATGATTCATTGCTTGTAGATGATAGGAAAGAATTTAATTCTATCAATTGAAGAAAAAGGGGTAAACTCAATATAATACGTTCACTTACGGATACGGACGGAAAATAGTTTACTAAAACACCACTAGATTAGTTAACTCGCGACTTACTACGATGATTTAAAGTGTGATGTTTGATCCCCGATGCAAAATGAGGGGTGTTATACGTTTAACAAAAATTAACCATTATTTAAATAAAAAAGAAATCTTAAAATAAACACTTTTTAATGTCATCTCATATATTTCATAGTATTTGTTTCGAGGATGTACTTACCTTATTTTTCTGCAGCGAAGCATAAAAGGGATAGGTATAAGTTCTTCACAAAGAAATATTAGAAAATTCAAAATTCACATTAAGTAAGACTACCTATTTTAAGACATCCCTTTAATGAATAAACAACGTTTGACTTTGGTATTGTGCGGAACCCTCTCCACGCGAGTTCAACTCGCACTTTTCCAGATTTTTAATTTTTACCTACGTACATTTATTGTTACGCCTAAATATTTATCATCAAGACAGAGAAAATAAGCCCGAACTCAATAAGATTGCGTCGTTTTATTGGGTTATAACATCCACGTATATTATTAGTTATTTGATAATAGAATCGGCAAAAAAATAACGTGTGGCACTCTGGGACTGCCGCGGTAAAGCAATTGCATAGCATTTTTTATCAACTTAAGCAATTATAATTATTTATTTATTTTTTATTTACGCCGCATTTTTTTATATTAATTCAAGTTACGCTTTTTTAGCGTGGTGACCGATAAGAAAACAATTTTGTTTCTTTTATTGAATAAATGAGAAGTTAATATCGTTTAAAATATTTTTATTATCTTATAATACATGTAGATTATTCAGGAATTTTTATTATGAGCAGTTAGCAGCTAGTCTACACGCATACATCTAGTCGCACGCACACAAACACCGTGCCAAAGTCTGCCGAACTGAAACGACGTTAGACGATGCACGGCTATCAACGCCGCGCCGCTGTGCCGGTCGCCGGTTGCCGAGAAACGTTTAGGCGGAGTGGGGGTACAAAGCCCGCGATAAAAGCTATGCAATAGCTTAAAAAAATATTGCATTGTCATCTGATTTACATTTTCATACCAAATTAAATCTCGATCAGTAACCGGAAAGTAGGTCAAATTAATTAATTTGTAAGATTTGCCGAACAAACATAGATAAAAGATTTAAAAGCCCTTCTAGGCGGAAAAGTCTTTTTCATTTTTTTCTTGAATAGAAATAAAGGTAAGAATGGTTTGATAGTAAAAGTGTGCTGCCGGCCGCTGTTATCTCACTATGAACCAACTCTTATCCATTTTCCATTATTTAAAATGGATGGGATATAAATTTAAATTATTCAAAGTGCGATGTAAACATAATCCTCTTATGGCTTGTAATTCTAAATAACATTGGGAAATTAATGTAGTCTGGTTATTTACTTAATTTGTTTATTTACAGTACAATTATTTAGTTAATACACTATTATGATATATAATTTAGTGATTTACCCTGCTACCCACTTAAAATACACTAGTTGAGTGACCGAGCTTGGCTCGGTTCCTTTTTTTAAGAACATAAATTTTTTAGCCGCGTCCCTCCTAAAAATACCGAGTTTTAGCAAAATCGTTGGACCCGTTTCCGAGATCTTCATTATATATATAAACATACAAGAATTGCTCGTTTAAAGTGTAAGAAATATAACAATAACAGCTGTTGGTCCCGACTGCCATTATTATATGGCAGAGATGGTGAAAAATCTGACTTGTAAAACAAAATAAGACTCTTATATTAGTTTCAGTATATACTGTTAGACGTTATTATTATACAATATAAGACCCAGGACAATTCACAAAATGCCATTCCTCAGAACGAGATCGACCCTTTTATCGGTAGTTGGTGCAAAATAACGATCACATCTCTCCCAATAAAATTTGTATTAAAAATATTTTGTACAAATAATCAGTATTAATTAGTCTCTGTATATAAATTTAGTGCAACTTACGTTTGTGGCCTGTTCCATGAAGATATAGTACCACTTGAGCACTAAACACCACCTGTCAACTCACTATTTACACACTATAATCATTATAAGGTATTTGACACATTATAATATTTATTTCACTATATAATGGCGCAGTTGGAGGAAATTCTTAAAGTGCAGCAAGATTTGGAGGTGACCTGTAACAATAAGATGCTGGAGTTGGCATCACAACTGTAAACAGCCACTCCTGCGAAGGACACAGTCGCTAAGATTGCTGAGGAGTTCAGGAGTTTCCGTGAGTTAATTTACAAACTCCTTGGGATTCTCCGCCATCAATTTTTTTAATGTACCCTACCCATTGATGATATTTAAACTCGGCCCAGGAGGAAAGTTTTTATCTTCTCTATTCTTTTGTCTTCTTCTGACTACTAAACCCTGGTTATTGCCCTAGACATAGTACTACTTCAGCACTCATAAAAGTGACTGACGATATTTGGGCAGGCATGGATCATACCAAAGTCACTATTCTCGGTTTGCTGGATTTTTTAATGCCTTAAATGCCGTTGACCACGATATCCTCCTAACTATCCTCTCCCATCATTCAGTTTCTTCGTCAGCTGTCGACTGGTTCTCTTCTGATCTTCGGGATCGTCAGCAATCAGTCTGTATTGATGAATGTTCATTAGATTGGTGTGACCTAGACTCTGGCGTCTCTTCAGGGCGGAATTCTCTTCCTCGGAAAAGAACTTCAACCCATATCACCTTTACGCCGATGACTTGCAGCTCTATGCATAGACAAAGGTGGACAACATAGAGGTTTCCATTCGTCAAATAAATACTGACTTGAAGGCAATAGGTGACCTTCACTTGGTCGAGATGTTTTGGGCTTACGGTCAACCCAAACAAATGCCAGGTGATCTTAGTTGGACTTGGTAGCTCATAACTGTTAGGTCGCATAGATCAAGACGCATAACCTCTACGCACGCTTTGAAAACATAAAAATTCCCTTTTGCACTAGCGTAAAGGATTTGGGATTGCATGTGGATGTGAATTTTGCCTGGAACACACAAATACCTCAGAGTGCTAAAAAAGTTACAGGGGCTCTCCGTTCACTTTATAAATTAAAAAACTTTTTCCCTGTCAATATCAAGATTATGCTGGTGCACTCACTAATTCTCCTCCTAATAGATTATGCTGATGTATATTACTCGGACTTGAACTGCAACTTTCTGAATAAACTGGACTGCCTTTAAAATAACTGTCTGCCCTTTATCTTTGGCCTTCGCAAGTACAACCACATATCGCCTTACCGTTCTTAAGTGGCTATCCAATCGCTAACGTCGAAATTTACACATACTGTGTACCCTTTTCTCAATTCTTTATGGCTCTAAAACTCTGTTCTACTTGAAATCAAGATTCACATTTCTGGATAACACTTATGACAGAAAGCTTCCCTCGTCCAAAAATCTTCTAGCTGTACCAAATTATCGGAGTGAGTTTTTCCGACATTCTTTCACAGCTACAGCCTGGAATACCCTGCCAGTAGATATTAAATTTAGTAACGTTATATTATTTATATTTTCTATCTATTTACCTACATATATTTGTATATTTTTAGTTAATCTGTATTTGTACGTATTATATTATTACTCTGTGGTAATTTTCGATTTTTTCCACATTTTTCCGAAATGTTTGCAAGTCAGCCACCACCTTTAGGTTGACTAGTAGAAAAGGCCTACGGTCTTAAGTACGCCGCTTACAATTTGATGTAAGTGCCGCAACAGACGGGGCGCAAGTTGCGTCGCGTAACAGCTAGAGATGGGCAGTGGATAGTACTCAATCTACCCATTTGAGTATTTACTCACTAGATTTAATAAATAGAGTAAATAGAGCGTACTCAAGTATTGACATCGCATTTGATGTTTGTTTACTTATTTTTGCGTAAAATTACGTCTAAACCTCCCATCAAAAAATAATAATTAGTCAAAGAAGTCTACTTTCAGTGTATGATTAGTATGGTATTTCATATAATTTAGCGTCGCATATAACGTTTACCTACATTTTAAGCATATTATGGCGTACGCACACACTTTCCGACAATAATTGCAAGTGTATACTAGATTTAAGTTTCTAAATTGTCATGAAATCATGAAATAATGAATATGAATATGAGTCGCAACTCATATAAATCAATCTACTCACCAAATGGATAAATAAGGATATTTATCGGGTATTTACTCAATCTACTGAGTAAATACTCAAATGGGTTGATTGAGTATTTATGCACCGCCCATCACTAGCTGTTACGCGGTGCAACTTGCGCCGCGTCTGTTACGGCCCTAATAAAGTTAAATCAAATAAATAAAAATATACCTGTGGCCTAGAGGTTAACATGCCAGGTAGTCACATCGAACATCCCGGGTTCGACCGGTCAGGTCAAAATGAAAAATGATCTTTTTCAGATTGATTTGGGTCTGGGATGTTTATCTATATATGTATTTCTTATAAAATATAATATCGTTGAGTATATATCCTATAAAACAAATCTCGGACTTACTTTGGGGCTAGCTCAATCTATGTAGTTTGTCCATATTTATTTATTTATTAACACAGAACCTCTGGGGTGGCTGGCTAGCGTGTTAAAATTACGCCACGGAGGTCATCAAACAAGTACGGGGTCCAAAGCCCAACGTTTAGCGGTATAGGAAAATATATACGGAAAATGGAATTAAAACTCTATTGCAATGTTTTCTGAAATGGCTTTAACTTTTATGAGTGAGTTTGGGCGCAAACAACGCCAAAACTTATTGGATTTCCAATAGTTCTGGAACTAGGTACAACCGAATATAAAGATCGCAGCGATTGAACGCTCGATGCTCGAATGTATGAATTTTAAATCGGCCGCATACGAATGAAGAGGGCGAATGGAAGCAATCAGAATAGATTCAGACTAAATCCGCCTTTAATCTGCAGTTGCGTATTCTATCTTTTTTTACCCAACTACGTCAGAACGAAGGTTTTTGTTTTACGAGTATATGTCTTTGGCATGTTCGATGCTTTGCAAACTAAATGATTAATTTTTAGCGCCAAATTAAATGTCTTCATTTTTTTATATTCTAATCCTTTCGAATTGGATATTTTAAAATATCACGTATAAGTATGATCAATAAAAATATGTTGTGTGCTGGTACTTCGTTCACCCGAGTGTGTTGCCGGTTATAATCCTGGTATAGCGATAATTTGTGGATTTGTTTTATCAAAATAAGAACAACCTATACCAAGAGAATACTTCCGAAATGCTACATATTGTTAATTACATTCCTTCAAAGACAATACTTCACACACACACATAAACTCGTATATACATTCACATTCAATGAAAACCCCAGTCATACCCAGTACTTTAGAACTATGAACGTATTTATCAAAATCGGTTCTTGGTTTTCAGACTATAATAACTGTAAAAATACGTTAATCTTGTTTACTTAGATGACATATTTTTCCAGTTATTTTGGTTTGTAGCGTTTTAGCTTTTCTGCTACTTTTTAGGGTTCCGTACCCAAAAGCATACTTCAAACACTATCACATAAACTCGTATACATTCACATTCAATGAAAACCCCAGTCATACCCAGTACCTTAGAACTAGGAACGTATTAATCAAAATCGGTTCTTGGTTTTTAAACCATAATAGCTGTAAAAATACGTTAATCTTGTTTACTTAGATGACATATTTTTTCCAGTTATTCTGGTTTGTATCGTTTAAGCTTTTCTGCTACTTTTTAGGGTTCCGTACCCTAAGGGTAAAACCGGGACCATATAACTAAAACTCCGCTGACCGTCTGTCCGTCTGTTTGTCTGCCACCAGGTTGTATCCCATGAACTGTGATAGCTAGACAGTTGCAATTTTCGCAGATGATGTATTTCAATTGCCGCTATAACCACATACGGAAACAAAACAAAATAAATAGTAACCAACGTGATTTTTTAGAGATAACGAAACGGAACCCTTCTTGCGCGAGTCCGACTCGCACTTGGCTGATTATTGTTTATTGTTTAGAAAAATTATATTGGTAGTATTTTTACTACTGCCATCTTAGATTTACCCCATTATTTACTTCTACCATTCCCCTTATAGCATTCTGGCACCTTTCCGTTACTATAAATTATTCATTTCAAAACAGTTGGAGCACTTATCCATTTACTTAATTATGTCCGGAATTCGATTTACACGTAAACATGCGAGGTAATCCGTATCTTACTATGTTGCTCTGTATGTATGGATGGATGTTTGTTACTCTTTCACGCAAAAACGGCTATACGGATTGAAATGAAACTTGGCATGTAGATAGCTATTACCTGGATTAACACATAGGATATTTTTATCCCGGGAAACTTTGAGGCTCCTGTGGGATGGTCAAAAACATTTATGGTAATGTACCTACCTACGCCTTTTTTACTAGCTTAAAAAAAAGTGGTTATCAATTCGAATGTTTATAGTTTTTTAGGGTTCCGTACCTCAAAAGCTAAAAACGGTACTCTTATATGATCACTCATTTGTCTGTCTGTCGCCCTATCACAGCCATTTACTTAGAAACTACTGGACCGATCGAGGGACCGACTACCGAGTGAGTGGTTCCGCACCCAGCTGCCGACTTCAATTGCCGACAGCACGTGCAGCGGCTGCATGCATACGACCGCAGCTGCAAGACTGGTTAGTATGTATTTGTATGAAATGGCTTCCGAGCACCGCCGCAGTAGCACGTGCAGCAACCGCCGACTGTACGTGCAGTTGCAGACGCACAGCGCCACCGACTGCAAATCAGTGTTGCAGTGACTGCCAAATGATAAGGACGTGTTGTGTCCAGAAAAATGAATTTCTCAGATATTGAAGAGGAGCAACTAATAAACAAAACAATGAAAATTTTTAAATGTAAAAACGTTGACATTTTCGTTGTAATTTTTGTAACATTTGCTAGTGCACCGCCTAGAGTTGGTTGCGTTGTTGCGGTTTGTGCCGCCGCTCTCGAAATTATTCCGGCTGTAGACTGCAACAGCAAATGCTGCGACTGCATGCAGCCGCTGCACGTGCTGTCGGCAGTTGCAGTCGGCAGCTGGGTGCGGAATAGTACCTTTACTTTGTAAATCAGTTGCTCAAAGATGAACATATGACGTAAATAAATGAATTTCAAGTATGAGGCCCACGCATGGGGGGGGGGGGGTAAATTGGACATTAAAGGAAAAAGTTTCCTGAATTATATCGTGTGTCATTAAATGAAAGAGTGGATTTTTTTTCAGTCAAATCGAAATAGTCACGTGATTTAGTTTCTATACTGGGAATAATATTGTATCATCCATTAAAATATTTAAATTTGATTTAAATGTACCTTGTATGGTCCTCTATACATGGCCTAACAATTTATAATTTTTCAAAGGCTGAATTCAGTTTATGTTACTTACTGAACAACTTTTCGTTGGGATAACTTACTTTGTGCAAAATAAATGGCAAAAGAATATCAGGTTCATTTTACATAAAATCTATTTGGCGGAGCGTCATAATTTATACCGAATGATAACATACAAGTAACACCTCAGAATTTGAGAAAAAAATGTCGAGCTGACGCAAGGTTGTATCCAATGAAGAAACCCCTTTATATCATACCGTGCGAGGGAACTGATAACGCTTTATGTGCACAAGAGTTGTTTTAGGGCCCACTTTACATAATGATACGGTATAAAATACAAATTTAGGATTATAAGTCTTAAAACGTGTATGTAACCACCATTTTAAGCCTGTTTTGGGCCGAGATGAAAAATTTGTATTGCTGCTATTAGGAACATTATTTAAGCGGTTAATGGGAACAGGGTTCTTTCGGGTGAGCAATAAAGGTGTTTTTATGCGCGAAAGAGGATCAATGAAGAAAAGTTTAGCATTTACTTATTTTCAAACGCCGTTATTTCCGAGTTTCAAATTTATGATTGGGATTTATTTTTATGTTTAACTGAAATTTTCATTAAATATAGCTACATATTAAGGTATACGAAGCGAGTTACACCGACCAACGCTTGACTCTTAAAAGTATGAACTGAAGGCCGACCGAAAAGAGAAAAGTGGGAAAACAACGAAAAAGGTGGACGAAATTAGAAAGTGGCAGGAATAACTGGTTTATGAAAGCAAAAGACAGAGAATAATGAAAGAAGCTGGAGGAGGCCTATATCCTTATAATGGTTCTTACATAAAATGTCAAATTATAAATATAGGTATGTGTTTGTTAAGGGTTCCGTACCCAAAAGGTAAAAACAGGACCCTCTTACAAGACTCCGCTGTCCGTCCGTCTGTCTATTTGTCACTAGGCTATATCTTATGAACCGAGATAGCTAGACAGTTGAAATTTTCATAAATGACGTATTTCTGTTGACGCTATAACAACAAATACTAAAAACAGAATAAAATAAATATTGAAGTGGGGCTCCCATACAACAAACGTATTTTTTTATAGATAATGATAGGGAACCGTGAATTAATTGTATTAACAGGAAAAATAGCATAAGGAAATAAAGAAGATTTTATTATTACACATTAAGGCCGGTAAAATCACCCCATGATTTTGTATTATTATTAAAAGGAAGTTGTTTTTGACAGCTTCTTGAAACTCAAATTACAAAATAAAGCTCTTACCTATATACCGTGTGTTCTATGAAAGGTCATGACCTTATAACGATTACATTAATTTGTACAATATCACCGATCAGTTAATTGCTTGTATCTAGAAAGATGTTTTTATCTCATATACTCGTAAATACGTATAATAATAGTAGATTGTGCTACAAGGGAATAAGGTAATATTTTGAAGGAGAGGGCGCTACTAATCAAACTTTAACCGACAATTTAATAATAACCTTTGTTTGGTGTCGTTATATTTTTTCAAGTAGATGAGATGAAAAATATATTGAGACTATTTGAAGGGTGAATTCAGTCCATGATGCTGAATAACTTTCCCCAAGGAAAATATGTCTAAAATGATTTTTTTTTCATATTATCTACTCGAAAAACGATGTTTTCATACCAAAACATTTGGAGCTAAAGTTACTGCTTATTCTCTCGGGACTAAAAAGTGAAAAAGAAAATCTCTAATGATTAAAACCAGTTCGAAAACTGAACATGAGTGTTAACTTTGTAGAATTAAAATAATGTTGGCAGTCCAGCAAAAAAGAAGGAAGAATTTTTTTTAAAGAATTTTTAAATTTGGAATACATGTCATCGTCAACATTAATGAATGTAGGTAAACATTTTTATGATCTTCGCTTCGGTAAAAGAAATGCTTAAGTATAATTCAAAAAGCACATTTTTTCTCATTGATTCAAGTAATTACAAAAGTTTTAGGTTATTTGTATTGATGTGTATTATTTGTGTGAATAGGTATCAAGTTTACTTTAAAAATAAAAAGATATGAAGGACTAATATAAATCCTAGAAAATTTTTGTTTGTTTTGACGTTTAGAAAAAAAGTATCTGATTTGAGTTGTAGGAAAAAAGCGAATTCGATATTAGTCCTTGAGGAAAGTTGTTCAGTATCATGAACGTTTAACTACTTATAGTTTCTGTATATTTTATAAGTTTATATTTTGCCGTTTGGATAGTTTTTACGGAAATACGAGTATAATTTTTTTCAACATCTGTGCAATGTGCTAAAAAGAAGAGAAATCCTAGATTGTCAATACGTAAACCCCAATCAATTTTCGAAGAGAAGTTGCGCCTTCAAGACCTTCCGTAGTTATTTGTCGCAGTAAAGTTGTCAAGCTACAGTTTCTAACACCCTAGATGGCTCAGCTATATGTGTGGGAGTGAAACTGTTGGAAACATGCCGGCGTCGACGTCAAAGCAGATAGAATAGTGCCATGATTGCATGTTTTGAGCTAAGTTCGTCCAAGTACTTATGTAACATAAAGGTGCTTCTAAATGTGGACCCCAAGTAAGTTTACAATGAGAATGTGGATTGGGTCTAAAAAATATTATTTTATTCCTGACATTCTTGACGACTGCAATTTTAGTTGCTTTTAAATAAGATTACCATTTGTTTTTTAAGCTATTGCATAGCTTTTATCGTGGGCTATGAGCGCGGCAACCGATTCAAGAAATTCCGTAACGAAAATAAAATCTAACCCATCGTCTAACGTCGTTTCAGTTCGGCAAACTTAGGCACGGTGTTCGTGTGCGTGCCACTAGACTACTAGTAATATTTCATCGATGACTAGACGTACGCGTGTAGATTAGCTGCTAACTGCTCATAATAAAAATTCCTGAGTAACCTACATGTATTATAAGATAATAAAAATATTTTAAACGATATTTACTTCTCATTTATTCAATAAAAAAAAATTGTTTTCTTATCGGTCACCACGCTCAAAAAGTGTAACTTGAATTAATATCAAAGAAAAAACTTGAATTAATATCAAAAATAAAATACTGCATACATAAAAAATAAATAAATAATTATAATTGCATAAGTTGATAAAAAATGCTATGCAATAGCTTTACTGCGGCAGTCCTCGAGTGTCACACTTTTTTTTTATTTTATTTGACATACAACACAACGAGGGTTTTATAAAATGTATGTAACACCGTGGCAACACAGTAACGTTAGGTCCAATCGACTGTTGTTATTGGATCATCAATTATTTTGCTTCAAATCAAATGTATCCAATAACAGCAGCTATTTGTCCTGACTTGACTGTGCTGAAATCTGGTGTCCCATTTTTTAAAACCTTCATTATCTTATCATACATTTTTGTATTAGTTTTACCTTTAAACTAAATTGCTTACTACTAATGATTACAATAGCATCCTCTTTGCTTCAAAATAATAGTTTAAATAACCTATCGAAGACTTCTTTATTTCTCCCTTTCCTAAACCAACCTTCTTTGTTAAATTACACATCGTCATTAAATAAACTTTTACCATTTTCGTTTACTTTTATCGCATGTATACTTTCGTTTCTCTCTCTCGGGCTTGATAATGCTCACCAGAATGTTTATTAATTAATTTGAGTGTAAGAAAGAAAAGAGAGATGTAAATAGTTAACCCTCCAATGAGCGACTGAGTATAAAGATCCCTGATCAGCTGAAAGTCAGGGCTAACATATTCGCCGTCACGCCCCTGTTATCTCGTCACCACAGCCACGCGTTGCCTGTCATGTCAATTGTTTATTTCCAAGGATAATCTTTACAAATGCCCGCTTGAGTAAATAAAACAAATACAACAATCACCCGTGACGTAAGGGTTAGCACGATTTAACTTGCAAATGAAACCCTTTCTTCTTATTGCGTTTTTTAGACGTTTTTTTTGGTATTTAATTATATAAATCTTTTTATTTTGATACATACGACTTGTATAATAAATATAAATATAATAAATATAATATATAGGGACAAATAACACTGATTGAGCTAGCCCCAAAGTAAGTTCGAGAATTGTGTTATGGGATACTGACTCAACGATACTATATTTTATAACAAATACATATATAGATAAATATCCAAGACCCAGGACAATTTGAAAAAGGCCATTTTCCAACTTGACCATGGTGACCACCAGGTATTCAGACCCGATGTACCTTCTCGTCAGCGCTGATAGGTGACAACAAGTAGGTAGCAAAACTTGGTCTTAAAATTTCTTTGAAAAATGGCCAAGAGTTCCGCATTTGTTTTAAAGTTGAACATTTTTCAATACTCTTTAGCTGTTTATAGTCGATTAGCAATGTTTTGTTTTCACGCTGTCGACTTAAGACACGATAAAATGAAGCCTCCATTTGAAATAAATTATTTAAAGTATCCTTGCACTGGATTCCGAAAATTCATGTATCCCCATAGGTATAAATTCTCCTTCTATTTTACAACAACAATTCTATAATCTACGTATATCTATTTTTCCAAGCATTTTTACAATTTAGGTAATGTAAAACATTCTATGGAAAACATTTTATGGAAAAGATATTCGACTTTCAACCTACAAACTTGATAAACACTTGTAACTTTACCTCCTCACTTTGTAGTAACGCGATATTTTTATTGTTCAAAGGGCTACAGCGTACCCTTTCACAAATACCTTATAATTATGTTTTGTTCAATTAAAAAGGTATCTTTTGTTACGATTAAGGGAGGCCTGAAATTAAAGCTGATTAAGGGAATAGTAATTACCCGGCTGTTAGGTCCGAGATTTAATAAAATTGCGTGATTTACAATTTTGTTTTGTTTGCGAAATGTAACCTGATTGTGTACACCGCTTTATCTACTAATGGATTCATTATTTAACCAGCAATTAAGGCGAAATTAAAAAAGAAATAATTTTATTACAACGACGTGGCTTATAAAGTAAGAATTCGTACCTTTTCTGTGTTTACTTTATCTTTAATCTTTTTCACAAGTAAATTTTGGTACGTTTATTGTCAAAAAACATGTACCTATGATGTGAATTATGGCTATTATAGACAAAATATGCGTGTAGAGAGTCGGTCATTTTTATTTAGATAACTTTTCAGCTTTCAATTTACAGTACACCCTGTTTTTAATTATATACATACACTATCACGTCTTTATCGCCAATGGGGCAGATAGAGCCCAGAGCTATAAGACCCAAATGGAAATGAAACCCAAAAATGGTATAAGAAATCAAAATAGTTATGGCTTGCTGACTGCATAGCCATGATTTCCATTTTCACCCATTCCTTGGATCGGCTTTTACGATCTACGCGGGAAGAGAAGCCTTGTAATACGTTTTTAGTTTTCTCTCTTAGCATATAAGAATAAACATTCTTATGAGCAGATTCTTCAACATCACATGCAACGATTAAAAAATCAGAACCCATAAATTAGTAAGCAAAAAAAAGAGTGCCGCACAAAGTGAGATATGGCCTATATAGGCATGATGTACGTGGACGGTCAATATTGATATGCCTTTATGACCCATTTGTGTTTTCAGCTGCCGCGGTCGCCACGCGCCGGAATTCCGCTCGAGTGCCGATTAAAATTCACCGCTGCCGGTTTTGGCCGTCGTAACTTGTTTACATTGACTGACTGAACAAGAAAAAACGGACTCTTGATTCTATTGCTGAATTTTGCTGTTTCATACTAAAAGCCATAAGGGCGAGCTTCGGACTTTCGTTCAGTTATTGTAAAAAGAGACCACTATAAATTGTATAACATACACTAGTTATATGACAAATATACTAACACTAACGAACGAAAATGTCCTTTTAAAATAAAACTGAGACATCTATTTCTCAAACGTCTGTACTTCGTTAAGGTGCAGACTCGTTATATTTTACTAACGAGTTTGAGATGGTAGTTGTAAAAAATATTTGAAGCGCTATGTTGATTGCGCAATGTCGGGATTCAATCGTTTTTATTCAGCAGTCACCAACCTTTTTGTGTTCATCTGACGCCCGTGCCCCGTCTTTTTTGCTGACTATTGTCAGTTTACGTCAGTCTACACTACTTTTTAATTTTTCATCTTTCCAAAAACCGAACAAACCCATTTTTCGCTCGTGAATATTTGACGTGTTGCAAAAAAATTGTTAAGGGCGGCGTGCTTTATCGAGATTAGTGAATCGTTGCCATAGAATAAATGTCAAGTTGGCCAAAAAGGGGTAGGTATTTTCAGAAGCAGCCTCGACGAAGGTGTCGGCTAATAAAATGAATTGAAATGCTTCGTCGATCAAGATCCGCGGCGGACGCGGTCGCTCGCCGCTCGACGATAAATCAACTCGACGCTTTTATGTATAAAAAAGGAGAAAAAGACCAGCAAAGTCGTTTATTTGTTTCCAAACTATATTCGAACGGCTCCAAGCTTCGATACTTTAATAAAAATCTTGCTGTGGAATTGAAATTTCACATTTCGTCGCACTGGGCCCTGTGGGGAAACGGAGTTTGGATGCTGGCAAAAATGGATAACTGCGAAACTTTTCACGTTCCCTGCTTTAATTAAGTAGAAAATGCGTTGGCAAGATATGGAAATAAAGCGTTTGCTATTTACAAAGGACCTGTGTAATGACTTTTTGATCTTTTTATAATTCTTCATTTTATTAGCGATGTTACACATTTTTACAACATTTCTTGTGTTAATATTTATTTTGTACTTTGTAAATTTATATTTGGAGATATTCAGCATTATTCTGGTGATTCACTTTGATAGAATAAAATAACAAATCCCAGGATTTTTTTGCCGATTACCATTTTTACACCCGATTGTAAACTTATCAAAATTATTAAGTATTTCATTGTATCAAAATTAGAACAAGATTCCACAATAATCAAAACAAAACTAATTTACCTATTTACTTTTTGGTGAGCCTAAACAAAATAGTAAATAGAGATTTAAATAGGGGGTTACCTGGTAGTTACAAATTTTCGATTAGTTGTCTAGGATGTTTAGTGAGTCTTTAAAATGCAACCCTACCCCCCACCCCCTCCGCGCTTGTCGCCTAATTGAAGAACCGAAAAAAATAACATGGGCAAATTTTTCAGATTTTCTCTTATATCTTTGTTTAGGCGCATTGCTAGAAAAGAGTTGTGCACGATTGTGTAGATAATTGAATTTTTTATAATTTACGTTTAAAATTTTGTTTATACGTACTACTTACGGAGATGTAAAAAAATTAAGAAAATCGAATTTTCCGAAAATTTCTCAAACTTTTAACTTTAGAACGCTGTAATTCAGTTATGAAAGTATCAGTATAAAATTTGTAGGAAATTTAATTACGTACCTACAAAACGCATGTACATTTTTTAATCAATGTTTAATACGTAAATTATAGGCTTTTTCAATATGGCGGCGGGTGCACTCTGTATAGGTTCCGGTACATCCGTGCCAGAACCGGTACCGAAGGTACCGGACCGTAAGGTAACTGACTCTATTTATTGCATTATATATGATCAAATGAGACAAGTAACAGAAAACTCGCGCAAAACTAAACAACATGAGCAAATATTATTACTAAGGGTGAAATAAATGCGGTGTTATTTAAAAAATTGTCTTTAATCCGATAAATTGAAACGTACCCTACCTGTTGGGAGAAAAATGAAAAAAGTTTCTGTCCTCCAATTATATTTGGGACCTTTTTGGCGTCACATTTTAATTCTTAGCTTTTCGCAGTCTGTTCACGAACCCGTCTACTTTTCGTCAAGTTACTTTGGGAGGAAATTAAATTAAAAATGGTAGTATATTGAATTCAACCCCTCTGCGACTGACGTGGTATAATTTTCCCAATTCTGCTGACGTGGTAGACTAGCAGACACCTTTTCCCACTAAATCAATTATTACAATTTGTCATTTAAACCAATTTTATTTGTCTTGAGGTAAAATGTATAAACTATAAAATATTATAAATTAAAAAAAGCAAAATAAAAGTCACTTATACGAAATCACAACCTTTATTGCATATGGCGCACTATGAACATAAATTTCAGTCTTCTTCCCAAAAACTTGAACTAAAAGATATGTAACAATCTTTAACATTTTTAATTATTTTTTTCGTTAAGCGATTAATAATCAACATATGAAAATAGATTTTCTTGAAATTTAATGGTGAGATCTAAAATTACACCGCCTCAAAGTGTAACAATTTTTGTTGACAAATTTCGCAAATAAACTTCGATAATAATTGTTTGTGAACAATCACAACAATTATTTTTAGTTTACTGTTTTTATTTACTTGGCCAAATAGAACATGGATTCTAGCGATTAGTATGTTCAACTAATTTTTTTAACATAGAATAGCCAAAAAGTTTTGGCCAAAGCTCCAAATAACCCTCAAACTGAGAAGTATTTTCTCGACAACTTGGTATTCTTACAATGTTATAAGATTTAGTTCTAGATGTCCTAGGATACTCAACAGAATTCCAAATAAAACTATTTTTACCTCTGAACACATCTACGTTAGTTGATTGGGTGCAATCTTTAAATACTTCTTGGTTATCTGGCCTTTTTGTCCCCACACTCTCATCTTCTTCTGCCTCCAATGAAATCACATCCTCTTAAAGCACACTGTTCTCTGGTTCAAAATTAAGGTCCGCCAAGCCATCGTCCTTATCGCTGAACTCTTCGCCTTCTTCTTGTTTCAACCATTCAACTATTCGCTGATTGCTTGTTGTAGTATCAAACTTTCTGATGGTTGATTTGATATTCTTTTCGATGTGGAAGGTCTGTCTACTATGTTTTATATGAATTATCTTTAAAAATAATGCAAAAACTATAGCAAACAATTAATTATATTGACATCATAGTCTGTGAGACACTATGACAATTTAACAAATTTACTGATGTGGTAGTCTGACAGATACTCACGGTAATACTGACGTGGTAGATTGGTGGACACCGCAGCACCTACACGCTCACGTGTGGCTTCCGCGACCACTGCTGCCAGACCGACGGTTGCAGCGGTGCAAATTAGGAAGGTACAAGAAACGCGGGAAATGAATCTCGAAGAGTAATGGTTTTGGAAAAGATTATCTACTTCGTGGTGTCTGTGAGACTACCACGTCAGTCGCAGAGGGTAAAATATAAAAGTTGGTTCTTTACTAGGTACTACGTAATAGAGATAAAATATTATTTATTTAAAAATGATATTTTGTTAGAAAATAGTAAACAGTCACTACTCATTTGGTTTTGGCTTTGGCAATGATTTGTATGAATTACATTTTCTTGTGAGAATTTGTGAGCACGACGACAAAACATGTTTCAGGGCCGTTAAAACTAAAATAAGAACTAGGTCTATAGTGAAAATGGAGGTGTACGTCACTAAATTGACACTGGCGAAGAGCGAACAAATCAAGGTAGTCGATACTTGGTTGATTCAAAGATTCAAAGATTCAAATGTTTATTCAGTAATTAAACCTTTACAGGCACTTTTATACGTCAATAAGTATAATTTACGTTACGTGTAAAGTATATTAAAATTTGATTTATTTTTAAAGATAAGCTACCGATACCAGCGCTTCGTAACGACCACTGCTGAGAAGAAACGCCGAAAGAAACTCATTTTCACATTTTTTTCATTGTTCGCCTACTCGCCAGAAGGGCTTTGTCGTATTATTATTATTGTCTTTTAATTAGATATTAAATACTTATAATATAATACAATGTTGACACATTACAACATGTAATGCTTGCGAATGAGTTAACAAACATAAATTGCGTAATAAAAATATTAAGTAGTCAAAAAAGCGAAGCCTAGCTGACCAGTCCCTCCCGGCAGCACCCGTTCACGAGTTGACGCACGGATCAACCATCGTTAAACTCAACCATATTAGAGGGAATCTAACGACCCGACCAGCGACGCCACCACCAGATTGGACGTTTTAGTGAGCATGAAAAGCCCGATATCGCAGACCTTGTCAAGAGGAAATAATAGTTATATGATGGTCACCTATTGATCGCAGAGCATTAACATGTTTTACAGTAAGCTGATTATTGTTACAGAGAATACAGTTCTTTTATTTATGTGTGGAGTGTAATGGAAAATTTATAGGAAGTGTCCACGCGTTTTTATCTTTTAAATAATCATTAATAGTATATATAGTAAGCATTATTCAATAAAACTTTGTTAACATGTATTTTAAATTTTGACATGGGTAGGTTTACGACCGTTTCAGGAAGTTTGTTAAATAATGTTATACCTAGACCCAAGAGTGATTTTCTGGTTTTAGCAAGTCGAAATTTAGGCGTATGAAGCTTATTTTTGTCGCGAGTGTTGTAACTGTTAACATCGCTATTTTTCTTGTAACAATTTAGTATTGATTTAACAAAAAGGAGATTGTCGTAAATAAATTGAGATGTCACAGTAAGAATATTTTATTGATAGATTTTAGTCCGTAAATCGACCGAATTGCTCTCTTTTGTAGCACAGAAATAGTATCTATGATAGCCGCTTTACCTCAAAAGAGCAATCCATACGACATTATGCTATGAAAATAACTAAAATATACTAGCCTAGCAGTTTAAACTTTAGTACAACGTCTGACTATCCTCACAGCATATGCTGCCGAACTAAGTTTCTTAGCAGTGACTTCAATATGTTTATCCCATTTTAAGTTGCAGTTGGGGATAAAGACCTGCCTTCCGAAGCACGAAGAAGCTCGGAAATGTTTTATGGTGCTTGTGAATGCCTATCTAAGTACGGACCACACCTGGGGCTGCTTATCTCGCGAAGACACTCGTAAAACACTCACCAGACCACCGAGCTAACATGATCGTCATCAAGACACTGGAGATTCCAGCGGTTTTACCAGAAAGTTCGATAGCTCCCAGAAGCAATTTATCATGCCCTATATTAATTATAGACTATATGGTTAGTTTAACAAGTATTTATTTAAAAATAAACGGGAAACATGACTACCCGTTTATATGCTATAGAACAAGATTCCTAGCTACATCAACGAGTAAGAGCCCAATGTAACAAAAGTGAAAAAGGGTGACTCTGACTCCGTTTCATTTATTTAGCTATTAAGTGTGCTAACATGACCGTCTAGTTTCCTTAACTAAATATACTCAAGACAGTGCAGATTCCAACGCCTTTGTCAGAAAGTTCGTGGGAATTCGCCCCGCTAGCTCTCGTAACTGTTCCCAGATTGCATAGTTCATTAAGTTCACTTTGCAAACTCAATTTATTGTTGCAAGGGTATTTTTAATTAGTAAGAGATCGAGAACGAAATGCTGTCATTTATTGCTTTTGTCTTTATAGAAGACGGTTTAGTAAAAACTAGATTGTTTTTAATTTATTTTGCAGTATTACCAAATACTGCAAAATGAATTAAATTCTACTCTCATTAAATCAGTCATATAGTGAGCAATCTATGAATTATGTATTTAAGAAGTGCAGACTTTTAGCGAATTTCACAGAAAAACCAGCCCTCCTAAAATCGGTAGCATTGTACGTAATATAAAACTTACACCTTAATTCATAAAAAAATTAAACGTTTGCTATTTTAGTTAAAATAGGTTTAGCAAACGTGTCTTGTTCTTGATATGTTAAATACAGAAAAGAGAGAGAGGGTCAAAACATATTTTGACTAAAACAGGTTTAGCAAACGTTTGTTAATTTTTATGAATATGAGGGTTAAAATTTTACTTAAAAATTATAAACTATATAAACTGAAAATTCATTCCCTTTACGGGGTACATTAATTTTTCTAGGTCCAGTGCTGCCCCCATTTTAAATAAATAACTTGAAAGCAAACGGAAGAATTCATTTAAAATATTGGTCTTATCATGCTCTAGATAACCCTTCAAACTGTTTTATGAACTACCGTTTACAGTTAAATGTAAGAACACGAAGCTTTTCTTCTCACATTTGCCAAAAGTGGCCGTTTTTCGTAAATGTGCGTAGAGAGGTTCACTGTATAACTTTAAAATGTCAAAAATAGTTCATACAATACTTTGAAGGCTTATCTAGAGCATGATGAGACTTAAATTTTGAATGATATCTCTGTTTCTTTTCAAATGATGTATTTCAAATGGGGGCAGCACTAGACCCCACGTTTTTCAGGGTTCCGTAGTAAACAAGGAACCCTTACAGTTTCGCCATGTCTGTCTGTCCGTCCGTCCGCGGTTTTGCTCAGTTACTATAAGGACTAAAAAGATGTGATTTTGGGTATTTATTTTAATTTTGCGGATAAAGTGGTAAAATGAAATACTAAAAAATAATTTTTTTAGGGTAGCTCTCTCACAAGTAACGTGAAAATTCATTTTATTTTCTCGACTAACCAATTATGTGGGATATTGTTGAATAGGTCTTTCAAAAATATTATAAGCTTGTGAACACCGTTTTTCGATTTAGGGATCCGTTTTTGAAATATTTGGTTTTAAAGTGAACATTTCTGTTAGAGTCAAGAATCCCCCCCCCTTTAAAAGAAATCTATCAGAGCTAAGTAGGTTTCATAAATTAAAAAGTTATAGGTGATCAACTTATAAAATGTACTCGGAAAAGGAAACTTTCCCACAAATTCAATAGAAAATTAGTTTTTAAACGTTTTCAGTGGCATGAACTCAAAGTTGGCATTCGTAACTACAGAACCATACACTGCACCTGGCCCGACACGCACTTAGCCAATTATTTCATAAATATTGCGGTTAGGTAAGCGTGATGCTATCTTAATGGGGTGCCAGGTTGCGGTTGTGACAGTCGCGAAAATATCGAAACTATAAAAAATAACAGGGGATGGTAAAAGAGAAAGAGTACCATTCTAGTTACACACGTGTCACAGCATTGTATCATCTGTATGTACTACTTTTTCGCAGTCAAAAGTTAGTATTTCTTTTAATAATTGGTCGCATAATAATATATTGATAGAGCCATTGGTATTCTAACCGCTATAGGTAACACATTGATTAATAAAATAGAAGTCATTGTTGTGTGTTGTGACATAGGTAAAATTTTGTTTTAAAACCCTGCTTCATGTCATTTTTTATTTGGGGATGGCACTTACTAAGTATTTAGAAATCTTTAAGACTATTACCAAAGTTATATGGCTAAAACGATGAATCTCGTTACCATCAATACTTTACTCTCCTTCGACAATCGAGTAAAAAGCCAAATAATATCCCTGCTAAAATATTTCTTAAACTTATAACGAGCAAGAGACATGCAAAACTTGATAGTTGCGTAGAAACGATATGACATGCCAGTTTCCAAGTTTGGCGGACCAGCGCAGCAAGTTGGGATGAAGTTACGTTGTTGCGAGGGATGTATGAATAACAAATATGGCAATCCTTGTTGTGGAGATGTCAAACGTTGGTATATGTTTGACGAAGACAAGGACTTGTTTTTAATTATACTACTACTACTAGACGACCTCCGTGGTGTAGTGGTCACAATGCTCCGCCACCCAGAGGTCCCGGGTCATATCCCCGGTCAGGGCAAGTTGGAAAATGGCCTTTTTAAAATTATCTTGGGTCTTGAATGTTTATCTATATATGTTATTTGTTATAAAATATAGTATCGTTGAGTTAGTATCCCATAACACAAGTCTCAAACTTACTTTGGGGCTAGCTCAATCAGTGTTATTTGTCCCTATATATTTATTTATTATGAGTAATTTTTATAGATTTTATGTAATTAAGGACCTACTACCGTAAACCGGTATATCTTGCAAGTGTAAAAATCAAGATTCTAGTTATCAATTAGTAGATACGTATTTGGCGAGATTTTAACGTTTTACCCGAATACGGTGTAGCCAAAAAGTTTGGCCGATATGTACTTATATCCGTTTCGTCGTATCTTCTATGATACGAGAAATAAGGTATCTTTAGGAGCGTCTAGGGTGTGCGCTGTTTACAGGTTATATTATATGATGTCACACTAAATTCAATATGGGGCGACCTGTAAGCCATAAAGTAAGGAACTAAACAATAAAAAAACGGAATGATACCATGTAAAGTATCAAATACAGATCTTTACAGATAAAATGGCGTAATTAGCAGATTCCAAAAATAAAAACATTATTAGTTGATACTTCTTGCTGTGCTTGCGTCGTCACACACACAGCTAATCGTCTTACAACAAAGGATGCTCAAGACCGTGCAAAGTGGAGAGGAAAATGTCAGAAAGCGGACCCCGGGCTTCTCAGCATTGCAGCTGAGGACGCAACTGGGACAACGCTGAGATGAGAGAGAGAGAAAGAGAGAGAGAGAGAGAAAGAGAGAGAGAGAGAGAGATACTTTCTGCTGTGCTTGCAGTATTTAAAAGATTTTTCCAACAGGAGCCGTAGTCGGGTTTAAGTTTTTTTAAGTTGTTTTCTGTATGATACACTTCAGTTGCTCTAAAATAAATGCGTGCTTACACTTTTTTTATATATTTAATAAAAAGTTTTGTACGTAGTCGTATGTTTGAAAACATAATATGTGTACAAAGTAAACACATCCCTACCAAGAAGGATGTCGTAATTGTAACATTACGAATTCAACGGAAAACCTGAGGGAGTACATACCCGAAATGAATTTTAATTACATCCGCGCTCTAGTCTAGCGATTAAAAATAGATCCATTAATATTATATCAATATCTCGTTTCCTCCATTTGAATTGCAAATCACCAAGTTTGAGTTTCGCTTGAGTGTTATTTGATATAATTGTTGCAAGTTCAAATAATAGTACCACCTACCCTTGTAGGTACACACAATTCATGACGCTAGCTTGCAAACTTACGCGATAGTGAACTTTGAACTTTGTTTTTATCGACTTAAAATTACCTCTTCTTAACACCTTGACTGTCAAAATTGTAGACACAATAAATGGACACGAGATGACTGTCATGACGTTGAAAAACTTAATTCCATTGTATTTAATTGTTGTTACCTCAGAGAAAAAATCTTATACAGGATATTTCGAAATAGTTAGAAAAGAAAATAACGTCTCAACACCTACATTTTTATATCATTCCAGAATATCCTTACTTCCTTACTAATATATAAATGCGAAAGTATCTCTGTCTGTCTGTTTCTTCTTCACGCTTCAACCAATGGACTGATTGAGACTACATACAGAATGGACATAGTTAAAGACCAATTTAGGAAAATATTTTTTTGGTTTGGAATGATTAATCCCATATTTTTTTATCAAAATCGTTTCTGCTGTCTCTTTTTCTTATTGACTGTGTTATAAATTAATACAGGAGTCGGCTATTTCGATCTGTTATATTGTGATAACGATCCATAATATCATCCAGTGGACGAAAAATGTACTTGCATTATAATACATGCACACAAACACAAGTGAACAGTGTGAGTGTGAGTATACAGGATTCCATAGGATTTTTTTCTTCATCGATAGTGGTAGTTGTAAATGACTATACGTATGACTCAGTAGTATTGTGACAAATTCATTTAATGGAGATAGATATAACAGTTTCTCTTCTTACGCAAATCGTATAAGCCAAGCGAAGGATTAAGGAAGATATTTTAAGGTAATCATGTCATAGGCGATGCGGATGGCGACACTTCTCAATTTTTAAACCTCATCTGGACGCCAACCATCGCAACAAAGACGATTTTTGAGTTTTATGGCCCTGGTAACTTAAAAACGCAGAATAAACGAGTTAATTTCAAAACGCGAAAATCGATACAGTTGGTCAAGGAAATAAGCGCAAATTTCAGCGATATGCTGTGATGTACCTCTATGTACGTATTTTTTTTTAGTTTTTTATTTTTTAATGATGGCCCACTTTAACTTTGCCGGTTTGGTACAAATTTTAAAAGAAAAGCTTTACACTTAAGTAAATTCTCTTGCTTTTTTAATAGGTTGGGGAAAAAGTATTTTCGCATATAGTATGTATGAACTTGTAATAAAACCACTTTGGCTATACTATTTGTACCTGGCTGGTTCTGGTATCATTTAAAAGTTTAAATTTTAAAGAAGATAATTCCAAATTCAAATTAGGAAAATGCGTGATTTTCATCTGTTTTTCTTACCGTCAAGATGAGTGATTCTAATGAAGAAATTAGATACATTTTAAAATTTTACTACCAAAAAGGCAGCGCAAGCCGCGAAAAAAAATTGCGATGTTTATGGACCTAGTGCAGTGTCTGTGAGAGTAGCACAAATTTGGTTTTAGCGTTTTAAATCCGGAAATTTTGATGTCAAAGATGCACGTCGCTCTGGTCGCCCTGTTACGAATAAAATGGATGCTATTTTTGAAAAAGTGGAGCAAGATCGGCATATCAGTAGTTACGACGTAGCTGAAGAACTGGGAATTGATCACAAAACAGTTTTGGCGCATTTGAAAAAAAATGGGTACACAAAAAAGCTCGATATTTGGGTACCTCACGAGCTCTCTGAAAGAAACCTAATGAACCGTACACTCATTTGTGATTCTTTATTACGACGTAATGCGACCGAACCATTTTTGAAGAAATTGATAACTGGTGATGAAAAGTGGATCACGTACGACAAGAACGTGCGAAAAAGGTCGGTCAGGCTTCACAAACTGTGGCGAAACCCGGGTTAACTCGCAACAAGGTGATGCTGTGGGTGTGGTGGGATTGGAAGGGCATTATTCATTATGAGCTGCTACCACTAGGCAGGACCATCGATTCAGAACTCTACTGCGAACAACTGATAAGATTAAAGCAAGAAGTTGAGGGAAAGCGGCCGGAATTAATCAACAGAAGGGGTGTGGTTTTTCATCATGATAACGCTAGACCTCACACATCTTTAACCACTTAGCAAAAATTAAGAGAGTTTGGCTGGGAGGTGTTAATGCATCCGCCGTATAGTCCTGACCTGGCACCTTCAGATATCCACCTGTTTCGGTCTCTTCAGAATTCTTTAGGCAGTGTCAGGTTAACATCACGAGAGGACTGCCAAAACTACTTGACGCAATTTTTTGATCAGAAACGCCAACCTATAAGATGGCAAAAAGTTATCGAACAAAATGGTAGCTACATACTTTAGTTAAATGTAAATAAACTATATTAAAAAATGTTTTGAATTTTCATATAAAATGCGAAAAGACTTTTTCCCCAACCTATTATTTAGAAATTGGTAAGAATTTCTCGAGTGTTAATGAACTGACGTATATTTGAGAAGGTGAATTAGTTCGTTAAGACTTGTTGGTGCAGAAAATAGGTAGTTTCTAACCGCGAGCTGTTCGGACCGCGGTGTGATTCGCCCATGTACGGTACGCATCAAAAATGGAATCCCAATTTCTCATACGACTAGTATTAACAGTAGACCTACCGTACCTACTGTTTCTGAATAGGCCCATTCACATTGCATTTGAAACGGTGCGAATGGCCTAAGGTATCTTTTGGAATGGATCCATTTAGACAACGAGGTGAAACGTAGGTCTGGTTGAGTTGTACTCTAAGTGATGTGTAATTTAAACAGTCCGAATTCATAAAAGAACTGAGAGTGCGGTCCGAATCGACCCACTCCAAAAGTTCTCGGGCGATTCAAACCATGAGGCAAAAGGACCCATACTGAAAGAACTCTTGGGCAATTCGCCCGGTTGGAGGCCCAGACAGTTCACGGTGCAAAACGCCTAATAACCCGGAGGATAGTTGTTTTATATTTTTTGTGCTTCCCGCATAGTCTGTCCGAATTCAATCGGTAAAAGAACTGAGAGGAAGGGAATAACATACCCTACTGCCTGCGGTCCGAATCGAACCATAGTGAAAGAGCTCTTGGGAAATTCGCACCGCGGCCCGAACCGCTCGCGATACGAAACGCCCATTGACCCGCAAAATTGTTGTTTCATATTTTTCGTGCATCCCGCATATTCGGTACCTAACTATATTTTGCGCAAAATTATTGCGTCGGCCATAACTGTTTTCCAACCCTAAAACTTCATTAAATTAGCCAATTTTAACTTATTATACTATTACTAGGTTCGTACGATTTGTAAATTTTGAGAGAAAAAAGAAGAGAAAAACAAAATTTACGAAGATTTTGATAAAAATATGGGTATTTCAACTATTGATAAAACTAATTAATTTTATATAGGTAGTCATTAATTAAATTTCATTGTATTTTGCTTAAATTTTTGTTTAAATTATGTCAAATTACAATGTATTAAAGATAAATAAATGATTCTTAAAACGCATCTAATATCTTTACCTATGAAATTGCCGTTTTGTATGAAAAAATTCAAACGAATTTTTTTCATGTATTTTTTATTTGTATTAAAAGTATTCACCCAACCCTGCAATCGGGTCCGGCCGTTAGGCCCTCGTTCCGCGACGCGCTCGGCCGCGACGCTCTCGAATTTTAAAATTTGTTTGTCCGCTACGCCCTCGGCCGTGCCGCTCTCGATTGTAAAACAAGGTAAGTGTACTGTTGAGAAAAGAAGTGTTTCTGATTTAATATTTTAATTTTCTTTGAAACGTGTGCCGTGTTGATTATAAATTTCACACTACCTTGCCTGATCTTATTAGTATAGATGTTGAGAGCCCTACTCCGGGACTCCAGCCGGTGAGCAAACATGAAATCTATGATTGTAAATTTAATTTTAATTAGTCAATTATCATCACATAATACTTATTGTTTTTGTTTTACCACAGTGTATTTATTTATTAAAAAATAACTGTACTTGGATCGGATTCTATTTATTTAAAACATAAAAGATTTTTAAAATTGATATGGTCACTCGGTCACTATAATATGCAACAACAGATCCATTATATACATACATATAATATGCAATTTTTCAAAAATCTATCTAAATCAAAACACACCAATTGTCAGAATGCAATTGGTGTGTTTTGTGACCTCACCAAGGCATTTAACTGTGTAGACCACGAAACCCTTCTATCCAAACTTGTACACTATGGAATAAAAGGGAAAGCTCTTGAATTGATTAAATCTAACTAAACTAAATGCAAAAAAAAACTAAATGTATAAAGTTCTGCTTACCGAAAAGTTCCAACACGATTACTTATTAATAAGGAAGTAAGTAGGTATGGTAGATAACACAACGTTTCTGGGAATAAGGCTTGATTCCCAATTGCCCATATAAAAATATTGCTTGAAAACTAAGCTCTGCAGCCTACGCGATTAGAACAGTTAGGCAGATGACGGACGTTGATACAGCGCGTTTGGTATATTTTAGTTACTTCCATAGATGTCCTATGGAATATTGCTATGGGGTAATATTGCAGAAATAAATACCATATTTGTTTCACCATATGTGTGTTAGGTCTATGTATAAACTAGGTGCTAGAGAGTCTCTAAGGAAACTTTTTTTTTTAAAAAGACAAAAAGTCTTTTGTGGGTCTCAGCTTGCGTCTCTATAATAAAATTCCAGATAATGTAGTAGCGTTACCATTATCTAATATCTGATTAAAAAATGCTTGTTATGATGTAAATGACTATTTACCTCATCAAAATTCTTGGAAATAGTTAACTACAAATTTTAATTGTATTATTTAGATGTATAATAAAATGTATACTGAGCTTAAGTGTAAATCTGTATTGTAACTGAAACATAGCCCATCGGGCTGGGAAGGGACCAATACTGAACTGGGTTTCTTTCGGCGTAATCTTCCCAGCAGTGGGCGTTCCGAGTAGTAGTTTTTAGCTTTTGCACTAAAATAATACCTTCAAAATAAGATAAATTTATCCCACATTAACTTTTTTTTAAACTTTTACTTTGATTTTGTTAGGTTGGCTAATAACGTAATGACGTAAGACAGAAGGTCCTATTAGGAGGGACTGAATAAATAAACAGACTTTTTACGGTAGAAGGACTGTACTGCGAGACTATTTTATTTACAAGTTATGTTTTTGATGTCGTAAATGTCTACTCGAACAGCAATTACATATTTTTATTTTACTTTATTTTTCTGGACAATTTAAAATTACAATATTTCATGCACACTAAATGATCCTTACGCACGTGAATTTGATGTATTTTTTTCGTTAAACATTTCTGCGCTTAACAGTACTCATACGAGATTTTTGCGAAAAAATTATTAAAACGAGAGCGTCACGGCCGAGGGCGTCACGGAACTCACGGACAAACAAATTTTGAAATTCGAGAGCGTCACGGCCGAGCGCCTCGCGGAATGAGGGCCTACCGGCCGGACCCATGCAATCAACGCATCTTTGCCAACGCAGTGGCAGTTTATTGATGCCTGCTTAAAGAAATCAGCTGGACGGGAGGCAACAAATTTTTCAAAGGCATTTTGTACTGCCTCTCGGGTATTGAATTTTTTTCCCGCCAAGAAGTTATCCAAATTCTGGAAAAAGTAGTAATCTGTAGGTGCAAGTTCTGGTGAGTAGGGCGGATGACGAAGAGCTTCCAACCCCAGTTCTTGCAACTTGGAGACCGTCTGCTGTGCAGTATGAGGTCGCGCGTTGTCGTGCAGGAGCAGCGGACAGGAGCGATTGACCAATGCTGGTTGTAGATGTGCCAGCTTCTCCATCATTGTGTTCAGTTCTTCACAGTACACATCTGCAGTAGTGCTCACCATGTTTGGTAAGAAGCTGTGATGCATCACACCGGCGCTAGACCACCAAACAGTGACCATCATTTTTCTAGGGGTAAGTTTTCGTTTAGGGCATTGTTTAGGTGCTGAACCAGGATCCAACCAACTTGCTGAGCGCTTGCGGTTATCAAACAGAATCCATTTTTCATCGCAGGTAACAATGCGGTTCAAAATCTCTTCATTTGTTAATCTGTTGACCAGTGCAAGGCACGTCTTGACGCGTACTTCACGCTGGCAATCATTGAGTTCGTGGGGCACCCATTTGTCAAGCTTTTTTACTTTGCCAATTTGACGCAAATGGACTAATATTGTTTTGACGCTAACGTCGAAAGCTGCTAATTCAGCCGTAGATTGTGTATCATCAGCTTCCACAATCGCCTTTAATTCGTCACTGTCGACCAAAGTCTTCGGACGACCGCGAGGTTCATTTTTCAGGTCGAAATTTCCAGAACGGAAGCGAGCAGACCAATAACAGCTGATGCGTTGGTTTGTAGTGTTAGCTCCGTAAACGTCGTTGATGTTGCGTGCCGCTTGTACCGCGTTGCTGCCACGACGGTACTCATATTCTATAATTACTCGAATTTTTAACGTATCCATGATGACGAAAAAGATTGAAATGCGATGAAAATGTAACACTAATCAATGAACAAATGACAACTTTTGGAAAAAGAATTCCATGTTTTTAAAATAAAATTAATATGAAATTAAAATTATTAGCCAAACAAAAATTATTTTGATTTAAATAATAAATAAATGAATAAATAAATAAATAGGGACACATAACACTGATTGAGCTAGCCCCAAAGAAAGTTCGAGACTTGTGTTATGGGATACTAACTCAACGATACTATATTTTATAACAAATACATATAGAGATAAACATCCAAGACCCAGGACAATTTGAAAAAGGCCATTTTCTAACTTGCCCTGGCCGGGGATCGAACCCAGGACCTCTGGGTGGCAAACTAGCATGGTGACCACTATGCCAAAAGGAGGTCGTCATTTTTCTTTTGAAATGGCCAATACTGCAGAACGGCAATTTCATAGGTAAAGACCTGTTATTATTATTCATAATACCTACAACATTTTCCTGTAGTTTTGGGTTGACTGGAAGAGATCCCTTAAAGGGATAAGTCCACCTTAGTATTGTTTCTTTTATATTTGTGTTGTCCTTTTTGTACAATAAAGAATATACATAACCTAACATTTCCGAAAATTTTGCATATTAGAGCGGTGGAGGGCGCATAATATTTTTTATAAAAACAATATTTCATTATGAGACAAAGACTGGAATCTCATATTTTCATCAAACTTAACAATCTTATTTCGGCTTCATTTTCTTGTCAAGAGTTACATTTACACTATTAATATGAAGTATATCCCATGAAGTATTTGTACTAATGTTTTTCGCCCTTGAGATAAAAGGTTAGGTTAGTCGGTTGTTGGAAAAACGAGCTTTGTATACGTGTAATAAATTTTTATTTATCCGCCCACCCCACAACACTAATTACAGGAAAAGGAAAACATTTTCTCTTCTTAAACCCAGACGGACGAGTTTTCGTGCAAATAATGAAACGTGCGGACATAATACCTGTTTTGTTGAAAATTGTTATGTTTTAACGCAATGGTTTCATAATTTGTTTTTGTGTAAATAGCATTCTGGATTTCGAAAACACAATGATGTGAAATATGTATCCTTTACATTTTAGATGAAATACGTGTAATATTTAATTTATATGTACCTACCCCTGTGAGGCAGCTACGATATATCACCGGTACAGGTACCTATTTTTTCAGGCAATATATATATTATAAAAGTTAAAAAAAACATCAACGAAATTTTTTATTTTGAAAATACTGTATCGGTTAAATATACGTTATGAAAAAAATTTTAAAGGTATAACTCATTAAAATAAAAAAAAATCACTTAAACATAAGTACCGATGTTAAATAAGACACGTAAAAAATTTAAGTTAAACAATGAAATTCCTGAAAGAGAAAATTCTGGGGAAGCACCTGTCTAATTTGTCGCAAGACTGCGGCCCACGCGTTCGAAGTTCCTGTTGCGCCGGTATGTCGTAAACTCTAAAAACTTACCTTCAGTAGCGGCACTGCTCACTATCACGGTACCAATCAGTCATTTTCACGTAAAGTCATCATTACAACACCACACACTTACAGTCAGATGTCTAGTAACAGTTATTATTAAACAGGTGAATACATTTCTACGACCGAGGGCTCGAACCCTATGCTAGGGGCAGCCACTTTCCCGGACTTCTGCCGTGAATCTGAGGGCTAAACAGACACGCCGGTCCATTTATTGGAGTCGGGGAGGAAACGCGCAGGCGTCCAGCACCCTGTTGCTTCATAGGGATGGGGAAAGCCGCATATGTCGATATCGAAATTTTAATGTAAAAAAACATAAAAAATAACTAAGAAGGCATCACAATTTTTGTTTTCTATGATAGAGATATAAAACCGGATCTTAATAAATACTCAATATTTTTTTAATTTTAAACTCTTGTACAAATATGAATAAGCATAAAATTAAATTCTCAATACATTGAATTTTGTTTGATTTTGGTTAAATTAATTATTGATTTATATGAACTAAAATATATCTCGCAAAACTTAAACACCATCAGTGAATTTCATTGTTTAAAATGTTTTAATTTTAGTATTACACATTTGACCATCTTTGATGATGTAATATATTGTCAGTTACGCTTATTTAGGTCTATTGGTGCACTTGAATATTTTCCATATGGTGTTAATTAAAATATTAAATTTATCGACTATCGACTTTTGAATAACTCCGCCCTCCTTGGTCGTCTTCCCCTCATCCCCCGGCAACCTGTAAAACACCCACCTCCCTATCGTTTAAACACTGACTTATCAAAAAACTTATGTTTAAGTTACAAGTTTCGGCACATTGACGCGGGTGGGCGGAGAGCAGTCGCCCTGCGGTTTCTTCTAAGCGATACCGCTCCCAGAAAGATCCCCTCCTAATTAAGATATTTGCAAGACGGTTTCCTACATCCTAAAACTTGTATAATCTGATCATGAGATAATGTGAGAACCCAAATTAAGTTCGTGGGATGAGCATGATTACATATTAGAAGTTTTTGCCACTTTTGTAACATATGAAATAAACATTTTCTTACACCGTGTCTTTACTTAATATGGACTACTTGGTAAATTTTTTGATCACGAATGTTTATTTTGGTTGCTTTATTTGTTTAAAAGAGTAACACATAATAATTTTGTAAATAGTGTACATTTTATTGAACCGTTTACTACTTTCCTAATTAATTATCCTTTACATTCTTTATAAAATTTAATTTTTACTGAAAGAGACAAGAGAATTAATACCTATTAAATTATTTATTGAGCATATGAAACAGTATAGAAACTTCATAAAGACACTAAATAATGATTAAATTTTCTGTATGATTTGCATCATTCACGCTGGTCACGGCCACAAAAGGATGGAATGTCTGCTTCAATTGTTCACCAATGTCCGCGATGATGCAGTGTAATACAGCAGCCACTAACCAGATTTTTCAAACTGCCTAAAGGCATTATTCAGTACCCAGGCAGCTTGAAAAATCTGGCAACAGTGTTAGCAACTTACACACAAAAAATTAACTGATGTTACGTTCTTCTTCTTCTTTAGTCCAAATGATTTTTATTTTAAATGATTTTTGACCAGAATGTGGTCACATTCTTCTTTTCTCTTACACAGACATTTCTCACCTTATCCATCCATACGCAAAAATATTTGTTTTTGACATAAAAAAACCTTTGCCCGTCCGATCTACCCAACAATACCATACTATTCAAAATTCTATGTTTGTACTAGCGGCGAAGGGTTCTTTGAAGTTGTTTTTTCAGCATTCCGAACAGAATAAATATTCGAAAACGCAGATGGTATTGTCCAATCCAATTTTTAAACTTTTCACTAGAACAAAAGAGTGCCGTGCTTTTGAATTCATGATTCAAATGCAAATTTTTCGGCGGTAAACAAAACTCAGTGAAATTACAATTGATTTTTGACGTGAAAGGGTTACAAATACACATTTTATATAACGATTTCATTGAACAGGCAACATAAAATTATGTTTTACAAAATCATCTCGTTTTCATGAAGTAAAATCAAATACTTTTTCTTTACGTCAAAATAAACATGTTGAAAGGGGTTTGTGAGAAATATTAAACCGTAACGTAATAGTTTCTCGAAATCAAGAAGCGCTCATAATATCAGTTTTACATTTAAAGAAGAGCACCAACTTCTGATACAATTTTCACTCATATCTTTCTTTGTTTGCGTGGTCTTTTATCTATTTGTTTTTATGAGTAAACTTGATATTCACTATCGGCTTAAACTTACGAAAAAGTATTAATATTTTCACAAATAGATTAGATGTCAACAATATATAATTTAAAACTTCTGTAATTGCTTTGCATCAATTACAAATTGCGCTTTTTTAATCATACCTACTTATTTATTTTTCCAAAGAACATAAAAATGTTTACCTTCATTAATTTACGTCGACGATATGAATCCCAAATTTTTGTTGTAAATCATTTTTTTTTGCTCGTTGGTTGCCAACATTATTTTTGATTCTACATAAATTACACTGATGTTCAGTTTTCAAATTGTTTTATACCATTTCGCCTCCAAAATGTTTATTTATACCTTTCCCCCTCTAAAAAGTTTTATTCACCGAAAACAGTGAATAAAATGCACTTTTACTCACTATTTTGATGTTTGAAGTTAGAACAATTTACTCTTAATTTTAGTAATTGTTACAATTTTAATGTCCATTTTAATTAATTTAACCTTCTTTTTTCTTCATTGAATGTCTATTTTCGCTTAAATTTTTCTTTTTAACCGACTTCCAAGAGAGGAGATTGTCAATTCGTCGAAATCTTATGTTTTATATATGTTGATCGATTTATTCGAAGGAGTTTGTACCGATTTAGGATATTCTTTTTTTTTAAGGGAATACCTGTCAGGTGGTCCCATCATCGTTTAGTCACTGAAAACAGTGAATAAAAAGTGATTGAGTTTAAAAAAAAATCTCTTAATTTTAGTAATTGTTCCAATTGCAATGTGCATTTCAATTAATTTAACCTTACTTTTTCTTCATTAAATGTCTATTTTATCTTAAATCTCTTTTTTTCTCGAAGTCATGTTATAAAGTCTTAAATAAAACGGATTTATATCAAGGGCCATGGATCACTCGACGCTAAGGATTCTAACACTTGAATTATTATCTAGTAGCATAATATACTATTGACCCCTAGATATTTTCCTTTTTACTTTTCAATTTCGAAAGAATTAGCAGTAATTTTAGCTCAAAACTTTTTGGAATGAAAACATTGTTTTTCGAGTAGATAAGATGCAAAAAAAGGATTTTTCAAATGAAAAAGATTAGTTCATCTAGAAAATCCACATAAAGTTTATCTTATTTCTATATTTCAGTTTCTATTCTTAGTTTCTCTGTGTGTGTAACTGGCCAACACTAGTGTCAGATTATTCAGACTGCCTAAAGGCATAGCTTGATGAATGCCATGCAATGTTGACAGCTAGGACCAACAACTTATATGTGCCTTCCGAAACACGTTTCCTATACGATAATAATAAATAAATATACTGACTGAGCTAGCCCCAAAGAAGTAAAGTATAAGTTCGAGACTTGTGTTATGGGATACTAACTCAACGATACTATATTTTATAACAAATACATATACGTGGGGCGCACTATAAGTTTCCGGAATGAATATGAAAAAATACTATTAAAGGTACAAAATTAATTTATTGTTTTTCAAAATAATCTCCCTTGGCGTCTATGCACTTTTTCATTCGATGAAACCAGTTTTGAAAACTTTTGTGCCACTCCTCTGTGGTGACCTCTGAAACGTGTTTTTCATACTCCTCGACAGCCTCTTCTGGTGATGAAAATCGTTGACCGCGTAATTGGTTCTTAATTTTTGGGAACAGAAAAAAGTCACAAGGTGCCAGGTCGGGACTGTATGCAGGATGACTCATGAGTTCTACATTTTTCGCCTTCAAAAAGTCGTTTGTCTGTCTGGCCGTGTGAGAACTAGCATTGTCGTGGTGCAGGATGATACGGCGTTTACGGTTATTTTTACGGAGTTCGTCAATAACTTCCGGCAAACAAATGGTCGTGTACCAGTCACTAATCACTGTATGACGATTCTCTAAAGCAACAATAGCTACGTGTCCAGTTTTATTAAAAAAAGAAGCAATAATCCGCTTAGATGCACTTTTCACGCGCGCCACTTTGGTTGGTTTCGGTTCATCTTGAAAGACCCATACGCTCGATTGCTGCTTTGTTTTGGGATCGTAGCAATAAATCCATGTTTCGTCACCTGTTACTATGTCCCACACCAAATTTGACGCACCTTCGTTGAATCTGGTAAGCATGGCACTGCAACAAGTGACGCGGTCCGTTTTTTGAGCCTCGGTCAAGTTGTGTGGGATCCACCGCGAGCACAGCTTTCTCACACCCAAATGTTTGTGTAGGATTAATTGTATTTGACTCATGCCTATTTCTAAGGATGCGCGAATTTCATGGTAGGTCACATGCCTGTCTGTTTCAATCATACGGCGCACAGCATCGATGTTTTTGTTGGTCACAGCGGTGGACGGCCGACCATCGCGAGATTCGTCACTGAGATTGATACGACCACGCTTGAATTCTGCAAACCAGCTATAAACAGTTGTCTTGCATGGTGCTTCATTGCCAAAAGCTGTTTCAAGCCGAGCGATGCTCTGTTGAGCTGTCAAATTACACTTAAAATCGTAGAAAATCATACTACGAAAATTTTCCCTAGTTAAATCCATGTTGATGCAGACACACAATTTTTTAAATGGCGCCACAAGGTAAAAACAAAAGACAGTCAGATGAAACAAACTGCATTCTACAGCCAAAGAGTTCTATTTTCAAATGTTGCAATAAATTTTTAAATATTGTTTATGTAAGTGGCCAGTTCCGGAAACTTATAGTGCGCCCTATGTATAGATAAACATCCAAGACCCAGGACAATTTAAAAAAAAACATTTTCCAACTTGCCCTGACCGGGGATCGAACCCGGGACCTCTGGGTAGCGGACAGCATGGTGACCGCTACGCCACGGAGGTCGTCAAACGATATAATTTTATTTTCCGAAATCTTATCTTAATCCTCAATATAGTCAATCCCGGTCCTCAAAGGCATCAGTAGCCATCCATATATATTAAAATGTTGCACTTAAAATCTATAAGACTTATAAATGTAAATAATAGGTTGGGGATTGAAAATTGGAGAAATTTTCATCAACCACTACTTGTTTCCGTGACATGAGTCAGGTACTATTATAATATAAATATACAGAGAAAACTTATGTACAATATGTATTTTTTAACGAATAAAATACATATTGTGTATTTATAATCTTCCTCTCCATTAATCATGGAGGGAGAGCTATCCACAATTTAATGCGAGTTAGGACATCTCTGCGGACTGTTTTTGGCGAGTGTTTCGGTATGTTTCGCAAACTTTTGTTAAAGATAATTACTTAACCGAAATTTCTAAATGCTGCGCTATAAAGCGCGTGTAGAGTGAGATCTATAAATAAAGATCTCTTAAAATCATTACAGATGGCCAACCACGTTTGTAACATAGCCCTAGATATTTACCTATGTTTGTAGACCAATAATGGTGATATATTACATACATCGAAGTCTTCGAAACTTACTTTTTAACTGATTGACTTAACTATACGTGCGGCCATTGTGCACCCCGTTCGCCGCCCGCCGCCCGCCGTCAGCCGCCCGGTAGCGGGCGGTGTCATTAAAATGGGATATTTTTGATATCCATCATGCATATCATTTGTCGGCTGATATCTTTCCTTTTTATAATAAAGCGTGCATATTCAATTCATACAAATAAAAAATTACGGGTCTTGAGTTTGTTTCAATAAATTTGCAGCTTCATGTTTATTTTCTCGAGACTGGCGTAAAAAGAAATATTAAAAAAATTAATCTTTCTAACCTTTCAAAATGAATATAATCTCAAACGTTTGCTCTGTTACATTTTGATGTAGAAAAGCTCTGTCTAGCGGTTGCTAGGTCTGTCTGGGCCCGTCTAGACAAAACTTTGAAATCAATCGACTGAATTTTTGAGTACGTTCTACGTATCCGGACTTAGTTTAGTTCGATTATATTCTTTTTTTATATTTGAAATTTCAGTTTTTTTTGGGAGAGACAACTTAGTAAATTTTTAAAGCGATTTTTTTATACCATTGTGATACTGTTGATATAATTTTTGCTCTAATGCTGGCTTGTAGCAAAACAATACATAAAATTTTACTGAATTTTCACTTATTCATCGCAAAATTCATTTTGTCATTAAAACCACGTACTTCTGCGTTGCCTACGTGAACAAATGCATCTTTTTGACAAACGCATGGGATTCTGAGATTTTGGAATCCAGATAAAAAGCTACATGCTAAATTTCATTCCAATCCAATAAGTAATATTGCCATGAAACCGGAACAAACATCCATGCATACCTTGAAGAAGGTACTTAATATTCGTTAAACATTAAATTAGATATCATATGCACATATCAATTTATTACCATTCCATACAAATTCATTTTAAAATTCCTTCTATGAATAGTCGATTTTGCTACAAGGGGATAAGGTAATATTTTAAAGGCGAGCAAAACGAAGGATTCCACAGTTGAAACACGAGCGTAGCGAGTGATTCTACCGTGTAATCCTGAGTGAAGCGACGGATTCGTGTATATCGCCCGAGATAAAAATATTACCGTACCCGAGTAGCATACTCTACTTTTCATCTCCATCTACGAGATAATTTAATACTAACCTGTGTTTGGTGTCGTTTTCATACAATAAATACTAAGAAATAATTTTTCGAAGACCACCAACTTACGATAAAATGTTCACTCATAACTTTGTTTTCGTGATCCTTCATATCTTTTTATTTTTTTAAGTAAACTTGATACCTATTCACTATCAGCTTAACCTTACGAAAAAGTATTCACATTTACACAAATAATTACATGTCAATGCAAATAACCTAAAACTTTTTTAAATTATACTTATTTCTTTTTCTGAACCGAAGAACAAAAAAATGTTTACCTACATGCATATTGCATCCATGTTGACGACGATAAGTATTCCAAATTAAAAAATTCACGACGTCCGTGCCAATTTTTATTTTTAAACAAAATTCTTCATTTTTTGCTGGACTGCCAACATTGTTATTGATTCTATATAGATTACACTCGTATTCAGTTTTCAGATTAGTTTCAATCCCTAGAGATTTTCTGTTTCTCTTTTTAGGCCCAAGAGAAAAAGCAGTAACTTTGGCTCCAAATGTTTTGGGATGAAGACATCGATTTTAGAGTAGATCAGATGAAAAATCTATTTTTGTCTAATAACGCGAGTATACTAACAACGGAACAAAATAAAACATTTAAATTAACCACTCAACTAACAGAAGCATTGTGTTATGGTACACAACATTTTTATACGGTCGCTAACAAGTCGGTTCTCTTATTGGTTACCTTGATGATTTTTAAAAAATAATTTAATTTCTTGTTGATTTCGATAATCTTCCTAACAAATAAAATAAGCAGATTCCACGAGCTTGCCTAAAGTCGACGAACGATTATCCCAACGAATATTCTTGACCAAGTTTAAAAGGCGAAACAGTTTATGCTGCATTAAAAGTTCTCCTAATCCTATGAAAATAAAAATTAAACCGGGCAGAACAACAAATTTTGAAGTCGAGCTTGCTCGCGCTGCTGTGTGGAAAACTTTTCTAATATATTAAAAATTTAGCATACAACAGAGGTCGGGAGGCATATAGGTGTAAGTTGATTAAATATTAGCAGTTGGAATATTTTTAGGATTCTTTTTTAAGGAAACACCTGAAATTTTCGGGGTCCAGTGCTGCTCCCATTTTAAATAAATCATTTGATAGGAAACGGAGACATCATTTAAAATTTTATCTTGACCAGGCACTAGACAACCCTTCAAACTATTTTATGAACTACTGTTAACGGTCCAAAGTGAGAACGTGAAGCTTTTCTACGCACAATTGCGAAAAACGGCCACTTTTGGCATGGCGAGTGTGACGCAGTGAAGGGTTTCGTAGTAGCGAATGCCGATTTAGAGTAAAAATTAATAGATTTATTAAAATATTTAATATCCTAGGCAGCGAAATCAGAAGGGTAGCAAAATCGTCAAATATATCCATCCCTCCCATGCTACCGAAGTACCGATACGGAATGGGGGTGGCGTCTAATTATTAGGGGCCTGCAAAATGAAACCTTATGGTCATGACGGGCCGAGACGCGACGTGCTGTTCAGAAAGCAAGGTACGGGTAATCAAGTAGGTAGCAAAACCAACAGGGGCGGCATATTCACATATTTTGCCCCCCCCCCCCCCAAAAAATTCTAGATCCGGTACTGCTCAAAAACTGAATGCTTATACAATAGGCAGTGACTTTGTTAGTACTTCATTCACCCTCCGTTATTCGGCAGGAGCCCCCACAGCTCTGTTTTAGCTGTCTTTAGCGGAGTGCTGTACCGCCTATAGGTACTATTTGGCTATCATCTCCCCCGCCCTCTTTATGTGGCGGTGCAACGCTAAGTCTTGTCATACATGCCCTTCGCTAGGCGAGAGATAAAAGTCGAGAAATAAGCGTTCCTACTTTAAGTCCCAATGGATGACGGTGTTTCTTAAGTAACGCGGAGCCCCATCGGCCCTTAAAACATAGGTTTTCTTAAGTGCGACTTCATCCCGAGTCGCTTACATAGCGAAAAGCGAGAAAAAAGTACTGGGTAGAGCTTCCACCGGGTCATTTTTGCTATCGCTACCACCCACCCTATCGATGTGGAATTTCAAGCTGAAGCATCTGCCTCACATTAGGTACTCCCAAATATTTGACGTGCGAGTACCTCGGCACATCTTCCCCAAAGAGCTTTAAGGGTGGCTGGAAGCGGGTGTTTTCAAAAAGCAATGTCTGCTTTTTGTTGACGTTCACTAAGAACCTCCATTTGAGAGCCTGTCAAGCAGGGCGCCTAGGACTGTCTGGAGGCGTACTTTGAGTTCAAACTAACTGTAAAAAGCGCCGTGTCGTCGGCGAAGAGTGCCAACTGAGCCTGGCCGGCAACTGGGATGTCGTCGGTGTGTTACGCGTATCACCATGGAAAATAGATGCTCATGGAAAGAGGCCACATAACAGTCTTAAATGATGTTAGCATGGGTGCTTCAAAAGCCCCTAGCCTAACCAAACCTTACGTAACTTTTTTTTCATGTGAAAAAGACCTACCGTTTCGTCTCGTATTCGTATGGAAAGCCGCCTCAGATAGACAGTTTAAATTTTCACTGATGATGTATTTTCGTTTCTGCTATAACACCAAATACCAAAAATGAAATGAATATTTAAGAGGTGCTCCCATACAGAAAAGGTGATTTTTTATACATAATGGTACGGAACCCTTCGTACGCGAGTCCGACTGCAGTTGGCAGATTTTGTTAACATTATATTAACTCTCAATCATCATTTTATAACACATGTTTAAGCCAATGTAACGGAACAGTTATATTAAAGCAATTTTTCAAACAAAAATTGATGACCTGATTCTTTTAATTGATATTATTTTTTTTATTTATGAACGGATTTAGGTGAAACAAACACTAAATATTAAGTGAAGTTTATCAAAATACATTAGTGAAAACCGCAACCGAATCGGTGCAACCGTTTCTGAGATTAGCGTGCACAAATGCACAGACAAACAAATAAATAGACAAACAGATAATCAGACAGACAAAAATTCTAAAAATCATTGTTTTGTGTTCTATTATATAAAAACCCACAACAATTTTTTTTTTATTTATCTTCCAGACAGACAGCAATCGGTTACGATTTTATTATATGTATAGATATAGATGGGGGCAGCACTGGACCCCGAAAAATTTAGGTAGCCTCTTAACGCAGTCTCCGATTGCATCCTTTGCTGTGCTGTTTCATAACCCGGGGTTATAATGTTTACTTTTCATCCTGTAAGTGGCCAACACTGGTGTCAGATTTTTCAGGCTGCCTTAAGGCATCTGACATAGCTTGACGTCTGCCATATAATGATGACAACCGGGACCAAAGGCCAAAGTATACGTGTTTTCCGAGGAACGGAGAAGCTGGCCATTTTTTATGCCACTTGTGGTTACTCATCAAGAGCGGACCAAGCCCGGTGTAGCTTTACTTGTGAAAGCGCTTGTAATGCGACCTCCCGCCGGGCCACCGAGCTTCTCCATAAGGGTTTTTTATACCGAAACTCTAGTTATGACATCAGCTTTAAAAAATCTTTGTTAGACTTAGGAAAAGAAAGCATGACCGTTGCATCCAAAAAAAATTAACAAGCATTTGATTATCTAGTAACATCTTTTTCTTCTGAAATATACTAAATTAATGGATTTCCCAGTAGAAGGTTGCAGCAGGACTGTCTGTGTCCATCAAGCAGACTATTGAACATAAGTGGCAGCAGAGGAGGTGTTTGTCATCTATTACATTGCTACGAGTAGCATTGAAACTGTGGGTTGCAGTTTATCCTGTTGGTTGGTATATAGCGTCCCACTGTCGTCGCGCCCTGAGGAAAGTGACTCTGCAGTTGCAGTTTTACCTCTAAAACAAAACTGATGGACAATATGGAGGAGGCCTTTTCCCAAAAGTGAGACACTTGATAAGTATAATTGGAATGAATAGTAGAATAAAGTTGTATGCTTTTGAATAATTGAAACAACTTTTTATAACTTTTGTTGTTGTTGGAAACCGTTTAAATATGAAACAATTTTTTCTTTTGTCATTTCTTCCCCGAATTGTACGAGTAAATAATGAGATTAAAAATTGTGAGCAAGTAACTTGTTCACAATTTTAGTTTTGTTTGTTTTTTCAATATTTGAAATTATGAGTAAGACAAAACTATTTTAATTAAAATAGGTTTACAATGTGATAGGTTTTGTAACAAACTTTTATTCATTTTTATGATTGGGTATGTGAGTTTGTCTTTTTTGGTGACAAATCGCGTCAAGGAAGACTCAAAAACTCTAAATATAAGCCTATAAGGCTCGACTTTTTTCGATCTAGCCTGTTGTTTTTATTATAGGAACAAGTAATTGCACTTCATCGCCAAACAGAATATGTAAACGTAGCTACTAAGTACTAACCTAATATACGTCTACTGTTTCAGCATGGTTGAACTATCGAATGAACTGATCCAATTCTAAATCAGTCTTTGTAAGCGATGCGGTCTAAACTCGCTGCATGTCGGAGGCGGGCTTTGTGCATTGCATATGTATCGATATTACATTATTGAGAGGGAATTTGGGATAGAACTAATAAAACTGTGGCAACCCGTTCTTTTCTATTCAATTTTTGAGCAAGAAACCAGTTTACGTATACGATTGCTTATCTACTTCTCCCAAGAAAGATTTGCGTGATACAAAAAATTTTTCATTTAATGGCTTGGTAAATATAATACTAATGTTAAACAACAAAGAACACATGCAAAAAAAAAAAACTATACTAAACTGTGCCAAAAAAAGCTAACCAAATAACTTTTCGTAGGTACAAACATAAACAATTTAGTCAATTCACATAAATATTACATTCGAAATGGGATTCGTGTACAATGCGATCCATGGCATGTAATATCTCAAAATTATTTATTTAAATCTTCACCGTTCAAAGGACGACAGCATATCCGTTTCGTGGAATCTCATTTCCTGGTAAGACAGGAGGGCGTAGGTAGGCATTGGCATGGGTGGAGGCAGCTGACCCCCAGCAGGGAAGATCTGTTCAGTGCTAATTCAGAGTTCTACGTAAGAGAAAATAAATCGAAATAAAGGAGAACGTAATCGTAATTTTAAAAAAGCTTTTATGATATTGAATCGAAAGAGCAAGAAGCGCGAGCGTAGCGTACTTAGCTTGGGCAAAAATGTTTTCGTGTATCTTTCCGGAGTTTCTCTTTTACAGGTGCATTTGTGAAACGATTACGTACATAAATGAAATAAGAACGTATTTTTTTAGTAACTGGTAGGTAAGTTATTTTAGTTCATAAATATGTTTTATTATGATTACGAGACCGACTTAAATTATGCCGCATGACTTAATGAAATGAACCTATGTATGTATGCACCAATTGGTCATAGACCTCCTCCAAGGATTTTGGAAATAATCTTGGCTAGTATCCAGCTGTTTCCCACAGCTTTTCTTTTCTATGCTGTTACATTGGGCCTCCTATTGCAACGATAAAACTACGTTAAAAGCGCGTAATTATTATTTTTCCCTAACAACCCTTTCCTAAGCAAAGTCTGGCTACGCCCCTGGTTCGACACGGTAACATTATTATCTTAACGGAATGATCGAGGCACTTCAGACAGCCAGAGGTATAATAAAATTGTCTATCTGTCTATAAATTTAATTGTTATTGTGTTTGCTTCAGTGGTTTAGAATTTTTATCGTTATATAATTCCTATTATATATATGTAAATTTTCATGACGATACATAACGAAATGAACGACATGATTTAAATAGCCTGACTTGAGGTTAGTACCTACTTATTTTACTTATGAGCCAAAGACATAATTATACTTACCTCTTTTAACCTTTGGCCTTTTTCAAATTGTCCTGGGTCTTAGATGTTTATCTATACATCTATTTGTTATATAATATAGTATCGTTGAGTTAGTATCACATAACACAATTCTCGAAATTAGTTTGGGGCTAGCTCAATCAGTGTAATTTGTCCCTATATATTTGTTTAATTATTAATTATTTTAATTGATCTCAAAACCGCAGTAGGTACTTTGAAGAAAATTAAAATACCGGGAGACTTCCTGTACAGATTTATCAGGATCTTTGATTCAAAACAGGAGGAGGCGCTCGGTGGCCCGGCAGTACGTATTACTCGCACTTTCTCAAGTTAAGCGACATCGGGCGCGGTCAACACTTCGATGGGTGACCAAAAGTAATAAAAAATACTTAACCTCCTCCTTCAGAAGGCAGCCGTTGGTCTCGGCTTTCATCATTTGTATGGTAGTCGCTAAGCAAAAAAAGCTAAACAAACAAACAAAAATAAACAAACAATTCAAAATACATTAAAATATAAGAATAAAAATCGTATTTTGGTCGAAGTTAGGATATCTTTTTTGGAGGTGTGAAATCAATATCATAAACTGAACTAAGTACTTATGTAGTAAATCGCGTAATCCTTTAAAAACATCCTGTAGATGCTTATATTGGAGGCACACGTGACCCGAAAGCAAGACAAATATAAATCCGTTTTAATTATAATAAAACAGAACAACAACAAAAAATATAATATTTTTTTTTATCAGGATTTTACCCAATTACTTCACTTTCAAAATACAGAGATGAATTGCTTTGTAATAATTTCAATATTAATCCTCTCGATTCTTCAATGTAGGTACTTTTATTTTAAGAGGCGTAAATAAAATCTTAAATTCATCATATTTTTTAGAAAGCTATTTTTTGACAGTTACTGAACTTTATTTAAGTACTAAGTATTTTGTCCTTTGTTTTTTGTAGCCGTGTGGTGACTGCAGAACAGAATATATGTAAAAACGATTTGTCACCACCCTCTTACCTCTTCCAGCGGTGACGTAAGAGACGACTACGGTAGGAACAATTTCCAGAACGAGTTGCAGCGTCTCCTGTGCAAAGATTTCATACTTTATACTGCGAATATCAAGCGGTCTGCCCAGCGTGATGATTGTAGGAAATGGGTAAGTAACTGGGTAAAAAATAAATTTATTCTTATCGTCTTATCAATTCGTCTGTAAGGTTTTTTTTTGTATATATGTTACGTGATATTGTCGCCAATTTTGAACTGATTTTGAAGATTATTTTTGGACTATCATCATTTTTATTTCTTGACTATTTTCCCGTAAAAAGATAGTAAAAGCGTTGGTACCATATTAATTTTATGATAATATAATAATAAAAATATAAGAAAGTGATTTTGATGATATGGAATTACCCACCGAACATTAATTTGTTGTTTTTTATTTTTGTAAAAAAAGGCTTCTTCCTAAAAAGAGAGCCCTTAATCTCCACACTGGGAGGAGGACTGAGGACGCTGCTAGCTGCCTCTTTTCATTAAACTGTACCTTTAAGATCACAGCAGACTCATCAACTCGTAAACGGAACGTAAACGTATCAACTCGAACAGTTCAGTATTCTTCGTATGAAACTCCCTACTGCAACGCACACTTCACGGATTCGTAACGTAATCGCCTCGCCGTAAGCTCGGGAACCGCTTTACGGCTCGTCATCCACGCGCTTACGTCTCGCCATACCCGAGCTTACGTCTCTTCGTCCACCCTTGCACCCAACCCGCGGCCTGCCTTTTTTTTCTCTTCATCAAGTGCAGTGGCTATAATTGCCAAATCGTGTATTTTGAACCGGGACATAACCGTGCGATACACTTCACGTTTGGATTCAAAATTATACTGTGCCAGCCAGACCAGAGCGGTCGAGGAGCAGTAAGCGTGGCGTCGCCTAGCCGTAGCCGAGTCCACGTACCCGAAGCTGATCCGGTTTGATTACGTGCTTACGTCAGATTGACGCCGAGTTGATTAGTCTGATTGAGTTGACCTATCACCTCCTAGAACAGCCGTGAGAGAAAAAGGATGATGGCATGTATTCTACTCTGCCGCCACCACACGACTACACACATTTGTAAGCACACTAGGTAGGCACATAAGAGATATTAACTATCTCGAACGTTTGAAATTTGTCTTAACGTCTCGAGTGTCAGTATAAATAATCATTGTATTGAATTTCGCGCCAAATAATCCATGAAAGTTCATTGTTTTCGCATCGCAATTCATTTAGCGAGAGTAATCGGGGTCAATCGTGCATGCCAAACTTATCTACAGAGGAATTTTTGGAACGCGCACCCTACACAATCTGTGCCAACTCTCTAAGAAAAAAGAATTAAATTGGCGTTCCCTGTGTTACGACTGAAGGCCCCTTTTTTCGAATCTTTAAGCGACACTGGTGTTTATAACAGCTATTTTTATAAACAGTCTGCATTCCTTAAATCTGTATAATAGTATAACGCTAGATACTGATTTAAAGAGTGTATTGTTTTTTCTTCTATTTGCATAAAAAAATTATGTGTCCTTTAAAAAAATATGAATATGAATATGTAATTATCATGGTTTTATTAAACACAAAAATTAAAAAAAACTTATATTAAATTCTATAAAAAATGGAGGCCAAATCGCCGCCGTTACAGGACAATTACCCAAGAGACTGGCGGCATTTCTGCGTTGGATAGCAATACTTAGAAATGCGCGCCGGCTTTTGGGTCCCCCAAAACGTAGATCAAGCGTGCGGAAATTTCCTTAAAAATTTGACGAGCTTCCGCACCCCAATGCCCTAAGATCTCCACAAATATATATAGCTCCCCCAGAGCTGAATATTTGCGCCTCTTGAAGGCTTCCGCTGCCGTCGCTGCGGTGTCCACTTTTCAAGCAGTCGCTCGTACATGGGATAAAGCTCCACAATTCCACATGCAGCATCCCACACAAACGACCGCCCGTTCTTCCAAGGGATGAGCGTCATGTCGTCGGGCCTCTTGCCATTGTCCCGGGTGATACCATTCGTCTCTAGAATTATGAATATGAATATATTTGACATCGCATAAAGATTGTTATTTAATGCGGATCAGTTTTAATGTGCCTTTGAAGCTCATGATCTATTTAAAAAGGCGAAGGGTAAGCAGAAGTATATAAACATTATAGCTATAAACAACTTAACCTAATACATAACGTCAGTTCACTTTCAAATACTAAATAACAAACGACACAAATCATTACTGAAACTCGTAAATAGGGATTATTAAAAAAAATTACGTAGTTATCTACATTTTTCTAAACTCAAACCGAACGACATTACCATACACATTCGAAAAACACTCAACTTGAAATAGATAATTTGCTTTGCGACCACACGATCCTTACTCTATTCTTTTAATTTAATACTCTTAAGTACATTTTAGATCATATAAAGGAAAAATTAAACGTGAAAAACATATAAGGAGCTTATGAACTGAGCGGAAGGATGAGAGACATGGAAAGCATCCCACCGACACGAGCGCAGCTCTCAAATATACGAAGGAGAAAGTACATTTTGTATATCGTTTATTTATACCAAAGTTACTAATTTTTTTAAATATATTCTTTAATACGTGCCGTACATTTTATAAAATTAACTTTTATTCTTGGCCATAAACGGAACACCCGCTCCTTTTACGTGGGGCGCACTATAAGTTTCCGGAATGAATATGAAAAAATACTATTAAAGGTACAAAATTAATTTATTGTTTTTCAAAATAATCTCCCTTGGCGTCTATGCACTTTTTCATTCGATGAAACCAGTTTTGAAAACTTTTGTGCCACTCCTCTGTGGTGACCTCTGAAACGTGTTTTTCATACTCCTCGACAGCCTCTTCTGGTGATGAAAATCGTTGACCGCGTAATTGGTTCTTAATTTTTGGGAACAGAAAAAAGTCACAAGGTGCCAGGTCGGGACTGTATGCAGAATGACTCATGAGTTCTACATTTTTCGCCTTCAAAAAGTCGTTTGTCTGTCTGGCCGTGTGAGAACTAGCATTGTCGTGGTGCAGGATGATACGGCGTTTACGGTTATTTTTACGGAGTTCGTCAATAACTTCCGGCAAACAAATGGTCGTGTACCAGTCACTATTCACTGTACGACGATTCTCTAAAGCAACAGTAGCCACGTGTCCAGTATTATTAAAAAAAGAAGCAATCATCCGCTTAGATGCACTTTTCACGCGCGCCACTTTGGTTGGTTTCGGCTCATCTTGAAAGACCCATACGCTCGATTGCTGCTTTGTTTTGGGATCGTAGCAATAAATCCATGTTTCGTCACCTGTTACTATGTCCCACACCAAATTTGACGCACCGTCGTTGAATCTGGTAAGCATGGCACTGCACCAAGTGACGCGGTCCGTTTTTTGAGCCTCGGTCAAGTTGTTTGGGATCCACCGCGAGCACAGCTTTCTCACACCCAAATGTTTGTGTAGGATTAATTGTATTTGACTCATGCCTATTTCTAAGGATGCGCGAATTTCATGGTAGGTCACATGCCTGTCTGTTTCAATCATACGGCGCACAGCATCGAAGTTTTTGTTGGTCACAGCGGTGGACGGCCGACCAACGCGAGATTCGTCACTGAGATTGATACAACCACGCTTGAATTCTGCAAACCAGCTATAAACAGTTGTCTTGCATGGTGCTTCATTGCCAAAAGCTGTTTCAAGCCGAGCGATGCTCTGTTGAGCTGTCAAATTACACTTAAAATCGTAGAAAATCATACTACGAAAATTTTCCCGAGTAAAATCCATGTTGATGCAGACACACAAATTTTTAAATGGCGCCACAAGGTAAAAACAAAAGACAGTCAGATGAAACAAACTGCATTCTACAGCCAAAGAGTTCTCTTTTCAAATGTTGCAATAAATTTTTAAATATTGTTTATGTAAGTGGCCAGTTCCGGAAACTTATAGTGCGCCCTATGTATATAAACCAAATTACTATAACACGTGCAAGATTCGCAATCATTTACATAATATTTCGTTTCTTTTCTATTGCCATATGTGTTCAATATACATTTTATGGAATTTCAAACAATTGTTCTATAATAATAAAATATAAGAAGTAGAGTAATTTTTTTAAGCTATTGCATAGCTTCTATCGCGGGCCTTGATCGCGGGGACCGAATCCAGAAATTCCGTAACGAAAAAACTTCACGCTCCCCACTCCGACGGGCACGGAGGTGTGGGTTGAAGGCCGTGCATCGTCTAACGTCGTTTCAGTTCGGCAGTCTTCGACACGGCGTTGTGTGCGTGCGATTAGACGTATTGTACGACTCTACGAAACTCGCACGAATCGAGACGAGCTGCTCCGAAATTGGACGAATACATAAGCAGAATAAATAAAATAAATAAATAATTATAATTGCATAAGTTTTTTTTAAACTTACCCTTCTCTTTTTAACCGATTGCGTCGGGAAGAGTTACATTTTAGAGTGTACGAGTGTTTTCTTTTAAACCGATTGCATCGAAAAAATTTGGTCGCCATTTTGAATATTTTTTTTCACTGGACCGATTGCCTTCAATATCGATATCTGGTGGTCCTTGAGGTCTCTTATAATGAATCTATGCTCGAATTTGAAAAAGGTAGCCGCCATTTTGAAATTTTTCTTTTCTGGACCGATTGCCTACAAAATCGATATCTGGGGGTCCCTGTGGTCTTTTATAATAAATCTGTGCTCGAATTTGAAAAAAAAAAGCCACCATTTTGAACTTTTTTGTTTCTGGACCGATTGCCTTCAAAATCGATATCTGGAGGTCCTTGATGTCTCTTATAATGAATCTATGCTCGAATTTGAAAAAGGTAGCCGCTATTTTGAACTTTTTCGTTTCTAGACCGAGTGCGTTCAAAATCGATATCTGGAGGTCCTTGATGTCTCTTATAATGAATCTATGCTCGAATTTGAAAAAGGTAGCCGCTATTTTGAACTTTTTCGTTTCTAGACCGAGTGCGTTCAAAATCGATATCTGGGGGTCCCTGTGGTCTCTTACAAAGAATCTATGCTCGAAAAAAATGGCCAATTTTTCCCAACTCTGAGACTAATTGCTAATAATAAAATTCCTGAATAATCTACATGTATTGTAAGATAATAAAAATATTTTAAACGATAGATATTAATTTCTCATTTATTCAATAAAAGACAAAAAAAAAAATATTATCGGTCACCACGCTCAAAATGAGTAACTTTAATTAATATCAAAGAAAAAAATGCTATGCAATAGCTTTACCGCGAGAGTCCCCGAGTGCCACACGTCTTTTTTTTTATTTGTACGTTTACTCTCTTTTTACGTCAAAATTTGATTTAAGGAATCGTGTTTAGTCCATTTTGTTATATATAAAATAATGATTAAGGTAAGTAAGTAAGTATATCTTTTATGAATACGATAATAAATCGTTAAACACTTACACGTTATTATAAGTAACGTGAGATGACATAATTAATATATAAAAATGGTTTTACGAGTACTCACGTAGTATAGTCGGCTAAGGCCGACTAGTTTCCATCGGTTTAGACGATCATCATCAGGGTGAGTGTTAAGTAGGACAGCGACCCGACGGTTTCGCTGTGCTCAACGTACTGAACGTAGCCTCGCGTGTCGCCGCCCGCGCTGCTCTCTCTATTGGAAACGATGACTAATGGTAGTGTGTCCGTAGTGATTGGTGATACTTTTGTAGCTGTAGAAACCATCGTGTCATCATCGCCTTCAGCCTCGGGTACAATCAAGGCGCCTGTGTGTACCGAGCTGACTGTATCATTGCCCTTATTGTCTCACTACAGGAGCTTTAAGAGCTTGAAGAATAGGTCTCCAAGCGGCAGGTAAATCCCATCAACCATGACGATTAAAGTTCGGGTGTCTATTTATTTCAATCGCCTCTCGGATTGATATGAGCATTAGACCTCATGATATAACAAGTGACTATCTACACATATAATAAAACAGTAAAAACCGCGTATTTCTGGAAAAAAATAGAATAGGCTATAATAAAAAAGTAAAATAACGCAAAAAAGAAGAAAAAAATGTTTTTTTGCCTATATGTATCTTCTCACTAATCTTCGAAACTACTAGACGGCTATATTGACGCATTTTTCAATAATAGATTAAGCTCAGCTCAGAGCAAAATAAAGGCTTTGTTTTATTGAAATCTGATACCAGAAAAAAAACGTAATTTTTATACTTCACGCGAACAAAGTTGCACCAGCTGGTAAAAAATAAAACAATTAAATGATTTCAAAAGTACTCAGCAAGCACCGACCTATTGTAGAAGTAGTTTTTTTTATAGTGACATTAATAATATAAAGATCGTCAAGCCAAAAATTAACTCCCGTTTACTGTTTATGATTATTTTCATTACGTCATAATAAAGAATCACAAATGAGTACACGGTTCATTAGGTTTCTTTCAGAGAGCTTGTGAGGTACCCAAATATCGATCTTTTTGTGTACCCATTTTTTTCAAATGCGCCAGAACTGTTACGTGGTCAATTCCCAGTTCTTCAACTACGTCGTAACTACTGATATGCCGATATTGCTCCACTTTTTCAAAAATAGCATCGATCGACCAGAGCGACGCGGCGACGTGCATCTTTGACATCAAAATTTCCGGATTGAAAACGCTTAAACCAAATTTGTGCTACTCTCAAAGACACTGCACTAGGTCCATAAACATCGCAAATCTTTTTCGCGGCTTGCTTTGCATTTTATTTACCTTTTTGGTAGTAAAATTTTAAAATGTATCTAATTTCTTCATTAGATTCACTCATCTTGACGGTAAGAAAAACAAATGAAAATCACGCATTTCCTAATTTGAATTTGGAATTATCTTCTTTAAAATTTAAACTTTTAAATGATACCAAAACCAGCCAGGTGCAAATAGTATAGCCAAAGTGGTTTTATTACAAGTTCATACACACTATATGTGAAAAGACTTTTTCCCCAACCTAATAATATAAAAAAGCGTAAATAAGGAGTATGGCGTACAGATTTAAATTAGACGATCTATATACCTATATCGCATTTTTTTACTTCAAAAGAATCACACACGAAATTTAAACCGCAAACCGTTCGCCACGTCAGCATTTTTGTTTTTTTGCCAACCTTATATTGATTAAGCAATGAAATAAGTAAACATTTTTTGAATCATTGATTCAGTCGTATAATGCCTGTGGAAATTCCATGTTCAAAATGGCCTAGGGGCTGACAAGTTTTTGTAATTTTTTTCTTTTCTAGTATAATCAATCCACAGGGATTTCTCCTCATCATCTTAGCGTGTTCTCGGTTGCATCTTAAGCTGTACTGCTTCAGAGTCCGTGAGGCTTTTCATCTCCAAAATAATGTCAAACAGGGACAGGAATACCGATATTTTATATCGATATACTGATACCCGATACCATTATTTTATCGATATTTTGTATAAATAACTGGTAATTTATCGAAATTGGTATAGATATATCGATATAATACTGATATTTGGTATCGATATATCGATATAATACTGATATTTGGTATCGATATATTGATAAAAATATCGGTATTCCTGTCCCTGATGTCAAAGATCAAGGCTCGAAAACCATGCAAAATCGAGAAGATATAGCTGAATTAGCACATAGCTTCAGCTTCTCTTCAAAAACATGAAAGCTGAAAATTTGGAACAAATTTCCAAAGTTACATAAACCTAATTAATAAAACCGCCAATATTTAATGCAATGCTGCCAAACCCCGTTTATTTAAGGTATCATTTAAACTTTTTAACGACTTTTCTATAATATCATACTTCATTTGAGCAAAGTTCAAAATCGTTTGGACATTGGCGTCAATAAAAATGGCTTCGCTACAAATTGTGGAGTACGTAACCTGATTCACAAATGGTAGACTTTTAATACTTTTTTATGGCCATAATAATAATGTTATGTGTACCTGATATTTTTCAATACAGAAAGTGCGATAACGGTTTTCAATTCCACCCATTAACTAAGATTTTCACGATTTTCAAAAAGTTGTAGATATTATGAAAATCTAGGTCCTAACGTTTTGTTTTTAATTTATAAATGTTGGATTTAATTTATAACGAAACACTTTGCCAAATTTCGTCACCATTATTTAACGTGAGGGCCGCTAATGACTAGATAAAAGAAATTTAAAAAAATTAACACCTTAATCTATTTTATAGTGTCATAATTATAGAAGATTACTTATAGCTGGAATGACATAAGGATTCTAACAATACCTAATACATCCAAATCAGTTCAGGCATTTTGAAGTTATGGCGGAATATAGAAACTCACATACATATGTGAGCTATGAAAACATTGCTCTATTTTTGGCAGTCGGGTTAAAAGAAGATTCCATTTGTGAGCCGAGTTATACCAGCCAAGCAATTTGGGGTAAACGTGGTGAAAGTTGTCACATTACCAGCCCCAAATTACCCGGCGTGGTCAAATGCCCCAGCAATATTTTTAGGGGAAAAATCTATCTGTAATTTTCGTTATACCCGCACCAAGTGCCTGAATGGTTTCATTTTGGCATTATTTGCTATCTTACTTCGATTAAGTGTGTACTTAAATTTTACGTCTGCAGCAAACAATTTTAGTTAGGAATATTACGCTGTGAGTACATTAGTTTTGCCTCACAGACAGTGATGGTTTTAGCACTAGCCATACCTCAAAAATAAGTCACATTGCTGTACCCTTGGCTTTCTCTCCTCACAATTCGTTAGACATTTATGTATCCATGTATCATTATTTTACAAAGAGTACAAAAAGGGGAATGTTTTTTTTTATTCGTTTGATATTTGGTATCGTTTTTTACTAAAGTTATACCACAGGTGAAATAAAAAAACATTTCCGTCTTCCGAATAAATGTAATTTTTATTTTTATTTATCATCATGAATATCATGACATCATCCATCACAAATGTCCTCGGCTCCCATTACAAAGTCAAAGTAAAAAAAAATATATATATTTCATGCTAGATATATTTGTCTTATTGAGGATATTAATTTAGCGCAAAAGCTAAAAATTACTAGCGATTCGAAACGACCACTGCTGGGAAGATTAGAAAACGAAACCCAGTTCAGTATTGGTCCCTACCCAGCCTGATGGGCTATGTTACAATTACAATAAAGATTTGCACATTATACATTTAAAAAATACCTACAATTAAAATTCCCATCAACTTTTCCCAAGAATTCTGATCAGACGATGATAAATATTCATTACACGATAATACACCTTTTATAATAAATGATTTTAAACGGCATTCTTAAACTTAGATAATGGTTACGCTAATACACGGTGACTTTTCATTGGTTTTGGAGCCGAAAGCCACTTTATAAGGATCGTTAGTAAGACTTAATTAGCTAGTCAAAATAAAAACTCCGAAACAAAAACTGATGCCTAAAACTCGAAAGTAAAATCGTGAGATCAATTAAGTAGTACAGGCGGCGCCTAGCGGCGGTCGGCCGGCTAGATTTCGGGTTCATCGAGGTCACGCGGCAGTTTTCGACGGGCGTAACCACGTATCAAAACTCATTTTCGCATTTTTTATCTTTTGTCATATAAATTTGGATTACGTATATGGATAATACATTTACCAAACGAAATTTTTTCCAAATAAATGTAAAGTCAGTGTGTACATTATCTGGAATTGTATTATAAAAACACAAGCCGAGACCCACAAAAGATTTTTCGGTTTTCTCTAACCGAAAAGCTGTGATAGCTAATTTTTTTTTATTTCTAGTGTTAATACTATAAATATCACAATTTTTATATAAATGTATATTCTGACGCACGTACATTTATGGAATCGTGTTTGGTCTATTCTGCTATATATAAAAATAATGATAAAGGTAGGTAAGTAAGAACATCTTTTATGAATACGATAATAAGTCGTGTATTTATAATACTTAATTAAAATATGTTTTTTTCTGTTATATACTACTATATTTCTGCTGTTCGTCAAAAATGAAAAAAAAGTAGATTACCTTGAGCATTACACATCATGATATAACAAGTGACTATCTACACATATAAAAAAAGTAAAAATCGCGTAGTTATGTTAAAATGAGTGTGGATGATAATACAAAAGTAACAGAACGCAAAAAATAAAGAAAACAAAATTTGTCTGCCTGTTTGTATCTTCACGCTAATCCTCGAAACTACTAGACGGATAAGAGTATTTATGCAAGAGTTTTCTCTAACCGAGAAGCTGTGATAGCTAATTTATTTTTAGTTTTTGTTTTAATACTATAAATATCACGATTTTTATATAAATTTTTATTCTGACGCACGTACATAATGTTTGCGTCTAAATAAATTGCGAAGGGAGAGTCAAAATATTTGTCTTTAAATAGTTCACTTAGAGACTCTCTAGAACCTAATTTATATATAAATGTAATAGAAATAAAATAAAATATGGTATTGATGTCTGCAAGGTTACCCTATTGACCCTGAAACCACGCTGGCCCCTGTTAGTATGGCGCTCACTGACTGGCGAGCGCACTCTACCCACTACTTCTCAGTGCTCACTTACAACTTCGTCGAGACACTGTAATCCCCATGTAATATAATATATATACCTATTTGAGTAATATAAATTGAGTCCCCTTCTGAATGTGAAGCTTGTAAGTTTTCTTTCTAGAAAAATTGATCGTAGAAAGACACTCGTGCCTCTGTGAGCTGTAGACCTTGCAAGTCACCCCCAACCTTTAGAAGAATATCAGCTTAAAAAGTTGCTTAGACAAAGCAGTTGTGTCTTTATAAAGGTAACAAAAAAGTCCATTATTTAATTTTCTCCGAAATGGCTAAAATATGATATTTTTTTAAGTTTTCCTCCTCCATATTTCCGCTATTTTGAACATTTTCGAAAAAGTGTATCGACAATTATTTTTTGTATCATGTTCACACCAAATTTCACATGATTCGGTTGAGAAATTCGACCTGTACTTAGATCTATACTTATTACTAATTCCCTGATGCGCAGGGTATACTGCAGTTCCAACAGCCTACTCACCATCATTGCTGGCAGGGTAGATGGGCCCATTTTAAATCACTGGACTCAACTGCATGCGAGCTCATATCGCGTGTACACATACTAACATAGATAGTAAGTAAGAACAATGTTACTAACAATTTATGGATTTTTTTGTCCGAATAAATAATAATTATTATTATTATTATGTTGGTACGCTTTTCAGCCACGGGTCCATGGGGACCCGGTCCTTTGAGGCGTTCATGAGGCCAAAGCCAACATGAAGAGGCCTTTTAGTACCTTTTTATCTAAAAAGTGAGATGGCTGCATCTATGGAGGTCTATCCCTTAATGTTACAGAAAAGCCCAAAATAGTAGTATACATAAAGCAATAGCCCAAAATGACAACAATTGCACACCACTCAATTTAGCAGATCCATTTAACCCACCAAATTATAACTACATATAATGAACAAGAAAAAAATAAAATAGAAGACTGGAAAAAGAAAGTCCTACACGGCCGACACCCGCACGATTTGGAACAACCTCATATTGATGCCGAAGCTTCAAATAAGTGGCTGAAAATAGGATCTCTTTTCCCAGAAACCGAAGGTTTTATGATCGCAATCCACGATCAGGTTATCAACACACGAAACTACAGAAAACACATAATAAAAGATCCATCCATCACCAATGATAAATGCCGCAAATGCCATACACAATCCGAACCTATACAACACATAACTGGTGCTTGCTTGCCGAGCTATACTAACCGACCGGACAATACACTACGATAGGCCGGCCTGTCACTGTACAGGACAAAAACAACAAAATAACATACCTAATAGACATTGCCGTTCCTAATAGTCATAATATTACTAAAACTATCACAGAGAAAATAAGTAAATATACAGAGCTGCAGGACGAAATTCAGAGAATATGGAAACAAAAAAAAGTTTACATTGTGCCAGTTGTGTTATCGACCACAGGAATAATACCTAAACACCTTCACCATAGCTTAAAACTATTATATCTGAACCCAAATATTTACATAAATCTTCAGAAAGCCGCCATCCTCAACACTTGCCGTACAGTAAGAAAGTTCATGCAGATAGAAGAGACCAACCTTCCACCCCAAACTGATTCTTCAAGCAACCAAGCTTTACCTTAAAATAATATTTTAATATTTACTTGGTCCCAACCCGTAAATATAAAAAAAAAAATATACCAGCAAAAAGCTGAGAAAAAAGAAACATACGAAAATAATAATAATAATACCGTTAGTGTATCTCAATCATGAGTTCTACATTTTTCGCCTTCAAAAAGTCGTTTGTCTGTCTGGCCGTGTGAGAACTAGCATTGTCGTGATGCAGGATGATACGGCGTTTACGGTTATTTTTACGGAGTTCGTCAATAACTTCCGGCAAACAAATGGTCGTGTACCAGTCACTATTCACTGTACGACGATTCTCTAAAGCAACAGTAGCCACGTGTCCAGTATTATTAAAAAAAGAAGCAATCATCCGCTTAGATGCACTTTTCACGCGCGCCACTTTGGTTGGTTTCGGCTCATCTTGAAAGACCCATACGCTCGATTGCTGCTTTGTTTTGGGATCGTAGCAATAAATCCATGTTTCGTCACCTGTTACTATGTCCCACATCAAATTTGACGCACCTTCGTTGAATCTGGTAAGCATGGCACTGCACCAAGTGACGCGGTCCGTTTTTTGAGCCTCGGTCAAGTTGTGTGGGATCCACCGCGAGCACAGCTTTCTCACACCCAAATGTTTGTGTAGGATTAATTGTATTTGACTCATGCCTATTTCTAAGGATGCGCGAATTTCATGGTAGGTCACATGCCTGTCTGTTTCAATCATACGGCGCACAGCATCGATGTTTTTGTTGGTCACAGCGGTGGACGGCCGACCATCGCGAGATTCGTCACTGAGATTGATACGACCACGCTTGAATTCTGCAAACCAGCTATAAACAGTTGTCTTGCATGGTGCTTCATTGCCAAAAGCTGTTTCAAGCTGAGCGATGCTCTGTTGAGCTGTCAAATTACACTTAAAATCGTAGAAAATCATACTACGAAAATTTTCCCGAGTTAAATCCATGTTGATGCAGACACACAATTTTTTAAATGGCGCCACAAGGTAAAAACAAAAGACAGTCAGATGAAACAAACTGCATTCTACAGCCAAAGAGTTCTCTTTTCAAATGTTGCAATAAATTTTTAAATATTGTTTATGTAAGTGGCCAGTTCCGGAAACTTATAGTGCGCCCTATGTATATGTGAGAGTATGTTTGATGTTGTTTTTGAACGTTGTCTGTTTGATGACGTATTATATGATTGACCAGGTATAGGAATAGAAGTTAATAATGGATCTGTCTGTTCAAGTTCTTGTCCAATTTCTTCTTTGATTTGTGTTAACTCTTCATCCGAAATCATTTTATTTCTAACTATTACACGTATTTGGACTGAAACCCTATGCTCCGAGACGTTAACACCCGGATATTGTTTCTTGAATTCCTCAAGTAATAACTTTCTATAAATTGTAAAATCTGTCTCTAGTTTAGTGATTCTGTAACGCATAATAAATCTGTTAACATCATTGGTCCAACTCACGCGTACACGTGGTTTTCCAGCCTTAGTGAACGCAGGTTGAAAAGCTTGAGCTTCCTGCGTAACACATAAGGTTGGATTGGGGCCTATAAGATCAATAGGATCTTCATCCACAGAGCTAAGGGACGGTGCATAAGATGCTGTGCTTGGGCTGTATGGCTCTACTATATCTGAAGTTGAACAAGGAGATGGGCTCCTGTACCTGCTACGCGTTTGTCTAGTACTTTTCCTAAGTGGTTAATTACTATGTGTTGGCCGCTGTGAATGATTAGGTGATGTATTTAAAGCGTTTCCGTTTTCTACAATAGTTGGACACTGGGTAGATGATATAAGTTTTCTTTTTCTCTCCATGTGGTTCCCACGAGCAGCAAGGGATATGGGAAGTCGACCATGGTAGAGCCCCGCATGCCATGGCAAGGGTATTTGAAACTGGAGGTCCCCCGTTATCTAGAGTCCGCATATTAGTGACTATGCTCTCCCATAGCTACGCAACCTTCGGCATATGCTGTTCCACCTTGGTTTGGATAGATTTTTGCCTTGTTGGCCGCGTAAGTTTTGATTGTACGCGTGTCCACCCCCCACGTGGCCAGATGTTCGGCACGGACGTAAGGTAGGGTTTACAGGGGGCTTATTATTACTAGGCAAGAACAGACGGACAAATATATGCTTGGCTAATCTCAAAACTGAGACGCTTCACTCGTTCGGTCAATTATTCTTTTTTTGAAGCTTTATTGTGCACGGACTTATATCTCTTCCAGTCCACCGGCCAATAATTGAGAGGAATGTTTAATTATTATGCGTTTGGAGCAGAATTGGTACAATATAATACTAGTGGTTCTGTGTGAAGAGTAGACCTGGCGAGCTCTTACAACTATTTAACTTTTGTACTACATATGTCTGTGTGTTTGACCAATATGGGAGTTAAGTTTATTACTGTGTAATCTACTCATAAAGCCCTTTCATTTGATACTGCACATGGTATGTTTATATACAAAACATTTTTTTTTATCACTGACGTCACAGTTAGTACTTGCCATTATCGTTCTTGTCATCCTATAGAAATTTGTATTTACGACATCATACTGAATGCACTAATACAAAAATCGATTTCTAGACTTTATGGGCGAATTGCCAGGATATGAGATTTTTGAAGTTTCAAAGCCCGAATTTCGTAGAACTTTCCCGACAAAAAAATCTTTATTGTTACCAAACCTGCTCACACAATTTCATGAGAATTGGTTAAGAAATGCGACCTGTAAGCGAGAATAGACACACAGACGGACAAAATAATTTTCGGCCAGTCGAAACTGAGACGCTTTGCTCGCTCGGTCAATTACAGAAAAATACTGTCCAAATAATACATTGATGTAAACTACACAAATACAACTAAGAATAAACTTACATATAGGTATACATACTACATATACATAAAATACATGTACTTAATATAACATAAACTAAAAACTATATATACATAATATAAACTGAAAACATTAAAGTAAGGCAAGTAACTGAAAACACAAAAATGTTGTAAAAATTCATTCATATAATATAATGTTTCCGATATTCAATTCAAGATGGCTGACTAGAGACAAAGGGACCTGTTGATCTAACATTGTCATTTTTCAAAGCATCTTATTTTTTCCTCATGGGGTTTCCGGGTCCCCGGTTCAGGGGTTATTTTTTACTGTGTGTTAACTGGAGAAATGGCTTTTTTGTGAGCGGGAAAATCGAATAAAAATATTCTTGAACAATATTAATGATCTGTGACGGATTATAGCCTTTTCTTTCTGTTACAATTTGTCATAATATTTTTCAGATGTAATGTTTTATTTATAACTTTTTTCTTACTTCTGTAGCTTATAGATGGAGAATTTTGATAGTCAATGTGGACTCCACTCTTAAACTAGAAATAGAACTCCACAGACTCTGGGCTTGATCCCCAGCCAGGCAAGTTGAAAAATGACCTTTATCGAATTAAGGTCTTAAGTTATTAGGGGCGAGTTTAAATTCCAAATAAAAAACGTTATTCTTTTAAAAAAATACTCGACTATTAATGAATCTACCTACGTCACCAACCTGCTTATAAATTTACGCAAAAAACAACACACGTGCTCCCTCACGAATTGAGGGGTGTAGAGTACAATACGACAAATGTACAAAAGCGCTACGCATAATAAATGTTATTGATTCGCAGCTGCCTACTTTAATCCGGTGTGTAATGTGTTATGCCATCTCTGGAGTGCACTCTAGCTTAGGGTTACACACCGTACAGTTCTACGTCATGTTTCTATAGGTAGATTTACAATAAAGAAATCGAAATGTGAAAATTTTTTTTTTTCACATTTTGATTTACTCCGCTTAAAAATTAGGTTTCGTACCTATCATGGACAAAATTTAACCTCAAAATAATTTTGGTATATTTTGTTAATGTTCATTTCTATATCAAAGGATGATACAGACTGACAAAACAACCCTTGTAAGTATACTGCTCAAAAATTCTAAGTAAAAAAATGGTAGCTTTATAAAAGCAATGTTATTTAATTATAAAGGGAATATATTAATTGAATACCAATATATTGTTAAAAGTAAACATGACCTATATTGGATTTTATTACCTATGTCACTCGGGATGATGTAAGAATTCTAATGATACTCAACTCATCCAAATCTGTTAAGGCATCTCGAACCTACGGCGGATTACATACACATACAAACTTAAAAACATAAACATGTTACACTCCTTTTTTAAGAGCAGTCGTGTAAAAATTGACAACCCTAGTGCACATAGCCACAGCTGAGAGCAATAAATGTTAGGGGCGTTGCATCGACACAAAAAGTATAATGAACAATGTTAATTCAATCACTCAATCATTGCCGCACAGGTTGACTGCAAAATGTAGAAAAACTTTTGGTCCCATAGCATATGCCTAAACTGAGATAATTTGACCTTGAGATGTTCCGAGATGATCAGGATGCTTTATTTGTAACTCTTTGGCTCATTTTCATTGGTCGGCCAGACCCGCATTTGGATGCAGGAAATTTATATGTGTAATTTATGTTTAATTTTTGTCGATTCTGGTTATTACGGTTTTAAAGGAAAGGGTTAAGGGGATACCTGAATTTTCGGGAGTCCAGTGCTGCCCCCATTTGAAATAAATCATTTAATAAGAAACGGAGACTTCGTTTGAAATATTGTGTTGACCAGGATCTAGATAATCTTTCAAACTATTTTATTAACTACTGTTTACAGTTTACAGTGAGAACGAGAAGCTTTTCTACGCACAATTGCAAAAAACGGCCACTCTTGGCGTATGTTAAATTATAATAACTGTCTTATAATTTTAAATATTTTAAGTTCTTTAAATTAAATTTTTGTTTGCTGAGCAGCTTTTATTTTTTATGTTTGATCATGTTACATTTTTTAAAATGCCTGAAGAAAGTGTATCAACAAAATGATATTAGAAATTATTACGGAAATAAAAATATCTTATCAAAAACTTTAAGCCTTCTTATTATAGAATGCGGATGAATATTAGTACCTTTTTGGTTTAAACCATTGTTCGCCTAAAACAAACAAATCACACAACCTGTCATCTCTTTCACCACTGTCATTTGGCTTAAGGTTTTTGAGTTTTTACTACCTTAAACTACAAATATAGACCTTGTCCTCCCTTAAATAAGCCCATTTAGACTGTGCCACTGTCTTGCCTGTTGCATACATAAATGATTTGTATAGCTGATGAAATCGTTTTGATCATGCAATTTATCAATTTCTTCAATAAAATAAGTGAGTATGCAACAGACAAGAATGGCCTTTGGTCTGCATAGACTAAAACGGTAGATCCAATATGTTAGCGCAGTCGGGAACAAAGTATTGTAAAAATGTGGACGCGGGCTTATCTCTCATAGTCTGCCTCCCCTACACGTTTCTCGAATACGCATTTACTGTTTTATTTTGCAATAAAATAGCCAAGTGCAGCTGCATTACATTTGTTATGCCCGCATTAGCTGTGTTTGCTTTTCTAATGCATTTTTCAATTATGACTTGAGATCAGCTTTTTTATTTCTCTATGGTGTCAACCTAATTGTAATATATAAATATATATAGTGTAAATAATTATTGTAATTAAGGGTGTATATATGGCCTACAACATATGTGTCTGTTTCTGAAAAATGTATTATAGACATAATAATTTATGAACCATTTCTTCTATGTATGACCAATGCTGTAGTCTTTTAAAAATGGTATATTTGTTATTAAATATATTTATTGCCATCTAAAAATTCTAGAAAAAGGAAAATTTTAGGGTGCATTATTAGACATGCTGCATTTTAAAAGTATTATTGGAGGGAAAAATAGAAGGAAGAAGAGGCAAAGGAATGTTTTAACCTGCGGGTGCATGGGTCGCTCCACAGACAAGAGCTTCTTTTAGCTCTTTAATAATAAGAAGCAGATTCTCTTATCGCAGATTATATATTTTTAATAAAACTTGAACAAAGAAATAATTTCTTTTCGTTTCTCTTTTCAATTATTCCAAATAAGGCTTTTGATTCCGGTAAGGAAACTTCTGAAAGATGTTAAATATTTAACTATCTTCTCTTTCTTAACTGTCTTGACTTCTTTCTCTATAAGCAGGAAGAGTATGTAATTGGTTTATCATTTTGTTACATTATCTTACTACTTATTTATTTATCTATCTATATATAATGAGAATACCAGAAAAGACTCCAACGATAAAGATAAAATTTTGTATGTGGATGGTTTCGAAACCGAAAATCGATCTAAAGGTTAACCTTTATCATCATTATATATTATGTAGGTAGGCATCATTTCAGGCCTAATTATTTGCCAACCACTTAAAAGGCCTGAAATGATGGCGCTACCGGTTGTTTAGCATTCTGGTTTATGGGCGGTCCCATGCTAAATTTAGTTCCATTTTTTTCGCAATATCGCGAGGCCCACTAAGTTTTTTGTTAATCTTTAGCCCTATAATTTCAGTTCAGAGAGAGTGTTTTGCTGGAATAAAATATTTAATTTTCTTATTGAAAAGTTAGAATGAAAAGACATTTTCCCAGCAGTCGGACAATGAAGGTGAACTAAAAAAAAAAAACCTAGTCACACTATAGAGCCTAGATTGTTAAATAATGTCGTCTGTTTTGAACAGGCGGAGTTTTCACTTAACTTTATTTTGATGCAATAATGTACGATTTTGTTTGACCCTTCGTTGGTTAAGAGTTAGGGGGAGGTAAGGCTGAGGACATAGTGACAGTTTACGCGATTTTATAATTTTATGAAATAATTTTTATTCATAAAAAAACTATTTAAGTAAATCATATCAATTAAGAACTTGGTAGCTTTGTAAATATATAACTAAGGATATATTCTATACAGTGTTTTTATAGTACCAATGTAGTACCAGTGCTATAGTACCAATGTAGCTCTTTTACATATACTTAACATGTTCGTATATAACATAACATGTACGTTACGATGCTCGCCAAGGCTCGCATCGTAACCTGCGCCACTCGCATTTTATGAACCTTCTTATACAACTGTTGCATAAAATACTATAAAAGTTTAAGTTTAACATATTAATAAGGTAGATGCTGGACTTCCACTCCGACCAACTGAAACGGATCAATTATGCTAGTGAAATAAGATAAGAAAAAAAGCTATAAAGCAAAGACAAGTGGGGCATAGTTGGGCAAAAATCTGCAACTCTTAAATGGAATTGGGCGGGCCATGCTAGTAAAATGCAATCTGAGAAATGGACGAATAAATAAACTAACGCCATGAATACCCGAGGATGGTCGACGTCGCAGGGGGAGGTCGAGAAAGAGATGGCGCGTTGACCTCGACGCTATCCAACTTGAGTGGTCAGCGAAGGCGGAAGATAGAGACACATGGAAGGAAATGGGAGAGACTTTTGCCCAGCAGTGGGATAATATACATTTTTATTTTAGCGATTAAAAATAAATATCGCGTATGAGCGCCTGCAAACTATAGGCCACATAAACGCGTAAATATGGCACGGTCCTAAATCGCTCCTCACGCCACTATATTTTCCAACTTACTTTCTACCTGTTATATCTGGCACCTGATCGCGCTAACTTATAGTCGGAGGGGAAACAGTTTCTTTGTACGGCATGATGGAGAAAAATAAGGTGCTTACGTATCGATGTTTATAAGCCGCTTATCGCGGAACCTATTAATAGTGCAAATTTTTTTAATTTAATGTACAAGATATCTTTGGTCCAGATATATTTTGCACCAATTTAAAATAAAATGTTTCATTCAAATACACAATCAAACCAGAATAATGCTAATTGCTAGGTTTGGTTTCCTTCAATAACCATGCTGCTACATGGTTGTCGAGAGACGTCACATCAATGGCGTGGTTCACAAGTTTCACAACATTACAGAGGTGTTGCCATTTGTATGACAGCCGTTTCTACGGAGCTGGCTTCTAATAAAACGCAAATTTACGCTGTTCAAGCAAAAGTAAAAATCCTTACGTAGGCTGTAGGTTTGCCAGCGGGCGCAGTATTTTCGGTATCAGACTCTCCAACCGCATAAAAATACCACACTGCAGTCTAAATTGAATTAAGCAGCTGAAAGAGTGTTTAATTTAAAAATGTATTTATTTATTTAAACTTTATTGCCCAGTTTAAAAAATCATGTACTAGAGGCGGACCGAAATGCCATATGACATTCTCTCCCGGTCAACTATTAGACCAAGCAGAAAGTATGTGTGGCTGGCGTGATAAAATTTGTGCATAAGTAAATATAAATATGTACTTATGTACATATATAAGAATAAACTATTAAACATATAATACATAATATCTATCAACATAAACAAAATACAATACATACATATATCAATAAATATATATATATATATATATATATATAATATAAATACAATACATACATATATCAATAGTTATATATTTAATATAAATACAAATTAATACATGTACATACATACATACATAATATCACGCCTATTTCCCACAGGGGTAGGCAGAGACTATGGACCTCCACTTGCTACGATCCTGACAAACCTCTTTCGCTTCATCTATACTCATCAATCTCTTCATACATGCCCTTCGGTTACGGGTACTTTTTACCTCTCCTTTTTTCAGAACGTCTGCAATCTGGTCGCAGAATGTTCGCCGAGGCCGACCCTTCCCTACTGTTCCTTTCACATTTGCCTTATAAATATTTTTTGTTAACATGTTTTCATCCATCCTTTCTACATGCCCAAACCACCTTAACATCCCTTTTTCTATTTTTGTCACAACATTCTCTTTCACTCCACACCGCTCCCTTATGACATCATTCCTCATTCGATCTTTCAAATTAACACCACACATACTCCTCAGCGCTCGCATTTCAACTGCATTTATTCTACTTTCATGCTTTCTCTGCCATACCCAACTCTCACTACCGTACATTAAAGTAGGTATTAGTACTCCCTTATGAACAACAAGTCGTGCATTGTGTGATACCTTCCTACTGCTCATAAAGGATCATATTAAAAAGGGGCTGGTCGAAGTATATAGTCACGATGTGTCATGTCATGTGTAAGAAAGGGGGTAACCAATTGAAACCCAAATGGCAAGCGCCACGTGGCCGCCCTTGAACACGCTGGTGTGATGACATCAAAAACTTTGAGAAAATTGCTACGGACTGGTGGCCCCACTGCTTATCCATGGCATTCAAAACAAAAAAAACAATCAAGAAAAAAGACGTTCAAGTTTCTCACCAACTAATTATCACAGCCATGTAAAACGTACTAATAAAAATAACCTTTCAATTAGTTGAAACATTTGGAATTCAAAATGCTTGGGGTTCGTCGGTGTTTGTGGCGGCGATAGCCCGCCCGGGAAATCAGCCTGTGTCCGCTGCGCTCGATGAAAACATATGTGACGAGATTATGTCGGCAACCGCAAACTATGTTTGTGGTTATTCATTAAGGACTTCGGACGAAAAAGAACATTTCTCCTATCGTGATAATATATACTTTTAAATATGTAAATTCATACATACATATCGAATATTACGACTTTATTCCTAGTGGGATAGAAGAGCATAGGTTGTGAGGCTCTGAGAAGTGAGAGTCCAGTGCCGCAAGCCTCAAATGCCACTTGAAGCGTGATGGTGGGCGAGAAGGTGGAAAAGGAAATAAAATTAGTGCTGCGTTAGTAGAATGATTCGCATTTTCTTCCATTCACTTGATCGGCTTTTACGATCTGCGTGGAAAAACAGCCTCTTCCCATTCAGCTAGTACATTTGAAGTTTTTCTTTTTTCTTTGACCAGCATGGAAGATTTAGAAAATAAAGATGATTTTCGAGTGCCCTGAAGACTGAATTAAGGGACTAAGCACATATCTCATGCTACAGCTGTATGTCCAAGATGATGCGAGAGCTTTTAGTGAGGGTCAAAACAATGCATATATATGTTATGGACCAAGTGATTAATAATAAAAACATCATTATGTCTAAGCAATGTGATAAATAAGGTATTTCAAATTATATTTAATTACTTCGCCCAAAATACCTTGAACTAGCCGAGGCAGTTTAAGAAATGCCTCAATTTATAACTTTTTCCAAAACATGTACAAAATAGATGCGAAAACCGCGGCGGCGTAATGCTCTGACGCTGGGCTTGTCGTAGACCTCAGCAAAATTGTTTAAGGGGCTACCTTAATTTTCCGGGGGCAATCATTTGATGAATCATTACGCACAATTGCGAAAAACGGCCACTTTTGGCATATGTGCATAGAAAAGCTTCACGTTCTCACTTTAAACTGTAAAGGGTTGACTAGTGCGTGGTAAAGACAAAATTTTAAATGATGTCTCCGTTTCCTGGACCCCGGAAAAATGGTGCCGGATTATCATTCTTATCATTTGAGCATCTTTGAGTGTGAGGCCATTACCTAGCATGTCAATCCTTGTAGAAGAAAAAGCGTGTAATCAGATCCCGGGCTCAGCAAATGAGTATGCAACCATGAAAGATCTAGGAGACTTCAAAACATAACCTATTTTAAAAAGATCTTGCGAGACCACACTGGCGGCATAGCTTACTTATTTAAATTCAATTATTTTGTATGGAGAGAAATTGAAATTTTTAATTTCCTTTGGTAAATTTTGTATTCATTGAAACTTCAAACATGCACAAAATAATATTATGCAGGTTTATTTAAACTTAACAAAACACTAACTTATTTAAAATGAATTCATCGAAGTTAGCTAAATTACTCAAAAGACAAAACAATCAAATATTTAAAAAGGAAGTATAGCGTGAACTAGTCAATAAAACAAGATATATCAACATTCGTTTTAAAAACTAATACTCTTTCATTTCAAACCCTACTCGACATCGAAACAAAAAGAAAAATGTTTATCTCTTACTTTTTTGTATGTAACATACGTTATATACATTTTTTGCGTACAAATTGAAGCCATTGTCACCTAGACAATAATGACAAATCGATTGAAATATCATTTGTGAAAATTGGACAAGCGATTTGGATGCTACGGTGGAACAGACATACATACCATCATGCATATCATTACCCTTCCTCTTGGCTTTGCCGTAGTCATGAAAAAAGAGAAAATGTTTTTTCACTCCTTAATGTTATCTGATGTCAACTGTTTTTTAGTATTTTATTAAAGACGAAGTATATATAATTTCCTTTTTAAAAATTTGCTATAAAAAAAAACATATATTTGCAAATTTTGATCATTCTAAAAAATCATTGAGATTAGACAACATTATACAACGTTTTCTTCATCTGCTTTTTTGTATAGACGGAGCACATGCTGTACCCCTCCCTCTTTATGAGAAATATTTTCTAATCCTACCAGAAACATCGATATGCATAAACAAAGTTATTTTTTTAAATGCCCATGTAACACATAAATATGGCGAAACAACACAGTGACGTTATGGGCATCCCCTGACTTACCTTAATCTAAAACCTATATATACGTTTCCGTACACCAACTAAACAACTTTATGAAAAAAGTAAAATATTTATTTTAACACAACTTTTTATATGCGATACATGTATTTTAATTAAAAAAATACTACATATACTACAAAATCGAACATGCAGCTTAAAACAAGAAAAAACAAACACAATCTTAACCAAAAATAAACTTAACCTAATTACACCACGGATTAATTACGGGAAAAAGACAATACTTTTTGAGGGACCACAGCTGTATAACCAACTGCCAAATGAGCTGAGAATATTAAAGAGCATAAACATATTTGAAAAGAGACTAAAATTACATATCGCGACTAGTACTTAATGTCCATTTGTATATTTAATTATAAATCATATTTTCATTAATCAATTACGTACAAAATATTAAACTAAATTACAAATAAACAAATTGATAAGTATAACTCTAGCTACACAAATAAAATCTTACTATTATAACATACTATAAAACAAAGTAACTTTCCGCTATCTGTCAATCTGTCTGTATGTATGTATGATGACTGTATGCTTAGATCTTTTAAACTTAGCAACATTTTCAATGTCCTTTTCATCAATAGACTTAAAAATAAATCTAAACGCTATTTATACATAGTAACATAACCTATGATAATGTCTTAAAATCAAATGATTCATTATAGTCCGGGAGCGTAACATGTGGTTGGGTTAAAATATCTATAATGACGTTATTCACTAATCGTGGGGCATCGTCAGCCCATAAAAAATCTGTATGCCCAAAGTTATACCTCCTAACCACATGATGAATTATTAGATGAGAAAAGAAAGGTAAGAGATTTTCTACGCCGGGACCGGTCGCCAGCCAGTCATGAACAGAACTTATCACGGCTATTGGCAATGTTAATTCTTTCAACCGGTAACTAGGAGGAGATTTTGTCCCATATTTTTTCACATTTTTTACAGGCCCATAATCAAACATTTGAAAGTGTCCACTTTGGATTAATTGCACATAATGCTTGATGGTCTTAGATGATCCTCCGCCCATAAAATGAGATGTAACGCTCTCTTTGATATTTTTGTTGAGAATGTCTTTGCCACTGTTTGCGAACAACAGCAGAGGGTTCAAACATAAACTAAATTCACCTTTACAAAAATGATACATAAAATTTATAGGAAAACTGCCATCAGCCACAAATTCTTTTTCTCCCAAATAGTCCATCGTGATGTAATTTCCGGGTTTATAATCTACAAGTGATCGCATAGGACCTTTAATATTGTGCATAAAAGCCAGAGGTGCTACTAAAATTGCTGAATCTAATATTTTGTTGTAGCGAGGGAAAGTAGACAGGAGTACCAGCAAGGCCGAGGCTCCCATGGAGTATCCGATGTAGTGTAGTTTAGAATTGGTGTCACTTCTTTCTTTAATGTAGTCTATCGCAGCTGATAAGTCGTAAATTCCAATTTCATGAAAAGAAAAGTCCCAGAAAGCCTGAGAATCGACCGGGAATCTTGAATGTGTTCTTGAAAATTTGTTGCCTCTTGCGTTAGTTAACCAGACGTCATAGCCTAACAGGCACAAAAAATATGGGAGAGCTTGAGACGGCCCAAGGAGCAACCAGTCCTCAGAACTACCCAGGAGACCATGGTGCAGCAAAACCTTTTTCATTTGTCTATCTCTAGAATCTTTGAGTAGTATTCTATGCAACGTTATTATATACCCGTCAATTGTAAGAGCAGTATGCGTCTCAACTCTGAATCCATGCAGTGCAACTAATTTCACAATAGAACTTTCTTCTGCATTTTCTCTTGGTTCAGAAATAGTTCCAACTGGTTTTCGAGTCGTATCTTCAACCAATATCCTAAAAGAAGATTTATTGGATTCCATTCCACATGGTAAAGTGTGGTTTTTGTTTAATGATTCTCCAACAAACTTAATAAATTCATTTCTTGCCATTTCTGTTCTGTTTAAAATTGATTTCAATTTACGTGCGAAAAAGTTTTTAACTTTCTCAAAAAGTGTACTGACTGGATTGAATATGGTTTCTATATCAAATGAGTCCGTGTCACTGATTTCGAAGGCGGCATTTAATCTAATTATTAAGCAAATAAGAATAAATAAAATCATTATTACACTTACAATGACCTACATACACTGTGGTTTGTTCTATATTCAAACAGACACTGCAATTTATCAATACAAATCCCATAACATTAAATTTAATGTTCTATAACATACCAACAATCTACAATAATATTTTATTTCCTTACTTGTATACATCCGTCGTAAGAATACCAATTGGTTCTTTATGATTATAAATAGTTATTTTTTTCTCAAAACTTCATTGTTTTATAAATGCTATATACCACTAAGGTTTTTTTTTTTCAGTACGTATCTATTCAAGATGCAAAAATATCGGGAACAGCATAATATGTACACAAAAAAGTTGAAGTATTCAGATTAAAAAGTACATAGCTTAATAAAAAAATGCGTGAGTGTCGTGGAACACTCGGTTAGAACGAAGTTTCAAAAAAATAAACGTGACGGAAAATCTTAAAATTTTTTTCGCCTGGCCGCCATCCGCTAATTCTGTACCACCCGAACGGGAAATTCGTTCCAGAAACTATATACATCCCTATTCATAGCGCTGGGCATGTAGCTAGAAATGAATTACAAAATATCAAAGTGCTTCGTCTATTCACATGCGCATTCCTTCAATTAATCGGCCCTTACAGCAGCTGGCACAATTGAATACTCGGGTGATAGTAACTAAAGACATTCGTATTTTAATAAAATAAAAATTATAAATATACTTTTTGACCGTTTCATTGACATTTTTTTTTTATTTTCTTGTGTGTAACTTGCCAACATTTGTGTAAAGACTTTTCAATTTACTTAAAGACATCTGACAAAGATTCACGTCTGCCATATGATAATGACAGCCGTGACCAAAGGCTAAACATGCCTTTCGAAACAAGGAGCTCGAAAAAATTCGATGTATGGCTCTTATGGTCAGCTACTCAAGGGCAAGTAAAGTAACTCCAGGAGTGCCTGGAGTTATTTTACTTGCGATAGAGTATTCCCATTAGACTCAAAGCTTCTCATTAATTCGTGCATTCATGTTTTTTTTTTGCCCTAATAAATATCTTTCTTTATCTATTTGATCGCATGTATACAATTTATAAATTACGTTACTACTACGTTATATTTTTTTGCTACTCAAAAAAATATAACATTATGTAATGTATATAGTTAGGTAAACGTATTATTTTAATGTTAATAAACAAAATAACAAACGATAAAGAAAAAATATAATTTTGTTCTACTCTTATCTACTTATAATTTAAATACACTTTTCACAATACACTTTTCCATTGACATGTTTATTTTTTTTTTAGTAAATGGTAGTACAAAAAATAAACATGACAATATAATCATCAGAAAAACGAAATTAAAACTGGCCTGTATTTAATTTTTAACTTCAGTCGGGGAGTTGAAAATTTTCTATTTACATTAAAATGCTTTGATGCGGTAAATTTAAATAAAAGAGTTCCCTAAAACAATGTGGTCGGGCTAATGTTCTCAGGCGGGAATAAATGCAAATCTGTTCTGCAAATTCTTTTCTTTTTGTTTTTGTCCTGCTTTTGTGATACCTACAATACTAGGTTATGCTTTTATTTGTCCGGAACGGTACGAACTTTGGCTGTTTAATAAATACAATAAATAGTGCAAATAACATTGCACTATAAGATGAAAAGGGGGTTTCTAGCAGCTTTTTTAAGGATATCGAAGGAAAATATATAATAATAATTTTCTTGATGTAGCAGTTTATTGTGGCAAAGCTAGGCCCAAAGTAAGTTTAACTTGCTATGTGTTAGTAAATCAACGTTACTATATCTATACGTTAAGTCTGGGCAACATATAGGCTATAATTGAGTTTGGAAAATGGAACACATGATGCAGAACTATAATGGTCCAGCTAAACTATAAGAAATATAAAAAAAGCCGCCTTCGCAAAAGTTGTTTAGCCTGATGAGTATTTTTGTTAAGGTATAATAAAACCGCAAAGTGCGATTAAGACGCGCGCACGAAGGGTTCCGTACCATAATCTATGAAAAATCACGTTTGTAATATGGGAGCAATGCTTCAATATTTATTTTATTCTATATTTAGAATGTTTTTTTCTCTATGAAAATTTCAACTAACTAGCTATGAAAATTCAAGATTCAAAGATTCAACGGAGATTCAGACGGACAGACGGACAGCGGAGTCTTAGGTAACGGTTAACAATACGGTCCCTTTTTACGGGACCAAGTTAAATTTATTTGCATAAATATTTGTTTACCAAACATCGATGATCATCTAATGTGGAAATGGTTAAAGTTGTTTAGCATAGTATAATAACATAAGCTAAGGTCCTAATTTTTTATATCAACTTGCGTAAACTGGCTAAACCTCTCATTTGCTGTATAATCGTTTAAGATGAATGCACCATGGCTAACAAAAGGGCGGTGGAAGCTGTAGATAGAACGAGATGACAGGTCAACGGGAAATGTCACATTTTTTTGTCGGGAAATTTTCGTCAAACCCTTCCAGTTAACAGTCGGGGCACTAGGGCAGATGAGATTAATTAATAGGTAGTAGAAACAGTAAATAAGACGTTGCGCTACATTCGTCGAGATGACATGCCAATCGGCAATGTCACATTTTTGCTGTCGGGAGATTGTCGTTAAACCCTTCCAGTTATAAGTAGGGGGTTTCGTCAAACCCTTCCAGTTATAAGTAGGTACTAGTTATAATATTAACTCCTCATTAAAACAGTCTTATCTGTGGCTTCAGATACAAAAGCTCAGATTGCCAATGATAATGAGAGCCCAGCTTGGCGGTAGTTCACATGCCCAAGAGTTACAAGAAATTATTAAAAGTTGGGGAAGGTCTCTTTCTTAAAGAGAATGGTGAGTCTTCCCGTAATACTTGGCAAAGTTGTTTCCTCCAACTTCTAAGTTCGGTATTTGCGGACCTTCAGAGCTTAACACACCAGGAAAATTTTTGGTCATGTGAACGCGCCATATTGACATCAAAAAATGAACAATTAATAAAAATAACGCAGCGATTAATAAAAACTTTATACTTTCTTGAATAGTGTAATTGATCAAGATGACGCCACCAATTATCCAGTTGAGTTTCTAAATTCATTTGAAGCAAATGGACTCTCTGCTCACAAAATAAGACTGCTGATGCGAAATTTGACTATACCAAAACTTTATAACGGAACCCGAATTAAAGTCAATGCTTTGCGGCGTAATACAATTAAAACTGAGATTCTCACTGTGAGTGGTGCCAGTGAAAATGTATTTATACGTACACCACTCATCCCCAACAATTTTCCTTTATATCATTACACAGTTACCTGTATCCACTTGTATTTGCTATGACAATTAATAAGTCTCAGTGTCAGATGCTTAAAGCCACTAGTATCGACCTACGTATTGGCTTTTCGCATGGCCAACTTTATGTGGCTTTCTGTAGGGTAAGTAACGCTTCAGGTCTTTCCATATTGTCTCCCGAAGGACAAACTCCCCAACATTATTTTCAAAGAACATTTTTAAATTATGTTTAAAATATGAAAAAATAAATTTAAAATAAAATTGACTCTTAACTTTTAACACTGTATCTATATTAGTTTGTATTTATATTAATACGAGTACGCAGGAGTCATTAAGTCCACGCGAACGAAGTCGCGGGCATCAGCTAGTGTCATAATAAAAACATACACACTGTATTGAAATGCGAGTATCAAACCGAAATAATAAAATTGTTAATCAATGTGATTAACTTATATTATGGGACCTTCCTTGTAAGTCAAAAAGTATGGAGCAGCAGATTTTTTTGCGATTTCGGGTCAGTCCTATAGTAAAAGTTGTTCACATTAGTAAGTTTACTCCCTTTCGGATTGATGCACCCTTTTCGTTACACGTCGTTGTATATAGATAACCGCCAAAGATCCAAGCCAATTTGAGAAAGGCCATTTTCGAACTATTACAATTTAAAATCGTCATTTAGTGACAACAGCCATTTTATAAACTAGTGAACTAGTGTGTGGTTTGCTCACGATTTTTTCCTTCATCGGTGAGAGTGTTCGATTAAAGTGACCGAACATGAGGCAAATATACAAATCAGGCTGGGCGGGAATCGGACCAAAAACCTGTCAGTTACATGTACCACTAGCACAGCTCGGAATCTTCGTACTTGATCGTACTTGACTGCTTATGTCACACGACTAAATATGCTCTTACAGACGGGCGACAGTATTCCTGCGACACCGACCGTTTGCGACATTCGGCAATGGTCGCTGAATATAGCAAAAGGTCGCGTGATACATGTCAATCTATCACATAACTGTCGCGCGACCATCGGGGACGTCTGCAACAGTCGCCGATAATCGCTGACAGGTAACGCGGACATACTGTCGCTCGTCTATAAGACCGCTATTTATGCGACTGTGACTGAATCGTACGTTGCCTGCACAGCAACGCCTCAAGATACAACCCAAAACGCACGGCAAGAGAATTGCTACTCTTACTTTATAATAATCTATACACATTCTAATAAATACAATTTAAGATAGTGTGTATTAAATTTAAATAAATAAATAATCGTCGTACCTCCAAATTTCTTTCTAACCTCTGTTAAAGTGTCTCCACTCGGCGGTATTATTGTGGTGATGAGATGTATTAACTGTGTGTTTGATGTGTTTGTAGTTGGTGGATAAATTGCGAATGGCGAAAAAATAGATCCTCGTCTACACAAAGACCAGCAACAGACACAGCAACACCTCACGGCACTAGCCGGCGTCGCAACGGTCGGCATCTTGTGTCGCGAAATATCGCGCGACGATCGGCAACTACCTACCTTCGGGTCACTCAGTATCACACTGAAAAATAAATAGCTGAACCAATTTTGCTACTTGCAATTGGGTGAGTAGATACCAAACTTGTTCTAGTTAAATAGCCGAATCATGTAGTTGCATGTCCCAAACTACAGCTATTCAGTTCAGCAGTCACTCGATTTTGGTAACGTATAGCAATAACTTTAGCTACTAGCAACCTTTTTTTTTCACCACCGTGCACCACATCGACAGTGCTACTTCTGTTTCTCTATTTTGTTGCTCGTCTTTACGACGGGAATATTTGCCACCGAAATCCAGAAGGGTGGTCCCAACACTCCCAACTAAAACTTCTCCTATTCCGAGAGATTACCAGTTGAAGCGTTTGCTGCAAATAAATCTTTTAATCATTAAAGCGTGTATCGTTATGAATATAGTAGCGTTATAAAAACATGTTGGAAAATGTGTTTGGGTAGTTACCCATTACGAACTTTCAAATGAGGGAGAGTTCTCCCTCACTTTAAATGATTTTATTTAATTTACAATATGATGCTTGCTTTTCGTGTGTGTAAGTGGCCAACACTAGTGTCAGATTTTTCAAGCTGCCTAAAAGCATCTGACAAAGCTTGACGACTGCCATACAATAATGACAGCCGGGACCAACGGGTTATACGTGCTTCCGAAGTACGGAGGAGCTCGAGAAATTTTCATGTCACTTGTGGTCACCAATCCAAGTGCGGTCCACGCCCGGTGTCGCTTTACTTGCGAAAGCACTAGTAATGCGCACTTCCGTCGGGCCACCGAGTTACAGTATGATTATTACTAAGTACAGCACTGACAGGCAATAACAGATTTGTATTCTTTAGTTTCTTCTTAAATTAAACATTATTTATGCTGATATAATTTTACAAAGCAAAATATTTAAGTACAAGTCAAGTTATAGGCATTGGCCTATGTCTGATTAGTGGAGAAGGGGTATGTGAGTGTGTATGTATGTGAGTGTGTGTATATGTCTGTATGTATGTAGATAACTGAGAATACTTTGTAGTTATTTCTACAAGGTACTCTCAATCACCTGGATTGCAATTTTCCTTAAGGAGTACTTTTTCGAATGGTAAAGATCGATATCTCCAAATTTGCGGTTTTTGTAAAACTAGTGCACAAAAAGGGAGTATTTCTAATGGTGGGAGCTAGGAAAATTATGATTTAATTTTAGAAAACTTATTTCATTATTACATCGACAAATAATTTACTTCATCCTTTAATTAAATTTACTAAACCTCGTGATTCAAAAGTTTGTTCAAACCGATCAAGTGCTGGTCGGACTCGCGCACGCAGGGTTCCGTATCATTATCTATAAAAAAACACGTTTGTTTTATGGGATCCCCTTAAATGTTTATTTTTTTAATTTAATTATTTATTTTTAAAGATAACTAGATATTAGAAATTATACATACTACATAAATACATGTCAATTTTTAAAGTGAATACACAACTGAATATTGTGAATGTTGCAAGTGTCTTCCTGTTGTTATTATTAAATATTTATACGTTATATATACGTAAATATAAATACGTTATAGCGGCAACAAAAATACATCATCTGTGAAAATATCAACTGTGACAGACGAACAGGCAGACAGACGGACAGCGGAGTTCTAGTAATAGGGTTCCGTTTTTACCTTTTGGGTATGAAAACCTAAAAATTTGCGATAATAGCATGTTAACCATGCGATTATTAGCGATCTAAACACGCGGCAGCGTGCCAAAGTCAAGTTCAAAGAAAGGAACTGGCGTTGCAAAAGCCGTGTGTATATTTACACGAACCATTTCGAGCTACTTTTGACCCCTTCACTACTTGAAACCTATGTAATCTAAATTCATGAAATTTAGCACAAACATTAAAATCCTGTACTCCCAAATATTCAATAGTATAGCTCAAACAGTTATTTATGTAATAACGTTCAAAAATCCAGAAAAATAGGATTCACCACTTATCCATCATCAAAAAGGTAACCTACTTCCACCAGACATTGATATTTGGCATAGATAAGTTGAAATTTATTTAAAGGAATCTTAAAATTTGGCTAGTTTTAGCAAGCCTACTTATATTTGGCTTATCAACTTATCATCTTTACGTTAAACGTTATTGTTATTACATTGTAAGGTCTTGTTCTTCTAAATATCAGAATTGCTTGCAATAAAAACTAGCCAGAGCAAATGTTAAGATTCTTATAATTAAATTTTATTATTCTCTAAAGAACTCGGCAGCCATTTAGATCTCAATTCTTTTGTCGGATTTTGAAATTGGCTCCTATTTTCACATGTATGTTTTTTGTTGAGATAATATTTGTAGATGTATTATTAATTTTATAATTAAATTTTATCTATTATTGTAATTCGGTTTAAATATTTAATAACCATTATTATGTTTACGTTACGTGTATTAAAACATGTGGCTTTCCGTAACAGACTGACTTTACTTCAATTTTTTTACAATGTTACACATAGTAATGCATAGATGGCGTTAGTCAACACATTTGATAATTTTGTTACCTATAAATTCTAACACCCCTACTTAACAAAATAAATGTGAATTTCTAAACAATATACATATAGTTTATTTAGCCTTGATTCCTAGCATGTGCATGAACTTATAATGCTTAGTTGACAAAAGTCCTTTGGTTAACAAGTCAGCGGGCATTTCCTGAGTTGAAATATATTCTATATTAATTAATTTGTTTTTAACTGCATCTCTAACATAATGAAAGCAAACATCAATATGTTTTGTCCTAGCATGTGCCTGATGACTTGTTGCTAATTTTAATGCACTTTGATTATCACATCTCAATTTAATTGTACATTTTTTGCCAGTAAGCTCATACATAAGATTTCTTAAGTAGACAGCTTCTCTAGATGCTTCTGAAAGAGCAACATATTCAGCCTCGGTACTAGATAAAGAGACAGTATTTTGTTTTTTACTTTGCCAAGAAATAACAGAACCACTCATTACAAAGCAAAACCCAGTATAGGACTTACGATCTAGACTATCACTGGCCCAGTCTGCATCAACAAAACCCGTCAGCCCTACATTATCCCTTTGATATGTTAAACAATAATGTTTTGTCTTTTGTAAATATTTTAATATTCGTTTGGCATGATTAAAATGAGTCTCATTGTAACAGTTATTGAACTGACTGAGGTAACTAAGTGAATATGACAAGTCTGGTCTAGTCAAAACTGCCAAATACATAAGGCTTCCAATTAGATTTTGATATGGAATATTTACTACACAATTTTCAGCTTTTTCTATGTTCAACTTGCTCTCAATAGGAGTATCTATAGTTTTACAATTAGACATATCAAACTTTAACAGTAATTGCTCTATATATTCTTGCTGATCTATAGTTATAGTCTTACATTCTTTGTTTACACTAATTCGCATGCCTAAGTAACGTCTTACAGGACCTAAATCTTTAAGTTTGAATTCGGAACTTAATACTTTTTTTAATTTTTCAGTCTCAGATATACTATTCGAAAATATTAAAAAATCATCGACGTATATAGCTACTATGATCTTAACATTTGCACAAAAATATGTAAATAAGCATGGTTCAAATTTACTCATATTAAAACCAAAGTTAAGCAAACAATCTTTCACTTTCTCATACCAGACTAAAGAAGACTGCTTTAGTCCATAAATAGCTCTTTTTAGTTTCAATACTTTACCAATTTGCTTATTTAAAAAACCTTCTGGAAATGACATGTAAATATTTTCTTTTAAATGTCCGTTTAAAAATGCTGTCGTCACGTCTAGATGTGTAATGTCCATGTCCCACTGTACACTCAAAGCAAACAACATTCTTAACGTAGAATGTTTTACAACAGGAGAAAAAGTGTTTTCATAATCAATACCCCGTCGCTGTGTAAAACCTTTAGCCACGAGTCGGGCACGATACCGCACTTTATCATTCACATCTAGTTTTTTATTTAACACCCATTTGTTTTGCATAATTGTTCTATCACTTGGTATATCAACGATTTCCCATGCATCATTTTCCTCGAACGACTGTAGTTCCTCTCGCATGGCCTGTCTCCACTGATCAGCTTCTGGTCCATTCAGCGCTTCTGAGAAATCTATTTGTTCAACTTCTGGACTAGACTTGGAAATACAGATGTTACCAAACCCAAAACGTTCTGGTGGTCTTCGTGTTCTCTTATCTTGTTCTTGTTCTTGTAATTGCAGATTTTGTGTAATCTCACAGCTCGAGATATCTGTCTCTGTGTTTGTACTACTTGTATCATCATCATTGTCACTAGTTGGATCAGTATATACAGATGTATTTGGATCTGAATCATGGAGAGATTCATGTATTGAAGACTCCCCTACTGAATCTCTGCCAACTTCATTTGCAGCCGGCGGCTCTAGCCTTTCAATTTCAACTCCATCTTGTATCCATTCTGCTGTGTTTGTGTTTTCTTCTTTGATTTCTGATGATACTGTTTTTTCTTCTATCACTATTATATCTCTCTTTATGGTTAAAATATTTTTTACAGGATCATAAACACGGTATCCTTTTACTGTTTCTGAAAACCCTACGAGAATGTGCATTTGGGCCTTCCTGTCCCATTTTAATCTTCTTTCTTTTGGGATGTGGACCATTACAGGGCTGCCAAACAAGCGGATATGGCTTAAATCTGTTTTTTTTCTGATACCACGCTTCATAGGGTGTTTTATTTCCCAAACTTGAAGTCACAGATCTATTCTTTAAGTAAACTGCTGTGTTAGCGGCTTCTGCCCAGAACTTCTTGTCCAGTTTTGCATCAAAAAGTAAGCATCGCGCTTTTTCTACTATTGTTCTGTTAGCCCGTTCACAAACAGCATTTTGCTCCGGCGTGTATACAACTGTCTTCTGGTGGATAATTCCTTCTTTGTGTAAGTAATTCTCCATCTCACTACTACAAAATTCACCACCATTATCCGTGCGCAATATTTTAATTCTTTTATTCTGCTGATTTTCAGCCATTGCTTTAAAATTTTTGAATATTTTAAAGACTTCATTCTTATGTTTGTGGAAGTATATGAAAGTCATACGACTGTGATCGTCAATGAACAATACAAAATATTGAGCACCACCTATGGACTTTGACTCCATAGGACCACATACATCTGCATGTATTATCTGTAGTGTTTCTGTACTTATTTGTCCGACATGATGAAATGGTATCCTCATTTGTTTACCTTCACAACAGGTCACACATTTTGTCATTGTGATATCACTGGTATCCGGATAAGACAATCCCTCCACAATGCCATTCTTCATTTTTGTCAAATCATTGCAATTAATATGTGCTAACCGCCTGTGCCAAAGCTCTGCACTTGCTACAGCAGGTGCTGCCAGCATACAATCTGCTACTTTAATATTTAGCTTGTACACTCCATTTGTTGATATTCCTGTGGCCACCAACACATCCTTATTGTTGCGAATGTAGCATTGGTTTTCTTCAAAAACAACCTTGTTTCCGTTTTTGATAAGTTGGCTCACTGACAACAAGTTCGTTGTTAAGCTTGGTACACATAGCACATCTTTAATAATGATATCGTAGTTACAATTAGTCGAAATCTGTACGTTTCCGGAACACAAAACTGGGACTTTCATATTATTCGCGACGGTTATTTCAGACAAATACGGCGTAAAATTTGCGTTTTTTATCCATTCTTTGTTGGCCGTCATATGTGCACTTGCTCCACTATCTACGTACCATTCGTTTGTACTATATTCTCCATTCAAAAATACCACGCTAAAAGCATTTGATTGTTTATTTTTTTGCAACAATGGACACTGGTTTCGAAAATGACCCGTCTGTTTACATTTGTAACAAGTGACGATCTTGTCAGTCTTGTCACCTGTCATTGTGACTTTTGAGTGTGACGTTGACGTCCCGCCACTTTTGAATTTCTGCTTCGTTCTGTTTGCAGCGAATGCAGCGCCGCTGGAATCCACGTCATTTCTTGAAACCTCCATATCAATCAACTTTGATTTTATTGCATCGGTGGTAATCTGCATTCCCGAGTGCTCGATGGCCATAATCATCGGCAAAAATTTTTCTGGCAGGCCAGCTAATAATAATGATCCTATCCATTCTTCGGTGATTGTAAATCCCGGGCCTTTTAATCTCTGAGCTGTTTCGACCACTTGCGTAACATATGAAGTCATGGAATCGCAATTTTCTTGCCGTAACGAGATTAAATGTCTTAGTAGGGTTATTTTACGAGAAAACCCGGAGTCATCAAACATGGTTCTTAGTTTAATCCATAACTCCAAAGATGTTTTTGTTTCCTTGATATGCACGTACAATCCAGGATCAATGGTTAAAACGATTTTCGCCTTGGCTTTTGCGTCATCAGATGCTTTTCTCTCAAATCCTGCGTCCGGATCCGATCTGATGTAGTTGACCAGGTTGTCGAGCACCAACAGATTTTCGACACCAAAACACCACTCGTCATAATTTTCACGTCCTTTGAGTTTAGGAATGCTTTGAATATAGTTCACAGCCATATTTCCACGAAAAGTCAACAATTTTCAACAGATTTTAACTAATTTTACACAGTAAAAACCGAAAAATTATGGATATTTGCCCATAACCTATTAAAACATGTGGCTTTCCGTAACAGACTGACTTTATTTCAATTTTTTTACAATGTTACACATAGTAATGCATAGATGGCGTTAGTCAACACATTTGATAATTTTGTTACCTATAAATTCTAACAACGTGTATTTGTAATTTTGCTATATGAGTATGTTTTGAGCTACAATCTAGTCTTACAAGATTGTATGTAGGTATTTATATTTGTGTTAATGATTGTTACTTGTTTTATGTATCTAAATAATAAAATAAAAATAAATAAAATCAGTATTAAATGAAACATTTTACTTTTCCGTGTTTTACCTACCCTTTTATTAAATATGAAATAAATAACTTTATAAATAGTTAATTATAATTAAACACATTTCTGCTTTAGGTATAATACTTTATTTCAAAGAACCGCTGAACACAATATGTTAAAATAAGTATTTTATCTTATTAATTAAAATACTTATTAATTCATTAAACATAAAAACTTCCATGATATATGTAGTAACAAACAAGCAAAACATTTGAATGTAATTTACCACTATGTATCATTACATTACTTAACCTCATTTTTAAATGTAGAGGTATAATTAAAACCGTTTTCTAAATATTCCAGAATTCTTGGAAAAATTATTTGATCTGCTTTGGAACCCCAGACAAAGTCTGTGTGGCTGATATTTTTACCATAAGTAACGTAATGGTCTATCGGCATTTTTATGGAGAAAAACAGTTTCAAAACGTCTGGTACGGTGGCCAACCAGTCCTCACTAGAGCTAAACATGGCTATCGGCACAGTTACTTCTACTAAAGGGTATTCTGCGTACATATTTCCATACTTATGGAATTTACCAGTAACGGCGAGCTGTTCATAATGTACAATAGTTTTTGCCGAGCCGCCTGCTGGCACATGGCTGATCAGCCTGGCAACAAAACTGTCATCCCAGGCTGCATAGTCTGGAGTGCCGCTAAAAAAGAATAATGGATTATTGCAGTACATTTTTGGCCCCTTACAATATTCCATAGCTACTAAGAATGGTATTTTGCGCTGGGGCATAAATTCTCCTTCTCTAAATTCAGTTGAAATATTTATCGACAGGGAAGACATTATCTTTAAAGGTCCTTTAGTATTTGTCATAAATACTAATGGAGCCAGAAATATTGCTATTCTGAAATAATCGTTATATCTTGGTTTTGTTGACAATAGAACTAATAATGCTGACGCACCCATAGAATGTCCAACGAAATCTATCCGTTCAGTGTTATTTTTAACTCTTCGTATATAATCTACAGTTGCAGGAATATCATATTCTCCTACTTCGTGAAAAGAGAAATCCCAATACTGTGGACAATCTACTTTCATCTCTATGTGTCCTCGTGAATAGTAGTTTCCCCTTGCGTTAATCATCCACACGTCATATCCAACGTTAGACAATATGTATGGCAAGGACTTTTCAGGACCCAAAAGAATCCAGTCGGCAGAACTTCCCAACAAACCGTGATGAAGCAAAACTGTCCCCCTTGTTGCATCAGAAGTGTTTTCAGTGTAGAGGTTGTCCATACGCACTCTATGTAAAGTCAAGAGATATCCGTCTTTTGTACTAATAACATGTGATTCTACCTTTTTTCCATGCAGTGCGGCGAGTTGTGGCGTAGACAATAGCGCATCGTTAAAGGTTTCTTCCGTGGTCTGCTCTACATGTAATGGGGTTTTTGTTTCAGCTTTAGTTGTAGTTGTGAAAACATTTAGAGATCCAGTCAGTTTTTGCGGCACAGGTTGGCTTTTGACTGCATGCTCATGGTCATTGGCACGCCTTCTGTTTTTATGAATGAAAGTTCTTATTTTTTCTCCCACTTCCCGAAAAGTTCTAGCAATGGCATCTGTAAATGCGTTAAATTTATCGATCATGTTCTCAAAAAAGCCACAGCTTACATTTGGGGCCTGACACAACAATATCCCTAGTATCAGCACTAACAACTTCATGATCGGATCTGTAGTGCTCACAGGGAGCCTCGAGGTTGACTGAAGGGCAATGAAATATTCTGTTATGAATAAAACTTTTTAACGGTTACGTTTTACCAATAGTTTACAATATGGAACAATGGATGATGAATACTGCTACAGTGTTTGATACCTATGAATCATGGTCGGCAATAATAATTGGAAACGACACCTCCCACTTCATAACAAACTAACATATCTATTCAATTGAGACCTTTGTGTTTGGTTTTTAATTTTAAACCAACTTTATTTAGTTTATATACTTTTGGTTTGAGTGTACGTTACTTGGAACACCAATTTTCATAAATCTACGCGATACTTGTAATTGTAGCATGTATTTGGCGATAATGATACTAAACTAACTACATATAATAACGAATTATATGTACTAGCTTTAGCTCGTGGCTGCGTGCTCATTAAATTTCGCATATATTCGCATGCGAAAAATCACATCGATCCGTAGTTTAATTTTTAAAGTAAGGACAAGCAAACAAACATACATACATATTTATAATATTTTTGTTTTCACTTCAAATCTTAATTATGAATAGGTAGCTAAATAAGTAATCTAACTCTTTATATGAAAGTTAAATTAAGAAGCGAATAAAAGCTTTATAACAGCGATTAAGTGCAATTTAATTATAAAAAAGAAAAGCAAAATATACACTGTTAATAAAATCCAGGGAGTGAATCCAGGTCACAGCAATCCCCACACGATTATGCGGAAAAATTAAATATACCAAGAACTTATCCTCCACTCGCCCAGTTCGGGAAACTTTCTTTCTTAACGACGTAAACAATTTAAATCTAATGCAATATGCAGACGGTGCCGGCGACTCCAGTGGTCCCCTTCCACCTCACCCCCTCTACCTGCGTCCTTATAAAAAATTCACCCTAATTCGGAGCCCAGAGCGTTCGGGATACTTTAGGTCACTCGCTACTCGAGAAATTACCTCTAAGGCTTGCTACACAAATAAACGGCACACCAACACTGTCGGTTCGGCAGTATTTTGACGAACAACAAAGCCAACCGGAAGCAACGACTACATTATGTTTAGCTGTATTTTGACATTGACAGTTGTGCCGATCGGATAGTTCCTTCGGGTCTGATCGACACATTTCGGTTTACAATACACACAAGAAATCTTTATTGACAAAAGCCGATCGACATATTTCTGTGCAGCAGCCGAATGGTTAGTGACTCCCGAACTACTTTTTTTTAAATGTACACACAGTGTAGAATTGAATCTGTTGGCATTCTTTTAAGTATCTACTTTACCTATGATACAGAGTAATTTAAGATAAATTAAACGTCAATCCAGAATCGACATTTTCATATTTGAGAAAACCTCTAAACAAAACACTCTTCGATAAACACCATTTTTAATAAAAAGAACTACCGAAAAATTCATTAATTTTAATACTTGTAGTATCAATTTCGTCACGTTGTCGTAGTTTACGTTTACATATTACACCTAACGTTTGTTACCCTGAAGCGGGTGCATGACATCGCTCTTCCCCACTCGACTTTAAACCTTATTCACGCTTCGTAAAGTATACTTTTGTATGCCGGCCGCAGTATTGTTACTATAAAAAAATATCCTTTATGTGATTATATTAAAAAGTTAAATGAATGCCAATGATTTCAATCGCTCCCTGTGTATTCGATTTTACCGCCTGGCTGTCGATTACGGCCGGCCCGAATAAGTATGTAACAAGCCTAATCTCTACATCGCGATATTCTATGGTTATGACTACTTACTTGCCTTTATAGTATTCCGGATGGTTATTGCTGATGAGAGATTAGACAAGTATGAAATTTGACGATTGATTTTAGTGTGAAACGTGAGAGTACTTTTATAACCGATTGTTTGCGTGGAGTGAATTGTATTTTCTTTGACGACCTCCGTGGCGTTATGTTCATCACGCTATTCCGCCAACCTGGAGGTATTGGGTTTGATCCCCAGCAATGATCTTTTTCAAACTGTTCTGGGTCTTGGGTTTTTATTTATTGTATTTATTATAAAATATATTACCGTTTAGTATAGTATCCCATAATATAAGTTTAAACTTAACTTGAGGCTTGCTTTATTACTGTGATGTAACATTATGTGTTAATTTTTTTTATTACTTTGTAATTTGTAATCCCTTCCTAGCTCTTATAGTTTTCCCTTAAATTTCGTTATATTTACTTTAGTGTGAATTTTTTCACGTGTCCATATATATCTGTCGCAGCCAACTGGTTAAAATAGCCGTTTAATCAAACAGCTAGCCCTTTGACTGAACAACGAAATTCAATCACACGGCTATACGTCGTTTAGCCGACTTGTTGAATGCAACGTTCAACACAACAGCTAGATGACGCTTAATACACTGCTATTTTATACGTTATTTAATAGGTTTTTAGTTACTATAGCGAATGAGTTCATGACACGATTAAAACTGAATTTAAAGATATTTCATAATTTAAACTGTATTCTAACTCATTTTGAACATGTTTAACGCATACAATAGCTTATTTATTATTTATAGAATTGCAATAAATACCTTGGTGATGCATTTCATAATTCCGTAATTTCTCCTTGAATATTTGTTTATATTTGATTCCCTCGTATCACTCGTATGTCCTTCATAATTTCCGTCTCTTTAATAACACTAGTAACGTATATTTACTACTTTCTTTCCGAAAAATATCTTGAAAAAATCAAAAACGCACCTAGCGCCGCGGTGGTAAGCGCTGAACTAATTTAATTAAACGGCGGCTTTGGAATCAGCTGTAGTGTTGAACGTTTTGACCGTCTCAAATATATAATTAAAAAGCTAGACGTGTGATTGAATGGCGTTGTTCAGTCAAAGAGCTAGCTGTTTGATTGAACGGCTATTTTAACCATTTGGCTGCAACATAACCATTTAGCAGATAGAGGGGATACTACATGATTTGAATTACTTTGTGCAATTCCGCCACCAGTTAGTTCATGCAAACTATTGCCGGCCGGCGCCCACCCACTACTGTTAGTCCCAGCATACCTGCCACCAACAGCCCGTGTGCACCCGCCACCAACAGCTGATGCATGCTCCCTCCGATACTGCTGCATCCGCTGCGGCTGCAGCAATATCGGACACCGCATACGCGACACGTGTTTCGCCTCTCCACGAGGCATCTTCAGGCACCAAACAAGTTGTTGATCGTTCGGCAGTCAAGCGTCGAATGATAAAACTACACCGTATTGCCATCCTTTTATACTGTTAGAGAAGAGGGTGGGGGAGCGGAGTTGCCCGAACTTTCTATAGTAAAAATATTTAATAAAGGGGAATTATTTACCTCAAGCTGTTTATTTATTAACTGAATATTAGATTTTTTAAATTTATTTATTTCTAGTTGCTCCCAAATACTCAATTTTAACCCTTTTTTTACACACCGAAGAAAAAGGGTTAAAATTGAGTATTTGGGAGCAACTAGAAATAAATAAATTTAAAAAATCTAATATTCAGTTAATAAATAAACAGCTTGAGGTAAATAATTCCCCTTTATTAAATATTTTTACTATAGAAAGTTCGGGCAACTCCGCTCCCCCACCCTCTTCTCTAACAGTATAAAAGGATGGCAATACGGTGTAGTTTTATCATTCGACGCTTGACTGCCGAACGATCAACAACTTGTTTGGTGCCTGAAGATGCCTCGTGGAGAGGCGAAACACGTGTCGCGTATGCGGTGTCCGATATTGCTGCAGCCGCAGCGGATGCAGCAGTATCGGAGGGAGCATGCATCAGCTGTTGGTGGCGGGTGCACACGGGCTGTTGGTGGCAGGTATGCTGGGACTAACAGTAGTGGGTGGGCGCCGGCCGGCAATAGTTTGCATGAACTAACTGGTGGCGGAATTGCACAAAGTAATTCAAATCATGTAGTATGTAACTTTGACTTCCGCAAAGTAACACCTGAATCTATTAACTAGATAGAGGGGACTTGACTCTAAGAAAAAAAATCACTTTAATACCAAATATTTCAGATACGGATCCCTAAATCGAAAAATGGTTTTTACAGGCTTATAATATTTTTGAAAGACCTATTCAACGATACCTCTCATAATTAGTTAGTCAAAAAAATAAAATGACTTTACCCTTTACTTGTTTGGGAGCTACACTAAAAAAAATATTTCAGTTTTTTATTTTATTATCGTCTTTGCATAATTAATATACATACCTATGCCAAATCACAGCTTTCTAGTACTTATAGTCGCTGAGTAAAACCGAACAGACAAACATTTCGAAACTATAAGGGTTCCTTGTTTACTACGAAACCCTAAAAATGACGACATTTGTGGTCTAGTGTTCAACATGGTAAGCTGCCACTCCTTCGATCCCTGATCAGGTCAAAATGGAAAATGATATTTTTGGGGTTCCATACCCAAAGGGTAAAAATGGGACCCTATAACTAAGACTCCACTGTCCGTCCGTCCGTCTGTCTGTCTGTCACTAGACCGTATCTCATGAACCGTGATAGCTGAACAGTTAAAATGTTCACAGATGATGTATTTCTGTTGCCGCTGTAACAACAAATACTAAAAACAGGATAAAATTAATACATAAGAGGGTCTCCCATACAACAAACGTGATTTCTTTGCGGTTTTTTGCTTGATATAATAATGGCTACCGGTAGACGCTTAAATAATTCACAGAATATTTAGTTAATAATAAACTATAAAAAAAGAAATAAATAAATAAAAATAAAATAATTATTTAAGGTGGTTCCTATACAACAAACGTGATTTTTTATAGATAATGGTACGGAACCCTTCTTGACGGGCCAAGTGCGCGTCCGACTGGCACTTGGCCCGTTATTTAGATTGACCTGGGTCTTGGATTTTTATTTATATAGGTATGTATAAGTTACAAAAAAAGCATCGATGATTTAGTTTCCCATAACACAAATCTCAAACTTACCTACTTTGGGGTTAGCTCAATCTTTGTGATATAATCGTATTTATTTACAATAATTTATTAATAAATAGCTTTAAATATGTTTATTCATGAAATCTTAAATAACAAAAAGAGATTTAAATTATAAAACTTAAAACTAAAATATAAATCTATAAGTACAAAAAACTAAATTTAAATCTAAATTAAATAAAAAGAAAAACTTAAAAGGTATAAATAAAAATGTCGTGCAAATCATGGCCCTGCGGTGGAGTAACCAAAAGACTGACAGCATTGCCACGTTGGATGGCAAAGCTTATTCGTTTGCTGAAGTAATTGTTAGCCCTTTGGTCACCCTACACCTTGATCAACTTTTAATTAAAGAATTTAAATAGTTTTTGAGTTGATGGACAGACCTAACGTCTCAACCCCAAACTGCTGATATATGAAGCTGTTCCCTAGGCATTCACACTTGCGCTATTTTAGGGTTTCCGCAGTGGCTGCAGCTTCGCCAGCCTTGGATCTTGTACCGTGAACATGGGAGGCCGCCAGAGCGTCGACAGACGTATCGTCCCACACCAACGGCTTTCCCAATTTCCACGGCACAAGCGTCATACCATCCGGTCTCTTGCGCGACCAATCTATATCGCGAGCTAATCCATTTGGCTCTAAAATGGCTGGTAACCCGATGGTGACAAGAGCGCGGTGTATTATATTATTTAAATTATTATGACGTGGCATTCGGCCGGCGCTCTTAGTTCAGGAGAGTCCGTGGTGGCCGAACTCGTCGACAGTCTTGCCGCAAGGGTAATGATGCAGGGCGCTTGTTTTTGCTCCCAGACGTAAACATGTCGCCAAGCGAAAGGTATGGTCATCCAGGTATGACCCAATGTTCCAAGATGGCAGTACCTGCAACCGCAAACCAGACTCCCACTCAGCAGATGATACGAGCGCGCTCTACAGAGTTGCCATCAGAAGATTGTAGAAGATTACAATGTACCAGTCTGCCCACATACGACGAACCTTCACGTATATCTGTCACATTATATCTTATACTTCGGCATTATATCATAGTGACTGGCAAATTTAGCATCGACGTGTAAATAATTAAGATCTCGGAAACGGCTCCAATGATTTTGATGAAACTCTGTATTTAGGGAGTGATGAGGCAAAAAAATGATTTTTTGAGAAGTCGCCTAACTACTTTTCATAATGCACAATACACACAACAAACAAGTAAAAGCCCAAACTGGTGTCAAATTTTTGAAGCTGACTGAAGGCATTAGACTGCCAACCTTGAGAGCAACAGTTAAACGTGCCTTGATTTCTGGAAATTTGTATGGTGGTCCCACCCAAGTGCGGACCACGACCGGGGTTAACTTGCAAAAGCACTTGAAATGCGTACTCTTACTGACCCACCAAGCTTATTATCTCATCGCAATAATTTACTGTAAACTAAGTAACAACAGAATAAAGAAGAGCCACAGTAATAATAAAAACTCAATAAAAGCACTACACAGTTTGGATATTTAACGGGAGAGGTATATCACCGGCTACCGACATTGGACTCATGCAAAATGCAATCGCGCACCTCGCCCCCTCCGCCCGCAACCCCATTTATAAATGATTCCAGCTCAATTTCCCGCGCTTGCCCTGCGATATTGTTTGACTTGTGGACTGTAGTCTGAGATTTTTGTGAAGTGTAAGTAAGGTACATTAGCTAGATTAAAAACATCATGCTGTCTCTACAGGCCCAGGCAGACGCGTATTTTTTGTGTTGTGAGTCGCGTTACGCGTTGCGCAATTAACGCTGTGTACGGTTTCATTTAAAAGTTATTTTTTTTTTTTTGGTTTAGGTAATTTATGCCGCTTGCCACCCCTGGGATTGCTTAACTTGCAAAGCGTAGTCCTGCGAACTCCCACCGGACCACAGAGCTTCTCAATGTCTTGTTTGTCTCAGCGACAGAAAATGAATTGTGAATTTTACATAAACTACGCTCTAACTACGCTCGTTTGCCTTTTGATTCGTTTTTATAACTTGCAAACCTAATAATATTATTCCCCTACCTCCAAATTCGTTTTAAGTAGTATATTTTATTAAATGTAAGTGACATTTAAGTGTACAAACTCTTACCACTACACTACGGTATTTTCCCGTACTAAGCAGACAGAGGCCCCGTTTAGCTTATTAGTGGGCGTAAAGATGAAAAAACGGAATCTACTACTCACCCATCCCTAATTTCGCTGTTCTGCGTGAGAGGAGATGCAGCTAGTACATTCAATGGTTTTTTCCCAGATAATCGTAAAAGAATAAATACAACGTACATACAACCTTGTGCTATGACAAAAATAAATCTAACTATGTTTTTGCAAATTTTGCATAGACATGTAAATAGGAGGGCAACACAATATTTCAATATTTTATAAACTTAAATACACCGTTACTGAAACGCAAATTGAAATCAATTAAGTATTAATTTATGCACATGTTTTTATGTCAACTGCGAAATTCTCGAAAACCCATAAACGTACATAATATCTTCTATAAAATGTTTTTTTTTTTACATTTGTGCTACCATTTAATTTGTAAAAACGAGAAATACTTTAAGAAAAATTAAATGACTTATTATTTTTTTTGGAATGTTAACATTGTACTTACACATGAAGTTAAAGGTATTCATTTGTATGTGGTTTAATTAATATTATTATTTTCTTATATTATGTTTTATTTTTTTCAAACATGACAACAAAGTTATAAAATATCTCAAATGCGCAAGTGCATGTACAGCAAAAAATAATAAATATCCCTCATCTGTGATGCACAGCGTCAGATGCACTTTCTTGTCTCTCTGCCGTGATAGAGGGCACAGAAAGGCCTAATTAATAATAATGAAGGTATATTAGTGTATACCTTGCGCTCTTTTAATATGTCTGGCTAGAAAAAAGATCTATCGAAACTATCTGGCTAGGCTGAGGAAACATTATTTGATAGATCAACATATTGATTTAAAATTCACCGGGGTTAACGCTTGAAGAACAGGGTCCAATTTACAGACAGGTAGACGGATACGGTTTATTCTCAAATCTGAACTTTACTACAACCCAAATTTAACAGCTTCGCAAATTCTCTGTACAATAGTCCAACATTACAAAATGTTCTCTTAATTTTTCGGTGTTGAAAACACAGAGGATGTCAGAATAAGTGTTCTCCCTTGTTTATATTTAAGTAAAGTACATTTCTAAGAACTTGATTAAATTTACATGAAGCCCAATTTAAGGGACCTCTTATTGTACCCTTATTTTTGTTCCTTCCAATGTGCATTTTTAGATGTCTCAAATGACTGTGTCATGTGGCTTTCATTCAAAAGTACCGATGCGACCGAGCTTCACTCGATGTTAAACAATAGATGGAGAAGTTTTCTAAAAATAACCGACCAAGTGCGTGTCGGGCCACGCGCAGTGTAGGGTTTCGTGGTTACGAAAGACGACTATGAGTTCAGTTCACTTCACATTTTCTATCAAAGGTGTGTTAAACTTCCTTTTTCGAGTACATTTATACGGTAAAAAAAATCATGAACTAAAAAAATTATGGATGCCTAGCTTCTTTTTTTTTTGCAGTATTTTTTTTCTCGACTAACGTATTTTACGGGGTATCGTGTTAGTAGGCCTTTTAAAAAATATTTTTGACTTTTGAACCGTTTCTGAAATTTTGATAGAGTCAAGTTTTTCCCGTCCCCTTTATCTACTAAACGGTTGTACGTAACGTGATAAAATTACAAGGGAAATACACAAATGAGATTGATATAATTTCGTAGGACAACTTACTCCAAAAGCGGTCTAGTTTACTCTATGCGGAGGTGTTGTTATTTTCAGCAGAACCTCACCGAAGGATGCAATTTATGTGTGCGATATGTATATTTATGTGTATTTTTAACTCATCAATTACATTCAAATCAATTTTATAGGAATTGAGAAAACTTTTACAATGATTTTAAGAAAGGTTTAATTATAAATAATATATGTATAAATAAGAATTTTGTTACTTATAAATAGCAAATTCTATATCTTTCTTTCGACTAGAAAAATATATGTGATTTCTGATCACAAGTTTGTTATTTTTTTTTATCAACAATTTTCAGAGATGTTAAATTACAAGTACACCTACAAATTTTAACATGATAATATGTCATGGGTTACTAGGCCTCAGCCAGTATTTAGCCCGTTGTCAAGCCTGGTGGTTCTCATCTGGGTACTTTAATTATTTTATTTATCAAAGACATTGTATTCATCAATAAATATGATTAAAATTAAAGAGTTATAGGAGACCAAATTATAAAATGTACTCGGTAAAAATTTCATACAAATTCAATAGAAAATTATTATTTTTTGACTTTTTTATAGTCCCATGAATTCGAAGTTGGCATTTGCAACTACGGAACCCTACACTACGCGTGGCCTGACACGCACTAGGCTGGTCATTTATTTTTATATAAAGCGAGGTTGCATGGAAGAAATTGCTTAGTGATAAGGCCACCTTTTGCGCATTTTATAGTGTGGATTAGGTATGTTCTGACTTAATTGTTTATGCAATAAAGGGTATAGTATTTTATTCTATAAAGGAAATAATATCTCATTATTAGGTAAGCACCTTTTTAATTAAGTTTGTAAGTAACAAAACTAACTTTTTGTCAAGGGGTGTGTGCAACTGGGGGAGGGTTGTAATTGGATCGACACTGCGCCCAAATTAGTTGGGGCAGTCAAATATGCATAGCATTATTAATCCTGTTTCATTTGTTCGTAGGTATTAGTAACTGTTATAGAAATAATTAATGCTACTAATAAGTACTTGAAAATATTATGAATGTTTTTTTTTTACTTCTTTTAGAAAAAAAAAATGGAATGAACTAGAATTAATTTTGGCATAATTCTAACGCTATTACATTTAAATTGGATGTTTTGTTAATTTGGAAATCGTAAAAAAGGTTTAATATTTTGTAATTATATACTGATATAATATGTAAATTGTTATAAGTATGATTAAACAAAATAAATAAATATAACTATAAATAACATCAGGATAATTAAGTTATAATAAATATTTACTAAATCACTTCACTCCCAAGCTAGGTTGCTTTAGAGGCTGGCGGCATTTCCGCATTGTAATTGATGAAATATGTGGACACACAAAATTTTATGAGAATTCTGAAATTCCTCTGAAACTTCATGTACGTCAAACGCATATTTTTAGAAAATATTCGAGTGAATATTGTCATAAAAAATCATAGATACTCATATCTCGATGTCGTGCAATACTTTGCGGAATGCACCCACCAGCCGTACCTACATACTTTCAGTTCAGTCAGAATTTCATGACTATCAGAAATTCGCAGACCATTTTTTGTAAATTACATTTTTGTGTTTTGTCTCTTTGACAGTGTGATAGAGTCGAATACAATTTGTTACCGCTTCGTTCCTATCACCCGGTTGTCGTAAGAGGCGACTAAGGAATGTATAGGAGACAGTAATAAGGAAGGCCGCAGTGTCCTCTATGCAACGATTATATACCATCTACTGCGATCACTAATCCTGGCCTTTAGTCTGTCTGTTCATCATCATCCTGTGCATCCTCAACGGTAATGCTTCGGAGCCCGGGGTCCGCTACCGAAACTGGGTGATTGGACGAGGTTACTAGTTTTTACACAGAGCGACTACCGTCTAACCTCTGCAACCCAATCAGTAAACCAGAACAAAGCCTTGATTAGGTTTGAGCAAACGCTAGATGGTGATGTTTAGGACATCATCTTTTGTTTCGGATAATAAGGTGGTTCAAGCCTACAATATCCTAACCAGACTGGAAACAAATTTTCACAAAGTACGCTTTCCAGTGGGATTTGATCCCACGATCTACGTATCACAATGTGAAAGCCTTGACCACTGGATCACAAAGGCAGTCTGTCTGAGACAGAGAGGCTTTTAGTCTGTCGTAAGTTAGTGTCTGTAATAAGCTGATAAAGAAAGAACATTTTATATTTAGTGCATCATTTGCTTACTGAGCGATATTCATTTATAAGGAGACGCCATCGAGCATTATTTGATGTACATATACAACGTTGCATACAATACTTTTTCTACGACTATATTTACTTTATTTTAAATAATTTATTTTGGAAAGTTTTACTTTTAATACGAACTGTGTGAATTCAGTTGTTTATTAACTTGGTAGTTGTGCTCTGTTTTTGTTAAGTTAGTGTTGATCGAGTAAAACCTGAACCTAAATGCATCTTCATAGGCACTATCGTGCATAGATTTAAAGAAGAAAAAACTATTGTCGCGTAAGGAGATATAAAACAATGTCATCGTCACGAATTCGAACAAAACGAATTCACCTGAAGGAAAATTTCATCAATTACGTCAGAACACGATTGGCCTAGTGGTCTAAGCGATGGACTGTGATTCCAGAGACCACTGGTTCATATCACAGTCACACATAGTGTTTTTGAAGTTTTGAAAGAGGTTTCTAGATAATACTAGACTAAATGGAAAAGAAAATACGGAACAGAAAATGAGTGAGAGAGAAGGCGATAGAAAATTATAATTTGAGATTCCCCCAAATTCAACAAAATCGCATCAATGTTCTTCGGAACATTGATGCGATTTTGTTGAATTTGGGGGGTATATAAACGGTACAAGGCGCCGCATAAGGCAATATTAGTTGGAAAGGGAAATCCGAACAAGGAAGAAGAGAGACAAGAAGAAGAAAATAAATAGTACCTAGTAGTGAGTAAAGTGAAGTGGTGCGTAAAGTGAAGTGTTCAGTGCAGTAAAATCAGTAAAGTGAAGTGTTCAGTGCGAGTGTCAGAGTAGTGACAGTTCCGCGCGTGTGTAACAGTGCAGTGAAAGTATCGCGCGTGACAGTGCAGTGTCGTTTCCGCGCGCATGACAGTGCAGTGACGTTTCCGCGCGCGTGACACTGACAGTGCAGTGACATTCCACGGTCACGCAGTGATACGTGTGACAGTTGGCGTACAAAGAGGACTAACGCTGTCAGTTGTTAGTACCGCTTGAGTTGTAAATAAAGGCACTATTCCATAGGATTGTTTTTCCTTTCCTATCCCCAACCCACTCTCGTGACACTATGTAGGAGTGTAATTTTTGGCGAAGACCTATCTCAATGCCCAATTTCCTTAAGGAGTTTGATTTTTTGAGAAAAACAGAGCTCAGAGCTGTCAAACTCAAAGGCTACGTTAAGCTTGATGGATGGAAAATGAAAATCAAATGATAGGTTCGGTACTAGCCGCATCACCTATTAAATCCGGGGGAAGAGAAGCAGCTGGTACACTCTTTTCTCCCGGAACAGCAGCAATTGAGAACATAAAATACATTATAGACAAGATTACAGAATTGCTACTAATGCCGCATAGTCACCCTATTGGTTCAAAGAAGCCGCCATGACACTGACACATGCAAATGGTTGACTTTGACAGCATTAAAAAATTATTCTACCACGTTTATTTAAGTTAAAGATAATCAGGAGTTTTGAAGTATATTACAAAATAATTTAATAATTAGGCAAGATATTTATAATTACGCGTTAAATAACCTTGAAGTTATTTTTTAATGCGTAAATTTCTAAAAGAATTACTACCATTTTCTACTAACTGTCATGTTTTTCTTGCATGGAAATTTTTAGAAAGGGACAAACGGCCTCTGTTTTTGCTATTTCGCTTGGCTCGTTTTGCCTCTGTTTTATATTTTGATAAGTACTTTGTCCTGTTTGAATGTTACGTCCATAGTTGGATATTATAATCCGCCGTTTGACAAAACCCCCAGCTATTTGTCATTACAGCTCGATTTTGTAATAGGTGCATCTGAAAATCGATCAGCTAGATAATTAATGTGTTACATTTAACAAAACATCTAACGTGTTACGTTTAACCGCACGTTTGAACCACGTGTAGGGTTACCATTATTAAATAAAACTGTGTAATATCTAACAAAAAGACGACGGGTCACTAGTATTTCTTTATTTTTTTAATCACTCTTTTTAGTCTTAAGTATACAATCCAACTGCGAAATATACATATATAGGTACCCTATTCAAAAAGGTACTCTCTATGAGGGCTTCCAATATTCGTCAACCCAAAAGATAATTGACGATCTCCGCCTAGTCGCCAATTTAATTAGAAGAATACACAAGTAACAATATTATAAAGTAGCGCATAAATTTGCCAGAACCGGGTCTTGTTTAAAATGGCCTAAAACCAGCGGCGAAAGTTCACGATTGCACTCGAAACTTCCCGGTGGCCGGAATATATTTCAGGCTTTATATCGGAGGCTATGCAGCTGTATATAATGCAACTTTAATTATTAAGCGAGCTGTATAACTTTTGTAATTATCAACGAAAATAAATGTACAGTTCTCTTCTTTAACTATTTATCCTAGTGTTCGTTCAAAATCTGCACTCCTTAAATCAGTTATGTAGGGCTACAGATTTAAAAAACATTAGTTTTTCTGTTAACTGCATGAAAAGTCTGCACTTTTTTAATAGGTAGCCAACTCACAATACGACTGATTTAGGAGGACATTTTTCGAGCTGGCTAAAGGTATATGACGTAGCTCAATAAATAACATTGATTGAGTTAGCCCCAATGTAAGTTTAAACTCGTGTTTAATGACTATCATCTAATGGCAAAAGTCATTTTTAAACGGAAATTTCCTCACGATGTTTTCCATCAACGGAAACAAGTAGTGGTTGATGAAAATTGGAGAAATTTTCATCAACCACTACTTGTTTCCGTGACATGAGTCAGGTACTATTATACTACAAACTGACTTGAAGGTTTAGTATTGGACTACATCTGGAAGTATGGAACAGCTTTTTCCTATGCTGCTATCATTTTCTGTCGCTCAGAACCGTTATTTGTTAGAGCGAGAAAGGGCGACGGAACCATAAAATTATCACTACCGCATCTAGATTTTTTTTGAGGCGGGGCAAATATGTGAATATGCCGCTGCTTGGTTTTGCCTTCTTACTAGTACTGAGAGTACACTGGGTTTGTGGTGACATTACTTGGTGCGTATGGTCAGTTAAGATTCAAACCGAGATACGATTGTTGCACATTTTTGAGTAGTAAACAACTGCTATACTTCCAAAGTAACCAGACACCGCCCCCATTCCGTATCGATATCATGGGAGTGGTGGATATATTCGATTTACCGCCCCTCTGTCTTCACCGCCTGGGGCATGGGCCCCGGCCTGCCCCCCTAGATCCGGGGCTGAGAATTATAAACCATGAGGGAATGCCACAGAACCGACCATGGTGATGCATATCGTCGCTCTCTCTTGCTCTAGCAAATTACTGTTCTGAGCGACAAGAAAGGGTAGCAGCATGCGAAAGTTCCGTTCCGTGCTGACAGATGTGTCCTGACCCTTACCCTATTCGATAGAAAATTAATTATTAAAATTGACGACTTCGTGGCGTAGTGGTCACCATGCTAGCCCGCCACCCAGAGGTCCCGCGGGTTCGATCCCCGGTCAGGATGTTGGAAAATGGCCTTTTTCAAATTGTCCTGGGTCTAGGATGTTTGTCTATCGTATCGTTGAGTTACTATCCCAAAACAACAGTCTCCAACTTACTTTTGGGGCTAGCACAATCAGTGTTATTTGTAACTATATATTTAAAAAAAAATTATCAAAGTGGGATTACGTAGTATATTTATTGCCTTGGAGAAATGGAAAATGAAGTGACTGTTAGATTTTCATGGGACACTGAAATATTTTTGCTGATATTTTGATAAACAACCATTTGGAAAAGTGGTTCAAAATAATGGACTGAATTTGCATTAAAAATATTTAATAAATCTAAAAATAATAAGTTGCTTCTATAATTTTACTGTGTGCGCCTGCGAAGGATTATGTTTTTTGAGTGTATGTATGTTTGTTTAATTCTTTTAAAAGTAAATAATCTCGGTCAACCAAGCGTGTTCCCAGTTTTATCTTAGGCATACTGCTGATGTATTTTATCACACAGCCGAAGTTTTTTATTTAAGTAATTACTTGTTCCTTCTATACAAATAGTCATTTTTCTATGGATCCATGTTTCCCAATCATATCAAAAATGCTATTATTAGATTACGAATTGCTAACACACAAAATTGGTCCTGTTTTTAATAAATTCAATATTATTTTCCCCTTGCACGAAAGGGAGAATTTGTAATATATTTCATTGTTATTTATGGGTAAGGATTAGAACTACAAATAATCCGAGGGTAAAACTGTTAACCACGAATTTGGGTTTTATACTAACTGATTTGATCATGATTATTCGGAATATACCTACGCTTAGTTGATATACCTACGGACAAATCACACAGATTGAGCTAGCTCCAAAGTAAGTTCGAGACTTTTGTTATGGGATACTAACTTAACAATACTATCTTTTATAACAAATACATATATAGATAAGATAACCATGCATACAGTTAGTATTATAAAAATTTAAATGAACTCCCCACTACTGATTATGATTAGTTCAATGTACGGGAGTAATATTCCTTGTAACATTTTATTGCAGCGCGTGGTGGCAATTTTCTTATAGAATTGACTCGCCACGGCTTCAACCTATCAATTAATCAGGCGAATAATCCAGGTACTGCGCGCGCGCTGTCTATGAGGTAACACGTCTGTTCTGTGGCGTTCGTGTCATTTTTGTACTAGAGTTGATCATCAGATCTGAGCGTTCGGCATTTTGACAAGAAGTCAACACTGACGGAACAGAAATTTATTATGTATTAAGAATAAACATCTACTTTGCTTATGACCTATAAATAAAGAAGTAGAGTGAGCAGTTTCAAATAAGACGGTCTGTAACTTATAGTTCGCCTCGAACTGTAAACTCGCGGACCCCATATTCCGACAACCCTTTGACCAATTTGGCTAATATTCGAACAAACTTTACTTTCTTTTTGGCATGATTAATATACATACCCTACCCATGCCGATTACAGCTATAGTTTCTGAGTAAAACCGCAAATGGAAAGGCAGACAGACGGTACTATAAGCGTTCCTTCTTTACTAAAATACACTAAAAGTAGTGTTCACAAACTCACAATATTTTTGAAAGTCCTATTCGATGACATGCCACATCATGGGTTAGACGAGAAAAAAGCAATTTACACTTAATATGTATATATAGCTAATGTAACAGAACTCTTTTTCAAAATTTTATTTAATCACTTTATCAGCGTGAATCGTGATTTATAAACGTACCCATGCCAAATTATTACAGCTTTCTTGTAGAAGAAAACAATTTACACTTAATATGTATATATAGCTAATCAAACAGAACTTTTTTTTCAAGATTTTATTTAATCACTTTATCAGCGTTAATCGTGATTACCATGCCAGCATTACAGCTTTCTAGTAAAACCACCTACAGACAGACAAGATGAAACTAACAAGTCAGCAACTTTTTCGGTAAACTTCTTCTTGTTTTTTTTTTACAATTTTTTTTATAAAAACTATTTATGACGTATTCTGTGACAATTAATGTCAAAACTTGACACACAAAGCTTAGATAAATTTTTTTGGACACTTAGTTCGAAAATATTGATTAATTGAACCATTTTGTAATCATTAATATTTTACTACATTTTGAAATTGACCTTTGGGTTTCTCGTCTCTATCTAGTCCGTAAGGAGCGTGTTTATCTTTATCATAAAATAACATATCACCATGCCCTTCAAGAAGGTAATGAAGGGGGTTCCTTCGGACACTCTGGCGGCCGAGGGTCTCATGTACCACGACTGGGCGGCATTAACCTCAAGCCAGAGGGCTTGCACTGCAAGACTAGGAATGACTATACAGCAGGAACAGGAAGCCTACCTTCTAGCACACCCTGAAGTTAGTATTCAGAACTTAATTGTTCGTGTGTGGTGCGTTTCCACCTTATGTAAATCTTACTGTGAATGTCGTAAGAAAGACTACAACTGCATGCATTCCCTACTTGCAGTACTCTTTTGCCTTTTCCTCTTGATTAGCTTCGACATCTTTGGGTGACCATTGCCATGTATTTTTGGCAAGAAGGCAAAATTCATGCCTTCATCTTTTGATGACTAGGACTCTATATCGAAAATGTCAGTGCAGCATATTCATATGGGGTTCCAATTCGCATCATAGTTTTTATACATTACCACATCGCATTGTGGCATGACAGCCACGATATAAATTTTGCAGTGTGGTCTTTTTGTGATAGCCACAACGGGTCGTTAGCGTTTACATAAGAACCATACTATGTGACGAATTTCGCTTTGTGACCGTTTTACATTAGCCACAACGTTGTCAGCAATTTTTTCGCTCAATGAGCTCAATGTCTTTGAGCGTAACTCCCTCGTATATTTAACGTATGCTGACAAAGTGGTAAAATATAAACGACCAAGTGCGAGTTGGACTCGCCCATGAAGGGTTCTGTACCATTATCTATGGTTCACGATTTATGCATAAGGTTTATGTTTATGAAATTAAATGTTTTTAATTTTTATATTTGAGTTGATTGAATGAAAGATAAATTGCGGTTTACGATTTATGACCTATTAAAAACTACTTACTAAATCTCGTTCAAATAAATTTTCGGTAGAAGTTTGCATGGTAATGTACATCATATATTTTTTTTAGTTTTATCATTCTCTTCATTTAGAGGTTACAGGGGGAGGGGCACACATTTTACCATTTTGGAAGTGTATCTCTCGCAAACTATTCAGTTTAGAAAAAAATTACATAAGAAACCTCATCATTTTTGAAGACCTATCCATAGATATATACCACCGATACGTACGGGATCAAAGAAAAATAATTTTGAGTTTCAGTTTTAAGTATGGGGAATATGTTTTTGTGTGAAAATCTTAATGCGGTTCACAGAATACATCTACTTACCAAGTTTTAACAGTATAGTTCTTATAGTCTCGGAAAAAAGTGTCTGTGTCTTACGGATGGACAGACAGACATACATTACGAATCCATAAGGGATCCTTTTTTTGCAGAAATTTAATGAAGAATTCATGCCTCCCAGACGCAGAACTAATGTCTAAACCGCTTGGCCACGCTTCGTGGCCTACTGATGGTCAAACGCCTTGACAAAGATCACTGCCAAAGCTAAGTGGTGTCGTCCCATTCCAATTAATAATTTTTTAAATGTCAAACACTTTTAATTTCCTACTCTTAGGTACGTGCCATGATGGAATTATTCTTATGCAAGATGACTCGTTTGAACAAAAGGAAGGATATTTTAAAAGAAGCAGCTTTGTTTTTCACACAGCCTGTTACAGAACTCGACGAGCAAATCAGGAAAAGGCTGAAGCTACCACCTAGATTGGCCTATCACTCGGTTTGTTTTTTTTTGTGTGTGTAAGAAATGGTGTCTCATTTTACAATAATAATAGAAGTATACCAAAACACAACACAGATCAACAAACACAGATCGTGGACGTTGGACGAAAAGCTGCATCCCTAAAGTGGGACTGGGCAGGACATGTTTGCCGTATGTCCGACGAACTCTGGGCCAAATCAGCAACTCAATATATTCCTCACAATGGAAAGCGGAAGCCTGATTGACCCGGAAAGAGATGCAGGGACGAGATTTACTCCTACTGCAGGGATTGGGCATCAAACGCCCTCGACCAAGAGAGTTGGAGTGCTGGAAGGCAGGCCTTTGCCCTGCAGTGGGACAGTATAGGCTAAAAATAGAAATATAAGTAGACCAGATGTTTTATAATGAATTCCTTTTGCTAAGCTATACCATAAGTATATTTCATAGATAGAAATTAAGGTGAAAATGGTTTGGCAGTAAAAGAGGCTACTGGCCGCTGTCATTTCACTATGAATCAATGCTAAAGGTACACTTTGAAGATGATAGGCAGGCGGCAGCGGTAGCTGTACTTACAGCACCGCACGTAGTTCACTGAGAGCGCTACAGCCTATTACAGGCGAAAAAGCGCTACGAAACTTAAGAAAAGCGCTGGATTTCCGGACTTTGTATGAACAACGTTCGTATTCGGCCGCTAAACTTTATTTTAATGAGCGCTAAATGTATGAACATCCGTTTTGAAATAGGCACCTAACACACCAAAAAAGCGCTAGATCTAATGGTCAAAGCGCTAAAATGGCATCACTTGTCGCCGCATGCCGTTCGTGTCATCTGCCGCGACGTGAGTCGCATGGTTTTCATAGGAAATCTTAGTAACTACTAGTGCCGCCAGCCACTCAATTTCAAAGTATACCATTTTAGTACCTGTCAGGTCTTTTTTAGCTGGATAAGCAGCCCTACAAATTCAAAGACTTGGACTTGGAGGTAGACCTCAAGAAAATCATACTGGCGCACTACCCTCCCGAGCCCTGGGTGGTACCGCCGCCCACCATATCTACACCGGACACAATGTCTTCTTCATTCTTATCTATTGTCACATCTGATACTACACTACCCACTCCAGGTAAATACATATATATATATAGAAATATTATACAGAATTTATTGATTTATTTTTGTTTTTTTCTATCTACTCCAATAGCGTGGTACCGTTTTGATAAACCTAGATAAAATTTATATCGCGAGACACAATCTAATACCAATCCGCGCGTTATAATAACTTTTAACAGCCTAGTCAAATGAATGCGAAAATAAGCAACCAGAGGAAACATTCCGTGTAGTTTTGAAAATTGGCACAGTTATACTTTGTGGTCTCCAGATGAACATATTAAATGACATAAGTTTCTTCATAAAATTTCCTACATATTTAGTCCTATATTAAATACTTTAGGAGCTACAGGGTGTTAAAGTTAACAAAGGGATAATAATTATTCAAAACTGAAAAGCGACTTCAACCCCAAACTGATTTTGATCAAATATCAATGGGTTCAACTGACAAGTAAGATCTTTAAAACAAAGTTACTTTAAATTTTCCAGCCATCTTTGAGTAAATGGGTAAAAAACATAATAATTTTTCAAAACCAAAACCCAACTTAGACACTATACTGATTTTGACAAAATTTATATAAATCTCATAAAACCTGAAAAGAATTTTCCAAATTACTTGAAGACGCCTGGATCAATGGGAAACGCTTTCATTGTTTGAAAGGGCATACAGGTCAGGTGAACCCATAGAAATTTTAATAAAATCAGTTAGGAATTGAAGTCAGTTTTTAGTTTTGAAAAATATTATCTCTTTGTTATCTTTAGAACCAAACTACATAACTAAATTTGATAAAATTTCGATCAGACTACCTGACAAGTATGCCCTTTCAAACAAAAAAGAATATCTAAATTGGTCCAGGCGTCTTCGAGTAATCAGGCAATATACAGAATTTCTGGCCGGTCGATCTACATCCGTTGCCAGGTGTTAGATGTGGCTAAACTTTCGTTTTCAGATTCTCTATTTCTTTAACAAAAAATTGATGATTTAAGAGAATTTCGATATTTTAATTTGATTCAGAAAAATCCACTGTGATGAAGTTTTTGGGATGAGAGGATTTTGATCCGTCCGATAAAGGGAGGATTTTCCCATTACATAATTGTTGTTGTACGTTGAGCAGTATAATAGTATATTGTCGTTACATAGAATTTTAAGGCACGCGATTTGTTTTTTTTTTATCTATACAATTTTTTGGGAAATATGTGTGATTCATCAAACCACGGGCTATACTAGATCACTATAGTAAAATAAAATTAAAATAACAGTCAAAAAACAGATACAAAATCGACTTTCCCATAACCCGGGCGGCTGAACACCTTTGTATGGCAATGCCGTGATATTTTCGTTTTTTAACTTATTTTAGTTTCATTATACAATAGTAATCTATTGTAGCCCGTAGTTTGATTTATCACACATATTTCCCTAAAAAGTTGTATAGGTAAAAAAGAACACGTAGCGTGCCGTCTACGTTACGACAGTATTCTATTATAGCCCGCGGTTTGGCATATGTACCTTACACGTTTTATATCTCTTAGTTGCCTCCTATGACACCCATGAGAAAATAAAACTGCCTTCATCATACGGCGTCTAAAACTGATAAACCATATACTAGATAAAAATCAATATCTATTTTTATATCAGAACCCGTGCCAATCCCAACGCCGACTTTATCCGAGACATTCTTCGGGTTCGTATCCAACACCGTGGACAAAGCTATCTTCCTTCACGTGGACGACTACGCTTTGCGATACGACACCGCTTACGTCGAACTAATGAAAGCTGTGGAAGAAGCCATGGAAATCCCGGTCATCGAAATCAAAGAAGATATAGCGGAGTTGTTTTACAACGCCTATCAAATGTTCGAGCTTGATATTATGGAGAAAGAAAGAATTGGTTAGTGACAGTTAAAACTTTTATTATTTCTCATACTTGTTTCTCTCTGAGATTCAAAGATGAGGGTAGAAAAACGAGGATCACATAGTAGCCAGCGGATTAGCTTATTGAAGTGAATACGACGAAGCTATAGCTGCTGTGGCGGAAGGGATCTTACAAGCGCATAACTTTGCTTGGTGTTTCCCATGGAGGTGTTTTCCTACAAAATTGAATAAAACAGAAATAAGAAATGCCGTAGTAAAACAATAATCACAGACCTATTACGATGATCTTCCTCTCAGCAGCTTAACACATTGAATTTAAGGCAGTGAGCGATGGCTGACTGAGCGAATAGGGTATTTTTGAAAGATCAGGTACGGGCGAGCGCAGCGAACACATGTGCTTACTACGGGCGCACTATAAGTTTCCGGAATGAATATGAAAAAATACTATTAAAGGTACAAAATTAATTTATTGTTTTTCAAAATAATCTCCCTTGGCGTCTATGCACTTTTTCATTCGATGAAACCAGTTTTGAAAACTTTTGTGCCACTCCTCTGTGGTGACCTCTGAAACGTGTTTTTCATACTCCTCGACAGCCTCTTCTGGTGATGAAAATCGTTGACCGCGTAATTGGTTCTTAATTTTTGGGAACAGAAAAAAGTCACAAGGTGCCAGGTCGGGACTGTATGCAGAATGACTCATGAGTTCTACATTTTTCGCCTTCAAAAAGTCGTTTGTCTGTCTGGCCGTGTGAGAACTAGCATTGTCGTGGTGCAGGATGATACGGCGTTTACGGTTATTTTTACGGAGTTCGTCAATAACTTCCGGCAAACAAATGGTCGTGTACCAGTCACTATTCACTGTACGACGATTCTCTAAAGCAACAGTAGCCACGTGTCCAGTTTTATTAAAAAAAGAAGCAATCATCCGCTTAGATGCACTTTTCACGCGCGCCACTTTGGTTGGTTTCGGCTCATCTTGAAAGACCCATACGCTCGATTGCTGCTTTGTTTTGGGATCGTAGCAATAAATCCATGTTTCGTCACCTGTTACTATGTCCCACACCAAATTTGACGCACCTTCGTTGAATCTGGTAAGCATGGCACTGCACCAAGTGACGCGGTCCGTTTTTTGAGCCTCGGTCAAGTTGTGTGGGATCCACCGCGAGCACAGCTTTCTCACACCCAAATGTTTGTGTAGGATTAATTGTATTTGACTCATGCCTATTTCGAAGGATGCGCGAATTTCATGGTAGGTCACATGCCTGTCTGTTTCAATCATACGGCGCACAGCATCGATGTTTTTGTTGGTCACAGCGGTGGACGGCCGACCATCGCGAGATTCGTCACTGAGATTGATACAACCACGCTTGAATTCTGCAAACCAGCTACGTATATAAACAGTTGTCTTGCATGGTGCTTCATTGCCAAAAGCTGTTTCAAGCCGAGCGATGCTCTGTTGAGCTGTCAAATTACACTTAAAATCGTAGAAAATCATACTACGAAAATTTTCCCGACTTAAATCCATGTTGATGCAGCACACAATTTTTTAAATGGCGCCACAAGGTAAAAACAAAAGACAGTCAGATGAAACAAACTGCATTCTACAGCCAAAGAGTTCTATTTTCAAATGTTGCAATGAATTTTTAAATATTGTTTATGTAAGTGGCCAGTTCCGGAAACTTATAGTGCGCCCTATGTACTTAGGGCTCAGTAAAACGAGCGACTGCTCACGACCCTGGTTGGCGAGCATATAGTCACAGTCACAGCATATAGCATATGTGTGTGTGTGAGAGAGAGAGAGAGTGCAAGTGTGTGTATGTGTGTGTGAGGGTGAGTATAAGCGTGTATATGTGTGTGTGAATGGTTGGATATCCGTTTAACTATAGTATTTTTTTAAGATTGTCCAAAATTTTTTCTAATGAATCATAGTCGAGCTTTTCAAGCCATAAAATTAGAATGTTTTTAAATTCAAAATTTTTTAATATATTCTTATTTATTTTTAACTCATTTTTTATTGTATTATAAAGCCGAGTGGCAACAGTCTCAAAGTGATTGCGTGCAATTTGACAGTGTGTAAAGGGTACAGGGCACGGATTAAGTCTTTTTGTAGTATTCGGTAAGCTTGGTACTATTCTTGAATGATATCTGGTAAGTATTTGATATACGTAAAGTTTTCTTACAGAAAGTACTTTAGCTTTCTCGTAGACACTTGTAGTTGGATGCCTGTAAGGTAGATATAGTAGCACTTTTAGTACCGCTCTTTGGGCACGCTCAACATCAATAATGTGAGTTTTGGCAGCGTTACCCCATGAACTGATGCAGTAGCGGATGACACTTTCACATAACGCTCGATACGTCTGTATCAGTAATTTAGAGTTAGCGACTGCGCGTAGATTTTTAAACACATAAATAAGTTTCCTTACTCTTATAGATATTGTGCTTATATGGCTGTTCCAGTTTAAGTTTGAATCGATCATTACACCCAAATATTTAATATCGTTAACTCGAGTAAGTTTGTCGCATATGCACTGTTTTTGAAGGTGGTCATTCAGGCGGTTGCAAGGATATGTATGAATCGCTAGTTGAAACCCAGTAGGAGGAAGGCCAGCAGCAGTTTTACAAAAACAGACATATTTGGTTTTACTAGCATTAAGTGATAAAATATTATCCTCAAGCCAGGAGGTAACCTTTGCGATGCCTAGCTCCACTAATGCTCCGACCGAATCCCAAGTTTTTTCATGGAAGAGAAGCACTGTGTCATCGGCGAACATCAGGAGGTCCATTTCAGGGACTATCATTTCACAGAGGTTATTAATGTAAACGAGGAATAAGGAGGGACCTAATGTGCTGCCTTGTGGTACACCAAAATCGCTAAAACCCACATCACTTTCCACATCCCCAACTTTAACCCTCTGTTCTCGTCTCATTAGATAGCTTTCGAACCATTTCAGTGCTACACCTCTGATTCCTATATTTTCAAGTCTTGCCAACAGGATTGGAATTGACACAGTATCAAAAGCTTTTTGCAGGTCCAGGAACACTCCTATGCAATACTCTCCTTTGTCTAGGTAGTCCTTTATTCTTTTGGTAAGTGTTAGTACAGCATCATCGGTAGACTTTTTGGCTCTAAAGCCAAATTGGTTGTTGCTGAGTAAACCATGTTTTTCTAAGAACTGTGTAAGTCTTCTGTTAACAAGTTTTTCAAATATTTTAGATAGCATGCTAAGCAGTGAAATGGGCCTATAGTTTGAAGGATTGTTTTTATCTCCAGCTTTATGGATAGGGCATATAGTAGCTTTTTTGCAAACATTTGGAAATATCCCCGTTTCAAAACTTAAGTTGCAAAAGTAGGTAATGGGATCTATAATGTAATCTATTATTTCTTTTAAAGTATAGGCTGTTATTCTATCCCATCCAGGAGCACTTAAAGTTTTTAAAGACATTATTATACGTCTGATTTCAACGTGATCTGTGTAGAACATAGTCATAGAGTGAAGAATATTGTTAAGTCTATGAGTTCTTCTGGCCAGTTCTAGTTGGGTAATACACATTTTTTTAAGGATGACATCTGCCAGTTTCCGTCCAACAGAGGTAAAATAGTCGTTAACAGAATTTAAGGATTCTTTAGCATCGGCTTCTATACTCAAAAGTTCCTGGTTGGATTCCTTATTGTTTTGTTTTAAACCGCACACATTTTTTATTATTTTCCAAGTTTCTTTTACATTCCCATTTACTTTTTTAAGTTTATTTTGATAGTATTGTTTTTTAAGAGTTTTTACTATTTTATTACACATATTTCTATAATCTAGGTATGTCTTTCTTGCTATTATATCTTCAGGATTCTTCTTCATAATTTTAAAAAGTTTGTTCCTTTTTCTAAATGATCTTACAATACCTGTTGTAATCCAAGGTTTGATTGGTTTGTTTTTGTTTGTTCTTTTTGAAACTACAGTGTTTTTGTCTATGTATGTTAAGAGCCGCGCAGAGAAGAGTTCCATGCCCATATTCACATCCCTCAAATCATACAGGTCATACCAAGATTCATCACTTAGATCTTTTTTAAGGCTGTCGTAGTCAATGTTTACTTTGTTGCATGTGCAGGTGTCTTTTTTTATTTCACTTTTATTGATATACAGCAATATAGCTGAGTGATCAGTCAAAGTTTGCTCAAAGACAACAGTCTTCCAGGCATGACAGGTTTTAACCATAAAATGATCTAGACATGTGGTTTCTCTAGTCGGCTTATTAACACCTTGTCTCAGCCCATACATAGCCATAAGGTTAAGGTAGTTATGAGCCATTCCTGACAGATTATCAGGAAGGATAATAATATTTATGTCACCTGTAAAAATTATATTAGGAGAAGTGATACTTCGTATAACTGGTTCCAGGGATTCCAGGTAGTTCGCGGGATTTTTAAAACAAGGTGGCCTGTATGAACAGATTATAGTATATTGCTTACCAATCGTAACTACTAGACAGTTACCCTCCACAATGATTGGTTCAGTGAAAGTGGCTGAAATTTCCTTCCGAACATAAACGACTACACCATCATTTTTGTTTAAGTATGTTTTTGTGTAGGACATGTTGTAGCCATGTAATGGAGGAGGTAGTTTTGTGTCACTGGTATGGCATTCAGAAAATACTAGTACGTCGACCTTCAGTTTAATGCTTGCCAAAAACACCAGAAACATGTCTAAATTGTGGTTAATGCTACGAATGTTCAGAGAAAGTATACATAGAGAACTGTCCGTAGCTGCTAATGGCGGTTTTAATGCTTCTAAACACTGTGTATTGTCTCTTAGCGAAATGCAATCTATAGAATCAGAATTATCGATTTCTGAAATAACAAAGTCATTATTATGCCCAGGGTTGCTATCCATATTTAAATACCAAAGTACTGGGGTACGTATTTGACTCTAGAACGAATCCTAATTTATCAGCAAAATTAAACATGTTCAATTCAAGAATTTTATGTGTATCATGTGTAACGGTTTTGTGTTGACATTGTTTGTAAATAATGTGAGGGTTTAAGTGTGTGTTAGTGTGTATGTAGATGTTAAAGTCATGTGATTGTTTAGTAAGTGTTTAGGTTTTGTTAACAAGTGTATGTGTAGTATTTTCTGTATATATTTATGTAAATAGAATAAACGTTTGTTGTACACAATCAAAATAGTTATTGTTATATTATAAATTAAATAGTTGATACAGGCATGCAAGATTAAACTATAGTTATTTACTGAATCATAAAATAACAGAAGTAAAAGGTGACTGAAAAAGTCTAGTCATTTGGCCGTCTCAGCCTTAAGGTCCTCTAGGTTACTCTCACTGTCTATTCTTACAAGCGAAGCACCGTCCGATTTCCTGAGGTATATTTTACCTCTAGTAGCCCAACAGTACTTATACTCACTAACTTTTGCAAACTCTCTAGCCAAATAAAATAGCTTCTTAGCCTGCATAGTCAGGCACTCTGATACAAAAATCGGTTTCTGGGGGCCCGCCAGCTTAAGATTGGACGAATTAAGTTTATTGGTGGAGTATTTTTTATTGTATGCCTTGACAGAGCTTACTATTTTGTCTTTCAAAATAACCGTAGAGAGTCTTGCAACTATAGGTTGATTATTCTGGCTGTTCTCCTTTTTTGTGTTGATTCTATACGTATTATATTCTATATTCTATGTACTTCTGTCGGCGCCACTGGCACACTCAGAGCAGTTCCCATTCTCTGCACTATGTTTATGAGATCTTCTTTAGTTTCTCCGTTTTTTTTAGGTACATTGCGAATCTCGATACTGGAGCTATGCAGATTACGATCCAAGACTTCGATTCGAGTCTCTAGTGATCGTATATACTTGCGGTCTTCCATCCTTTCGTCCTCTAGTGCTTTTATTTTGGCTATTGCTTCGTCATATTTTTGCGCTAGGAAGTCAATAGAGCTGGTAATCTGCGTATTTTGCTCGGTGTTGGTGCTAAAACCGGTTTGGACCTTATCCATAAGAGCTTCAAATTTCATGTCCTGCTCTTGTATGAGCTCTCTTAACATCTTTATCACCTTCTCCTCGCTAATAAAATCTTCCACACATCCTCTTTTTCGTTTTGGTCGAGATGCTATATTCGGTTCACTATTCGCATGCTCACTGTAGATTTGTGGTACTTTTAGTGCACCCTCAGACCTATGAATATTCGTGTCCGACACACAATGTGTAAGCGTCGACTGTGAATCGGACAGCGCGCGGGGCGGGGAGTGACTTAGTTGCGGCATCTCAGCTGGCGAAAAGTGGGGCGGTCAAGCACAAAACGGCGCAATGATTGTACCAGGCGATCAGGATAACAAGTAGATGCAAGTAAGCGTGCGCACACGTTGGCGTAGCGCACGCACACGGGATGGCGTTGGCAGGCGCAGCAGGCGGGGTTACAAGCGGCGCGGGCGGGTGATGTGCGTGTAAGTGTCGCTAACAGTACAGTGCACCGCTACCAGGGGCTAGGTGAGAGCGGGATGCTAAGCTGCTTGTTGTTGCGTGCAGTAGTGAAGTGAAGGAGTGGATGACGTAAATGCACTCACCGCGTTGACGCACACACGTAGAGATTGATCTCCGTTGCTGCGCGCGCTCCACGGAACTTATGTGCTCCTATTATTTTATGTGAATTTCGATGGAACTAAATTTTTAAATATTTTTGATTTAATTTGTACTAGGGAGTAGTTAAAACACGTCTGCACTATGCAGTATCCGGGGGGAGAAAGTAAATGATGACTATTTTCGACTATTTTCCAAGAATATATAGGTAATCGTGGGTTGTGAGAAACAGGATGCCGTTTTCATTTACTTCGGTAAATTTAATGGTGCTCATATATTTTAAATCTCTACTTTATTTCGTGTGGTTATTGCTAAAAATGGTGAACAAGCGAGATTTTTCAGCTTTTATAAATCGCACAATCTTGAAGGTAGTGCACCAGCTGAGATTAGGTGCACAGTATCTGAGGCGATACCAGTATATAAACAGAGAGAGTGCACCATAATCGTCCTTTTGGCATTGTAAAATGAATTTAGATTATTTTGCACGTTTTTGAATTTATTATAACTAGTCAGACTTCGTCTGGGAACTTAAGGCTTTTTCATAAGAACACCGAACAAACCACAACTACTAGAATAGTGTAGTATTGTCGAGTATTTTTTGCAATTTGTTACAAAATTAAATTTCGCAATATCATAACGGAAGAGCTTTACAATATCAGCCACAACTCCATAGCTTGGCAGAATAAAAAAAAATAATTTAAAATCAAACGGGCTCTTAGCAAAAAAGCGTATTTTGATCGTACTAAGTAGTATAATCATTTTACAAAAAGTGTGTAGGTACAATATAATAAATATAAACAGTTCAATGCTCTCATTTGAACAATTTAGAGGTCTATCCTTTCTCTATCGCAAAATGTTTGCATGAAGGCGCACACGACGTGCATTTTGGTAAAACTCCATGAATAACAATTCATGTACAAGCGTCCGTTATTTGCCTTTATTCAACGAGAAAACTTTCAAAGTGCATTAATGGTTGGTTTAACTTGATTCCTACGAGTATGTTTATGCAGCGCAAAAAGTGATGTGAATATACCCTAGATAACAAATTGTCCTTTAAATCGTCAGCTGTTTTAATTTTTCCGTGTGTGAAAAAAACCTACAAATGGGAACCATGGCGAAAACGTGCAGAACTCAAACAGCCTTTAGATAATCGGGAGAGTAATGAGGGCATCAGTTCACCACACAAGATAGGGCCACAACGCTAATTAACGTAAAAGAAATCCTTGCCAACAAGACAACAAATAGGCGAGACAGCTGTCCAATTATCGGGATCAACAACTTTACGTAGTTTCCAACTAGTTTCTAAATTCTGATAACATTTTGACTTAGAATAGATATGGAAAGGGACGTAAATTTTAATTTGTTTACTAAATGTGTCTCACATATCTTCTTAGAGTCCACCTCTTATCAGAGATGCACAGGATATTCTCAATCACCAGTGCTTGAAGTCGTCTGCCTGACAACTTACGCCTACAGTCTATCTAAGAGCGCATTCCAGATTACTGCTCCCCATTGGTCATCATGAATACTTCTTTTTTGCTATCCATGAGGAGTTCCATCCAAGAACACAGCGTACAAATAAATTTCAAGGGTCATGTTATTCTCCCACTGCAAATAACCAACTGTTGGAATGCCTCTAATCACTGTTTACCATCGTCTCGTAGTCGCTAGATAGCTACATTGTTAAATTAAGTACTTATGAGAGTGTCATTCTGAATTTCTACAGTTAAAAATCAATATTCGTAGCTACGATGATACCGTCATGTAAGAAGCACGGCAATTATTGCGTTAGCAATTATCAAACAACAACTGCCAAAATAATGTTGAAAATATGGAACTCAAGATGTTTTATGGTTTGTGGTAACTAATCCAAGTGCGGGTTATGCCAGGGGTAGCTTCACATGCGAAAACGCTAGTAATGCTTAATTTTGTTAGGCAGTTTTTCTCCTTAGACTCCTTTAGAGACTATTGTATGGTGGATATAGTGCAAAATATTTTGAACTTTGACTATTTAATAAAATTTTGTACCTTTCCAGCCGCTGAAATTGCTTGGGATAAACGTATGAGGAAGAAAATGAAGAGAACACTAAGAAGGCAAAAAAACTTCAAAGGTAGCGTTATGTTTATCAATAAGTACGCATATTTAATGTCTTTTTCATCTCATTTACTCTAAAAACGATGTTTTTATCCCAAAACATTTGGAATTAAAGTTACGGCTTATTCTCTCGGGACTAAAATGAGAAAAAGGCAATCTCTAGGGATTAAAACCAATTTAAAAACAGAATACTTCATAGATTACACTTCTGAGTGTAATCTTTGAAGAATCAAAAATAATGTTGGCAGTCCAGCAAAAACAAGAAGAATTTCGTTACAAAATAAAAAATAATTGGCATAAACACTGTGATTTTTTAAATTTGGAATTCATATCGTCGTCAACATAGATGAAATAAACATTTTGAGGTTTTCCGCGGCACAAAATAGAATAATTAAAAAAGCGCAATTTTGCTCTTTGATTCTAATAATCTCAGAAAATGTAGATTATTTCTATTAACATGTAATCATTCGTGTAAATGTGAATACTCATTGCTCTGGATTTAAAGTAGCGCCCTCGCCTGCAAAATATTACCTTATTCGTCTAAGCGCGTTTACGGATATCTCCCCCTGAGAACGTCAAATTCCTAAAATGGCAATTTCCTAAAATGACATCTTTCTAAAATGGGAACTTCCTCAAATGACAACTTCCTAAAATGACAACTTCTAAAATCTCCAAAAAAGGCAACTTCCAAAAAACTACTACTTTGTCATTCTTACAAACATTATGAAAAACAAAGTAACAACACAAACACCCAGTCAAATATTACTTGCTACTGCGGAACCCTTCATTGTTGAGTCCGACTCGCACTTGGCTACTTTTTGTCACTTGTATACGTACGTTCTTTGCTCGGCAAGGCCGGACCCTGGGCTACGTGAAATCTTTCTATGAAATAGAAGTCAATTAGTGGCTTTCAAGAGATTTACTCCGTCAACCGCCGCAGTTACCTCAGACCATGAAGAAGACCGTGGGAATTAAAACAAAAAACCCCCGGAACAATATAGGTAACAGACGTACAAACGGCATCACAAATCTGGCCCCCTTGATTTTAAAATACGAAATAAAGTCTATTATAATTATTATACAATATATTTTATTTAAATATGTGACTATAAAAATATCAAGTTCAAAAGCTTAGTAAATGTATTGTGTGCAGGTTATGAAACTCCTCCGACTCCAAAGAGTGAGATCTCTTCCCATGAGAGTTACAAGAAGCCGCCCCAAAAACCGTGCATTTGCCACCCTCAATACAACTACAACAGATATCCAAAGGTAAAATACGCTCTAAATAAGCTACTTCACAATATATGTGTATTTCTTTTTTTGAAAGGCTTAGGTGGGGTACAGGATTCAATACGCAGAGGCTCTTTTGGGAAGATGTTATGTTTGTAGCGCTGACACAAATTTTTGGGTGTACTAATATAAGATCACCTTTGGACATGCTTTAGCAGAGGAACGGGTCATAGAATGAGATTAGGATTGCATGATGCTGGCCTATTGGTATAAGGACTTTAGAATCTGCCATAATCATGATTATTGACTATTTGTGTGGTAGACGGTGACTTGCCTCTTACTTGATGGGCACCTCAAGGCCTTAGACAAGTCAATAACTGTTTTCAGCAAAGGGGCAAATATCAGTCATATTAATATTGCTATATGTTCCAGGACCGTTTCGGTATTTACTTGCCTAGACAAGTGGACTACAGCACGGCAAATGTCACGGTTACGCCAGCCATTTCTATTGAGAGTATACTGGACGCGGTTGAACAGCCCGAAGATACCAAGTCCTTGGTGAGCAGAAAATCGGGAGTCTCAACCAAGAGCGGCAAATGAGCGAATTAGCTACAATACATACATGTTGTACAATACATTCGATTAAAAAATAATAAATTTTTAACGTACATTATTTGCATCTATGAATACCTAATAATTTACGTTAATTCCTATACATAGTTAAAGTGAGCTCAACGGTCATTTTATAAATCCTTCTAGAAGACCTTTTTAAAGCAGTGGACTTCCCTAAACGAACACATGGCACTACCACGTAGATAATTTTTTAAGATCCTCATACATTGTTAACCGTCGAATATATTCTCCTCATAGTCACTGGTTTACCCTTAAAATAAATGTATATAAATATATAGGGACAAATTACACTGAGCTAGCCCCAAAGTAAGTTCGAGACTTGTGGTATGGGATACTAACTCAACGATACTATATTTATAACAAATACATATATAAATAAACAAATACAGCAATTGGTGATCAAGAGATTTTATTTGGCTGAGTTGATCCTTATGACTCAAATATGGATTTAAGAAGTCCCCTTCACATGGCTTCTTATACAGATATTCCACATCAGATAATCATTGATTTTTTTTTAAACAAATGTATATTACACACGTTTATTGCACATAAATTTGACTTGGTTCTGCATTAGGTGTTCCAGATCTTCGATTTTTAGGGTTTCGTACCCAAAGGGTAAAAACGGGACCCTAATACTAAGATTCCACTGTCCGTCTGTTTGTCTGTCTGTTTGTCACTAGGGTGTATCACATAAACCATGATAGCTGGACAGTTGAAATTTTTACGGATGATATATTTAAGGGGGACTCGCATACTATAAACGTGATTTTTAATAGGTTATGGTACGGAACCCTTCGTGCACGCGTCCGATTCACACTTGGCGGGTTTTATCAGGCCAAACAACTTTTGCTAAGGCATCGTTTTTATATTTCTTATAGTTTAGCTAGGCCATTGTGATTCTGCATTAGGTGTTCCATTTTCAAAAATAATATCATATCTATACATATAATAAAATCTTAACCGATCGCTGTCTGTACATGGAAGAAAAAAATGAGAAAAAATATTGTTGGGGGCTGTTATCAACGCAATAGAACATAAAACAGTAATATTTAGAATTTTTGTCTGTTTGTCTGTGTGTCTGTTTGTCTGTGCTTTGTGCACGCTAATCTCAGAAACGGCTGCACCGATTTGGTTGCGGTTTTCATTAATGTATTTTAATAAGCTTCACTTAAAATTTAGTGTTTGTTTCATTTAAATCTGTTCATAAATAAAAAAGATATATCGATTTAAAAAATCACGGCCTTCATTTTTGTTCGAAAAATTGATTTAAAAGTAACCAATGCAACCGATTAGCTAAAACTTTTGTTAATCTATATACATAAAAGAAGAAAATGAATAACTGACTGACTGACTGACTGACATATCAACCCACAGCCCAAACCGCTGGGTCTAAAGTCTCCAAGTTTGGCACATAGGTTCCTTATGAGGTCTAGGGGTGCACTAAGGAAAGATTTTTTAAAACTCACCCCCTAAAGGGTTGAAACGGTAGTCCAAAGTTTGTATGGACAAAGAGGATTAGTTTGACAATTTTATTTGAAACTTCGCAAGAGTATTCCCGGTGGTAAATAAGTAAAAACGTGTTTCAGGATTTTTCAAAATTCATCCCCTAAGTGGGTGAAACGGTCCAAAGTTTGTATAGTCAAACAAGATTAGTTTGACCATTTTTAAGCGTTCCGTCGCTCTCTCTCGGTCTAGCAAATGACGGGAATGGGAACGGGAACGGGAAGGAAATGAGAAAAAGAGCGGGAGAGGGAGGTTCGTCGGGTATCCTAGGCCTTTAAATCCCTACGTTATAATAAAAAGTATTCAAACATTTTAACATAATAATTTTTATGTTAAGTATCACAACATTAATAACGTAAAAAACCAATTGAAAATCCTATTAGAACCATTTTCGGCTTCTACGCAGGACGTAGTCGCAGGTTAAAGCTAGTATATAATAATTATAGCCTATATATTGCCCAGGCTTTACAGCTACATAACAAAAAAAGTTTCATTCAAATCTGTCTATTGATTCTGAAGATTATAGTGTACAAACAAACATACAGTATTTTGTTTTATTTTTATTAGGCCAGTCTGAAATTTTGTGACATTTTTTGAGGTGGGTGTGGGGTATGGAAACTTAGTTTTTGACCTCAAGGCGACTGCGGAAACTTGGTGGGAGAACAAAAACCTCAGAAATGGCGGACATATTTTTTTAGATTTAAGCTTACAGAAGTTCAAATATTTAACAAAATTCTTAAAATTTAAAACGGCTACAAATGCCGGTGTTTGCTTTGTAACTTTTAATATCCAACATGTCTATGTATACTATACACACCCCCTCCCCCCGTAAATACATTAATTACCAAACCTTACGCATACATTAATCACCAAACATTCAGATGCTGACCTCAGGAACTTATACGATCCAACACCCTTTCCAATGCCCTCTTCAAAATTACCCCTAATTATCTACTGCATTTATATGAAATTTTCCTTATGTTGATCGCCTATAAGTTTTTATTTTCTAAACCCTACTTAGCTTTGCTAGTTTTCCTTTAAATTTCGTGATATATAGTACTGCCGTGAATTTTTTCACTTGTCCATATATTACCGTTTAGCTCCCCCCTCCTAACAAAAATTTGCAAAATTTGCAAAATTTTAAAAACAAATATTTCAGAAACAGATCCCTTAATCGAAAAATTATGTTCATAAGATTACAATATTTTTGAAAGACCTATTCAACAACGCTCCTTAAGATGAATTAGTTAGTCGAAAAGTAGAGTAGTCAGAAACTTCTCATTTGTTCCATACCACCTTATGTAGAAGGTAATCGCCGCCAATGACTGCACATTTGTTCTTGCCAGTCTACTTCTTGTTTATGAGTGAATGCCTCATATAACATTGACTTTCTGCCTTTGTTCATACCGTCCTCATTGATGATGGACATTGGGAAGGGTGCTTGCTCGTATTTGAAGAAGTTCCTGAGATCAGCATCTGAATGTTTGATGATGCATGCATGCGTAAGGCTGCAGGTCAGGGGGTCGAGGGGTCATGGTATCGGGGTGTCATTGGGTATACAAAATGTGTATAGTATACATACACATGTTGGATATTAAAAGTTACAAAGCAAAATCTATCTATACATCTTTACATATAATAAAAAGTTTACTGTTTTATTTTATGTAAAGATGTATAGATAGATATAGATAGTGAAAAAAGATTATATGCAATGCATTACACCCCATACAAGTTAGTACGCAACCTACCTACTAGTTAGATAAAGATCCGCTGGTTCTGATTAACATATACAAATGTAAATAAATATCTAGAAGTAAACAACGCGTTACATTTCAATGAATATAATTGAATAATGTATTATTACAAACAAGGTATAACGGCTACTACAACAAAACTATTCAAAGAAAAAATGTAAATAGATTCATAAATAAATTGCGTCTGTAAATCGGTTTTTGCTACGGATTTAAGAGCATCTGTTTCCCTAAAATTTATAACATCATCAAATCTAATTATAAAGACATTTTACACTGCGAAAATTCACACATAAGAAACATAATAAACCACTTATTATTTCTTCATTCACAAAATCATATCAATCTCAACATTATAGATATATAAGAATTATATTTTATGGACGATATGGTAGTAGAAAACGTTAGTAATTTGTAAACTATTACTTAGGTCTAATACTCTTTGCCCAGGTATGGGATACGTCATGCTGGAAATGAATGAATACTTAATACACAGGTCAACATTGACAAAGGGACACGATAGGAACCTACAAACATTTCTTTTAACCGATTAAAGAAGTTTTTTTTATGAATACAAAAGTAAAATATTGAAAGTAATATTATATAAAGATAAAAATAAAGTTAATGTCTAAGTGAAATCTTATTTTCCCGCTGGCAAAGCCAATAATAAATAAGAAAATAAGTATTTTTAAATAATTAAATTTTACAACATTAAAATGAACATCTATTCTTTACGCAAATGCCAAAGCCTTAAATTTAAAAGCCTTATATTTGAATTACACAAGATATTTAAATATTTTGTTAAATATGTTGTTAACTCGAGTTTTGTTACAGACTCATGTTAGATTTACGACTCGAGTTCTTGACTCGCCAATTTTAGCATACTTACCTAATGAACCTGTAAGTCTAGTATTTAAAAAAGTGTTTTATTATTAAAAATATAAAATAAACTATTTAAATGACTATTTAAACTAAATTTTATTTTGGTTTTCATTACTTTTTGGTCTTCTTTTAGTAATAAGGTACTCCGTTCTTCTTCTTAAGTATGTTTTTTGCAATAAGCTTCAGGTTTTTCGTCAGTTTCAGCAAGAATACTTGCAAAAGAAAACGGCTGAAACATCCAGCCACCACCTGTGAAGAACTTGCTCATGAACTCTACCCTGAAACCAAATTTGATTTCTAGTACCAATTGCGATTAAGAACACAAATTTACAAACACAGAACATATTTCATTTGTGAAATTGTTGTAAACATAAATAAAATAAATATGAAACAGTCCAAATATACTTAATATTTAATAATGGCGTCATCCCGACAAAGTGTATATAATGCAGTCTAAATTCAACGATGATAAAACCAACATTGTAATTTTTTCAACTTCCTGCTGATGCTGAAATAGTAGATTGTGCTACAAGGGGATAAGGTAATATTTTGAAGGCAAGGGCGCTACTTTGAATCCGAAGCGAAACGAAGGATTTCACAGTTGCATCACGAGCGAATCGAGTGATTCTATGGTGGAGTCCGGAGTGAAGCGAGGGATTCATGTATATCGTCCGAGATAAAAATATTACCGTACCCGAGTAGTACACTATACTTTTATAAGAAAATCTAGCAAAAACAAAACAGAATTTAAAGAAAAGTAGAACACCTACAATACCTAATTAGATTTCAACTTAAAATTGAAGGGGATACTTGAATTTTTCGGGGTCCAGGGCTGCCCCCATTTGAAATAAATCATTTGATAGGAAACGGAGACATCAATCAAAATTTTGTCTTGACCAGGAACTAGATAACCCTTCCGACTATTTTATGAACTACTGTTTACAGTTTAAAGTGAAAACGTGAAGCTTTTCTACGCATAATTGCGAAAAACGGCCACTTTTGGCGTATATAATTATAAGTGTCTATTTAGTCTAGAATTTGATGAAATTAATTGATGAAATTTTCCTTCAGGTGAATTCTTTTTGTTCCTTTGGGTGAATTCTTTTTGTTCAAATTCGTGACGTCGACACTGTCATTTCATCTCCCTACGCGACACTGCCCCCTCTTAAGACATGATCGTCCCGATCATCATTACTTCCGTAATAACGTGCCAACCGATCCACAATTATTTTGCTGGACTGCGAGGATTACACTGATTCCGGAAGGTGATGTTGTTAATTCTGGTGACTATTTTGTAAAATCTTTCCCAGCTTGGTTGTAGCTTTGGAGATTTCTCTTTCCACCTCACAGATTATGAAGCCAGACCACAGTTCCCTCCTTGAAACTGAGACCGTTAGCTCTTCGATCGTAGCGGGTCTTCATCCATTTACAACTTCTTGATCTCCTCTCTGGTGAGATAAAACACCTCCAATTCCGGTGTTACTTGCGTCCGCGTCGACAATAAACCTGCATTTCATGTCAGGATATCCGAGGACACTTATATAGGTACTTCTGACACCAATTGACACGAGTGTGGGTTGGGGATAGGAAAGGAAATGACATTGCTAAAGAAGGCCAACTGTCTTCTCACACGTATCACTGCACTAGTATGTACACGGAATATCTATTTACTGTCACGCGCGTGGAAACGTCACAGCACTGTCACGCGCGATACCGTTACTGTACTGTCACTCACGCGCGGAACTGTCGCTACTTTGACACTGGCACGGAATTCACTGCACTGAACACTTCACTTTACGCACTACTTCACTTTACCCACTACCTTTCTCGCTCACTACCAGGTACTATTTTTTTTTTCTCCTTTCTTCTTCTGATTTCACTTTCCAACCTTAGGCGGCGCCTTGTAAAATCGTATCAATGTTCCAAACTTAAATTACAAATTTTCTATCGCGTTCTCTCACTCGTTTTCTGTCTCGTATTTTCTTTTTATTTAGTCTAGTTTTATTAAAAAACTTCTTTTAAAACTTCAAAAACACTATACGTGGCTGTGGTTTGAACCAGTGGTATCTGGATTCATAGTCCATCGCTTAGAACACTAGGCCAATGGTGTTGAATATATGTTAAAATAAGTAAACAGACATCAAATGCGATATCAATATATGAGCACGCTCTATTTACTCTATTTATTAAATCTAGTGAGTAAATACTCAAATAGGTAGATTGAGTACTATCCACTGCCCATCTCTAGCTGTTACGCGACGCAACTAGCGCCCCGTTTTTTCCGGCACTTAAGCGTATTGTGCTAAGCATGGTATAAATAATATACTTCGCCCGGTATGTTCTTCCCGTGACAGCTGGTGACGTAATAGGAACATGCATACGTCATCAGTTGCGCAAAGGTTCTCAAATATTCTGTAAAAATTTTTGTTATTACAAGCTTTTATTTGATTTGCCCCGATTATCGTTTCGGAATGACCACTAATGGGAATATAACGTTAAAAGAAACCTAGTTCGGTAGTGGTTCCTTTCCTACCCAGCCTGATGGGCTATGTTACAAATTACAATATAGATTTAAATCCCGTCCAATTTGGATGGGTCAAAAGTCAAAATCAAAGACAAAAATCATTTATTTATCTTTAGATATTTGTATCACTTGATAATTGTCAATTTGTTCTTTCGATTTCATAATAGGGCCGCACCGGCAAGTGACATATTTGATGTCACGTCATACCTACTTGACGTGAACGAACTAGCTTAAAAATCACTGTAATTCCTAAATATGCAAACGCAAAAAGAATAATGAATTCTATTGACTTCTGCCAACTATTGGTTTAGCTCATGATGAAGCACAGTTCACCGCACCGCAAAAGTTTGTAAACTACAGTCATTTCTTCATCGAACGAAATAGCGCTATTAGAGTGAGCGAGACCACGATAACGATGACAGAGCGGGCTGCCAATATGACACTTGTCAATTTGATGTGTTGCCACTGTGTGTAATTGAATTACCCGAGCGAAATGCATTTTTGGAACTTTATATACCAATTGTAATTAATAATCCATAATACCAACTTTTAAATTATTAAAAAGTTGAATCACACGAGATACTAACTAGCTAAGTAAGTTAAAATTTTATTTAAGGCTCATACGCTATCCAGAAAGTCCTTAAATTTACTAAAAGAACAATTAGTGGCAACACTTATCGTGACGTAACATGTTTTTTACTCGAGAAGAAGATACCTTGTTTTATTATACCGTGGTGCTGAGGGCATCTTAGTTTTCAGCACAATTACTATGTTGTGGTTTATTTTTCTTAAGCCTTCTGAAGACTTGATGGTTAAACCAACACAAAGAGGCTTACCTAAATTAATGAGAGGTCGATAAGGATTTTAAATGTATTAAGAATGACTGCTTTCTGCATAAGGATGTAAGTACATGGATACAAGTCGAGTGTTTGAAGGTGTGTGTGAAGAATGTGAGGTACGATGCCTATTGTAGAAACAAATATTGGTCTTCTTTGACTGTGTTGACTCTCCACTGAGTTTTAATCTCTATTGCTAACTCTGTATATTCGGTGCTTACCATGCATTATCTTTGCTACCAGGTACCGATCTTTTCTTTGTCATCGGTGACACTTTCATTGTTTTGTATGGTGTAGTTATGTAGATTAAGTGGAGTATAGTTTCTGTCTGCTGCTTGATTGACGGCTAAGTGTAGATGAGCGAGTTGTGCTTTGGTATGAAAGTATTTTTTAAGTGATGTGACCTGTTTATTGTGTAGATTTGTAAGATCTATGATTCCCCTTCCTCCTTCAGATCGTGGTAGTGTGAGTCTTTGGATGCCGACCTCCTTGGGGTAGTGGTCACCATGCTAGTCCGCCACCCAGAGGTTCCGGTTTCGATCCCCGGTCAAGGCAAATTGGAAAATGGCCTTTTTCAAATTGTCCTGGGACTTGGGTGTTTATCTATATATGTATTTGTTATAAAATTTAGTATCGTTAAGTTAGTATCCCATAACACAAGTCTCAAACTTACTTTGGGGTTGGTTCAATCTGTGTAACATGTCCCTTGAAAAGAAATTTTAAAAAAGTCCCTCGGGGTATGTTTACGGTTATACGTCATAGAAGTGATAATAATGTGCTGAAGTTTTAACAAATCTGTTTTAGACCATGTAATAATTCCAAATGAATATGTGAACATAAGGACTGCATAAGAATTAATAGCTTTGATAAAATTTCGTGAATTTGGTTGTGATCATAAGAGAGAGCTTAGCCTGTGTTTAAACTTTTTTGTCAGTTCTAATTTAGTTTATTTCTGCTTTATTTAGCAAGACTATTGAAACTCTAGGTATTTTTATGAAATAAATTGTTAAAATGACTCGATGCGTGCTTCCGTTTCCCTCACATCGTTTGGAACTATTTAACCATCATCATCTGAATACAGAATATAATAGGAAATATGCGCTTTTTTTTTATTTTCTTAATAAAATCCTTATTATCCACAGTTAACAAATATGAAAGAATTTATAAAATATCTTAATTAGCGAAGAACATGTGAAACTTCAAAGTTTCAGTTAGAAAGAGAAGTCCGATATGGACTGGTGACGTCAAAGTCCATATCATCTATACATTTGCCATAGAAAATAGCGTTGTTGCGAGTGAGATAGACATATTTTCGTAAAATCGTTATATCTCGATCGTTTTTCAACCAATTTATATTCTGTTTTCACTTTTAGTACTTTACTTTTGAATATTTATGGATAAACTAGTTAGATGACACATATTTTTTATGCATATTCTCTATTGCTTACGTATGTCATTGGAGAATGTTTGAGTCATCAAATTATAATTGTGTGAAGTCTGCTAGTGTCTGTGGTGATTCTTTTGTGTGGCTACAGAGTTTGATATCATCCATAATATCCGTTTGAGCGCTACGATGCCACAGCCAGACAGACAGACCGACAGACATTAGCATCAAACTTATAAAACCCCTCTTTTTTGTCGGAGCTTAACATGGACTCGGGGACTCGAGTTTCCTCCAATTCTAGTAGAAATCCATAGTGTCTTCTTAACGCAATAGAAAACACGCGTGATAATATATACAGTTAGCTCCACTTTACCCAGCTCTGCTTAATGCCAAAGCTAATGGTACTTTTGATCATTTTTCTGTATCACCTACACTAAACTTAGTAAAATAGAGAATATCCTTAAACAGATAAAATCTTGGCGAGTCTAGAGTTCAGAAAATGAAAAAGTTATTGTTATATTTACCAATGCAGTCTCAGCGTATGAAGAAATGCAGACATCCCTTCCATAACAACCAGAATAGACAGGGTGAACGCCGCCCAAATAGCGAATATGAGAAAAAGGGATAAAACTCCTAGGATTTGGCCACGCACCAAGACAGCTCTTATTCCTATGTCCCGGAAGATCATCGCCCACAACATTTCAGATAATTCTGGAATGAGATTAGGTACATTATAACTGGATGGAACGCCGTTGTATGAAAGACTATTTTTTCTAAACTAAAAACCGACTTCTTCACCAAACTACAAAACCGATTTTACTGTGATTTGCAGTTGTTTGTTATGAAATATTGTTCAAACACAAAAACAGATAAATACCCTATTAAGCATAACGTGTTACAAAATAGTCACACTATTTTAAGGGTAGATTCATTCCGTGAAACTGAACATTTTCCCCAAAGGAATAAATATTGAAATATGAAAGACAAGTTTTAGTTTCCATAGAAATTTTCATTAACTGTATAATAGGCAAAAATAATTCTTTACATTTCTTTACACGTTCCTTGAGGACAGTAATCCGCTATTTTCCAACAAGTCAAATCATATTCTTTTGTGTTAACGTCAAAACAAACATTTTCTAGGGGTTTTTATAAAATACAGGCAGATGACGTCATAGTTTCTTGAAGTCAAATAGTGCTCTTATTATCAGTTTTTCTGCAGTAATAAATCTAAAATCACGTTAAAATGGATACGCTCAAAGACAACTGATATTATTTTGCGACGTTTTATTTTCTTATCAATACAAAATAATTTATTTTTGAGCTAGGAAAATACCGAAATTTGTGTTATGGATTGAATTCAGCCTTAAAATAGTTTGTTAAATCCCGTACAAGCTAAAAAAAAATGTAAACTTACGCGCATGTGCCAAAGAAAGTGCCCAAAGTCGAAGATACGAAGCCGTGTGTGATATAGTACTGAGCGTATACTCAATAGTATGAATAGCTTGTTTCATCATCAGATCACAGAAGTCTACATTGTGCTTAGCCATTTCCGCCCTTAGAGCCTCATCCTTTTCTTTATCAGTAGAATCTCTCAGGTATGTTCGAAACATTGTAGACTTTTGCCGCGACCAGAAAATGTAACAATAAAGTATAACACAGGTTTGGTATAGATACAGTGAGCAATTTAAAAAAAAATCTTAGATAGCCAGCGAAAAATAATACAATGGAAAATAAGTTCAAACATTATTTATCAACTCGCATCCACTGATTGGCTCAGAAAATTTTATATTGCGGTATTTTTTTGCGCTTGCGCATACTTCCATAGTACTAAAAGGTAACCTCAATAAATGATGATACCGGCAGCTGGGACCGCCATTAACTCGAACTGCGGTCCCAGTCATCGCATCCAAAATTTCAATATTTTTATTCCGTCGACTAGAACCACGCATAAATTTAAAAAGCAATGTATTGTTCAAGCCAAAACAGAAAATTCAAACGAAAATGTATAAAGCAACAATCAAAAGAATAATTTTTGATTCAAAAGTATAATTTATTTATATGAATATAATTTTTGGGTTCCGTACAAAAAATGAAAAAACGGGGCCCTTATAGGATCACTCATGCGTCTGTCTGTCACAGCCAATTTGCTCCGAACCTCCTAGACCAAATCAAGTGAAATTTGGTGTAGGATGGTGTACGAGTAATCCTATAAACCACACACAGAGTACAGAGTATTTATTTTATTTTAAACAAGTTCATTTTCAGGGGCCAAATCGCAGGGCCATGCGGGCGCGCGCGCGAGTGGCATGCGATTGCGGACTTAACCCGACGCGACCCGCCGCCGCCTCTATACATTTGTCCATTTAAGAAATCCTTGCCCCATGGGAGATACCCAAGGATTTCCAAAATGGCCGATCTAGAGCGGCCTGCATCCAGCGCAGCTTGCCAAATCTGACGCCAGTGTTGACCACTTACACTCAAAAAAAGTCTCTATTATTAACGAAATAGACAGGGCCAAAGTCGTCATCGTAAGACGAAAAAGCCACTTTTAGCGTGACGGTGGACGTGAAAAAAATAATTTACCTTGACAGAATTCTTCTTTGACTTACTCTTCAACAACAAGTAGACAGGAGCTCCAAAAAGCATGATTGGAATACTGAAAATTACAATCAGTAGCAGTATTCGGTGAATTATTTCTTGGCGGTCTCCAAACAAATAGGCACTTGAACACTGAGGACCTTTCTGCATTTTGTTCTGGCCCGCCAGGACCAATTCAATCAGTAAAATAAGTAGGAGAGGGGCACAACCTGGTTGATTATCAGCTTTTTCTGAAATAAAAGGTTAAAATCAAAATGTTTTAACCCTTAAATGCATGAATTTTCCGATTTTTCCATAAAACTTAAATTATTGATCAATAATGATCCAAATAACCTGAGAATTTTAAAAATATTTGCTTAGTCTTTTTGCCTAAAATTTTAAAAAGAAACCCAGAATTTTGTAAGATAAAATAAATATTCAATTTTTGTAATTTTAATTTTTGTCAACTATAAAATATATTTAATTCTTTAATTGATTCATTTGTGTGAAATCGACCATTATAGGAATGCAAATAAAAAAGAAATGAATATTGATTTTGTCAAAATCAAAAATCATTTATTTATCGTTGGATGTTTGTATCACTTCATAATTGTCAATTTTTCTTTCGAATTCATCAATAGTAGTTGACTTCAATCATTTACTTACAGCCAAGTTTATTGCGGCTTCCTAAGTGCAAGTACAGAAAAAACGGCAACAAACCATACTGCAGCATTTTGTCCCTGAATAAACTTGGTGGTGGTTTGGATTTTTGTCTATCGTTCGTTGTTGTGAGAAAGTTGACTTTAGCATAGATTAAAAAAATGAATATTTTTTTTATACTCAAAGGATAATAATGGAATATAAATATACAGACGCGTCTATAATTTATGAGCGCGGAAAGTGACGTTATCAACTATACTCTTAAGGTTTTGGCCATAATATGATGACGGGCAAATTAAAAACATTGTCGATCACCATCCCTTTCGTTTCCCAAGGGTGTCAATGGTGACTAAACATTCAACTACTAAGCTATGGAAATCAAATCTATTTGTGTTCTAGCTATGGTGTTAGTTATGATCACCGATCACCAACTTTTATCCGTCGTAATTATCAAATTTTGAAAAATGTAATTAAATTTAACATCAAAAATTTACCGTCTTCATTTTCTTTTAGGAGTCTTCCAATCTCCAAAGTTCTTTACTCGTATCATATCTTCACCAATTTAATATGGGATCAACTAGAGGCTTTTAAATATAAAAAAGATTTATGTATTGTTTAATATTTATGCTTATGTTTTTTTTATATATAAATACCTTTAAATATTTTTATTTAACTTTAGTTTATTTTGTACACGCCTACTACTACCTGTTTTCTTCTTTCTTCCTCTCGTGGGTCTGCCAGAAAAAAAATCTTGTGAAATAAGCAGTAGCTATGTATTAAATGTTTGTTTGTTTCTGTGTTGGAATTTGTATACATAAATTTTGTAAAAAAAAACACCAAAATCAGTTCACAGGTGGCATAGATATCGCGGCACATACATACAAAAAAAGACTTGATGGGTCGAATTGACAACTTCTTTTTTTAGTCGGGTAAAAATATTCAGAATAAAATATAAATTGTCTGAAACCTTACTTTCTTTAGCGCTGAATATAAACCATTTCGCATACATCATGATGAGCAACCATATAAAAAGAGCACCCAATATCAAAACTTGTGGTATATCCACAAGAAAAATATGGTAATATTTTTTAAAATATCTGCAATCAACAACAAAAAAAATATCAGAGTCCACAGACTCCAGCAATAGATCGAAGCTTGATTTTTGTTATTACAGAGACAATATATTTAAGAAATAAATATACGTATAATCCGCTATTTTCCAACAAGTCAAATCAGGTACTTTTTTCTAAATGTCAAAACAAACATGTTTCTATGTGATTTGTTTGAAATACAGGCAAATAATGTCATAGTTTCTTGGAGTCAAAGTTTTTCTGCAATAATAAATCTAAAATCACGGTAAAATAGATATTATGTTCAAAGACAAGTGACATTATTTTGCGACGTTTTATTTTCTTATTGGTACAAAATAATTTATTCTTGACCCAAGAAAATAATCAATTACGAATATATATTTTTTTTAAATAGCTAGTTGTGTTGGGTAAAGGCCTTCCCACCATTTCCATCTATGTATCTATGGGAGAAGACGTAGGGGTAGGACAAAGAAAGAGTTGGCGGGATAACATCGAGGATTTCTTGAGTGGATGGCAGCAGATTGGTCAGGGTAGAAAAGAATAAGTTTGAGAATTCCAAAGGGTAAGACGCATAACAATCTTTCAAAAAAAAATATTGATCATAATTCAACGACACTTAATTAGACAGAAATTTTCAATAAGAAATAATCCCGTGACGTGATGAAGCTATATATGCTATACAAATATTTTCTACAAGTACTAAATGTGTTTATACAAGGATTTTTCTTCATATTTCTGTACTTATGTTGTAAATAGTAGTAAAATTGACACACGAGATACAATTATAAGAATTATAAGAATTAATTTTTTAAAAATTCTGCGTGACGTAATTAATATCTTGCTATTTACTTACATATCATTCCAAAAAGCCAAAAGCAGGCCGAACGTCATGTGGATGACTCCAAGTATTATTGACATTTTCATTTTAAAGGAATTTTCAACCACAATCTTGTTCAATGCTACCTATAACATATAAAAATTAATTGATGACGCGTGCATAATGCGGACAACTAAAACACTAGTGTGTGTTTAACCGACCGGCGCGGTCCAAGTCAGTATGGGGTCGCCCCCTCCCCCTGATTATGTGTCTCATTTTTTTTAAATTGAGATACTCACAGTACCATAGATCAAATTAGTTTAATAACTTCGTTTTATTTTTATTTACTGCAACACTGTGACGTTAATAAATTACCAAGTATATTTGGTGAATACCTTTTTGACCGAGCGAGGAAAGCGTGTCAGTTTCGAGATCGGCCATAAATGCTTTTATCCGGCTGTTCTCGCCTACAAGGTCACATTTCGGGTTCGAAAGTTATATAGAATTATTTGTCGATTCAGGTATTCGAAATTTAATGGGGGTTGAATATTTTTAAAATATCATATATCAGCCATTTCGAAAACTTTAAAAAAATGTCAAAAACTTTTCTGTTACTCTTGTTGAGATTACCCTTATTAAGACGCAACTTTTTTGACTGTACAACTTTTTTATCCGATAAACTTCAACGGCTCGTGGTGACTCGCGAGGTCTACAGCTCACAGATAAACTAGTATTTATCCTAAACTACTATGAATTCATTTTATCATTTTTTCTCATGTTTCGTTATTGGTTAAAAGCACTTTTGTCTTTTAATGCCCAACAAATGTGCCGCTTATATTTACCAATTTTTCATGGAAATCAAATTTTAGTATACCTTCCATATTGGATCCATCCCGAACCAATATGCGTGTGGTCCGGTCTTTTGACTAGGGTCAAGTGTGATATCATGGTGTGCTTGTATATATTCCTTAGGTAAATAATTTAACCAATACGAATCACCGGTAAATCGCATAGCTAAAGAAAATACGTCATTGTATATGAAACCAGTGGCTATTGAAAACAATCCCAGCATAAGGATTACATAACGACCTGAAAAATAGTAAAAATGTAAATAATACATCTCAATTCTCAGAGCTTGTATGACCATTGCCGTTGTCACAAACTTAAGTGCCGCAACAGACGGGGCGCAAGTTGCGTCGCGTAACAGCTAGTGATGGGCAGTGGATAGTACTCAATCTACCCATTTGAGTATTTACTCACTAGATTTAATAAATTGAGTAAATAGAGCGTGCTCAAGTATTGGCATCGCATTTGATGTCTGTTTACTTATTTTTACGTAAAATTACGTCTATGCACACCTCCCACCAAAAAATGATAATTAGTCAAAGAAGTCTACTTTCAGTGTATGATTAGTATGGTATTTCATATAATTTAGCGTCGCATATAACGTTTACCTACATTTTAAGCATATTATGGTGTACGCACATACTTTTCGACAAGAATTACAAGTGTATACTAGATTTAAGTTTCAAAATTGTCAGGAAAACATGAAATAATGAATATGAATATAAATATGAGTCGCACCTCATATAAATCAATCTACTCACCAAATAGATAAATAAGGATATTATTTACTCAATCTACTGAGTAAATACTTAAATGGGTTGATTCGAGTATTTATGCATCGCCCATCACTAGCTGTTACGCGGCGCAACTTGCGCCACGTCTGTTACGGCCCTAATTCGGGGTCTCAAAGCTCAATTCACATTGCCGCGAAACGGAATGGAATGAAGCAAATTTGTGCAATGAAATTATATCATAATTAACTTTATAGTATACTGAATAAGAAAGCAAAATAATGATGGTGTTGAGTCAATTTACAATGTACAAGAGAAATATAAACAGAGAAATTCGAAAGGATTAATTATATATTAATCTAATATACATAAATCTAACCCTACAGTTTAATTCTGTCTAAGACATTTTTTCACCGCCATACGGATGTACTAATTCAACTACATACCACCAAAAGCAATAGTAAATATCTCATTGGTAGATTTAAGAGCTATGATTTTTTTCTCTTTCAAAATCATCCACATAGCTGCTATAACTAGAATCAATCCATGGCCAAGATCTCCGAACATGACCGCGAACAGAAATGGGAAAGTTATAATGGTATACAGACCTGTGTGTAAAAAAAAATATTATAAATTACAATCGTCATTAATTCAGCTACAAAACATCTACAAAGAGCATATAATCACTACGTAACATCTACAATAGACGTGAAGGCTGTCAGGTTTGGGGATACATTTTTCTTCTTTTTTCACAATCCAGTTGTTGCTGGACTAAACACTTCTTCCAATAAACGACGAGATCTGCTCATTCAGCAGCTAAGTATTGGTAAGCGCAGTAGGTGAAAGTCGTTGCACAGAGGATGCTGTGTACATTCTCTGTTACCTACACACCTTTAGGCCGTTTTTCACTGCGCCGTCGCCGTCACGGCACCGAGAACGAGACGACGGTGCGGAAGTAGCGGTACATGCATTTACTATAGCCGCGTGTCCACCGAAAGTCCGTCACCTGAGCGCTGTCATCCCGGCCGCCGAGATTACGAATTGATCGGCGCGGGCGTGACCGCTGATTTTATGACGGCCCAAAGTGCAATACAAAACACGTTTGTTCTACATTAATTAAACTAGTCGAGAGTAGTCTGTTTGTGGGATAAAACAAAAGAAGTGTCCAAAGATAAAACTTTGAGAAAAAATGCATGGCGCAAAGTTTGCGTTCTTTTTGGAGTCGAACGTAGTCGTGGACATCCTGTAACGGAAAGGAATAGACATACTAATCAACGTGAACAACTTTTACTATGGACCATCCTAGAAATGGCAAAAAAAAATCTTCACCTCCTTACAAAATTAAATTAAATTAACTTACCTACCGTGCCAAAATGTATGGTGCTGCAAATATTTTTTTTTTTTACAATTTCAGAGATGGTCCCATAGAAAATGTTGTTCACATTGATTAGTATGTTTAACCCCTTTCGGGATGATAACCCCTATCTATTACACGTTGTAAAGTAGTTTAAAAACATCTCATCATACTGCCGCAACTTATCGTGAGGTACATTTGACTCTCCTGTGATGTATCGTTTACGTATTAGCGGATGAATCCAAAATGCTTTGAACGTACAAAAACAGAAGAAGTAATTGTTGTCGGTTAAAACTGGCCATTCTTCCAGTTTGTTTTAATTCTACGAAAAACAAAATCGTAACTATCGCTTTTTACACTACGTGTAAGTTAAGATATTCATAATCTTTCTCATCGCACACGAGCCTAAATTTCCTACGAAATCCCTAACTTCTCAAACAAACACCAAGTAAAACACTACCCATGGTTTCACGCAATTGATTTCGGGTGTTCAATCCTAGAAACTTTTCCTAGCCAAGGCGTCAACGCATCGATTGTGAAAGCATACAATACCGAGATCATCATCAATTTGTAGGTTCTTGTGGGTGAAGCATTTTCCATGTCTTCATGTATTTAGCCGAAAATACTGAGATTGTGACCTTAAAATCAAGAGAACAAACAAAAAAACTGTCTTTCATTATCATATCAGCCCACAAGAACAGCTGCTGGACATAGACCCTCGCAAGGATTCCTTTAACGATCAATTGGAAGCGGTCGGACCATTACTCCCATCCCACCTAAAATTTGTTTTTATAAAAAGAAAGAAAGAAAAAAAATACGTTTTCTAAAACATGGTCGGTAATGTAGGCATTATTGTAGAAAAAAGAAGACACAAAGTTTGTAATTCTTGATTCATGCATTACTTTACTGGCCTAGGCCAGGAAAGTACCGAAGTAAGAAAATTCATACCTGGCCGCACCAAAAAATATAAAGCATATTTTCGTGTATTTATACCAACATTTAAATAAAATTGTTGTCATATTCTTAGAATACATATATATGTCTAAGAATATAACAACAATTTTATTAATTGTGGATTACTGGCCTAGGCCAGGAAAGTACCGAAGTAAGAAAATTCATACCTGGCCGGACCAAAAATTATAAAGCATATTTTCGTGTATTTATACCAACATTTAAATAAAATTGTTGTTATATTCTTAGACATATATATGTATTCTAAGAATATGACAACAATTTTATTTAAATGTTGGTATAAAATCACACGAAAATATGCTTTATAATTTTTATTGCGAGAGAAAAAGCAATAATCTACAGTATTACATTTTTGCTTAAAGTATGACTGGGCTGTATGGACTGCGTTTTCTTAGCAATACAGATCTTCCAGTTAACGACGTAGTGTACTTGACACTGGTAGAATAAGATTTTTGACGGCAACCTCAAAAAAATAATACGTTTTGATTGTGTACTATTTACAGTAAATATTAATTGTTTTCGGTAAATATTCGCAAAGTTGGTTATTTCTTTCATTATTTCCTCACATTTATTAAGAAAAGCACTAAACATACCTCGGCAAGAATGGGGTTGCTGGACTCGTAATTAATTTCAAGACCTCGCTGACGCTCAGCATTGAAAACTCTACTCGTCCGGCAATCCCTAACTTCCCGGCCTCTGTAGTAATTTACTATATTTTATTCTCCATATAATGACATTACAGCCGCGTCATGTTGTCTTTTTTAATGTCAAATAAAATAAGACTGTTTACATCAAAGATTTAGAATTTACAAGTAGTGATTTATATAAATAAGCTGTAGCGCTGTTTGTTTCTAGACACTGCAATGTTGTCACGAACCTACGTACGCATGTTGTGCCCCTGTTGAAGTAAAGGTCCTGCATACAGCGTTTTAATCTTTCTTATCAAGTTCTCTTCAAGCTCATGAAATCTGGCATGTACTCGTAGATAGGCTATCACCTGGATTGTAAATCCAGATAATAGGCCTATCTACATGTCAAATTTCATTTGCAAGCGAAACTGATGAGCTTGACGAGAACTTGATGAGAAGATATCAGGAAAACGGCTAGATGAGTAAAATGAATAAAATCTATAAAGTACAAATCCAAGGTAGATTTTTACGCGACCGAAGTTCTGCAGCAGCTGGTTTTATATTTCCACGTATTGGGCTGATTCATCACACAAAATGTGCCAAATTTACAGGACATCGGTGCGAACGAGTTGAACTTCCATTGCGTGTGATGTGTTGTTTCTATAATACAGAATGCGTTGTCGGTCCCACCATAAGTTCGGTTTTTCGAAAAATTGTGACATGATTTCCCTTCGCCCATGTGTTGCTGGTACAAATAGAACAGGCGTAATCTCGCTGAAGCTCCGGTGTGTAATTTAGTTTGCTATCGGTAGTGTATTTAGGCACTTACCTATGTAGCTGTTGCTTCTTTAACTGTAAGATATACCCCTTACCGCTACGAATACTACGCTATCTAATCGCTTAGGAAAATCACATGTAAATCCTACTATATTGGGAATTTCAAAATTTAGGTAATTGCATGTTTATTATTCAATCACTCATAAATAGGTTTGAAATAATTTCTGGCACTTATATAGCTTTATTACTTAGATTTACATATAGGAGAATTTTGATCCAGTAAAAATGCGTGGTTCCCATGGAAGTTGCCTCTCTAAAGAAGCGGGCCACGCCATGGTGTTAGTGACATTTTTAATACTGTATGCGCAGGTTACAGCTATAAGATTAATAAAATAAAAACCCTCATTGTATATATCAAACTTTCTTTTTACACTTATGATTTTGAGATGCCCGTTTTAATAATAATTTTATAAGATGCATCAATGTTTCTAGCAAATTGTTTGTTGGACCTGGGTTTAGTTCCCGATAGGATGACTCCCCGTAGGCGTTGATCAGTGCTTGGAATCCATGAGTGAATTTGTTGGTGCGATGATATGTCGGTGGATTATCTTGTGTCGCAGCCTTGATTATGAATGATTCGACGCTTGTTCCCTGTCTATCCTGAAATTCGAATAGTCTCGTCATTAAAACGGTAATTTCTTGAGCTTATCCATGCAAGACACACAAAATGACACCTGCCGCCACTGTCAAGCTTTCCAAAATGATTCAGCATATTTAACAGGCGCCTGTCGTTCTTTTACTCAGAGTGCAAACATCGACATGTATGTTAGGTTTTTATAAAATCCGTATAAAAAGTAAAATGTAAAACATAGTACAAAATATAAAAATATTATTAAATCCTAACCTAGATGCCTACTGGTAACGGACCAAGGCCCAAGCTAACGGCGCCGGCGGTTAGTTCGGTTAGGACCGCAGAGTACGAGAGAAACCTCCTGACAATGCGTGCCGAGTCCCGGATTTGACATGGCCGGTCTAATCCAAGCAGTACGGATTTGACCAATAATAACGTATTATTATTAACCATTTATTTTTGGAATCACGGGTAACTTTATCCCGGTTCTTTGGGACACTAGATCCAACACGAAGATGCCCTTTGAAGAAATTGATGTTATGTGGCGCTCCCGCCAAATCCCATTCCTGGATATACCTATGAAAGGTACACCTTTCATTCACCTTTTATTTAAGGTTTCGGCAGGAGAATGATTTATTGCAAGAAAAAGGAAAAAGTCTATGGGTTATGGAATGAGATTGGGATGGACTGATGCTGGGATATTGCAATAGAAACGTCACCTGCCATAATCATGTTTACTGACCATTGGAGGCAGGTGGTAGCTTACCGCCCACTAGATGGGCCCCTCAAACGCGCTGAAAATATTTGCCAGCAAAGGAACAATACCGGTGTCGGTGACTCAGGGGTATCGAGAGGTGTGCTGCGCTTTCTGCGAAGTTACTCGCGGCGTTATGACCTTTAAAACTTCCATCCCTGAAGCAACAGCTCTAACGACTCCTCTCTGCACGACCAATTAAGGCAATGCAGAGCTGAGAGCCCTGCGAGCCCTCTTGGGTCTCCACCCCCACCGATGATGACACGTCGAGGACGAGGGCTCTGATCGGATCTCTGGAGCACTCGGGTCCATGGTGTCATTACTTACCAACAGCTCGCACAAGCTGCCCTGCGGGTAATATCTTTTAGTATTACTACTACTATTATATATTATTATTAACCCACCAAAAATTATTTTATCTGTTAAAATTATTCTATTCACATAGACCGAATATAACATTACACGACAAAAGCTAAAAATATTTAATTACCATCGCTATTCCGAACACCCACAACCTTAGTCCTGCCTATTACCACAGATTTATAATAAATTACTCTTTTAAATTATATATCAAAATACACATACTTACTTCTATGGCCAAGAATGTGTATTTTGTTATTTTTTCAGAACTGAAAAAACCATTGCATTTAGAGTCTTTTCTACAATATTTCCCGGCGTTAGGATCTTAAGCCGAATTTATATTACAAAACAAGTTTCATGCATGATGAAATTAATTTCATGACACTACTTTAAGTACCTGTGAAACTTGTTTCATAAAATTAATAGTGTCGTGAAATCTACAGTATGCCTGTAGTCATGGCTCCGATAACAACTCATATATTTTTTTTCATCATTCAAGCTCTGAAAGGAGGTTGTATTTTACTCGAAATCCGGGTTGTAAGTTCGATTTACATTGGGAGGTAAGTAAATTTGAAAATCGAAGGCGGCCATGCACCGGCTCCTTTAATACTCGTATGGATGAATTAATTTTATTTTTAAAACAAGCGCACTGGCCACTACATTTATGGCTGAATGCGCCAAAACCGCAAGGCCATAAAAAAAGACAGGTTGGCGCGCAAAATTTTCTTGTTATAATTTTCGTTGCAAATTGAAAATTTTTAACAAAAAATGACGAGTTCAAGTGAAGATTTAGATTTGACGCCTGAATCAGTTAAAAAAGAGGCAAAAGCAGTCATAGAAAACTCATTACCTCCGATTTCAAAGGAAAGATATTTAAAAGCTTATGACGATTTTATTAAGTGGCGCACTGAAAAGAAAGTGAAATCTATTTCGGAAAGTGTATTGATCACATATTTCAATGAATTGTCAAAAAAACTAAAGCCCTCTTCTTTGTGGAGTATTTATTCCATGTTGAAATCCACAATCAATACGAAACATGTATCGATTTGAAAAACTAAGCCCAATTGTTATCGTTTTTGAAAAGACAGTCCGCCGGCTATAAATCCAAAAAGTCTAAGTTTTTTACTGCAGAACAAATAGAAACTTTCTTGAATGAGGCCCCCGATGAGATATATTTGGCAGCAAAGGTAAATTTGTAAATGTAAACCTGTTATATTATATATTATAATAATAAACGCAATTCCCGTATAAATTGATTATGACCGTTTTTTCAAGTTTGTATGGTTTTCGGCATAAGCGGTGCGTGTAGAACAATCGAGCTGGCAAATTTTACTACAACGGACGTGGAAAATCATGGCAACTTGCTATTAATAAAATTACCTAACACCAAAACTAGGATTGACCGAACCTTCGTGGTAAGAGAAGAGTTTGTGCAATTTGTAAAAAAATTTCAAGATTTGCGACCAGACAAAATGATATCAAACAGATTCTTTCTGAATTATAATAAAGGAAGGTGCATCAAACAGGTAATCGGAAAAAATAAGTTGGCAAGTTTTCCCAAATAAATAGCTAATTACCTAAATCTGCCCAACCCGGAACTGTATACTGGGCACAGTTTCCGTAGAACGTCGGCAACGTTGTTGGCTGATTCGGGCGCGGACCTAACCACAATAAAAAGACACGGGGGCTGATAATCAAGCACCGTTGCTGAAGGTTATAAGACTCAATCGAGAAAAGAGCAGAATAACCAGCAAATTAACGGAAACTATTAATTTGCGTGCTAGTTTTAGTTCAAGTGAGCCGCGTCCTTGTTCATCCAAGAGTTACGATTTCGACGGTGCAGGTGACGAAGAAACTGGTCAATCCATGCAAGGCAGTCAAGTCGCAATGTCGCAAAACATGAAACAAAATATTCACATGCCAGGGAAGCCGGTTACTTTATCGCTTTCAAATTGTTCCAATTTTACTATTAATTTTCATTGAATTGTTAGTAGAAACTTCTTAAATAAATAATTTTGTTTTAACAGTTTTTCCTTATTTCCTCGCTATCATGATGAAAAGTAGAGTGTTCAACTCGATTGTAAGTGATCAATTACACCCTCGAACTATAAGGCTATAAGCTCCCTCGCTTGCTTTGCTCGCTCGTGAGCCTAAATATCTCGGGTGTAATTGATTACTTACAACCCTTGTTTAACAATCTACTATTAATACATAGGGACAAATAACACTGATTGAGCTAGCCCCAAAGTAAGTTCGAGACCTGTGTTATAGGAGACTAACTCAACGATACTATATTTTATAACAAATATATATATGTTTAAACATCCAAGACCCAGGACAATTTGGAAAAGGCCATTTTCTAACTTGCCCTGACCGGGGATCGAACCCGGGACTTCTGGGTAGTGGACTAGCATGGTGACCACTACGCCACGGAGGTCGTCAAGCTTTATGTTGCATTGCAAGTGTTATTGTATAAAATTCAGAAATATTAAAATTTTATATCTTTATCAGTTGTCCATCGTTGGTTTCACATTTTACTTTATTTTTTTTACAATATTTTATCATACACCTTTTTCTGCCTAATTAATATACATATCCATGCTAAATCACAGATTTCTTGTACTTATAGTCGCTGAGTAAAACCGCGGACGGACAGACAGACAGACAGACATAGCGAAACTATAAGGGTTCCTTGTTTACTACGGAAACCTAAAAACACACTTCTTACAGCGCACGCACTTTCGCGACACTAGTTTCGCGCCGCGTTTACACAATAACATTAGTTGCACGATACTAGTTATATCCAAAAATCGAAAATCGGAAAAAAAAAGTGAAAGGGACGAATGTATTGTAAAACTTGACGTGTTTACACGTGAAAATGTTGATGAAATTAGAGTCGTTAAACTAGTTGTATGCCACTAATTTCGCTAGCTTTAATCTCTATTACAAACTCATCTGTATAATAATGCAGAAAGTAGTTATTCTGAAAAGGTATTCGTTGTTTAATATGTAAATTCCTCTACACTGAATCTTCTATCGGCATATACAATAAACTTCCCAAAAAAAACCTCAATTTGAGAAAAATTTTGAAATAAGGATAAATTATAATAGTTTACCGAGTAAAACTTCAAACTTTGTTTTACTTTCCGCACATCTCTGTTTGGAATCCAGCAGCGGCCAATGAGGCATTTCTTTGTGATATCTAAGTTGAATAAGTTCATAGTATGGTAGATTGCTTTCGCTTTCTTCACTGAAGTCTTCCACAAAGTCCATTGCTGGCTTATAGTGACCAAAGCTTTACAGAGTCTGAATTTCGTCTTGTGTAACACCTGAAGCAATTTTACATTCAAGTAATATAAAAGCTTTTATTATGAATTCTTTTATTTTGTTCTTAACTTTATTTACCTATAGCTACACCAAGTTTTTAAACTGCAAGTCAAGTATTTGAGTTGGAGTTTGCGTTGAATTGTTCTTAATATGGTTTGATTTAACCATATCAAGAATAATCCAACTCCAACAGACAGTCAAAGTAGTGATATTTGTTTAGCGGACATTGGTTTGGTTTGATATATGTTTAGCGATGTTTAAACGGCACTGTCCGCCACTAAATCGGCTAGGAAAACCAGTGAACCCGTATTGATTTGTTGCCAGAAACTCCCTTGAAGCAATCAAAGGACTTACGTTTACCTTTGATTGAAATTTGTAAGAAATAAAGAAACGAAAAACTTAAGAGGCTCTTAAAGCACCGTATCCATTACAGTACAGTAATCTTTAAAAAAATGCCATTCACCTATTCGTGTTAGTAAGTAAGTAAGTAGTTCTGTATAAATTACATAGTTAGTAATTTATACAGAAAGGATTCTGACTTAATAAATTCGAAGATTTGACGAAACATTCGGCGATTCTGATTTGTATCGGTTACCGGGAAGCAGATTGCTCGATAATGATTTTGATTTGTGATAGAAAAATCCATTAGATTGATTTGAAAAGAAAACATTTTTTTTCTATGTCTACATATAATTCATCAGGTCTATAATATAATTTATTCATGATAGAAATCTTAGAATATACCAACTGTTTCTTTTCCCGTGCAAATCGCAGAGGCCGATCGAGGGACTGTTGTTAATAAGCGATGCGGCTAGCCCTATTTTGATCCTTTTTCCTGCTTCTCACCCACCACCACGCTAAAAGTGGCCTTTGAGTCTTGCGGCCCTGTGCTTGGGCTTTATCTGATTCGAGCCGCAAGACTCAAATTGCTCTGTCTGCCCCATTATTGATAATGACGTGATAATATTGTATGTATACCTATAAATGAGGGAAAATTAGAGATAACAAACATATAAGTACCTTAACCTTTTTCGAAGTCAGATATACAGATTGCGAAATTGCATACGAAAAAGGTTGTTTTATTTAAGGGGATACCTGAATTTTCCGGGGTCCAGTGCTGCCCCCATTTGAAATAAATCATATAATATTAAACGGAGCCATCATTAAAAAAATTGTCTTGATCAGACCCTAGATAACCCTTCAAACTATTTTGTAAACTACTGTTTACAGTTTAAAGTGAGAACGTGAAGTTTTTCTACGCACATACCCCAAAAGTGGCCGTTTTTCGCAATTGTGCGTAGAAAAGCTTTACGTTCTCACTTTAAACTGTAAACAATAGTTCATAAAATAGCTTGGAGGGTTATCTAGAGCCTGGTCAAGACAAAATTTTAAATTATATCTTCGTTTCCTTTTAAATGATTTATTACAAATGGGGGCAGCACTGTACCCTGGAAAATTCAGGTAGCCCCTTAAGTACCTTTTCTTGTTCCTCTAATTTATACGCGATGTCGTCATGCATTACCGTCCTGTCCTTATTCGTCCTTGGACAAGGATATAAGTTTACTCTGAAACCACTGCACACTTTCAGCAAACGGCTATGGATTTCTTTTCCCTGACAAATAGCCAAGAAAGCTACTTTCCGCTCCTTTTGGCCCTGTCAAGAGATTAAACGAGGATATTGGAATTAAAATAATCTCATCAAAAGTTTATTTGCCAGGCGAATTAAAAAAAAAACCGATTTTCAAGCGTACACAATCAGTACCTTTTGATCGGTAAGGAATCTTGCTATACACTTACAAATACCGGATCGAAATCGGTCCATCCGTTCGAGAGCTATAATGCCACAGACATTGGCGTCAAACTTATAACACTTCTCTTTTTTTGTAGGGGTTTAAAAATAATATTTGTTTAGCAGCAGTCGAAACTGGAACGGTAGCAGACCGCGTTTACTGTCAAAACCATTATTAACCTTTGTTTATATCTACGAAAGAATCGAGTAAAGGTAGACTTTATAACAAACAATTACATAATTTACGTAGTAAAAACATTTTTAGGTCTATGATTTCATACATTCTAAATTAATTTAAAACTAAGTCAATATTTAAAACCCGCCTCTTTACGTTTCTGGCGCAAAAGTGCCTAGTACGTTAGAGGCATTGCCGCGCTGTATTGCAATACATTATGGTATCGTCATCATGTCTTTTTAGTTTTCACTGCAGAAGCACGACCCTCTCTATACTACTCGAGCCGTACTTGGTCAGAGCTATCAGAGCATTTGACCTACACTCTCCTCGCTGGCCAGACGGGTTGGAAAGATCTCATCGATATTTATAAGGTTTGTTTAGCTTGTATTTATTAAGCTGTATTCTATGACATTCACGGGAAGACTTGGAGCGGCTCTATTCTACTCTGCCGGAAACCACACGGCAAAAATGCATAGTACTTGACAAAAACGAAAGCTTGACATCGGCTGTGTTGTCGCAGAAACATTTTAGAAGCCGATTTCCACGATAAAATGTTTTTGCCAGACCTACTTTATTTTCTCACTAATTATTTGCGTGCGATTAAAATGTGTTATAAAGTACTTTCAGTTTCCACATACCAGCTAGTTTTAAAATAGGGCCGGTTTACTGCTAGAGGAGCCGAAGTGTAAGTTAAAACAGTACTAATTTTTCTTAAATTCACAGCGTTGGTTTTTAATAATGATACCTAGAAAACTATTTTAATGCCTTATGTAAGCAGCCAGACCAGTCGGACGGGCCAAACATCCCGCCAGACACATATTTCGTATCACTATGATGGTAAAGATAGGTTCACTTTTCTAGGCTAATTTATGTTATGGTACTCTGACAACTGTTTGAATACCTACAATGAGCAACCAGATCATTTGGACAGGTCAAACCTCCTATGTTTGGCACGTCCATTTATATTATGGTACTTTTATAACTATTTTAATACAAACAGTAAGCAGCCAGACCTATATTACAGGTTAAATATCCTACCAGACATACATTATAGTGTCTGGCAGATTGTTTAACCTGTCTGATTGGTTTGGCTACTTACCATTAGAAACAACAGTTAAACAATGCATGTCGACCTGCTCCCCCCGGTTGGCTCACATATGGGAAACGGGGAACGGGGAACGGGGAACGGGGAACGGGTAACAGGGAATAGGGAGAAGGAGAGCCCTATTAGAACCATTTATGACATAGACATGGCTGACATGCATAGATAGAGACTGATCGATCAACGCGCAGCTGAATCCGCAGGGTCTAGACTCCAAATTTGGCACATAGGTTTTTTATGAGGTCTAGGAGTACACTAAGAAAGGATTTTTCAAAACTCACTCCCAAAGTGGGTCAAACGGCGGTCCAAAGTTTGTATGGAGCGAACAGATTAGTTAGACTATTTTATTCGAAACTTCGCAGTACTCGTGACGGTATATGTGTGAGTATGTATTTTAGGTTTTTTTTTTAAATTCAACCTCTAAGGGGGTGAAATCGTCCGAGGTTTGTATGGAGAAACAAGATAAGTTTAACCATTTTGAAGCGTTCCGTGGCTCTCTCTCGGTCTAGCAAATGACGGGAAGGGGAACGCGAACGGGAAGGAAACGAGAGAGGAAGCGGGAGAGAGAGGTTCGCTGGGTCTGCTAGGCCTTTAAATCCCTACGTTATAATAAAAAAATATATATTTTATAAGTATTCAAACATTTTAACATAATAATTTTATAAGTTATCACATCACATCATCAATAACGTACAAAACAAATTAAAAATCCTATTAGAACCACTTTCGACTCCTACGCGGACGAAGTCGCGGGTTAAAGATAGTATTTAAATAAATCAATTAACTTTTACTCTAAATCGGCATTCGCTACTACGAAACCCTTCACTGCGTCACACTAGGCCGGTTTTATTGAAAATACTAAAAGGACGTTGCTTATAACTTATAAAGTAAAAAGTCCACGCTGACAAAGTCGCGGGCAACAGCTAGTAGTATAATAAAACTAAAATAACAGCCAAACCCAAAAAATTTTTTCGTCATTTCCATACAGAAGTATGCAGCCGCCCGGGCAATTTGTAAGGGAATGTTGATTTTTTTTTGTTGATATTTGGTTATTATTTTAATTTTATTACACTATATTGATCTAGAATAGACCGTGGTTTGATTTATTACGGGTATGTCATATCCCTTCCACGTTATCTAAAAATCTAAATTTAAAGATTATATATAAAAAAAACTTTTCTAAAATTATATAAAAAAAGAGAATTTTAGAAAAGTTGTTATTGTTTCAACCTACCTTTGGGTCCCTGTACCATGTAAACCGGCCCTGTTTTCAAACCCGAGTATATGGGAACTGAAAGTACATGCTTTCATTACTAAATCGCACACAAATGATTAGAGAGACACTACAAAAGGGGTGGCTCTTCTACGGCTTTGGATGTCATTACATTGCTGTGGAATTGCAAAGTACCTAATTTTGTTTTTAACTGAGTTGGCACTTAGGAAGGAATGTTTGTAGTCTTAATCTTTTGCGCTGGAAAATACTGTGTTGCAGTTTTTTAAGACAGCCTAGATTGTTTAACTTTTTTGTATAGTGATTGTCATTACAGTAAGGAAGCAAAAAAAAACACAAAGTAAAGTCTAAAATTCCAAGATTTTTTAGATGTTCCTTTTTTAATCAACTGAATCCCGAATTTAAAGTTAAAGAAAAAGAAGAAGAAATAAATTCGAAAAATAATAAAGGGTTTGACAATTAAAGTGCGCTGCCGTTTCGGTGTGAGTGAAGCCTAACTGAAGCTTGGAAAAGAAGTTCCGTTACTTCTTTTAAAACGCAAGACAGCACATGTACCGTCTACAAGGCAAGGCACTATTTACTTTTGCAAATGAGGTAAACCTTAAATGCAAAAGTTTTGTTATTTGAATGAATAAGATTTAAGTTAATAATATTTACCAACGCATCTTCAAAAACCCTGTCTTCGTCAGCTTGTCTGTAGTACATGTTCCCGTGGGAGACCCTCCACAGCATCATCTGGAAGGGAAGACTTCTCGACACTCTTATCACGCCGGTGAGCACCATCAATTTTCCGCCATATTCACTAGACAAGTCTTTAAGTATATCCTCTTCCTTCCTAGAAAAAGAAACAAACAAGGTTTCGTTTACTTCCCGGCTTTGAATTAATAATTAGGTTAGGTACATAAAAATCTTTGATCGCTTCACAAATTACCTGCTCTTTTAAAACCAGACATATATACGTTTAATAAATAAAACCAGCCAAGTGCGAATCGGACTCGCGCACAAAGGGTTCCGTACCAGTATGGGTTCCAAAAAAAGAAAGCAACTACACTCGCGGCCTTTGACCTTGATAACACAACATTGAATAGCTTAAATGATAAAAAATATACAACAGTACTCTGTTTTGATATGACGAAAGCATTTGACATTGTTTATCATCACTTACTACTTTTGAAATTAGAAAAAAATGGTATAAGAGGTAATACATTAAACTGGATTGAATCATATCTCACTGATAAGTCGCAAGCAGAAGAGATATCACAATTGGAGCAAACCCAAATGGCAAAAAAGCATACATCTTCTTATAAGAAAAATAATTTTGGTGTGCCTCAAGGCCGTAAGCGTACTTGGCCCTCTGCTTTTTTAGTGTATATCAATGACCTATCGAAAGTTGTTCAGCACAAGAGCATCTTACTTGCTGACGACATATCGGTTGTTGTAACAACAGATAAGAAAAAAACTCTACAAGAACACGAACATGACATAAACTATACAATAAAAATATAATTGGCTGGCTGGCTTTCTAATAATAATTTAAAAATAAATATTGACAATACATTTAGTATCCATTTTAATAACTCAACCCAATCATTAAACATATCTCATAATGGACATTTATTAGGCATAGACAATGGAACCTTTCTAGGGCTAATAATACATCATAAACTGAACTGAAAAAAACAGATTGAAAGTGTATGCTGTAAACTTAATAGTTTTTCTTATGTCCTTAATAAACTTACGAGAACTGCAACAAGAAACACGGCCCTTAAAGCATACTTTGCTTATGTAGAATGCGTCTTAAGACATGGGCTGATTATTTGGGGAAATAACACAGAGATACAAGATGCTTTCGTTGTACAAAAAAAATGCATAAAAGCTATATGTAGAGTGTCACCGGACTCTTCTTGTAGGCCTCTTTTAAAATCTCTAAAAATACTACCTCTGCCTTGTCATTATATTTATGAAATTGCCAAATTCGTGAAACTTAATTATAAGTTATATAAAGAGGCTAGAGAAGTGTTTCCTAGAAATACTAGAAATGGGAGCAGGCTAGCTCTGGATATTATATCTAGAAGTGAAAGACGAAGGAATTGTTATAATATGTGTAGACTAATTTAAAACAAGATACCAGACTCCATCAAAAATGCGATATTTAGCTCTTTTACAACAAAACTATTTGATTGGCTTAGTGAGCGAGGCTTCTACACAGTACAAGAGTTTCTTAATTTCAAGACATACGATTAACTAGTAGTCTAAATTTAATCGTTCATACTAAATAATAATGTAATTTTGACGTTATAATGATGAACCATGACTTGATCCTATTTGATTTTATTTGTGACATAGACTGTTAGTTTTTTAAAACTATTTCTAGAGATTTGCATGCTATTGTTAATGGCTGATTAGGTGTAACTTTGTGATTATTATTAAGATCTTTGTATGTATATAGCCTTTTCAAATGCAAATAAAATATATTCTATTCTATTCTACCATTATCTATGAAAAATCACGCTAATTGTATGGGAGCCCCACTTAAATATTAATTTTATTCTGTATTTTGTTAAAGAGTTGTTAAAAAGACATTAGCGACAATAGAAATACATCAACTTTGAAAATTTCAACTGTGTAGCCTGGTGACTGATAGACAGACGGTTAGTGGAGGCTTAGAATTAGGGTCCCGTTTTTACTCTTTGCGTACGGGACCCTAACAACTAATAGGTACCCGATTATGACTCATAGTTAGCAAATAAATGCTTAAATATTTGAAGTTTGAATTACGGGAAAATTCATTCGACAGTAATTTATGGCTTACAATGTACCTATATATTTTTGAAAAGTGCAAATCAAGGGGTGAAAACGGCGACTTTTGGTTAATGGGCTATATAGAAAAGCTTCATATTTTCACTTTAAACTATAAACAGTAGTTCATAAAAAAGTTTGAAGTGTTATCTAGGGATCAAGACAAAATTTTAATGATATCTCCGTTTCCTTTCAGATGATTTATTTCTAATGGGGGCAGCACTGGATCCCGAAAAGAATAATAACCTATCTTAGAACGAATCATTGCCTGCTTGTCAAAATGTTAAACCGCCAGATCTGTTGACCAACGATTGAATAAATGACACGAAAGGGCGACAGAGTAGATGTGTCATTCGATAAATTCGCCTTACAATGAATAGTACCCAGATAAATCGCTCGTTTAGTTGATAGATTAGATCGTGGATAAGTCTATTTCACCGTCAAATAGCCACATGCACTTGAATCAAAATGTTACAATCAATATTTACTCCCACACATTGAAATCCACTTTTAGTTGAACTACATACATTCTCCTTCCTACAAAAAAATTATAAACTAGCTGTTACCCGCGACGTCGTCTGCGTAAATTTAGTACTTTTCATAAAGTATACTTTAGTGTGGCAAAATATAGGATTCTCCATACAAAGTTCCACTCCCCTTTTATTTCCATGATGGATATTTTTTGGAATAAAAACTGTATTCTTTCCCGGGTCTTAAACTATAATTACACCAAATTTCATCTTAATCAGTTCAATGGTGAAAGCGTGAAAAGTTAACAGACAGACAGATTTACTTTCGCATTTATAAATTAGTAAGGATGCTAAAGTTTTCATGGATGTATCGATGTTTGTTCCGCTCTCACGGCAAAGTTGCCGAACGGATTTTATAAAATTTGACATGTACATAGATAATATTAACTGGATTAACGCGATGTATATTTTTTATCTCAGAAAAATGTAATCAGAGGAGGGGAGTTCATTTTCGGGCCAGATCCACACTTAAATTGAATGAAAATGGGCGGTTAAACTGTGGGTGATAAATACAGTAATATATGTCACTATCCCGTAATAACGTATCATGTAGGATATCGGCGAACTTACTCATACCAGGACAAGCCCAAAAGATCCCCATCTTTTGGGCTGGAAAAATACGTACATAAACTGAGGCGGCAACATAGCATTTCGTATTTCCGCTTCTCCCAACATGGGTCCGACTTTTTCTAAAACGTAGCTCATTTCAGCCATCTCTAAATATAACTTTTTAAGACCCGTATAGTTTGCTGACATTTCTGATATTTCTGCCTCCCACTTGTCAAGAGTATTCTGGAACAAGAAATTATTTTTATCTATGTTAAGCATTGTTTGACCACTATAGCAGCCAGAATAAACAAGCAAAATTTTATGGGCGCACTTCATTTGTTCAAAGTTGTTAAATATTCCGATCCGAAAATTCAATTGATACTTAAGTATGTACCGATTGAATTTACGGAAAATAAAAATCCAAAATTGGTATTTAAATACAATTTTACTGGCCAAGTGTTGTGAAATGTTACTAAACGATTGACACATTGAAAAGGCTTTTTCTCAAACATGCTCAGAAATGTAGGTATTATTGTAGTATAAAGAAGGCACGAAATTTGTAATTCTTGGCTCATGCATTACTTTACCAGCCTAGGCCAGGAAAGTATTATAAAAATTCATTCCTGGCCGCTGTTCAAATGAAGAAGATAATGACAAGACAGTGACATGGTAGTTTCAGAGATGACATTTCTGTTTTCACATTTGGCATAAACATTAAGCCCCTTATTCATAAAAATTACAAACGTTTGCCAAACTTATTTTAGTTAAAATGTGTTTTGTCTCGTTCTTTCAACGTCAAATATTCAAAAGAAGGAAAAGGACAAAACAAGTTTTAATTATAATAGGTTTAGCAAACACTTGTTATTTTTTTATGAATTTGAGGGTAAGTGTTTAATTCCATAACCTGTCAAACAGCCAAATTGCAACCTTATTATAAAAAATGCACTATTCATGAAAAAAGCTGTTTTTTTTCTTTCAAACCTCGTAATGAATAATCATTGATTATATACTCTTTGCAGTAAACATGCTTTCGGTAAATATTTGTATACTTATTGTTAGTTGGATATTTCTTTAATTATTTCCTCGCATTTATTGAGAAAAGCACTATACATGCCTCGGCAGCAATGCCATACTTCCCGCCCTCTGGCTCTGCAGTTATGTACTATTAATGTTATATGAATCTAAATAGAACAGTTTCCAATATCATTCATAAAACAACAATTTGAACGAAAATTTATGTGACCATAAAAAATTCTCTAGCTCCTCCATGCTTCGGAATGCATGTATAAACCGTTGGGCCCTGCTGACATCACAGTATGGTAGTCGTCAAGCTATGTCAGATGCCTTTAGTTAGGCAGCCTGAAATATCTGATACCAATAGTGTTAGTCACTTACACACACGAAAAAAACCGGGAACGCTGTCAACATATTGGTTAAAGATTAATCAATATGTGGCCATGGCGATCCCTATGTCGTTAGCCTTATGGAGGCATTGACTAGTCAACATAGATTATTAGTAGTAGAATTAAGAATAGATCTCAATAGAATAAAGCAATAACATAGAACTGTACCAAAGATTAAGTGGTGGCTAGTGGAAAGACATAATTATGTGATATAATTGTGAGTTGTGATAAATAGAATTTAGGAATAAGTTTCTAGGTAAAATAATTCGTTTAGAAGATTTTTATTTTGCTAGAGTGGAAAAAAGTTAAAATGAAATAATCAGAATTACTGCAAAAGAAATTTCGGTTCAAACAAAAAGTACAAAACAGATTGAAAAAGAAACTTGGTGGTGGAATAATGAAGTACAGAAAACATAACAGAACAAAAAAATTGCATTCAAAGACTGGCAAACAACAGATTCTAATTAAGAAACGATAAGAAATATATTATAACGCTAAAAGAGAGGCCAAAAGAGCAGTAGCTGCAGCCAAAAGTATCGTACAGGATGACTATATGATGATGACGGATTATATAAAAAATTGAACCGTCAGGGCGACACAAGAATAGTAAAGACATCACACATATAAAGTGTATTAAAGATAGTGAGGGAAAGTCTTAGTTAATGACGAAGACATAAAAATAAGATGGAAAGAATACTTTGAAAACCTAATGAACGTAGAAAATGACAGAAGAGAGTTCACTTGGGATTTAGTCGTTAATGTAGGGTTAGTGAGGGACCCTACATTAACGACTCTCCCAGTGCTTTAGGCGGGGCTACACCGCCGTGGCTGTGGTTAGAGATCGGTCGCGGAGGAGGAGGAGTGTCGGTGTTACGCTGCCGCTCTCCCTATCCTCCGCGACCGAGCGGTGCCGCACCGCGTTTGCGGCGAGAGGCAAGCGGCGGAGCCTGTCATCTTGTCCGGTTTATCTGGCTCCCATGGGTCCACAGGCGGTGGACTTCGTGGGAGTCTGCCGCCTTTCAATTGGCCCGAGGAGGTACGGCGCGTCCGTGAGTTCCGGACGCCCCCGGCAAAAGCGGTTAAGATGGAACTCCGGAGGTTTTTTAGTGGGTAGACACGTCACTCTGGCGTGGAGTCCCACATAACCCGACAGCCTCCCCCGCAGGCTGATCTTTCCTCCGCAAAAAAAAAAATTGTTGGTGAGGGAGTTAGACATGAACGAAGTTACGAAGTTAAAACAGGTATAGCCAGAATGAATTGCGGAAAAGCTATGGGACCAAATAATATTCCGAAAGAAGTTTGGAAAATTTTAGGTGATAAAGGGATAGGTTTCCCCACAAAGATATATAATATGATTTTACAGGGAGAGAATATACAACGCGAGTGGAGAGATAGCTTTATCATTCCCATGTATATAGATAAAGATTGCAATAATTACAGAGGAATTAAATTACTGTCGCACACTTTAAAATCATGGGAGAAGATCATAGAAGGAAGAGTTAGGGAGGAAACAGAAGTATCCGAGAATCAGTTCAGGTTTATGCCCGGAAAAAATACGGCGGACGCCATCTTCGCTGCACGGTAATTGATGGAGAAGTACAGACCAGTGCACAGGAACCTACATATGGTCTTTATTGACCTAGAAAAGACCTAGAAAAAAAGACGTAGCCTATGATAGGATCCCAAGAGAAGTATTATGGGGATGTCTGCAACAAAAACTTGCCCCTCTTAAGTACATCCGGCTGGAAAATGTCGGTTTAAAAATTAGCCGATCAAAAACAGAAACGAATACATGTTTTGTGTTTTTGAAAGAACTTCCAGCGCCACAACTGTCAACATCTGTTTTACCTTGCTGCCAGTTTTCAAGTACCTTGGATCAATCTTGCAGAACGACGGAGACGTGGATAAAGATGTCACCAAGAGGACAAACACCGGATGGCTTAAGTGGCGGCAAGTCACAGGAACAATTTGTGATAAGCGACTCTCATTGCGGCTTAAGGGAAAGATTTATAAGACCGTAATAAGACCTGCTCTGCTGCAAGGGGCGGAATTTTGGGCGACCAAAAAGAAAGAGGAGCAAAGGATGCATGTGACGAAGATGAGAATGCTAAAGTGGATGTGCGGAGCAACGAAAATAGATAAGATCCGAAACGAATATATAAGGAAGTTTAAAAGTTGCTCCAATAGTGGACAAGTTAAAAAGCCATCGTCTCATGTGGTATGGCAACGCCAAGAGTCGAGAAAGACGTGGAAATAATGTGTAAAAAACGATACGAAGGACCAAGGGGCTAGTGAAAATATGATGAATGTCACAGAGAAGTGGAAACCCAAATAGGAAAGTGGCAAGGAAAAATGAAATGAATGGTACAGTCCGGACAAGACAAAAAGTTCGACTGTATGGCACTGCAGTCGCGTAGGTCATAGTAATGCCACCAAGTTTTCAATCTTTCCTTCCTTTTTGGAATCATGGGTATTTTTAGCCCGTTCTTTTGAGAGGCTTGCGTGAAGATATAAGTACTTATAGATCCAATAAGGAGACCTTTTGGAGAATTGATGTTAAGTAGGGTTCTCGCCAAAACGGTTTAAAGGGTTATCTAGGGCTTGGTCAAAACAAAATGTTTTAAATGGCACCTCCGTTTACTTTCAAATATTTTTTTGCAAATGGTGGCAGCACTTGACCCCGAAAAAATCATATATCCCCTTAAAGTACCAACCAAAAATTTTGCTCTCTCAGTACCAACCCTGAATAGCGCAAGGGTCCAGTGCTGCCCCATTGAAAATAAATTATTTGAAAGGAAACGAAGATATCATAAAAAAATATATCTTGATCATGCCCGAAATAACCCTTCAAACTTTTTCATGAACTACGATGAACTTCTAAATACCAAGGTGAATAGACCCGTATATCAAGGTAAATAGACCCGTATACGAGGGTGAATAAACACGTATATAGAAGATACAATACTTACTTATTTCTTTTTGAGATTTAGATAATCAAAGGCATTTTACCTCCAAAGGTAACATTTCCTTCTGCTGCAAAGGCTTGGGCTCAATTCTCAATCTAGCCTTCGGTATATTATCCTTATGCATTTGTACCTCCAAATAACGAAGTATACGTTCTATTTCACTACAGCGACAAACTTCTGTCACGTAGCTTCTTTGAAAGGGTGGAGTGTTAGGTTTCATCTAAAATTAATTAAGAAACGAATAAGTGGCTCCGCGGAGGCGGAATGTGTAATAGTCTTACAACCAAGGATGTTCAAAAATATACGAAGTGGAGAAGAAAATGCTGAAAAATAAGTGCAGCATTTTCTTCTCCACTTATTTGCTTCTCCGCTGCTTAACAGCATTACAGCTGATGATGCGACTGGGAAAACGCTGAGATGAGAGGAGTGGGTCCTAAAACGTCCATGAACGGGATGGTTTCGTCCCTCATACGCTTGTAAGGAATTGACATTTCTATTCTACGATTTTTTCCCTGAGACTATAGATAAAACAATACAACTATAATACAGATATGTACAACTAAAACTATAGAATATGTTTGTTTACAAAGGCCATGAAAAAATGTCATCTACGTGCCTTAAAGTTTTCTTATCACTCGTTATTGCACTGCGTAAGTATATTGCACACAAATGCTTTCTTCCTGTTTTTTTCAGATAAAACCCCCGTTGTATATTTTTATTTTGGCATGCATTTTTATTTATATTTAAATTTGCACTTTCTATAGTATTCTATTCAATAAAATGTTATAATAAACAAGCACTTACATCCAAAAATTGGACACACGAAACATTCCCCAAGTGCGTAACAATTTCAAAAGCCGCTTCTGGTTGAATAAACAAATCATACAACGTCATATAATCACTTCTCAACATACAACCCATTGTTTTTAGTTTGGAATTTTCGTTATTGATATAATAAACACAATATAATTCAGTACAAAAACAAATTCTAATAATGGGCGCCTGCCATTTCAAAAAATCTTCTTTTAAAAATTAAGGTTTTTACAGTTGTCATAAATTTTACATATTTCGTCAGACTCGTAGGGTTTTTTTAAGCATGAGGTTAAAGCTTAATGCTTAAACTAAGATATAAAAATGTTTTTTTTTTCTCTTTGGGTTGTATACGCACGACGACTAAAAGCAAAATAGTAGATTGTGCTATTAGATAAAATTTCGAAAGCGACGGCGCTACTTTGAATCCAGAGCGAAACGAATGATTCCACAGCTGTCGGTTCTATGGTGGAATCCTGAGTGAAGAGAGGGATTCCACTAAAAAATCATGACGTCTGTGTCAACTATTATTTATTTTAAAACAAAATTCATGTTTATTTTGCTGGACTGCCAACATTATTTTTGATTCTACATAGATTACACTCGTGTTCAATTATCAAATTGGTTTTAATCCCTAGGAATTTTCTTTTTCACTTTTTAGCATTAACTTAAGCTTCAAATGTTTTGGGATGAAAACATCGTTTTTCGAGTAGATCAGCTGAAAAAAAATTACCTTACCGCTCAGTCAGGAATATAAAAGCGAGTAAAGCGCAAAAAAAATTACCTCATATATTTAAGTAGGTATACGAGGTTATTTTTTCCCCCTTTGATATGCGTTCTGGTGCGCGCGCGTGTGCGTGTACTTATGCCATGCCACGAATTTACAGGTTTTTTTCTGCGCTATCTTCCTTAGAACTCGATTTATCCAGCTGTGTAATCATTTCCCTGGTGTATTTTTGCCTTACTTAACTTTACCTGTAAAAGCGCGCTTACCCATCCAAGTTTCGACCACACCTAGGGTTGCTTAACTTGTTAAATCGTGGTCACCACGCTTCGAGTTGCTTTACCTGTAAAAGCGCGGTCCGTCACCCTCACCATCACCATACTTATTATGATACAAGCTAATATCCATTATGCGGTTTAGTTTAACTGGCCTCCAGCTGCTTGCCAAGCAAAAAACATAGATGTGGGCTTCTTTCACTTTCTTATTTATAAAATACTTTTTGCTATCTACTCTTTTATTTTCTACTTGTAAGCGATGGTCTTTGGCAGTTGCGCGCGCAGACATTTCACTATGTAGCCAACTGACAAAGACCTTCCTTAAAGTTTCTCTGCCTGTCTCTAGAGTGAATGGAATTTTCCGAAGAAAAAATGTAATTTTGTTTAATACTACATGATTTGAATTACTTTGTGCAATTCCGCCACCAGTTAGTTCATGCAAACTATTGCCGGCCGGCGCCCACCCACTACTGTTAGTCCCAGCATACCTGCCACCAACAGCCCGTGTGCACCCGCCACCAACAGCTGATGCATGCTCCCTCCGATACTGCTGCATCCGCTGCGGCTGCAGCAATATCGGACACCGCATACGCGACACGTGTTTCGCCTCTCCACGAGGCATCTTCAGGCACCAAACAAGTTGTTGATCGTTCGGCAGTCAAGCGTCGAATGACGCTTCGACGCTTGACTGCCGAACGATCAACAACTTGTTTGGTGCCTGAAGATGCCTCGTGGAGAGGCGAAACACGTGTCGCGTATGCGGTGTCCGATATTGCTGCAGCCGCAGCGGATGCAGCAGTATCGGAGGGAGCATGCATCAGCTGTTGGTGGCGGGTGCACACGGGCTGTTGGTGGCAGGTATGCTGGGACTAACAGTAGTGGGTGGGCGCCGGCCGGCAATAGTTTGCATGAACTAACTGGTGGCGGAATTGCACAAAGTAATTCAAATCATGTAGTATGTAACTTTGACTTCCGCAAAGTAACACCTGAATCTATTAACTAATTTTGTTTAATTTAACATTGAATTCAGGTTTGCTGTCTGCTGAATTTTACCCCTATGTTTTCTGACTTCTATCTTCACTGTTCTTTGCTACGCTCGTGCACCTTCTGTTTTCCTTGTTTTTCTTGTGTACTTACTTCAATAAAATACATAATTTAAATTTCTAAAATATTTATTTCTTCTTCTTCATCTGTACACATTTTCCTATCTGGGATGCTCTGCCCAGGAGCTCCCATACTCCATATTCTGGTGACCCCATCTTTCAACTGCACAATGAGCGGTAGCGATTCTTCTAACACTTCGACAAATACTGTCTTGTCGGGAGATGGTGAGTCATCAAAAACTGCAGTTAGACGACCACGACCTCGAGCGTGCAAAAAGCAAGTTTCTGTGGATGGCGCATCACGCGCCCGAAAATACACATTGAAGGTTCCTGCTTTTTCACCAGAAGATCCCGAAATTTGGTTTTGTTTGCTAGAAGGTCAGTTTGAGAATTATAATATCACTGAGGACAATGTTAAATTCAACAACGTCATCTCGAATTTGGACATAGTTCATGCCAAGGCTGTGAAGGACATTATTGTTAGCCCGCCAGCTAAAAACCGTTACGAGAAAATCAAAAGTGAGTTGATTAGACGCCTTTGTGCTTCCCACGAGAAAAAGGTAAAGCAGTTGCTCACTCATGAACAGCTTGGAGATAGGAAGCCTTCGGAATTTTTAAGACATCTCCAGGATTTAGCAGGGCCAGCCGTTCCTGTAGACTTCATCCGGACAATCTGGAGCAATCGTCTACCCAGTAATATCCAGACAGTCTTAGCATCACAGCCTACACATGCTCTGGACCAACTAGCCGACTTGGCAGATAGAATACAGGAAATTACATCACCCTGTAACGTAGCTTCGACTTCCACAAGCCTGAGTAACGATTGTAGTTCTTCAAAGGAAATTGCTGAATTGAAGAAGATGGTCGAACGCCTCTCGATGAAAATCGACGATCAAGCTCGCGCGGCCAACGATTCTAAGCGTCATTCAAGATCTTCACGACGCTGTTCGTACTCTCGCAACCGCAATAGAACAAGATCGGCTTCCAGCTACCGCAAGTTCCCTATTTGCTGGTACCACAACAAGTACGGGCCAAAAGCTGCTACCTGCGTCAAACCATGCGACTATGACAAGGCGGGAAACCTCACGGGCAGTCGCTAATGGCGACTGACGATTGCCCAGCTGCACCAAGTCGCCTTTTCGTCACTGACCGTGGTTTGAACGTGAAGTTTCTGATAGACACTGGAAGTGATTTGTGCGTTTACCCTCGGTCATTGCTTCATGAAAGTCGAGCTAAGACAGACTATCAGTTATGTGCAGCCAATGGAACGAGTATAGATACGTTTGGTTTTATTGATTTAAATTTAAATCTAGGACTTAGACGTAATTTTCCTTGGCGTTTCGTTGTAGCCAATGTTACTAAACCTATCATAGGTGTAGATTTTCTTTGTTTTTATAATTTAATTGTGGATGTACGTAGTAAGCGTCTCATTGATAACACTACAACTTTATCTTCTAATGCTTGCACTGCTAATGTAAATATTTATTCTGTAAAAATTGTAACAGGCGATACTCGGTTTCATAAACTTTTAGATAAATTTCCCGAGATTACGCGCCCTTCTGGCAAGCCATCTATTCCAAAACATGAGACCGTACACCATATTAGGACTACTCCTGGCCCTCCCGTATCATGCAATCCTCGAAGACTCGTTCCTGATAAACTTAAAATTGCGAGGACGGAATTCGATTTCATGCTCAGTAATGGAACAGCTCGTCCATCTCAGAGCCCTTGGGCTTTCACTTTCTTATTTTATAAATAAGAAAGTGAAACAAGCCCACATACTTTTTACCTACTTAAAAACATAATCTTTCTTCTCGCAGTCAGCAAAAAAGAATCATACATAAAAAGGGACAGTCAAATTGATAACCTCCTTTGAAAGTCGGATAAAATTATCCTATCTAGCTATACCTAGGTAAAATAACATCAAGCCTCGGGTAAAGTCAAAACCTGACCTGGCAACTGTACCTAATACGCTCTATGGGTTATTAGGTAAAACCACTACTTGTATATTCAATCTTTGGGTAAAACCATGGTAAATCCTAAAACCTGAACAATTATTTTTGCTCTTTGGTAAAGGTGGAGGCTGGAGGCTAATCTCTGTACTTTATATCAGACTCCTAAGATATCTAAATTTGAACTGAGTGTACCTTAAAATTTGAATAATCATTGGGAAAAAAAGGTCATGAATTTTAATAAAATCTAATAATTCATACAATTGCAATCTATAATTTGCAAAATATATTCAACTTCAAATTGACTCAATTTAGCCACCCATAGATATTTCCCAATGTTTGGTGGAAATCGGCTTCCTGAAACTACGTAAACACCGAAACGTGGCGAATTGTCAGTGTATAAATCTTTCAATTGGATAGTTTTAAAAGTGTTTTTTGTTATCAAAACACGGGAAAATTTCAGAAATGAGTAGTACTTGGTCGTGGAAGTACTCGTAAGTGGTATCCTGGATGTTCCTGGATATTTCACAGGTAAGTAGTAAATTACCATATCAGATGTATTTGCTAGGTACATAAAAAAACGTTGTTTTTGCAGAAGTATTTCTGTTTTGCTATGCTTTCGATCATCTGATAATAATTTTTAGTCCTTTAAAAAAGGCACACATAGTCTCCATATAGTTAAATAGATTTTTTATTTTACAACATTGAACTGAGTTAATATAAAGAAATTAACTATGGTGACCATGATGCAAAATCATTTTCGTACATAAACGATTAAGTGATACTAATACTAGTACTACTGATCTAAAATGTTTACCTTCTATCTTCTTTCTCGCTGAAGAACTTTTTAAATGGAAAACACTCCTGAATGCAAATACACACAGTAGAATATTTTTATTGTACTATAAGTAAGTTTGTTTTATTTCTCTTTCAGCTTGCCTAAGGACCAACAAAAAGAAAACAATGGCTACCCAGTGTTAAATTAACAAATAAGAATTGAAGAGATAGGCAGCCAAGTAACAGTGTTGGCCTAAAGATAATCTAATTCGTGATTTGCTTTGAGCTTCTTGAATTGTTACATATCAAACAGCAGATTTTTTGTCTGTCTTTCATGCCGCGCTTACCATATGCCGACTGTAAACGTCACTGGTAAAACCAGCGTCAGTCATTGGTGGTATGGTTGGCTACCATTATTGCTTTCCATCAGGTTGTAATTTCATATAATTGTAATATTATAAAAAATATTAAATATCTTTATTATGATAAACACCTTGTTTTATTTCTATCTGCTAAATAACAACCACGTCTCGGAGAATGGAAGAAGAGGAATGTGATTTGCAAATAATACAGATTTTCATGTAAAATGGCAACTTTTAATTGCACACGCGTGGTCGCATATGGATGGGTGACCACAAGTGGCACAAACATTTCTCGAGCACCTCCGTGCTTCGGAAGGCACGTATAAGCCATTGGTCCCAGCTGTCATCATTGAACGGCAGTCGTCAAGCCATATCACATCCCTTTAGGTAGCCTGAAAAATCTGCCACTTACACACATCAAAAACAATCATTTTTAGTGATATGGGTTTGTTTGGAATGTTCAATCCTCGTAAGCGGAGAAAGTAGTGTTCCTGAAATTACTTATTTCGGTTGAATAAAGGTTAATGGGTGGATCTGATCCAAGAGCTCTAAAGGTCACACATACTTCAAATGATAGGCCATTTTACAGTCTTTAAGACGGCCCTTCCCGGCCACTCTATCGTCAACGCGAGCATAGTTTGAAAAGCTTGTTATTTCTTCCAGGGCAATGCTAGAAAAAGAGGCAAAGCAAAAAAGGAGAGATAGCGCCTGAAGGCTCGGTTTAAATTCTATTGAATGAAATTATTATTATTAGATAACTATCCATTAAACGAATATTCACTTTTCACTGGGTGCGGAATTTTTTTAAACTTGTTCCAGGTGATACGTGTTATTCAGTAAGCCTTAAAAGTGTGTGAAATAAATGTTTTTTTATTTATTACTAATTAATTATATTTGCAAGGTTTCTATAGAAATATTTTTTTTACCTTTGCAATTAATTAGTACTTTATAAATGGCTGAAGTTCAAGTAAAATTTGTGTGAAACAGCTGATTTTTGGAGGCTTATACTGAATTTGTTTCTCTAATTTTTTTTTATTTCAATAGAAATAGCGCACAAGATACCTGTTAATTCAAAAAAATGTCATCAAATCAAGAATGATCAGTTACAACGTCATAATCACGTAGGAGCGTTCGTATGAAAAGTAAGACGGGAAGGCCGCTTGTAATCATTCCAAATGACATCGGATTATTTCCTAAAAACAGTTATAAGCGATCAAACTTAGACCCCTTTTTAATATGTACTAGCTGTGCCCGCGACTTCGTCTGCGTGAAAATCCGTTCAGCAGTTTCGGACATACGGGTGTACAGTGTGCATACTTTTTAGTGTTCTGTAACTCCTTATACAATGTATTATAAGCTGAGCTTCATATTTTTTGCCTAATAACAACACCGTCCCTTTAAATATCGTGGCTCGACCGTGAGCGGCCCATTTTGCTGCTCGACCGCCATGCGGATAACACCTTGGTGAAATCTATCTTGTATTTTACTTGTTTTGCAAGTCAGTAATATTTCGGTTTAATTATTAGTAAATTGTTTAAAATGGCTGTTTAGTTTATTTAATTAGTGTCAAATTACATTTATGGATTATAACCTCAAATGTTCTTTAGTAATTGTTTTTTTTTTTAATAAAATCCCTTAGGATAGTTAAAATCAGAATTGGGATTGAAACACATTTGTCCACTTATTTTCGCGTTTTAATTTTATTACTGGCTTGCAAAATTATTTGTGTGTCTTCATATTTTTCGTGTGTGTGCTTAAAACAGTGCGTACGAGATCGCCTACCCGCAAACATAACTATAAAAGGCGTACATTGTGTAAATCACGGGATAGGAGTGTTAGTCCACTACGTGATAAGCGTGATCGGCTTTATCTTCAATCGCGGAGTGTTTCACGTACTTCGAGTGGTCACCGTTTTCGTGATCGTGCTATTCAAAGTGTTTGAAGTTTCTGGTGGTCTAGAACGCCATACCAATGACTCGCGTGGCCGTAATCGAACACGTGAACGTAATGGGGCATGCCGTAGTTCTCGTGATGGAGAAGACCGCCTTTTACGCAGTGTTTCATAAATTGGGTTGCGACGTCACCGTTGTGATCATAAGTCGAGGTCAGGTTAGACCGAGTCCTTGAAAAGTGGAAGCCCTAGAAATAATTCTCCATCAGAAAACTTTAAACAAGTCTCCCCATTGTCCTTATACTACTCATAGATAGAAATAGAAGCTACTGTTCCTGTTCTTTGGTACGTTATATACCCGTTGAACAGAGAAGCATTGCGTGAACTCGATCGCGTTGATTATTGAGGAACATTCAGACCATGACAGTTTATTGGAGCCAAAAGAGATCATTAGGGAAACCGATAGTACGTGTACAGATTTAGCTCGTTGCCAGAGGGAGTGATGAATTGCTGTGCATTGTTTGTGTTGTTGTGACCGTACTAGAGTTGGGCCGTAGGCCGCGTGGCGGTAGGCGGTCAGCTCTGGTGGAGGTCGGGTTTCTTGAGGAAACCGTAGGGTCTGGAGGACCTGGCGATCACAGGGTGGTGATGCGCGTTTTTGTATGCTCAGTGACCTGCAATTCTGATCGTTGGTGATTTTGAGCTGATTTGATTAGTTTTGTTTTTAATACGGTTTAATGATCCCTTCTGACTCAATAAGCACTGTACTTTTTAGACATCGTGAAAATGAAGTCATTTTGTTATTTTCGTTGATTAATCAAATGTAAAGTTTAAAAGTCCGTTCCAAATAACAAAAGATCCTGATGGGGTCGATAGTTTTAGGTATTCAGAAGATGCCCAAAGGCCGTATACCAGTCGAAGTTAATATAGAGGTGCATCATAAGAATGACGAGTAGTGTTTTGAAGAAATCTCGAATGAGTGCCCCAACGGCCGTACTAAGGGCGATCGTACCAAAGTCCGTGGGTGCGCGGTGTGCGTGTATGAGGCAATAGTTGTTACTTTTTGGTCGGCTGTGAGAGCAGTGGTGTTGGTTGAGTTCATTCGAGATAGCTACACTATCAGTAGTAAAGAGAAAAGAAAAGAGACATGGAGTTAGAGGCCTAGGGAACTAATTTTTGTTTTGTTTTGATTATGTTAATCGACTCTGGTACCAGTCTCGATCTTTTAATATCGACGATCGTGTGTTTTTCATAAAGTTTTCTCGCATTTGACAGGGAAACTGGACTCCGGCATGCGCGGGCCATACAAAGTGGTCAAGGTGCTGCCAAGTGGATGTCATGAGCTTCGCTTGCTGAGCGGTGACTACGGCAAGGCGACGCAGGCTGCGGCACAATACATGGTGCCGTGGCGAGGCGAGTGGCAGCCGCTGTGCCGGAAGGCGTGTACTCTGTACGCGTTTCGGGTGCTGTCCCGGCGGGTGCTGTCCCGGTGTGCGCAGACTCTGCGCGTTTCGGGTGCTGTCCCGGTGTGCGCAAACTCTGCGCGTTTCGGGTGCTGTTCCGGCGGGTGCTGTCCCGGTTAACGTGTTCTATGAACGCGTTTCAGGCGCAGTCCTAGCAGCCGCTGTGCTGGTTCACATTTTCAACGTGGGGGAACTAACTTGTACAAGTTCAAGTATGAGTATGAGTGAGACATTTGATGTGAAGACGTATGCATACTTTTGAAAGCGAAGTGTTTTAGTTTTGTCACGAAAGCGTTATTATGTATGAGGGCCTTGTATGTGCGATGTATGACAGATTAGGCAATGGTGTACATCGTCACAGCCAATTAACAATTTGTTTCTCACGCAGATTCTGACGATGACAACTCTGACGACGCCGGTGAATCTTTGGTGCCCCTGCTCGTCTCGCCAACCCTTTGAGTGAAGACGATGAGCAAACTCCTGCCGTACCTGCCTGTGCTTCTGCAGAGGATTCCTCCAGTGCAGCCGAGGACGGCGCACGGTCAGGAGAGGCCGTATAAGCTGAGCTTCATATTTTTTGCCTAATAACAACACCGTCCCTTTAAATATCGTGGCTCGACCGTGAGCGGCCCATTTTGCTGCTCGACCGCCATGCGGATAACACCTTGGTGAAATCTATCTTGTATTTTACTTGTTTTGCAAGTCAGTAATATTTCGGTTTAATTATTAGTAAATTGTTTAAAATGGCTGTTTAGTTTATTTAATTAGTGTCAAATTACATTTATGGATTATAACCTCAAATGTTCTTTAGTAATTGTTTTTTTTTTTAATAAAATCCCTTAGGATAGTTAAAAGTATATATTTTATACTTGATCAAACGAAGTGTGAGAATATTAGACAATATATTGTCGATAAAAAATGGAAAAAAAATATTGATATGTTAGTCATTCAAAAAATCCAGGCACTTTAATTTTTTCATTAATTTCCTGTTTGGTATTGTTAATTATTTTTTACTTTCTTAGCTTCTTAAACTTTGTAGGTTTCAAATGAGACCACTTTGAAGATAATACGCCGTTTACATATAGAGAAAAAAATAAAAATCGAAACACGAGCTTAAGAAAAAAAAATTAAAGTGTTGGTAACAATTTTTTTTCCGGTTTTTATCGATAATATTTCGTCTTATATTTTGTTTGATCAAGTATAAAAAATACACATTGTATATTTTGCTCATGAATACATACTTTATTATCCCTATTTGATGCCCGCGACTTCGCCCGTGTGAAATTCATTTTTCTTACACACCCTTGTTCAAGACATTACAAAAAAAAAATTGTCAGATTAGTCTGTATATTCACAGTTCGATTTTTTTATTGTGATGCGGTATACTTTTAATATTGCAAATGTGAAAGTTTATAAAGATCTAGATGTATGGATATCAGTTACCTACTCATTCATGCAACAACTTATGAATGGATTATTGAACCCTTACAATAATAATCATAACCTTTGTGTATAAATATATAGGTACGCAGATGAAGTCAGCAGTCAAACGTAACTCCCTATCTGTAAAAGTCTCCGAGGCGCGAGATAGTGTGTGACGTTCTCGATCGGCAGTCAAACGTAACTCCCTATCTGTAAAAGTCTTCGAGGCGCGAGATTGCGAATGACGTTCACGATCAGCACTTAGTCGAGACTCCCTTTGAGTGGAACTCTCGATACTCTCGAACGATAATGTCCGAAATACCTAACCAATCCACAAAGTAAGATCACAAAATCCATATTGCTATAGCTAAATGTCAAACTTCTTTCTATAAATCTATAAAGCCAAGAAACTTTTGAAGATATCCGAAATATCTAACCAATCCCACAAAGCAAGATCAGAAGTCCGTATTTACATAGCCAAGTGTCAAATTATAAATAAATCAACAATATTATCCGAAATATTAACTAACCAACTCACAAAGCATCAAAGCAAGATCAGAAGTCCGTATTTTCATAGCCAAGTATAGTCGAGTATCAGTATAAAATTAACAAATTCAACAATTCAACAACAGTAACTAACCAAATCACAAAAGAATCAAAAGGTCTTACGTACAGAGAAAAACAATCAGCTTGTATTTATACTTTTTCACAAAAAACGATAGCGCGTTTTAAAATTTATTGAGGTGTCATCTGTTGCTATTTTATGTAACTAAAAATCGCCCATAGAAAAATTTTCTTTAAACTTTAAATGACGATAACTTTTTTATCTGGCATCAGATTTCGATGAAACAAAGTCTATCTGTTGCTCAGGGATAAGTTTAATCTTTTAATGAAAACGGCGTAAAAATCAGTTTAGTAGTTTTAAAGATTAGCGAGTACAAACAGACAGAGAGACAAAAAATCAAAAAAATCTTTTTTGTGTTCTGTTACTCTTTTTTTATCGCCCACAACCATGTTTTGTTAATTTTATTAAATGTACAGACACGTGGTTCGTACTGTTTTATTATATGTTTTTATTAAAACGCTGGAGTCATAAAGTCCACGCGAACGAAGTTGCGGGCATCAGCTAGTTATAAATAAATCAACAATATTATCCGAAATATTAACTAACCAACCCACAAAGCATCAAAGCAAGATCAGAAGTCCGTATTTTTATAGTCAAATATCAGTATAAAATAAACAAATTCAATTTCAATTCAACAACAGTAACTAACCAAATCACAAAAGAATTAAAAGGTCACATACAGAGCAAAACAATCAGCTTGTATTTATACTTTTTCACAAAAAAAACCATAGCTCGTTTTAAAATTTCTTGATGCGCTATCTGCTGCTATTTTATATAACTATAAAATCGCTCATAGAAAAATTATCTTTAAATTTTAAAAGACGATAACTTTTTTATCTGACATCAGATTTCGATGAAACAAAGCCTATATGTTGCTCAGGGATGAACTTAATCTTTTAATGAAAACCGCGTAAAAATCTGTTCAGTAGTTTTAAAGATTAGCGAGTACATACAGACAGACAGACAAAAAAATGAAAAAAATCTTTTTTGTGTTCTGTTACTTTTTTTTCCCAACACCCATTTTTTGTTAATTTTATCAAATGTACATACACGTGGTTTCTACTGTTTTATTATATGTATTGATGTACTGCAATTGGAACCCGGATCTCTGTACTAGAACTCGAATATTTTCGGTAATTGAAAGTGTGCTGGAATAAATATATAGTATATCAAATGAAAGTCTTTAATCTATTATTTATTTGAACAGAATAACATAAAAATTTATCACAATGAAAAAAAAAAGAAAATATAAATTGAAATATTCGAGCACGTCCGATATTGATAACTTAAATGTTTCCACGTGTCTCTGATAACGAAGGCATGTGAATCTGCCGACTTCCATGGCTGAGGTGGCCATACAAAAGAGTTAAAAATAGGAAAAAATATATTCGAGAGCGTCAGGTTTTCAAAGGGGATGTTAATTGAGTCTGAAAGAAGCTCCCATTCAAAAAACTGACGATTTGGAAGTGACGCAGGCAAGTAGGGGCTTTTTGAAAATGCGAAAAAAATCTTTACATACTCGAGTGCGTCGGATTATTATACCAGAAGGGTAAGTTTGGTGTCCAAAGAAATTGACGATTATTCGAAGGTATTTTCTTAATCTGACGGTCACATCAAGATCTGGCGATCAAGTATGGGGACAGTGCGAGAGAGTGAGGGATACAGAAAAGCGAAAGAGAAAGAGGGGCACGGACTAGGGAATACATGCTTTATACCAACTGCTCGCACTATACTGCATTTACGATTTTTGACGCTTCGGCTTGTGAAAATCGTCAGATAATATATTTTAGTTCCTGTCACATTATTTTCTTCAAAAAAAAAATCGGCCGCGCTCGGGTATGTCCAAGTATCGTTTTTTATTTTATTTTCAAGTTTGTGACTCTCCCCCTCCCCTATTATAGTATCTCTGCAGAAATTGAATCCAATAATACAAAAATAATATAATGTCTATAAAATTAACGTAGGTACCTACTTAAAATAAAGTTGTCCATATTTTTAGTCCCTATTATAAGATGATAATTATTGGCCTGAATTAATTTCCTTTTGAAAATTTGTAGAACTTAAATACAACAACTATGGAACTAAACCAAATCAATAAATCTATGTTTATATTGTTTAACTGTAAATCCTTTTCAAGGGCCATCGCTCACATCAAATCTTTATGTCAAACTGCAGACATCATCGTCCTACCGGAACCTGGCAATTACCACATGACATCCCCTGCTTGGGCACTGTACATCCAGACTTCCCCTACATTGGGAAATAGGCAGTTGATACAACGGCGGGACCACTGCGGGGCAGGCCTTACGGCGGTGTTGCTATTCTACGAGTACTAGTGTGGTAGTATTCTACGAGTCGATTCTACGAATCGAACTAGGGTGTTCAATAAAAAGTGAGAATGACAATTTTTTTTAATGTTTTTTGCCACTCGGCGCCATCTTGTCATTGCACCGAGTATAATCTGTACTGACAAACTTAATCGCCCCAACTTTAAAAATACGTGTATTCCCTTACTCGATCTAAACACGTACTCTGCGACCACTCGCCACTCAACGCCACCTTTTCCTTCTACCGGGTAAAAACTGAACTGAGTGAATTACACTGCCTCGCCGTACTACTCGGTAGGTGTAATCAGACTTTTAGGGTTGGAACCATTTTGGGACTCATTTGGCAACACGGAATATCACTTTTCTATGCTGCCATCCTTTTCAGCAGCACCGGCCGTCCTGAAGCGCTCTTTCTCTCGCTTTAGCAAATGACGGTTCTGAGCGACATAAAAGAATAGCAGCATAGAAAAAGTGCTGTTCCGTGCTGATAAATGAGATCCAACCCTTAATCGCAATCATTGTGGAAAACTAAATACTTAACCATGGAACCTCTGAAGATACATTCAAAAATATTCGGTGACGCCGCCATCTATTTTTTACCTTTAAATACCTATTCAATAAATCAAAGCTAATATAACAACTAACATATAAAATTAACATGAAATAAAACAAACTCCATTTCAGATACATGAGTTGTAATAATTAAAATCAAATGCCATTCTTACACATATTTGGCCATACTTGCCCACTGACCAAAAGGAATGAACGAATTGTTCCTTTCCAAGTTACAAGACTGAACTTATACAATAGGGAATATGCATGAAAAAGATCTAATCAGTTTATCCATAGATATTCAAAAATAAATTACTGACAGTGAAAACAGAATAAGATTTGGTTAAAAAAACAACGAGATATAACAATTTTACGAAACTATGTCTATCTCACTCGCAAAAACGCTATTTTATATGGCAAATGTATAGAAGATGTGGACTTTGACGTCATCAGTACATATCGGACTTCTCTTTCTAATTGAAACTTTGAATTATCACATGTTCGTCGCTGATTAAGGTATTTTATAAATTCTTTCATATTTGTTTACTGTGGTTAATAAGGACTTTATTAAGCAAATAAAAAAGAAATGTGCATATTCTCCATTACCTATTCCCTAATACTATACCTACACCTACCTACACCAATTCCATAATAATTAAGCACTTGTTACAAGGCGCACTAAAACTATAAGTAGATAAGTTTTAATGTAAATCCAGTAATGCCTTAAATACAATACACAAAATACTCCCTTAACAAAAAATACCGACAAAATAAATTATAAATAGATAACACATGTCACTTCTATTTGCTTTTCAATCATTCTTAAATTCTAAACTTAAATATAATTTGACCAATTTATAAATACTTGGCTGTTCGCAAACTTATTTCAATAATAAACCGTGAAGATTATTACTACAGCAAATGCAGATGATAAGTGTCTATTAAAAATTGGTAATATTAGAATCAAGTTTTAGACCAATATAACATAATATTTATCAGGTACCCTCTAAGTACTGATATAAAAATATCATGACTGCCACTGCAGTGTTTTGAAATAAAAATTAAAACAACGATAATATTTTTAAGGCCTGCGCAGAATATGAAAGGCTGTCACAGAGGTACTTTCTGTCCAAAAAAACAAATTTGTTATAAACATTATCGAATGACTACTAGTTATTTCATCTACGGACTATAATTAGGCCGGACACAAAATCCCCTGAATAATGATACTCGTAGACAAGTGACCGGACCGGAACGTACACAGAAGTACGCGGGTGTCCCCAAAAAGATAGAAAAGACGAGACTAGGTATTCCCAATTTTTTTTTGGCTCAATAATAAACTAACAAGTAGTAAGTTACGGAAGTCAAAAAAATGCACTGTAGTTTGCTTTATGTATTTGGATTATTTCTGATTCAAAACACGATATCGATATCTTACCTCGATCAAAAAAAAAAAATCGGCAGCGGAAGCTAATTCGACGATTTTTGGATGTATTATTAATTATTACAGACTTTATGAAAACATTACTTACAAAAAAAGAAGTCAGGAAAAAGTAAATTACACATACTTTAACTATTTCTGGTCACTTCTGGAAAATGATTACTTTATTTAAGAAAATCCGATAATATCTACATTCCGCGTCCTTTCACGTTCATTCCCCGCCTCCCGTTCCTCAGTAAGACGAGATATGTAAAAGTCTGCGGGATGCCTCGCAGATCGCTCAGAACCGCATCCGAGTGGTCCGTTGGAATACCGGGCCTTAGTGCCGCAACAGACGGGACGCCGCAAGTTGCGTCGCGTAACAGCTAGAGATGGGCAGTGGATAGTACTCAATCTACCCATTTGAGTATTTACTCACTAGATGAGTGTGCTCATATATTGACATCGCATATTTTGATGTCTGTTTACCTATTTTAACGTAAAATTACGTCTATGCACACCTCCCACCAAAAAATGATAATAGTCAAAGAAGCCTACTATCAGTGTATGATTAGTATGGTATTTTCATATAATTTAGCGTCGCATATAACGTTTACCTACATTTTAAGTATATTATGGCATATGAACACACTTTCCGACAAGAATTGCAAGTGTATACTAGATTTAAGTTTCAAAATTGTCATGAAAACATGAAATAATGAATATGAATATAAATATGAGTCGCAACTCATATAAATCAATCTACTCACCAAATGGATGAATAAGGATATTTATCGGGTATTCACTCAATCTACTGAGTAAATTCTCAAATGGGTTGATGAGTATTTATGCATCGCCCATCACTAGCTGTTACGCGGCGCAACTTGCGCCGCGTTTGTTACGGCCCTTAAGTCCGCTCTTGTAGACTATATGCAAGTGATTCGGAAAGGGCAAAAAAATATGTCTAAACTTTATTTCCAAAGAAATGTACCCGTATTTGCTATTTGTTTCCATTGAGAAATAAATTATTTAAAAGATGTATTTTATTATTCAAAAATTCCATGCAATAATTACAAAAAACTTTACACAATTCTACATCGTTCGTGTAACTAAATGATGTAAGTATAAGGGTTTTGGTGAGACTAAGAAGTCGATATTAATAAGTCGATAAAGTAAATGTTTCAATGCCTAAAGTGACGTTTGTGCGACAAGATAACGGGGTCTATATATAAGTATCTTACTATGTTGTTGTCTACAAAAATAAAAACTTTTAAAACTTAAAATTAGTTAATAATTAAGTGAAATAACAAAATATCTTATTACACTAAAAAGCATGGCCGTACCGAGGGGGTGCCAGGGGGGGCCAGGCCTTTTGAACTACTAAACCGATTTTTTCAAAAATAGCTAAGAACCTTGTAGAAAGTAACTTGCTTTCATGTAAAAAACCGCATTAAAAGCAGTTTATCCTCGAATGGATAAACTGCTTTTAATGCGGTTTTTTTACGTGAAACTATGTTGCCACAGACAGACCGTCATTCAGCACACTCAGATGCATAAATAGATAAATAAATATATATCGACAAATTACACTGACAGAGCTAATCCCAAAGTAAATTCGAGACTTGTGTTATGGGAGGATACTAACTCAACGATACTATATTAAAAATCTTTATTAAGCCTACAATTCATGTTGTAATGACAATTACAATTTATTCTTCATCCGGCAACAGTCCACATACGAACTAGACGCAAATCTGTAGTTCATAGGTAATTTGATTCCGAGATGATAGGTTCAGTAGCCGACAGTAAACATGGAGGTGTGTTAGTATTCGTATTACGGCAATCATGGTTATATAATTGATCTGGGTTTTTCAAACTAGACTAGTCTGTTAATATGGGAAACCCGTGAATGTGAAACTACAATGATTATCTTTCTGGGTACACATAATATGAAAAAAATAAAAATAAAAAAGATTGGATGTTATGCGTGTTATTGCGTGCATGGTGTGTGTGTGTGCGCTTGTGTAATATTCATGGAGCTGTGTGTAGTGGGTGAGTGACTAGGTCATAAGGAATTTGAATATTTTATAACAAATACATAATTAGATAAATATCCAAGACCCAGAACAATTTGAAAAAGGCCATTTTTCAACTTGCCCTGGCCGGGGATCGAACCTGGATAAAAACGTGGCTAAGAGGAATTAATATCGCTGATAGATTAAGTGGGCTTTGTATATGGTCTGTGTATGTATAGTAATGTACACAGAAAAATTGTTGACATGGGCGATTCTTTCACAGAAGACCCTTAATTGTTACTTTTTAAATAAGTATTGTTTTAATAAAGTAATTTATATAAAAAATAACTATTTTAATCGAAGTTTATTTATTTGTTTAGATTTTTATGAAAATACTGATTTGCCCCCCCCCCCCCTCGCCCAGAATCTGGGTACTCCCATGCTTGAAATAAAATGCATACTTACAAAAATGCAGACAACTGGCAATAATCCGCGTGTAATCGGCTTCCTATTTTTCTTTTGTCAGAGTTATTGTTATCGTATGAAAAAGACACGACAATTACTGTTTTAATAATCTTCTGATGCTCTTTCCTTCTTTATTATTTTGCAAATGTTGTTGGTTTCATTTTCTTTTTTATAGTCACGTTTGTCCAGGACCTCAGAAAGGGTAAAGGGACGGAACGGAATTCCGCCACCTTTGAAAAATTTACTCATGAATTCAATCCTGCAAACAAGTAATAATAATTAAATATGAATATTTAGAGTACAAGTCAGACTATCGAGGTTATCTACTTAGAGCACCCGTCTGAATAGCACATGTCGAATAGCACCTGGCCTATTCCACGAAAGGTGTTTTTCTCGGACCTAAATTTATTTTTACATTTTTGTTCACGAAGAGCACGTATAATTTAGCAGCTAGTGCTGGGATTTATATTTTTGACTATTTATTTATAGACATCGGTACATAAATAATAAATGCATAATTATATAAATGTACCTATAAAAACGTTTATTAATTAGGCCATATGCGTATTTTGTACATACGAAATCTGTCTAGATAGACGAGAGACGAGGCAAAAAAAAAATACAAAATAATAAAATATTAATCATAAACACAATTATATTAATCTTGCCCAACAATAACACTAGCTTTTATCATATCATATCGCAATCAGTCTCCACATATCATATTTATTGCAAGAACAACCATAGTTAAACCTTACCCAACAATAACATTTCCTTTTTTTATATTTCACAATCGATTGCATATCATAAGATTATTTTGTAGTCGTGTAGAATCGAAGGCTAGCCTTGTTCTAGGGGGGGGGGGAGGGCGCCCGACCCCAGGGCAAAAGGGGCATGCTCGAGACTAGGCTCGCCCTTAGCCACGCATCCCTCGGCACGGCAGACCTGTATATCTTGCTAAAGTCATATAAAACGGTATGGACGAGAGCTGGCGATCGGGATGAATTGTTGATCCTGGCTTTCACGAAGCTGGCACCAGGGAAACACTGTCTCACGACACGCCGGGCGCGCCAACCTTCCACTGTCTATGACGGAGCGAAGCACCTCGTGAATCGTCCCGAATAAAGGAGCCGCGTAACTATCACACGATTTAAGAACTATAAACAAACATAAAATAAATCAAGATTTCACCAAACTCAACACGTTTTCGTGTCTAAAATCGACGACAGAAAATAAATAAAAATTAAAGTGGATTACCCGAAAAATTATGGGCTAAAGTTTTGTCAGAGCTTCATAATTCACATATAGGAATAGTTAAAACGAAAGCGGAGGCTCGTTCGCGATTCTGGTTTCCCGGAGTTGACAAGGCGTTGGAGAAATTGATAGGTGGACCAACTGAGACCGTCACCATCACGCACTCCGTTGACACCTTGGGAATTTCCATCTAAACCCTTCCTAAGAATCCACATTGATTTTTTTAAGACCAATCAATAATCGCTCATACTTAGTAATTGTAGATGCTCACTCGAAATGGGTTGAAGTATATGATATCGTCAGTAATACCACTTCTGCAGCTGTAATAGAAAAACTTTATGATTTTATGTCGCGATTTGGACTACCACAGACGATAGTCAGCGACAATGGCACAGCATTTACGTCTCACGAGTTTTCTAACTTCTGTGAGTTAAACGGCATTGCTCATTTGACGTCTCCAGCATACCACCCAGCTAGTAACGGTCAAGCTGAAAGTTACGTCAAAATAGTGAAAAAGGGTATTAAATCCAGTCTGGCGTCGTCCGATAATATGAGGGTCTGTAGGTTGAGGCTTCTTAAACACTTATTTGATTATCGGAACTCAGTCCATTCTGTTACCGGATTTTCACCAGCGCAACTAGTATTTGGTCAAAATCTCAAATCGCGTCTGGATTTAATTAAACCTATCGAATCGTCATCGACGTCCTCACTCACTTTATCGTCTAACCACGTGAAACGTAAGCAGTGTTCGCAGAGTGAGTCATACGGTGGCAAAAAAAGTACACAAGACTTTTAAGTTGGAGATGAAGTGCTATACAAAAAGTTTTCAAATAGTGCTAAGTATCAATGGAGTAGAGGTGTAATTACCAGAAAAATTGGAAAAGCTGTTTACATTGTTAACGATCACATTTTATCAATTTCTTTTAAGAAACATAAGGTTCAAATAATTTTGTTTAAAGGGTATGATAAATACGTTCAACATGGTTGGGATTGTGACGCAGATAGTTCTGGTTTACATGAACCAAATCCGTCATCACATGTCGTGGGGGAAGAACAGGTTACGGAAATGACGAGTCCGCCATCAAATCGAATTGCTGGTGGTGAATCAATTCTTCCATCACGATCTACCACGAGGTTGTTAAGAGATATACCCCGAGTTAATAAACCTTTACTTTAGTTATTATTATATAATAAAGGGACGAGATGTTGAGTATGTATACCTTGTCGATGGTTTAAGGTCAAAGGAAGTAATGTGACACATGCCAATGTTCTTTGTTCGTAATAAATCTATTAGAAGTAACATGCTTTATTTAATTTAAATATAATATATATTTACCAAATATTTAACAAGACAAGTTAAACAAATAACTTGCCACAAGTCTTAGATAGATAATTTATTTATTTGCAACAAAACTTAATAATTTTACATATAAATTTAAACTTACATCCTAGATGACTTATAAATCTAATGGATTTTTAAATTTCACATTCCGTCCAGAACGTGTTGTATATTGCTTCGTTACTGGGTCAGCAGGTGCTGGATTTATGGGGTCGGGAATCAGAAAGTTTGGGGTCGCGGTTGGTGCATGAGATCCTGAAACCGGGGCTTTGGAGGTCTCGGAATCCTCTAGGTACGCCGGTTTTATCCGGTCAATGCTGACCTCAACATTTTTATCTCCAACAAGGATGGTTAAAGTTTTATCTTTTTTTGAAATAACCTTATAAGGGCCTGTGTAGGGAGGTTTTAATCCAGGGCGCACGGTGTCGTCGCGTAAGAAAATATGTGATGAAGACGCTAGGTCTTTTTATACAAAGATGGCTTTTTTTCCATGGGCTGAGGTAGGAACGGGCTTCAACTGTGACATACAACGTCTCAGTTGAGAAACAATACTGTTTTTATCCGAGCTGCTATCAGTGGAGGTAGGAAGAGCAACAAACTCACCAGGTAGGCACAGTGGTTCTCCGTAAACTACCTCGGCGGAAGAAACTTCCAAGTCTTCCTTGATTGCAGCACGCATCACTAATAAGGCAAGGGGCAGGGCCTTGCACCAAGATCCTTGGTGACACATAAGAGCCGCTTTTAATTGCCTGTGCATTCTTTCAACTAAACCGTTCGCACACGGGTGATAACTTGTAGTACGAACGCGTTTGGAGGAGCAAAGTTGCATAAGGTTTTGAAAAAGAGAAGATTTAAATTGTCGCCCCTGATCTGTAGTAACTATGGATGGAACCCTGTATCGGGCGACCCAGCCGCTAAAAAATGTCTCCGCCACCTCTTCAGCGGTAATGCCTATCATCGGCCATGCTTCTGGCCACCAGCTAAATCGGTCGACCGCTGTTAAACCATAATAGAAACCCTTACTATATGGTAAGGGGCCGATTATATCTAGGTGGACATGGCGGAAACGTTTGGAAGGCAGAGCGAAACTTCCAAGCGGTGAATGAACGTGTCGACTAACCTTACTACGTTGACAAGCCTGGCACGCTCGGGCCCAGTTGCGGCAATCCTTTTGGATGTTTGCCCAAACAAATCTAATCTAAACGAAGAAAACGGCGATAAAAATTCACCATACCTAAAAATCTGCGTAGGCCCTCCACCGTTTTAGGTAATGGGTAATTTTTAAGAGCCTCTATGCGTTCGGGTGGTGGAAAAATGCCGTCTTTCGAAATCCGATAGCCTAAAAATGTTACTTTATGACAACACCATACTCGGACAGGTGCTGAAACAGGGCATAAAGGTGCTTTTCGTGCTCTTCCTTCGAGCGAGAAAACACCAGAATGTCATCAACATAAGGAAAAACGCAGTCAAGTCCTCGAACTACCTCGTCAATAAAACGTTGGAACGTTTGTCCCGCGTTGCGTAGCCCGAACGTCATATAAGGGAATTCGAATGACCCGAATGGAGTTATGATCGCCGTTTTGGCAATATCTTCAAGCGCAGGAATTTGTTGGTAAGCCTTGACTAAATCCACAGTACTAAACACCGTAGATCCAGCCAATTCCTGGCCAAAATCCCCTATATGACGGACAGGGTAGCGGTCGGGAATGGTGCGGGCGTTTAATGTACGGTAGTCGCCACAAGGGCGCCAACCATTTTCGCCCTTCTTCGCCAAGTGCAAAGGCGAAGACCAGGGGCTGTTGGAGTGTCTGGAGGTGCCACATGCAACCATTTCCTGGAATTCCTTCTTGGCTACCTGCAATTTCTTTGGGGCGAGTCAGCGTGGGCGAAAAAACACTGGTGGACCATCGGTAGTAACGATGTGATGTACCGTGGTATGCTTGAAAACCAGGAGGATGTGTAATGTCGGGAAATTCCAGTAATACTTTGGAATAAGGAGAGGTCCCAGCAACAAGAGTCTTCACACTATGGAAATCTGGGCTATAACGGCACGCGTGGTTAACTTTGTGGAGCCGTCAATTAGTTTACAGTTGTGGCAGTCCGGCAATAAATGATAATGCGCTAGAAAATCAGCTCCTATAATAGGCGTGCCTACGTCTGCGATTATAAAGTTCCAGCGGAAATCGTGGCGAAGCCCGAGATTCAAACAAAGAGCAATAGTGCCATATGTTTGGATGGGCTGCCATTAGCAGCGCGCACATCAAATCTAGTAGGATAATGTTTACCCTTGAGGAGCTGGCGAGGATAGCAACAAAGGTCTGAACCAGTGTCAATCAGGAATCGGACTTTGGATGTGGAATCCACCACAAATTAACAACGGCTGGAGATGTCAAAGCAGTCAGAGGCCGCCACTACTGGCTGCTGGTGGCGTTTCCCTGGTCAGACTTCCATCTGCAGGGAGTTATACATTTGTTTGCCTTATCAGCAAATTTTTTATGGTACCAGCAGAGGCGGGTGCCAGACTGAGATGTAGATCTGGACTGGTTAGAGCGCGATCTTGAGCGCGAATTGAATCGTTGCCGAGATTGTCGGTCATTAGTTGGGGCATCAACTTTATTTGACAGCTCAAGCAAAGCTTTTTTAATATCGTCTAGCTCGCTAAGTGACGAAGATGTAGTAGCGTGAACAGCTTGGGGCGCTGATGATGTTGTTTCAGCAATGGCATCAGCAATTTCAGCAACTTTCTCAAGTGACAAGTCACGCTGTGCTGTCAAAATTCGCTGAACCTCAGGTGGCAATCGCCTACAGAACAACTGTGTGGAAGAGACCACAACTCAGAGGTAATATTGCCCGCGAGCAATACACACATTTTCAGTTGTGACCTGAGGAGATGTGTGGTGCGGATCCAATACTAAATGATGAAAAAAAAATAGCAAAAATAAGAGTATGTGTACATTTATATAAATAAATAAAATAGTGTAATATAATAAATTTACCAGTTTAAATAAATAATTAATAAATCTTAGTTAGAAAGTAAAATAACAACAAATGACGATTTATTAATACAAAGGTTCAAAATGAAGAAAAAGGTTTATGAACGTTCAGTAAGTAAGTAATATTCGGTTTATTTGCCAACATGTTCTTATTTTTAAAATATCATCCTAATCAGTCTCCACATATCACATTTATGGCAAAATCAATCTTACCTAATAATAATATTTCCTTATTTTAAAAATAAATTATAATAAATATATACGGACAAATCACACTGATTGAGCTAGCCCCAAAGTAAGTTCAAGACTTATGTTATGGGATACTAACTCAACGATACTATATTTTTATAACAGATACATATATAGATAAACATCCAAGACCCAGGACAATTCGAAAAAGGCCATTTTCCAACTTGCCCTGACCGGGGATCGAACCCGGGACCTCTGGGTGGCGGACTAGCATGGTGACCACTACGCCACGGAGGTCGTCAGTAATTTATTATATCACAATCAGTCCATGTTTTTTAAGAGTATATATTTATTGCTTAATCAATCTTATAGCCTGCGTAGACGAGTAAGAGTGACAGATATTCGTGTATAAGAGAAACTGCACGTTTAAAGTGTAACCTTACTTTTGTAATATAATAGCGCACCGCGGTCATTTCGTCTGTCCATGTATTATGTTTTTTATTATAAAAAAAAAAAACTTAAAATCGCAGCTTCTCAATACAATGAACAAGGAAAATATAGCCATTTTTATATTCTTCTATTATTCCATCTATTAATTGGTTCTTTTCCTTGGCAATTTTTTGCGATTTGGATGTTTCCATTTTTATCTGAATTTCAGCATAAGTAGTGCAATTTTCTAGTAGGACACTTAAAACTTTTTTTTTATTATTTGCTTTATTATTAACGTAATAATGCGTCTCGGGATAATAGTTGGTCTTTTGAACCCGGCCGTAACACCATTTTTTCGACCACAATATGTGGTCAATCCATTGTGTGATCATGTAATCATTAAATTTTGTCACGTGATTATCTTGAGGACTCTCACTCATGATATAAAGCCATGCTTTATCCAAATCAACCGGTGGCAAAAAAGGTAGCACAGTGCACAAGCCAACGTTCTAAAAATATCACTTTCGTTGAGGCCCAATTCTTTTGTTATCTCTTTTTAAGCCTTTTTAAAGTGAAAGTAGCACTTTACAGCTACGTTGGGAAATATAGACAGTATTCCTCTCACTGCGGTTTCTTCGAAGTCACTAGTAAAAAAAAATATACACATACCTGGTATTAAAGATTTAAATAATTGAAATAATATTTTCTAAGTTTTTTTTTTTTTTAATAAGCAAAGAATATGCTAACGGCTTAACGATACTATCGATATCACCAGGAATGGTATAAATCTAAAGGAAAGGTTTCGGCGTAGATTTAAATGTCTCATCACAATATAGATGTCGTGTTCTGTTAGCTCTTCTGTGCTTCTTTTTGTGGCGAACAGAAGAATTCGATTCTTTCCATCGTAGAAATCAGCCAACAGAAAGTCTATTTTCTAGTAAATTGTCTAGGTACTTTAAAATAAATTATACCAGGTTTTTTGTATTGTAATTATCTATTACAATCAAATTTTCTTTTATCAATATTTATTTTCTGTCACAATATAGTATTTAAAATAAGCATGCCCATATGCCGCCGGACTAGAAGTTTTTGGTCGTTAATATATTCAGCTCATGTTGCGTTTAAGTGTTGCTAAAGTTATAAACTTTTAAATGTAGGCCCTATTTGTTTACTATGGATACCTTTAAGTATGAAGTTGGCTGGAATATAATTTGCATATTGCTTGCTATACATCCATCGTTGCTCCCAAAATTTGGGTAATCTGGACATTTTATTACCTATGTGATTTCTTCACCATTATCATCATCAGCTTTCAAAAACCCACTGATGTGCAAAATCCTCCCTTTGTAATGAAAATTAAAGTCAAGGGTATTCAACTTTCAACCACGATATTAAAATACTTTTTTGATTAAATTCTGATTAAAGTAAAAGTACAAAAAAAAATGTTTTTAAATTATGACAGTTGAACATTATGTAGGTAGAGGTGTTTTTGGCGGGAAGTCAAGGGGTTCAGTTGGAGTGTGCTTTAAATTTTTTTGCAAATTGATTCTAGTGGACTTTATAATATAAAATCGGTGTAGTTTAGTGTTATCAATGCTCATGCTCATGGACAATATGTAAAATGGTTAAAGTGGACACTCATAGTGCAACTGTAGTGATATTTATTTGCGGACTGTGGTGGGCTTCTTTAGACGCCGTCCGCCACTCATTCGGCTATGAAAACCAGTGGACTCGTATAGATTTGTTGCCAGAAGCTCCCTTGAAGCAATCAAAGAACCTACACCAACCTTTGATAGTATAGTTAGTATTCTAAGAGCTAGTGAAAAGCTACCTGTATGTATTTGACGAGACCTGAGTTTTTGTGATGATCATGAGTACATGAGCTGATTCATCTAAAATGATGATTCATCTAAAAATAGTATTAATTTATCACTTTTCACCATACCACAAAATACGCACTTCATTTGTTTTTTTTTTTTTACTGGACATTGTGTCAGATATATTAATTAACTAAATGACAAATTAACGAAAATAAATAAAGCAACACTATTTATTTTATTAGATTCACATAAGACGAGGCATCTGTATGAGAGTTCACTACTATACTGAAAACATCTGACAAAAACCGTCAGGCATGGACAATGGACTGTCTATTCTCCATGCCATAGAGACTTAACAGAGCCCTCTAAGGTATAAATCCTGCATTTTTTGAATGCTAATAAATATAAAAAATTTCAGTAGACTAGAAAGAGTAAAATAGCGATAAATAGGAAAAAAAAGAGAGATAGCTACATAGACAATCTATGCATACATCTGACCGTGTAGTAGCTAAGTCTTATTATCTGCTGAGGTGTACTCATTGAAAACGTCTGCCATGAAGAATATAATTATATTTTTAAGACCCTAATAAATAAAATATATCAACGGCAGATCTCGTCAATTAATTTCAAAATTTTATTTTTTTAGCTCTTTGATAACCGTCTGCCACAATGTTAAACGCGTGATAATGGCCTGCCATTTTTATTTTCCGATAATAATAATAACATATTTTCAAATTTCCAAACGGCAGACGTCGTCAAATGAATTTAAAATTCACCAAAAATCGATACCTGTCTTACCTGAGCGCCCGCCGCGTCCACCACTCTGTGCTTAGTGAACCCCCATCTCATGTACGGTAGGTATAGGGGCCTCAACCCACAAAAACTCAGGTTTCATCAAATACATACAGGTAGCTTTTCACTAGCTCTTAGACTATAGGGTTAGTGTTAGGAATAAAGAAGTAATAAAATAAGGATGGGCTCTAAAAGACTAGTATCCAGAGCCGTAAAATAATTATTAAAAAAAATGTAGGTAGACTGAAAATAAAGAGTACTCACTTGTACATCTCCTACTGTTTTTGCACATTGCAGGCGAACTCCACAAGCCCTGTTTCTATAGTTACAAATACCGGATGTAATATTTTTAAAATTTGGCATTTTTTCAACTAAGTGAACTCCTTGGTCGAGTTATTTATGAATTTTGCTTTTGTACAATATTGGGACAGGATAATCGGTAATAGCAGTTTCTTATCCAAGTTCGTCTATAGTTTTCTTTTATTTAACCTGGGCACCGTTTTGTTTTTGCACATTGCCGGCGAACTCCACAAGTCCTGTTTCTATAGTTAAAAATAACAGATTTAATATTTTTAAAATTTTGCATCGTTTCTACTAAGTGAACTCCTTGATCGAGTAATTTATTAATTTTTCTTTTATACAATGTTGTAACAGGAATATCGGTTATAGCAGCTTCTTATCCAAGTTCGTCAATAGTTTTCTTTAATTCAATCTGGGCACCATGTATGGGTTCACAGGTGTGTTCTGTCATTTTTATTATATCATGATTTTGCCAAGCAACGCCGTAGTATATTACTATTACTTGTGTATTTTTTGAATTGTCTGTACTGTCAGGTATTATATATTAATATTGGTGCTCTTTTTCTACTGAAAATGTAACTAATAGCTGTATTTTGATTGCTTCGACCGGCAATAGGCTCCATTATTGTATTTTATAATGCACACACCGACTGATAAATCCAATAGACTATATTCGCCATAAAAATACACAAAATAGCAATCTATTCCCGTTTCGTCACCTCAGTGTGCACAGCAGAACTATTATCCCTAATGCATTTGCAATTATTTTACGTACACAAGTTCCGGAGGCGTTCGGTTCTCATCTACTCAAAAAACGAAGTTTTCATCCCAAAACATTTGGAGCTAAAGTTACTGATTATTCTCTCGGGACTAAAAGAAAATCTCTAGGGATTAAAACTAATTTGAAAACTGAACACGAGTGTAAAACAAAAAAAGAAGAATTTTGTTTTAAAATAAAAAATAATTGGTACAGTCGTAATTTTTTAAATTTAGAATACATATCGTCGTCATCATGAATGAATGTAGGTTAACATTTTTAAGTTCTTCGCTTTGGAAAAAGAAATAATTAAAAACGCGCAATTTTTTTTTATTCAGTATATTACAGAAGTTTTAGGTTATTTGTATTGAAATTCAATTATTTGTGTAAATGTGACTACTCTTTCGTGAGTTTAAGCCAATAGTAAATAGTTATAAAGTTTATTTTAAAAAAATAAAAACATATGAAGGGCCACGCAAACAAAGTTATGAGTGAACATATTATCTTAAGTTAGTGGCCTTCGAAAAAATATTTCTTAGTATTTATTGGATGAATACGACACCAAACAAAGGTTAGTATTAAGTTGTCGGTTATGTATGTGCTAGTTTTTCTCATAGATGGAGATGAAAAGAAGAGTGTGCTACTCGGGTACGGTAATATTTTTTACAAATGTTTTCGACCTTTTACTAATTGTTAAATAAATATTCAATAATTTCTAAAGGGGGGCTCACTCAATATACACGCACACAATATTTTTATCTCGGGTGATATACATGAATCCCTCCTTCGTTTCGCTCTGGATTCAAAGTCGCGTCCTCGCAGTCAAAATTTTACCTTATCCCTTGTTTATAGTAGCACAATCTACTATATACTAATGATTTTGTTAATATTTTATTTTCTAATGTAGCATCGTCTAGCTAGACAGATTTTGTATGTACAAATTACGCAGATTTTGTATCGATACCTATACTGATACGCAATATACGTACAAAAACAACTTTCAAAAATCAACTAAAAATATATTTATTAAATCTTTGAAGATCTGGGATCCCCAGACACTTTGGTTGCTGCGTTGTTAAATCTTGACTGATAGCCACAACTAGAAATTTTTCATGTTAATCAATAAGATTATTTTATATATTATTGTTTGTATTTAATCAGTTCAAATTAATATACTAATGCAATTCAATATTTTTATGTGCAAAGTAAAAGCTTTTCTAATTTTAATTAAATTATGTAAAATTGTAGGTACTTTTAATTCTATTATTTTTATCAATCTATTTTATTGAACGTAATATGCTACAAATAAATAATGAATATTCATTTAAAAATAAATTAATGTTCACGAAGAGCACCTGCGAATATAAGGTGCTCTTTGTGAAATAGGCCATGCTATTCGCTAGGTGCTATTCAGACGGGTGTCCTAAGTGGAATACCTCAATTCCATATTTCATCCCCTACTTTCCAATCAGTCAAATCAAATACTTTTCTTTTTTCAATTGAATGATGGGCACTTTTGTATGGACCCTGAGCGGCATAGCCAAATAAAGTTCTAATGTCTGTTATTGCTTAATACCTACAGTTACTGAAATGAAACAGTTTATATTATGAATAGACCGGAAATGTACATTCGTGGACATAGTTCATTATTTGCGCCTACTTTTTTTGTAAAAAGCAAATCTGCAGTGGAAAAGTTCATCATATGTTGTATTTTTGTCAGCGTATAACCTTAGGGTGATAGCAACAAAATAAATCATTTTTTAAAATAAACATTCATTATGATAACAACTTACCAGTTATAGTTAAGTTATGGTCAGTGGAACTACTGCGGTGCGGAGCGGGAAGGAGGACCGAGTGGGGGGTGCAACATTGCTACTCCTCGTTATGTTTTTGTAAAACAATGGGCGTACGAACAAAAATTTTTTGACGTTAAAGAAGATACTTTTGAGAATAGCATACGTACCAAAGTAATTTAAGTCCATAAGCAGTCCTATTACGTCAAGTGTGATCTTTTTTCTCCGGTATTTCACCGTGTTCTGCCCATAGTAAGAATTAAAGCTTATGATAAAAGGTTTCATTTCATGGACAAGTGGTTTTAGGGTTCCGTAGTAAACAAGGAACCCTTATATTTTCGCCATGTCTGTCTGTCTGTCTGCCCGTCCACGGTTTTACTTAGCGACTATTAGTACTAGAAAACTGGGATTTCGGTGAAAAAAATTGGTAAAATAAAATATTGAAAAACATTTTTTTAATTTAGCATCCATACTAGTATACTGAAAAGGCATTTTTTTTCTTGATAAACCAGTCATTTTGGGTATCATTAAATAGGTCTTTCAAAAATATTATGAGGTTGTAAACACCATTTTTTGATTCAGGTATACGTTTCTGAAATATTTGGTTTTAAAGTGAAAATTTTTGTTTGAATCAAGTCTATCTGCTCAACGGTTATATATAAACACGTGATAAAATTCACAGCTATAGTATATATAACGAAATTTAAAGGAAAACTACCAGAGCTAAGTAAGGTTTACAATTTAAAAGGTTATAGGCGATCAACTTATAAAATGTACTCGCAAAATCAAAATTTCACACAAATTCAATTGAAAATTAGTTTTTAGACGTTTTTAGTGGCATGAACTCAAAGTGGGCATTCGTAACTACGGAACCCTACACTGCGCGTGGACCGACACGCACTTGGCCAATTATTATTGGATATGCCGGCCAACTTAACGCATCATTCTCTAAAAAACAAACATTTTCTGCATTTGTATGAAATAGTTGTTAAATGTTGAGATTCTTATAGATACGTTTCAGGATTCTCTACAGAACTTCTCAGCCATTTCTCATCTCAATTCTTTTTTCGGATATTGAACTTAGCTCCCATTTTAACATTTTATATTTTTATGGGAATACTTAATTACTCAACGAATAAGCTGTTCGACGAGGTTCGATCGTCTTGGTGTGTACTATATAGCTATAAGATTTATAATTACCAGTGCAGCCGGAGGACATGCACGAATACAGCGAGGCTATGCATAACCGCGAGCAAAAAAATAGTTATCAACGCAAAGATGAAAAATACAGCAACAAGTTTTAGAACGCCAATTGGGGAGGTGTCATGAAGAGCTGGCCGCATAACCATACGCCAGAGTAAGTCTGATAGCACTGAAAATACAACAAACATCTTATTTTAACAAACATTGTTTTGGTTTTGTTCCTTTGTTGTGATATCCTACTCGATAGGTTTTGAATAAACAAACATTTAAAGACAGGTTTTGGCGATGAAACTCCACCATTTTTTTTTTAATGTTTGATTTACTTTGTGTCACTCTCAGCATTAAGACAAATCCAAGGACGCACCTCTTAATCCATCAAGCAATTTAGATTGTAGAGCGTGTCGAAGAAATATATGTACATACAATACATATATATGTATTGTATAGAGGTATACCATTAAAAAATCTTAAGAAACACTCCTGGCGCAGTCGGGTATAAAAATAAAGCTAAATGTATAATTCTATTATCGTTCGTTAGTTTAATGAACAGCCACTTACATGTGTGTGACAATGAAAGAGCCCAAAGCCGAAGATATGACGCCATGTGGCTAACTGTTCCCAGGCCAAATTCCGCGGTTCGCCAAAATCTCCTCAGCAATAGGCTGCCGAAAGAAAACTGCTGATGCTTTTTGAGCTCTTCTGAATATTGGCCTCTCATCTGGTATATTCTATGGCCAGCACTTTTCTGCAAATATATTAGAAAATTAATTAGCGACGCGTGACGCCCGCGCAAGTCTGACGTGCAGCGGAAGAGTTTACCTTTTTTGAAATTACTAATTACTATCGAAATATACCCACTTGATTTTGGATAGACACTGGTCTCTCAACCCCACAAACATTTTCTTCATTCTCTCGGCTTTCACTGACCTGAACCCGGGGCGAAGCTAAAGTAACATAATATCATTCTTTTGATTTGTAATGTTATATTTTTTTAAAGAAATATTTATATCTGTCTTCAAAATATGCATTTAAAGTGAATAATACGTTATGGGGCCGGAAGATCTCAAAAAGCACCTTCATAAAATTAGTGTGGGGTCGTTCTCACCCATCATGCACATTTCATCAGATAGTCAAACTTTAGCTTGGCAGGAGATAAATGAATTTTGGGGGGCGGGGCCCAGTGCTGCCCTAGAGAAAACTAAGATTATTTTAAAATTGTATCCTGAACAACAACGTAAAGCTTTTCTTCGCAAAGCGAAAAACAGCCTCTTTTGGATGTGCAAAGAAAATCTTCACGTTCTCACTTTGAACTATCAGTAGTTCATAAAACAGTTTGAAGGGTTATCTAAGGCTTGGTCAGGATACAATTTTCAATAATCCTAGTTTCCTTTCAAATAATTTATTCCAAATGGGGGAAGCACTGGACCCCGACAAATTTATATTATCTTGGATTTCATTCAAAGGAAACTCTTACCCAGGGCGTTTCCCGCTCGGTTAAAGCTATATTTATTTGACAATCTAACTCGAATTTCACTATTTTCGGGATAAAAAGTACATTATGTGTTAATTGATGCACTAAGTAAGCTGTATGTAGGTACAGGCAAATTTTTATTCCAATTCATAAGCTAAGTGGAACATCCATCCATTCATACATCAAACCAATTGTATACTAAATCCCTCCTACAACATTTTTTTAAATAAATGAGTAAAATAAACACGTACCCATCAAGCATAACCATTTGAGTACCTATATAAATATAGCTTAGCCGCGATAGTTTTCCTTTGAAGATAAATATCCAGGATTAATCGGTTGCGGGGTGCTAGTGGCCAAAACAGTTTTCATCCCCTATTGCCCCAGCAAAAAGTTGTAGATTTGTTTTTGTAGTTTACATAGAATAACAATTTGGGGTAGTTTTTGAACTAGTGATTCGCCGCGAACTTAAGACTTGATATTCCAAAATACGAGTATTTACTGAACCAATTTTAATGTCCATTATAACAGTGATTGAAAATAAACATAGTGTGATTCAGAGAAATCACTTTCGTATCAGCGACATCTAGTGACGTATTTGTGAAATATATGTATAATAAATGATAATTATTGAAGTTTGAAAGTAACTTAAAAGTACAAGGAGATGGTTCCTTAGGCGTCTATCAGGAAGTGGTTTGAATAGAAAACGAATTATTTTTTAGGCGAATCGCGGTGCGCGTAAAACATAAAAACAGACGTGTCCAGTTGCGAATCAAAAGTGCGACGAAAGGATACAGCGGTAGGGACCGCTTTTTAATACGAACAAACATTTGCATCTAGCAGTAAGTAGTACATATGCAAGTACGTATATCTTTATCTCCCTCGCACATCCGAAATTCTTTTTTCATATTATTTTTCAATTACAGGTTCGCAGGAGCAACAAACAGGTAAGTATTTATGTAAATACTTTCAAATCTATTTATATTTTAATTTATTTTACATTTAAGTATAATTTCTAAGTTTTTAAGTTTTATTTTCAGAAGCAGCGCGTCCAACGCCAACAGATACCTTTAATTTAAAGTTTTTGTTGCTTGGTGATATAATTTTATTATCGAATATACATCCACAAACTTCATCTAAGGTGATTAAACTGTTTTTAACAGTATGGGTACATCAGCTACACATCAAAGAACTTCCCACCAAAATCCATAGTTAACTGTTAATTAAATAAAATAATACTCAAAATAATACCTAAAAATTATGGATTTTTGTGCCAAAATACGAGTACTATAAGGCTTATTGTCATTATGCCAACAAATTAGCCTAAGAGATAATTATGCAAACATAAACTATATGCCAAAAACCATCATCGTAAAGTAAGAGAAAATTATTCCAGAGTATATTAGAAATCCCGTTTTCGGCTCAAATATCTACCTACCCACACAAAAATATTTACCGGCTCTCGGAATAATAACGTACCAAAGTTATAAATTCATAGTTCACCATTATGGTTCAGTATTTTTTAAAACACATTATTTGTAATAAATAAACTATGAAACGTTTTTACCGAAATGTTAACGCCTCGGCCGGTGGTATTTATTATTTTATCTTATACAGGAAAGCGACGAAAAATTGGGTAAATTTTCATATAAATTTATACATTATTATACTAATTAAATGTAAGTAAGAAGCTGTGACCGATAAAGTTGTGTCCGTCTTGCATTACCTGCAGGCCTGCGATTTATCTCTAAGGATGTGACTAGGAATACTAAATCTACTAACCTCTATTCGATTCAATTCTAATCTTTTCTTAATATAAATATAAATCGGGGATCCCAATAGCATTATTGGAAAACATGCCAATCCTATGTGATATAAAATAATTTTGGCTTTTTCGATTCCATACAGTTGGTGTTTTGGAATTGCCAACATCTTTTCTAAACTTGCAACCATTTGTTTCCGATTTATTTCACTATCCATTGTCGTCCATAATACCATGTGCAGGAACTCGTAATTCAATGTTGATATATATTGACGCAAATCTGTAAAAATAACCCTATACCTTCATCAAATGGTAAAATTAAGTTATACCAATGGAGTTTCTCCGTGCGAAATCACGATAAGCCGTTGGTCCCCGGCTGTCTTTATTAGATGAGTATGAGTATTTACTACAGAAAATATCACAATCGTAATCAAACTTTGTTTATAACTTTATCTTGGCACTACAAATGAGGATCTGACGACCAAAATTTAGGGGTGCCATAGTTATATACTATTACTAGCTGTAACCCGCGACTTCATCCGCGTGGAAGTCGAAAATAGTTCTAATAGGATCTTTAATGTTTTTTACGTTATAAATTGTGTTATAATATCATTAATATCCCGTTCCCGTTCCCGTTACCGTCATTTTCTAGAGCAAGAGAGAACAAAATGATCTATTTGTCTTAATTTTTTTGTCACTCACTCAAAAAATTACAAAATTTCATAATAATATAAATTCGCAACCCCTAATGCACCCCAGGGGATGCAATTTTAAAATCTAATTTCTGTATTATTATTTTTTATTGACCACTAATTCAAAAATGTCATGTGTCTCGCTTCAAAAATGACGAATATTCATACAAACTTGCAACCCCTATTTCATCCCTATAGGGATGTAATTTTCAAAATCTAATAAATAAATAATTATTACTTACCGTAACTTTTGTGGGTCGGGGAAGTTAACGGGACGAGCCATTTATAGAAACAAAAGTAAACGAGCCATCCGTAAATACACCCCACAAAGACTAATTGGGGCAAGAAGTGGAATATTATTCGATAATATTTTTTGAAATATCTGTAAATAGTGAAGTAGGAATGGTCAAAGTAGATAAATGTAATGTAGGTAAAAAAAAAGAAAAATTGGCGCAGTAATATATATCAGTAGAAGAGAATCAGTAAGAAAAATATTTTGACGATTAGGTTTGTTCACGTGTTTCTATGAGTATCTCAAATCACACATGAACCAAGTTACTGAGCTTATAAAATCGTAACTGATCGCCGTCTGTTCATGGAACATTAATGAGAAAAAATACTTTTATCAACGCTATAGAAAATACAAAACAATTATTATCTCTTTTTCTGTTTGTATGTTACGCGAGGTGCATAATCTGCTTTTCTTTCAACTACAATATGAAAATGATTTCGCTTTAGATTATTTTTCCATTCAATGAATTTCTCATAAGTTTTCTTGGATTTTATGCGGGACTTTCGCTTCGAATTGCTTCCAGCGTTAGAGAAATATCATATCACTTAATGATTCCATTATTATGATTAAAATTACGTACGTATATTAGGTAAGCAATCGTCTGAATATATTTTTTCCGTTAATCTTACATTATTTCCCTTAAAAATTTTTGGCCAAGCAATATACACGTCACATCACACGCTAACTGTATAACTCCATACGGCCTTCAGGTTTTGCCAACGGTTTTTTTTTTTGACATGTGACACCTATGGTCCCACGATTTAAAAAAGAACTAAACATTGCAGTAAAGGATTTCCATATTTTTTTTCTGCTCTAGAGCTACAAAGTTTCGCTTTGTGCTGGATATGTAGTGCAGTTATGATAGGATTGCAACGTATTTGGAAGAAAATGTTTTTTTTTTTTTCAACACAACAAGAAAAACGCATGGAGAGGGTTCTGTATGCCAAAGTCAAATGTGGTATTGATGTAAATGCTAACTGATATTTACGAAATAAAACATGAGTTGTTAAGTGCTTATTTATTACTACTCAAAAAACGCCAACAAAAACAAAAGAAGAACGAATTTGTCATCGTAGTTTTTTATGTTACAAAGAGTTCGTATACTTTGTCCTTACAGTAGAGGTTTTATACAAGAACGCTTGCTGATACATATCATTTTGAATTTACTAATATTTCCTTTTGAAGAAATATGATGGAATTCTTATATTATTTTTCCTGTAATCTACAATGTCATTGCAATCGCGCTTGGATTTACGATTTTTTATATGTTGTTATGTCCCCTAGGAGCAGTTTATACCAATAGTTGCAACACTTAAAACCTTATGCTAATACTATAAAAAACTGCAAAGTTCTGGCTCTTGTTTCAGTTTTTTTTAAGTACATTAAGGAAGCGTTTTTCAGGTATATTTGTTCTATTCTTTTGTTAAGGAAACTAAATTTATTACAATTTACCTAAGCTCTCTAGGTCTATTAGTTGCGGAGATACAACTGGTCAAAGATGGGCATTTTTTCCAAAAAGTGGAAAATTGTCGGTATGGTTCTTTGTCATGAGAAAAGGCTTTAATTTAATTCCAAAGTGGAGTGTAAAGGCCTCATAGCTTCCTCAAAAATAACAATAAATGCAAAATATCGGATTTGGGTAAATGATGAAAACATTGTACTGAATAGTTTTGGTATGTATTTCTTAACAAAATAAAAACTTGCAACAATGTGAATTTGACATTTTCGATGAAGCATATGGAGTCAAATTAATAAATACTAAGCACATATATGTTTAGATATTCGCCCTTTTGGACGGGCCGGGTCTCACCCAGTCTGGATCAGTGAGGGGGAGAGAGGGAGAAAGGACAATGTTTTCTGGAGTGGAAGCAGGTCGTCATATGGTGTTGGATTGTTCATATCGTTGTCTTCCTCGTCCCGGACGATAGGAGTATCGTTATTGCAATTGCGCCCTTCCCAAAAAGAGCATTAAGTAGAGCACTTGAGCCCTGCTTTTCTGCATTTGCATGACCCTAAGCACCCTTTTTTGCATTTGCAAGCCACCATTCTAAGCAGGTTCTGAGTAGCGAGCACTGCGCGCATAGTGACGGGCATGAGACCTTGTTTGCTGGAGACCCATCCCCAGTCACATGAGTTTTTGTCAACACCTTACCATTTTTGCACCTGATGGTAGGTCCTCCATGAATATATATTCTGCAGCTTCTGTGGTGGCATGGAGGCGAAAAAGGTTGACCTTGGCCGTTGCTGCCGAATTTTTACCGACTTCCAAAAAAGAGGAGGTTATGAATTCGTCGCGATCCTAAATCCCGATATAGAAATTTTATCAAAATCGGTCGTGTAGTTTGGGGATGCAGTCGGTTTTTAGTTTTGAAAAAATAAACATAGGCTGAGTATCAACAGGTGTTCAGCGTTCCTTCCTCTCCCCCGTAAAGGTTTATCAAGATCTTCTCACCAGCATTTCCAACTTCTTTCTGGTTGGGCAAGAACTATCCAGTCTTGGTGATTTTTAGGACGTTACTCCATTTTATCTTGTTTTGCCAGAAAAGGGCAGAGGTGGGTTCACATCCACTGATGGCAAGCAGTAACAAAACCATTCCTCGTGGTACCTGCATTTCTTCACAAGAGAAAGAATTCGCCGGATATTGGGCGCAATCTGATCTACCTCTGCTACCTTTTTGGAAGTACACGTTTGTTTGTCCAGAGTTTAAGCCATTAAGGAGGACCAGCAAGACCGACGACGTCTTCTCCAATGATGAAAACTTGATCGAATGCTGAGCTCTTAGAGAGTCAGTCTTCACAATATCAGCATTGGCGTCTTCTTCAGATTGACATATCTCTCAAATTCTAATTTGGAATTAAATTAAAGCTAATTAATTTTTCTGTAAATTCTTTTTTCATGGCTTTTTTCCAGGACCATTAGTGGCCGGCAAATGTCTTGCCCTACCGGCAATTTTCCACTTTTAGGAAAAAAATCGCGTTTGTGTGTACGAGTTTACTCACATATAATTCCACATGCACAATAGAAGGCCGATGGTAACATGGATAACACCAATAATAATGGAAAATTTCATTTTAAAAGAGTTTTCAAGTTGTAATCCATTCGATGCTAACTGCAAGAAAAAGATAAGCAGTACAATAATTTTATATAAATAACTAGCTTTTTGGGTAAGCAGCCTTCTTCAGTTATAGGAAACGTCAAAAAATGTGAGGGCGGACATCAATCTTGGATCCGGAATCTGAAGGGCTCCTGAGGGGAGATAGGAGGAGTTGGGCTCTGCCCTCGGAATTGTCCTTGTAAGGTCATCTTATTTTTTGAAGAAGAAAAACAACTAGTAGCTATCGTCGAATGGCTATAAACCCTTTTTTAGGAAACTAAATACGAGCAGAATAATATATTTCTAACCCAACTATCGATCGTTGATACCTTCAAAGCTGGATCCATACCATACTGGTACACATCTCCTTTCGGGCTTTGGCCTGTTATTGTCCAGGTTTCTCCAGGCTTTGAACCCTCCAACTTCTGAGAATGAAAAGTATTCAACCAAAACGGACCCATCATCTTAGTGGCCAGCGAAAAGTATTCATTGTACAAAAATCCCATGAACATCGCAAATAAGCCCATCATGAGTATCATGTAGCGACCTGCCAAAAGTACAAGCATCTATTGAAAACAGTAAAACTTATATGTTATCGGTGACAGTATCCAATAACGTAAAATAATTATTTCGTTCAAATTCAAAAATGACATTTATATGCACACTACCCGCGGAAAAGTAGCCTATGTGTTAATCAGCTTCCAAATTTTATGAAAATTGGACCAGCCGTTGAAGCACGTGAAGAAGCAACAAAAGGTTCCGTACCCATTGGGTAAAAACGAGACCCTATTAAAGTATTACTAAGACTCCGCTTTCCGTCCTTCTATCTCTCTCTGTATGTCTGTCTGTCTGTCTGTCCGTCCGTCCGTCCGTCCGTCCGTTAAAAATTTTAACTAGTTGTTACTGCCATGTGATATTTCTGTAAGATAGTAGACTACTGGAACCTCATATTTTTTTTAGGGTATAAAGTATCCGGTGTTATATTCAGGTAAAAGTTATCTATCTAACATTCCAATCAAATTTGCCGTTTGGGCTTTGGGAGAAAGTGGGACATACTGCAATGCAAGATTTTATGTATTCCTCCATCCATCCACAAAGAAGTCCCTGATATTCTTACATAAATACCTTTGAAGATGAGATTCCAAAGTTCATTAGTTGAGTCACGGAACTTATATTTGTTTTGGTTTTGCAACATCCAAAGACTGTAGGTGACCAGCAAAATACCATGGCCGACATCCCCGAACATCACGCCAAAGAATAATGGGAATGTTATTATGGTGAAAATACCTGTTTGACAATGATATCCATGAATTCAGAAATACCTATTTTTTGTTAGGCTGGGTCAGCCGTGCAAGAAGACTAAATTTTCCGCAAGCTTGTACCGCTGGGTAGAAGGCGTACAAGCGTGGTACCAAATAAATTGGCTACCCTGTCGTCTGCGACTATGAGCGATCAAACTACAAATACGACGGGCAGCGAGTTCACAAATCCATGCATCTTTTATTTGTCCTAGCAAGGATGAGAAGAATAACCAGTCTTTGAATGAGCAATTCATGTAAACTAATTTGATATACAGAAGGAGTTTAATGTCTAACCAATACTATTTTCTAAAAAAAAAAAGTTCATTACTTGCTGTGCAGATAGTTGGAAAAACATCTAGATAGGTACATTTTATTAACTTCTTAAAAAGGTATAAACCTTGACCGAGTCGCATTTTGAATAACCATCTCGACAAAGAAATGTATACCTAATAAATATGTACAGGCACACTAAAAATAAATTAAATTAAAAAATCCTGTTTGTGTAATACTGCGACTGCGAAAAGGATGTAATTGCACTATTATTTCCCAACATTTTCGAAATTTCAATGGATTCGAAAGACGTCTGCGACGACATTTCGGCCTCCGCAGTATGGCTTACGCCTTAATGCATTTAATATTAACAATATAAAGCGCAGTCAGAGTTAAAATTTTCTTCTGCCGATGACTAAAATTTTACCAGTTGATTGAGCAGAGTGTTTCAATAGACAAATTTGAAATAATATACCTGGGTTCAACTCTTTGTATCTTCCTATTTGATATGCACTTATAATATTCTGGAATGCTACAGTGAACTCATTAGTCCTATAGTAGGTAGGGGGTGTATCATTTGTTATTGTTTTCACCATGAATGAACGGGCCCCTACCATTTCCTGGAGCAAATTTGAATAAATGAAAATAAAATATAAAAATATACCTTACAAGTAAACTGAACATCTGTTCATTATTGCAACAACATGACTTCTACTGCTGGGCATAGAATTCCATTATGATGCATGCAATCTGCGTCCAGCGTTTTACTACCTTAGTCATATAATCTGACCAGACCACGTTGATGATGGGTGGCCTACGCTTCGCTTACCAGTTTAAGATTGCCAATTTTGCCGTATCGGCCATCGATAGTATCGTATCATGTCAATGACTTGCGTTCTTCTACAAAGATGTACTATAACTATAGCCCTCTCCATAGTCCGTTGACCTACCTTGACCCATATAGTAAGGGACCACTTTTCTTATCAATGGTAACACTAATACACAATACGGCATTTACTCTAGGACTGATATAGGCAGAAAGGAAAGAAAGAAGAATTAAAGCAACTCTTACCGCTGTAAACTCCAGTACAGATTCAACTTCTTCATACCTATTCTCCGGTAGCCAGCACTGGCCAATTAGTGTGTTGCTCGTAATGTCCAGGTTGAACAAATTTAGCTGATGGTAAATTGCCTTCGCCTTCATGACTTGTGTCATCCACGTTTCCCATTGAGCAGATATACTTCGAAATGTTCCAACTCGCTGGATTTTTGTTCGCTGTAGCACCTATAAAAGAATATTACTAAAATTATAAATGTTAAAATTATTCCGTGTTGGTGGACCAAGAGCCGTAGAGACTATACTTATTTTCTCATTAATCATTTGTGGCGATAGTTTGACAGCTCTTTCTAGAGTTCCGTAGTTAACAAAGTACCCTCATAGTTTCACCATGTCTGTCTGTCCGCGGTTTTTTTCAGAGACTATTAGTACTAGAAAGTTGTAATATGGCATGGGTATGTATATCAATCACGCCGACAAAGTGGTAAAATAAAAGGGTAGCTCCGATACATGCAAAGTGGCAATTGTTTTTTTTTTTTTTTATTTTATTTCGCTTAATGCATGGTAAGAGGTGCCGTTGAATAGATCTTGTTTGGCAACACTACCCATATTTTCAATTTTGGGATCTATTTGTGAAATATTTAATTATAAAGTGTAAATTTTTGTTAGAGTCCGTATCCTTCTATCAGTCGGTTATATTAAATATGGACGCGTGAAAAAAATCACGACAATGATATGTTCAATGAAGTTAGAAGGAAAATAACAACAAATAAATCAAAGTAAAGTAGGGTTAACAAATTAAAGAATTTTAGTCAAGCAACTAATAAAATATAGGTACTCGGGAAAAGAAAATTTTATAAAATAAAAAAACATTAAGATTTGTTTTTAAAAGGCATTTTAGTCGCTAAACCGTGAGGCATGAACTCAAAGTCGGCATTCGCAAATACGAAACTCTACACTGTGCGTGGCGCTACACGCACTTGGCCGGTTATTTCGGCAAACTATCGCCACTGGAAGAAGTATGTGGAAAACTAGAGAGGACGCCTTTGCCCAACAATGGGATACTGGCTTTTAAAAGTGTGTGAACTTTCATTTTACGCTCTAACTAAACTCCCCGTTATGAGAAGCTACTCGTATAAATGAAGTGAATAAATGAACTTCCACTGTGTTGGAGAGTTACCTAGTGACAATATTATGAGGTAAACGTACAAGTAACTTAAAGTACTACACTGGTAATACGAAACTAACGATTAATTCCAATTAATCGGGTTATATTTTAATGATATCAAGTGCTGTCGCTCAATGCTTTATGGTACAGTCTGCGTGAATACCCGATATGAATCTTCTTTGGTTTTCCTTTCGACACAAAAAATATGTCACATAAATTTTATTTTGTACATAATTTTTTAGCTTCTTATAAATTAAGCCTGATTTACCCATACAGGGGGGCATAACTTACTTCTGTTAGTCTTGGGGCTGATTTTTATAAGACAAGAAATGAGACCAATTGGATGGGCCAAAACATTATGCCAGATGCACATTCTATAAATCACGTGTACAACAGGGACTGCAATCCAACAGGATCTAGCATAATTTTAAGAACTGCAAGATCCCGCAATAACCTGCGAATCCGCAAACGTCAAATCCCGCAATATTTTTCAAAATTCCCTTCTCAGCGAGAGAATAGAATAGAAGAGAGTCTACCCTTATAACTGCAGATACAAAATTTCGATTAATTTAAAAGAAACTGGAGCACAGTTTTGAGCGATGAAATATCCAAGGCCAACATGCATGAGGCAGAACGAGCCTTTTCGGCAGCTAGCTATAAGAAGTAGATTGGGATATATGATGCAATTTGATTTCTAGATCGTATTTCCAAAAAGAGATGTAATTTGTTATCTATACATATAATAAAACAGTAAAAATTTGAGTCTGTACATAAAACGTATTCCAAAAAAATTTTCGGCTATGGAGTTATAGTAATAAAGTAAGAATTTAAAAAGTTGTCTGTCTGTTTGTAAACGCTTATCTCCGGAAATACTAGACTTTTCAATGTACAATAATAGAAAATATTTATTTAAATAAATAAACTGCATCCTCTGCGGGATCCAGAGGAATCCCGCTGGGTTAAAGTCAATCCAGCAAAAATCCCGCTGAACTGAAAACAGTGCACGATCGCTATCCCTACTGTACACGTTGACCCATCCGATTAGTCTAGCTACTTACAAAAAGTACTGAATTATAGTTGTCTTCAAAAAGTATTGAAATTGTGTCTCGCACACACGGACGCGTTGTTAAGAATTAATTTTGGTATTGTAGCCATGGTATAATCTATATTAATCTATGGTTAACTAGACCTGTATCTGTCAACCAACGTTTGAGTCAAAGAGCAAAAAAAAAATGTGGCATAAAACCCATCTGTGTCCCTTTCTCTGTTAAGGGAATTTACTGTTGCGAGAATGAGACTTCATTAAACGGCAAAATTGAAAGCGTACACTGCTTATACACCCCGAGGGAGGTATGACATGAAAAATATCGACATCGATACTTTTCAGAAATACTAATCCTCGTGCACGGGTTATAGGGTTATCAAGTAGTCAGTAATAAAGACTTTTAAATTATAAACAAATTATTTTTCACTATCTAAATAATTATAAGTCAATTGTACTCGTCAAACGTTTGATCTTTACCCGATTGCGGCGAAACCAAAAGGAGGGTTGGTTGGAAGTAGCAATATTGGTACGCCCCTTACAAATAGTTGCAAAAGTGTTTAAGTTTAAACAAGGTCTGGCATGCAGGCTTGCTTTACAAGCTTGCAAACATGGGACCACCAGACAGTTTCCTGCACATCATCCGAAACTTTCTGTCAAATCGCACATTTCGCTACAGATATGAGGGATGCCTCTCATGGCCCCGTCTCATAAGAACTGGAGTTCCGCAAGGCTCCGTTCTCTATTCCCTCATATACTTACTGTACTTTTCGCCAACGACACAGCCCTCTATTGCTCTGCCACCACCGTGCAGACAATAGGCAAGCGACTACAGTGCGCAGTGGCGTATGTGAATCCGGAGAAAAGTAACGCAGTTTACTTTACGAAGGATCCGCTAGGTGTGTCGCGACCCCAGAACAACAAACAGCACCGACTCAAGCCCATTAGGCAAATCTCCCTATACGGCAAAACTATTCCTTGGACATGCACGGCCAAGTATCTGGGTGTCACCTTCGACAGCGGCATGACCTTCGGTCCTCACATCAAAAGAGTATGCAACACTGCATGCTTCTATTTGAGCCGTTTTAACCCCATGATACGCAATGTAAAGTTTTCTCTTGGCAACAAGTTAACTCTTTTCAAACTTTACATTCGCCCAGTCCCGACCTACGCAAGCGTTGTCTTTGCACACGCAGCCCCAACTCACATGCTTAGAGTACAGAACCGATTCACCCGCAGAGCTACCAACGCTCCAACGATAGCTAGAAATTGCGACCTACACCGCGATCTTGAACTCCCGTCCATAAAGCACTTTATGAAAGAAGCGTCCGAACACTTCTTTGATAAAGACGTCAACCATCCGAACCGACGAGTTAGAAAGGCAGCCAACTACATCTCGGAGCACAAGCCTCGCCGACTCACCGGCAGACGTCCGACGCATGTTCTCTCTGATTCCGATGACCAGATTATGGCTGACATGGTCCAATTTAATACCTCTGCAGCTCCGAGCAGCCAGAGGAACCTCGCGGTCCGGCCCTCCCGCATTCGTCGTAATCAAATACGTAGGCGTAGGAACATTAGCTCGTTCACTAGGTACCGCCCGGCGACTTCTGGACGATTTGCGTCCTAATTAGGCCCTCTGGCACTGTAGCTTCGGCCCTTCCGGCAAAACATGGGTGTTGCAGCACCCCAAAATTTGCCAAGTCCCTGGCGCGCCCAAAGCCGAGGTTTCCCCCTTTGGGAGCCCTTTGCGCTGCTGCTAGTAGTATATAAATATAGGAAGCCGGGCATCTGGCTCGCTCCTCAAACCTTGTCCGGTGAAGTAGGAAATGCCGTCCGAGGCAAACTATGTAGGTCATTTAAAAAAAAGAACCTTTCAAGTAGTGCTCAACATTGGCCGTCAGAGCTATATACATAGCAAGACAATTCAAAATACTTTGAGAACATTTTGTGTTCCGTACAAATGTTGATGTGGGATGATTTTAAGGTTCCGTACAAAAAAATTTAAAACTGAACCTTTATAGAATCACTCGTGCGTCTGTCTATCCGTCCGTCTGTCACAGCCAATTTCAAATGATACTGCTCACATAATTTCGATCGAACTTCACAAGTTCGGTTGATCTTCAATTCTTTCATTCATTATTTTCTCTCATGATTAATTTCAAAAATAAAAATAAATTATGTGGTATCAATATTTTTATCCACTAGTTTTTTCTTACCCTATTGTCAAAAATTTCAATAATTACGAACAGCTTACGAAATACTTAAATATTAAGTTATCTATTTATAGTAAAATGGGAAGGATTGCACTCAATTTCCAGACAAAAATGTTTTAAGTGTACCTATAAAAATCTGTGAATTCAAGTGATATGTGCTCACCTGTGAAAGGTAATAGTTTTGTCACGATTTTCTTTATTATTCCAGCGGGTTTGGCATCTCTGTACTATGCAATTCGATGGCATCTTGCTTATAAATAATAATGTGGAAATGAATTTTTATTTTTACCTATTAGAAAATTCGATTTCAAATGCACTCTAGCCGATATGTTTACATGAGCTGTTTAATACGACAAAATTTAAATGACATTATCTAATGACATTGACTTCTGATCCCGCGACTTTTTTATTTAGTAGGCTAAATGCTACAATTCAAACCAGTGTATGTATGTTTAGGAGCTTTCATCACGGAATCTATATACCTCCTATATCTTTGGTTTTAGTTGACATTATACGTCTTGCGAGCAGCCCGTGTTTTATTGTATGGACCAATATATTACAGTGGCTAACGAGGTGGAATTATCGTGCGAAAAATGGCGGCAAATAGCGGTATCGGTAAATTGGCGGCGTTTGACGTAGAAAACGAGAATTGGAGGAATTATTGTGATCGACTGTAGATATACTTTTTAGTAAATGAAACAAAAACGGAACTCAAGGTACCTACGCTAGTTTCCGTTGTTGGGGTTTTTGCTTAATTTGTGTAGTCCAAAGACTTCCTTCGTCCTTCGTTTTTGGCGGAACGCCGGCAAAAGGAGGAACAAACAATGGCGGCGTTTGTAGCTGAGCTCAAGAAGTTATCTCGTTTTTGTGAATTCAGTACGGCTTTGGATGGCAATATAAGGGATATATTTGTGTGCGGAATCAAAAGTGACTATATTGGACAGTGATTGTTTGCTGAGGAAAAAGTAACTTGGCAAAAAGCAGTAACCCTTGCAAGTACATTAGAAGAAGCGGAACAAGATTCACATATATGTTGTCAAAAAAGGGCGGTCGTCGTCGTCGGTAGCGATGAACGCTATCGCTTGTGGTGTACCACGGAATAGCGGAAGTAGAGCGGGCCGGGACCAGCACAAGTAGTCGACAAATCGTGCGACGTGACTAACGGGACGCATAACGTTGCTGGGGGTATGGCGAAGATGGGCATCGTCAAAGTGAATGTCGATTCCGTTCTTTTATCTGTTTGAATTGAGATGGGGCATTTTAAAAGAGTGAGCTAGAAAAAAAATATATGAAATAAATCGCTGGGGCAGAGAGCAGGACCTCGAGGCGGTGGCGGGTACCGCGGCGCCGAAGCGGGTCGTCGCAGCGGCCGGCGTCGGGGAAACCGGGGGCTCGCGGACAGCAAGCGCCAGCCAGTACTAGGTAACTAAGTACAAGACGAGCATGACGGGTCCGTGAGGGACCCCGCGCCGGGCATGGAGTACGAGGACCGAGCCGAGTACGTGGACTACCCAAAGGAAATGGCCGATTTCAAGGAAGAAGCATTACATTTAATGTCATGGGATGTTATAAACCGACAAATTGTACGACAAATGGGTGCAGGGACAGGTTGCTAGGAACTCGGAAATACACATTATAGTATATTAGCCGCCAATAGAACCGAGGTACATAGGCACACAGACCAGTTTGAGGGTAGATCGTCACTGACAACATCTGTAGTACAAAATAAGACTGCGCAGTTCGCTTATCTACCCGGGTAATGAGGACAGTAGAGAGTGGTCGGTCGGCGGATCAGCCGGGCACGCCGGAGCTACCTGCGCTGCGCATACACCTGCGCCTCCGCCTTCCCCCGTGCGATAACAATGTTCTCAATGCTCTCCTGAGCGTCCTAGCACTCCCTACGTCGGTGAAGCGCGTCCAGCTAGATCCCACAGACCACCAAATCGTTATGGTTTTGAGTTTGATAAAATAAGTTACTGCCTAATGTTAAGTTATTATAAGTAAATAATAGATAGTAAATATAAGTTTACTGTAACCTTAGAGCAACACGGAAGGGAAGCCATTCGCAGTTTTACTTTTACAACTATAACACTTATCATCTCACTTAATCAAATTATTAAAAGTGCTAAATTTATCTGCAGCTGTTTGTAATTAAATAAAATATTTAATTAGGTAAAGCTGTTTTTCTTATATTCCTACAACATTTATCGCTTTCAGCAGTCGGATAAAAATAAGCAGTAAACAAAAAAGCGCAATGTATATCGTTCATCAAAAATACAATGGAGTGAACTGTCACTGACTAAAGAGAAGCAAGATATTGTTATTATTTGACAGTTAACTGTCATTTCTGACGACGGCATATTGCCAAGGTTCTGACGCAGTTCTGTCGGTACACCGCCTTTTTAAAATTTTTAAAAAGTTTTGTTCTTACTTTGTAAAAACATTTAGTTTTAGATTTAAATTGAAATGTTATTCCATACTTATTGAAACAAACTTATTGGTTTAAAATAAACGTCTTAAAATAATATGTAAATTGTGCAAAAATCAACACCAGACACTTCCTCTAAGGACGGATACTCATATCCGCATTATTCTTTGCTCAATTTTACGGTCTGTGTAAATATTTTCTTTTTGTAAATTAACGGTGTATACTATACATAATAGGTAGTTATATGAATTACTTACAAAAAAAAATATTGACTCAGACCGTAAAACTGAACTAATTTCTTCATGGAACATAAGTCGTAAGCTGAAAATTATATCGAATTTTCATACAAATGACTTACTTCGAGCGAACAAATTAGAGGTCTTAAAGTTTGTTTACATAATTTATTATCTGTTCTTTTTGGAAAGTTGTTCAGTTTCATGTTCCGAATGCACCTTTCTTTTTATTTTTGAAATAAAATATGACGGCGTAGTAATACCTACATATTCAAATAAAAATAGACTCACAATAGCCGATTTCACGGATAACGATGGAAAAAATCAGTAATTACTTATCCTACTTATTGTTTTTTTCAGCTTCCCTAAAGATCCTGAATTAAAGATGTATTTTTTTTTTCAACAACAAGCGACTCTGGGTTCCTAAAAGGACATGTATTATATGCTCAACTCCTTTCCAGACATCTGATTGGCAAGTTCTTACTAACAAAAGGAGAAGATAAGTAGAGAATTCAATACCAAGTTTAATACCAGACTGCATTTGTGTCGTAAGTCTATTGAGTGCCTTCGATATAATAATTTTATATGTATTACTTTATATAGCTTTCGAATTAAAGAAATTTATCTCAATGTTATGTTTATTCCAGAGCCATCCATTACCCGTTTAACCATCTTATAAGACTGTTGGAGTACCAGTTCAGCTACGCCTAACGTGTTGTCTTCCTAGGTGAATCATCATCTCAATAACTAATAAATACGATGTTTTATACTTGTCGGAGCGTAATATGCAATGGCTGTATAAAACTAGATTCCTTTAATTTGAATAATTCGATGACGTTTGGCAGTAATTCTGTGTCAATGTCATTTTAGAGTTGACGAAGAAAGAATAGAGGACGCGGTATGAGTTCAATGTAAAATTCCCGTTTTTATGATTTTACACGCGCAGAGAGAAAGTTGTTTACTACAAAATGCAACGGTTGGATTTGAAATGGCAATATTCGTTAGCAACAAGTTATAAGACCGGTCGACCTAGCGACAGGGACAGTCTGGTACGGACCGCCGTATTGTGCACAACTCGTTTGTGTAGTTTGCTGTGGCTTGGTCATGACTCATTTAATTGTGATTATTGTAATAGATGTGGATTGGTGAACCGATTTATTACAATGACAGTTTGTTTAAGCAAGACGGAAAGCCCAGGTGTATACACAGTATTCAATTCTGTGGGGCCAGGGAATCCAGACATGGTGGTTGCGATTCATGATTCAGTGCGGAGGCGGGGCACTGGAATTCCGTCACATTTTTATAAGGCTCACGTAAGGTCTCTCATGTGGCGGCATCGGTAAGGTGACGTGACTGTAAGTAAGTTTTCATCCTGACAACAGTTTGTTCTCGTACTGTAAGTAACTAAGTGGCTAGTTTACGTCACTTGAGATATCAGATGCCGATCACGCCACGCTTTGCCCCCTTTTATTCATCCGTCTACGACATCAGAAGTGAGATCTGGACTTGTAGCTCACATTTGAGGTAAGATTTGTATCTGGAGCTCACATCGGAAGAAGATCCTGTTGAATGCTACTTGTGGTTTGCCCGTTGTTCAGAGCGTTAGTTCTCGAGGTAAGGTTTTAAAGTGTTAACAAGTGATTACAATGTGCCAAGTAGATGTATACCGCGTGTTGCGGCCAGATGGGAGCTAGCAGCGGTACGCAGCAGGTGCTGGAAATTTCTGGTGAAGTAAAGAAAAAATGTGAGCGGATCTCGTGTATATGTGTCTGTGCTCGCGGCACATGGCTTGTCTGCTGGATCGCCAATAAAATTTGGTGAGTTTTCATTTTATTTTCGACTTTAAAGCAGAGTGTAATTAATTTCAAATCCTTTAGTTTTTAAGTGTGAGTGTGAGTTTTATGAAATCTAGTCTTTTGACCACTATTCAAGCAGTAAATTGGTTTTGATTACGCTAGTTTTACGAAGAGTGTGTAACATTTGCTAAACTTAGTAAGCTAACGATCGGTTGGAGCCGGAATATTGGTTGTTGTCAACATGAGGTTATCGTCACTGGAGGTGGCATGAGTCGCTGTCGGTTGACGCCCGAAGTTATTGTCAATGAGGTGGCATAAGTCGGTATCGGACGGAGCCGACCGTGGCGCCAGATTACCATTCGTAGCAAATTGAGTCATTTTTGAGTATTGAGAATTATGAACTTGCAATACAGTACTGTGGCGCGTGAATACTGGTCAAAGATGATATTAGGTACTCATTCTTTGTATAGTAGTAGAGATAACCTCTCCCAGCATTTTCTCAATATTGGACTTACGGTGGCTGATGATGATGATGATGACGACGATGATGAAGAGTTGGTGATGATGATGGTTTTATCATCAATAATGACAAGGTGATGATGATGAAAATGTTGACGCTGTTGATGATGAAAAGGCGGTGATGATGATGACGATATCATCATTGATAGCGGGTAATGATGATGCTAAGGTGGTAACGGCTACGTCGGCAAGTCTACAATGGTCATGATCATGGTGTTGACATGATTTAAAGAGGGCTTTTCACTGTTTACTTTGTGCGTAATATTATTTTAAAACTACACTTTCATTGCTGTGTTGTTTGAAGTAAAATCCCGTTATTTGAGTCAATTTTAATCTAGACAGTTCAAGACGAGTAATCATTCTGATAATTTACTTTTCGAAAAGATTTTACAAACACGTTACAATAATCCGATAAGCAATACCACTTTTATTTTTAGGAAGTCTATACCAAATAGGTTAGATTGCAAATGCGTTAACAATATTCTTATTGCGATAGCCTTAGTCCAAAACCACTGTAAATGGCTCTGTACAGGTTTATTTTTGTTGACTACTAGTTACCCAGTTAAGATGTATTTTGTCGTATTTCCCCTTCAGCCATTTGCCGATTGGTGAGCGACGTGATGAGTGCTTTCCATTTATGACGATTTTGCACCTGTTCAAGTACTTTAGAGATCAGTATACTTTCTAGGCATTAAATTAAAAGCGAATGAGTAAGTATGAGCCCATTGACCACTATTTAGTCGAGTTACTAAATTGTAGTTGTTTGCTCTGGGGAGGCAACGTGGTGATCGTCAACCGATGAGGGGGGCAAGGTTACGTCACTTTGCGAAAGTGGCATGAGTCCTTTTGCTCGAATTAGGCGATAGGACGACCGCTTCTGAGATTACGTCACTTTGCGAAAGTGGCATGAGTCCTTTTGCTCGAATTAGGCGATAGGACGACCGCTTCTGAGATTACGTCACTTTGCGAAAGTGGCATGAGTCTTATCGCTCGAATTAGGCGATAGAACGACCGCTTCTGAGATTACGTCACCTTGCGAAGGTGGCATGAGTCCTTTTGCTCAAATTAGGCGATAGGACGACCGTTTCTGAGATTACGTCACCTTGCGAAGGTGGCATGAGTCCTTTTGCTTGAATTAGGCGATAGGACGACCGCTTCTGAGATTACGTCACTTTGCGAAAGTGGCATGAGTCTTATCGCTCGAATTAGGCGATAGGACGACCGCTTCTGAGATTACGTCACCTTGCGAAGGTGGCATGAGTCCTTTTGCTCGAATTAGGCAATAGGACGACCGCTTCTGAGATTACGTCACCTTGCGAAGGTGGCATGAGTCCTTTTGCTCGAATTAGGCGATAGGACGACCGCTTCTGAGATTACGTCACCTTGCGAAGGTGGCATGAGTCCTTTTGCTCGAATTAGGCGATAGGACGACCGCTTCTGAGATTACGTCACCTTGCGAAGGTGGCATGAGTCCTTTTGCTCGAATTAGGTGATAGAGATGACCACGATCGATAGAGTCGACAGGAGTAATTTAACAGAGCAAGTAGAGTCTTAAGATTGGGTAATTTTTTGAAGTGTGGTTGAATAGTGAATGAATAATGGTCAGTGGTAATTTCATAGTTGGTAAAAAGTTTGTGATCATCCCTAGTAATGATGTAAGCTTAATTTTTAAAGAAAAAGGTTTTGGTTTATTAAAAGAGTTTGTTTTAAGCCCTGTTTTAAATCGTTTGATCAGGATAGGCCGAGTAGAGATGATTTGATATTGCAGTTAGGTTAAATTATTTTCAAATGCGTCACACTGGGACGTGTGACTTGTCAAAATGGCCATGTCGGAGCGTAATATGCAATGGCTGTATAAAACTAGATTCCTTTACTTTGAATAATTCGATGACGTTTGGCAGTAATTCTGTGTCAATGTCATTTTAGAGTTGACGAAGAAAGAATAGAGGACGCGGTATGAGTTCAATGTAAAATTCCCGTTTTTATGATTTTACACGCGCAGAGAGAAAGTTGTTTACTACAAAATGCAACGGTTGGATTTGAAATGGCAATATTCGTTAGCAACAAGTTATAAGACCGGTCGACCTAGCGACAGGGACAGTCTTGTGCGGACCGCCGTATTGTGCACAACTCGTTTGTGTAGTTTGCTGTGGCTTGGTCATGACTCATTTAATTGTGATTATTGTAATAGATGTGGATTGGTGAACCGATTTATTACAATGACAGTTTGTTTAAGCAAGACGGAAAGCCCAGGTGTATACACAGTATTCAATTCTGTGGGGCCAGGGAATCCAGACATGGTGGTTGCGATTCATGATTCAGTGCGGAGGCGGGGCACTGGAATTCCGTCACATTTTTATAAGGCTCACGTAAGGTCTCTCATGTGGCGGCATCGGTAAGGTGACGTGACTGTAAGTAAGTTTTCATCCTGACAACAGTTTGTTCTCGTACTGTAAGTAACTAAGTGGGTAGTTTACGTCACTTGAGATATCAGATGCCGATCACGCCACGCTCTGCCCCCTTTAATTCATCCGTCTGCGACATACTTATAATATTTAATTTTGTTACCTTTGTTCCTTCCTCCTTCATTTCGTAATTTATCGATATTGCTGTGTCGATAGTGCCAGTCCAGCCCCTTTGACATCGAAAACGTGTCAATGTGTATGTTGTCATACATACGTACACAAAAGTTTATCGAGATGTGCAAGATTTATTGATGTATTGTTTAATTTTGTATGTATTGTAGTCGTCGTTACAATTTTTTTTTGTTTATGTTAGTCTGCGGATGTGCACTAGTGTGCGAATTTCCCCCCGCAAAATATGCCAGACAGATTTGAATGATATTTTCGTGAAGTTCCGTGTTGCTCTATGACTGTAACCAATCAATTAGCATAGATTTATTCTCATCGCTTGAAATACAGTGTGTACGCATATGTATTTTTTGTGTAAATTAAGTTAATAACTATCTTATATAAATTTGTCATGTTTTGCTATGTAAGAATTTAAGGGTGGAGATGTAGCTATGGTATCATCTATATTAATGTATAGTTAACTAGTTACTGTCAACCAACGTTTTAGTTGTCATTACACGTCTTGCGAGCAGCCCGTGTTTTATTGTATGGACCAATATATTACAAGTATTATTTCTTAAACTCCAGGATCTTGGTGGTCCTGTGGTAGAACGCTTAACCAGCATTTTCGCTAGCAAAGCAACCGAACGTGGTCCGCACTTGGATGTGTGACCGTGTAAAAAAACCCGAGCTCCTGCGCTGCTTCAGACGGCAATTTAGGCCGTAGGTCCTGGATGTCTTCATTATATGGTAGTCGTCAAGCTATTTTGAATGGTCTCAGGTAGCTTGGAAAACCTGACACCTGTGTGTTAAACAGACATAAGGCAGATCTACCTTATCCATCTCTTGCATCCTCTTCGAGAGTTCATTGAGCGTGATCATCCTGTCCTCGTGCGTTTCAGGCCACCGGTACAAATTCACGTTGAAACCGCTGCAAATTTTCAAAATGCGCTGGTGGAGCTCATCCCCATGGCAAGCCACCACGAATGCCACTTTTCGAACATCACGTTTCTGCAAATTATAAAAGTAAATATTTTTAAACTGGGATTAACACTAATTACCGGATAAAAACATAGATATATGAAATTGATTAATTACTTTCTTACTAGGAATACGATAGTTTACTGCGACAGATAAGTTACAATGAAAAAATTAATAAGTTAAACGGTTTTACTTTTGCTCCCAAGATCAATCAAAAAGGTCAATCAAAATAGTGATAGGTTGCTAGCCGCATTACCTATTATTAACATTATTTTAATTTTTGTCCATTACCTCATTGACTTTTACTATCCGCAAGGAAAAAGAACAGCTGATACATTATAGGTTTTTTCATTTCTCCCAGACAGCATGGCAGGTTTTACTGGTTTTCACCTTCCTCCTAACTATAACAACTGATCAGATATTTTTTAACCGTACTCATATCTGGGCCTGACACAACTATTGCTTATCTTTAATTCTTTACCCATAAAGGATTCAGGAAATATTCATCATGTCGTGCTTCTCGGTAGTACATATTGCCGTGAGAGATTCTCCAGATCATTATTTGGAAACGATAACTGTTAGATCGTTCGACAACGCCGGTGATGATCTTCAATTGTTGCCGATTAGTTGCTGATTCAGATCCAGACCTAAAAACACCCATAGCATTATATTATATTATCCACTGCTGAACTAAAGGCTCCCTTTAAGATAAATAGGAAGGTTTTGCCTAAAAGCACCACGGTGACCGCAGTAGGTGGTATGCAGTTTTTTGCGCAAAGGACACTGCCGCCCATTCTTTAACCTATGTTACATATAATCTGGAACAGCGTAGTACTAAATTATTATTTTTCATTGTAAACACTCTTTATACCTACGATTGATACCGTTGGATTCCTTATGATGCCTTAATCACAGATCTGTTGGTAATCAAAGATAGCGACCGCACAGACCAGCATGGAAGAAATTCTCGCGGCACTATAAAGAATAAACACTGCAACAAACCTGGCTACCCGACTGTATTTTTGATGACTGATTAGTTACAGTTGATTGTTACTAACTGTTACCCTGGTAAAATAATTTCATACGGGAACCTCCTTATTTTTTATGTTAAATATATTTTAACTACTTTCAATGATTATAAGAAGGGTTTTTGTTATTTTAGCAAAGTTTTAATAAAAAAAAGCTATGTTTGATAGATTCATAACTTTGTGTTGATTGTTTTGAAGTTTTTTAGTGCATTAAAAACAAATTTATCAAGATATGTAATTCAATCTAAACAGGTATTTTTGTGCCTTCATTGAAAACCGTAACGTTTTACGAAAAATCCAGGGCCTAGGAAACGCGATCCAAAGTGCAACTTTTGCGAAAATAAAATTTAGCGGTTGTTTAATTTTTACGTACGTGTATGAGTTAATTACATCCACAACTAAAGGCTTATGCCTATAAAATTCATCATTCATGCCATTTAAATGGAAGTACTTAGACAAGAAGTTAACAATATCATGATTTTGGGACAAATTAACCCGATGTTACGGAATATATTTTTGCAGCAAGTGGTTTGGTAACCCGCCTGCCACACCAGATCATTCGATTATCCGTTGGCAACTTGGTCGTGTATAAAACAAAATATCAATACTTACCTCGCTTGTTTTGGCAACTTGGTGACTCCCGTCTCCACATCTCCCAAAATAGGATCCAGGTGATTTAAAACATAATGTATTTCTTTTGTTTCGGACTTTAATTTTTTGAGGTTGTTATGGTTGGCAGACATATCTTTGACATCCTTTGACCATGAATCTATCATATTCTGAAATTGATGTATCAGAAATACTCTAATGAATATTATAGATGCGAAAGTATATATGTACGGATGTTTAATTCGCTTTAACGCCCGGTATGTTATTTCGAGTATAGGGCGGATGAATTTAATTCAATCTCCTTCGTTCTTTAGAAAGATAAACGCTTGGTTACTTTTGGTATTTGTTCATAACACGGGTGTATTTTGCATATTCGCGCGAGACATTTGTTATATGTATGTCTGTTTATTTTTTCTATCATACTTTTAATGATATCCATGATATCTTCACAAATAAGGTATCGTTGGAAGCATAAACACGGCTAACCCTCGCTGCTTGCCGTAAGTACAAATACATGCATGCTTGTTTTGCAGAGGAGCTTGGTGGCCCAGCGGGAGTACCCATTACTAGTGCTTTCACAAGTTAAGCGACACCAGGCGTGGTCCGCACTTAGATAGATGAAAAGTGACATACAAAATTCCCGAGCTCCTCCATGCTTCGAAAGGCACGTAAAGCCATTGGTCCCGCTGTTATTATTGTATGGCGACGTCCAAGGCATGTCAAATGCCTTCAGGCAGTTTGAAAAATCTGACACCAGTATTGGTAACTTACACACATGAAAATCAAACAAACTACATTATGAATACATACAAAATTAAGGGTGCGGCGTTGCCGCTGTCATGTGACGTCCGCATACTTACCTCAAATTCGAACATTTCGGTTGGATGCAACGGTTTGATGTGGGACAGGTCCCTCAGCCTCTTTATGGGTATTCCTTCAGCAGTCAACTCTTCTCGCATGTAATTGAGTTGATGTTCCATGTCAGTACACCGACATAAGTCGCTCACGAAGTGTTTGTCCAGTGGTGACACATTATAATTCATCTGGGAACAAAAAGAAGCACAAATAAATTTTAAAAAAATTGGGTTGGTCGTATCCACTGAAGCTTTTTCCCATTCAATAGAAAGTATGTACGTTGTGTCCTCATCTACATTTATTGCTTTGGAGTTTAAGAGTTTCCTCGACAGCACACCACACTAATGTATCTATTTTGCAAGAACTTGTCATTTTGACCCGAGTGTCTACAATGTACCTCCAAAGATTCCTTAATTCCTTCAGCCACATAGCGCGATAGTCTCGAAGGGCAATACTTTTGGGCCATGTGCCTGGACGCAGAGGTAAAGGAAAACCGCCCACAAGATGGACAGATATTGTCCAGAGGGTGGCGCGCACAAACACTCAAGGAGCTATACACCTGGCGCAAGACCGTACACAGTGTAGAAAACCATTGGAAGGGGAGCTGCTCTCGATGGTGACGACCCTCAGGCATGAGGATACGATTATAAAGAAGACAAAAATATATAAGCCCTTAGTATACTCGGTTATGAGTCAACCAAGGATACTAAGGGATAATACACATAGTTTATTTGCTAAGCAAATTAATAAAACCCCCGACGACACCATCAAGTGATAAGTGGCGGAACAGCATAATATTCTAACCCAACAGACAAACAGACAGGCGGACATTTTTAGCGTTAACGTTTAACCTCTCTTTTTTATTGTGTAAGGAAACTTAATACATGTAATAACTTACTCTAGAAATAGTTGTTTAAATTGTCTGATATATATTTGGTACTTAGTTGTAGTAGTTAATTTAATAATGAATAGGGCAACACTATTTCCCGTAAACTAGCTTCCGTCCGGAAAGAGTAGTTGTACTGATATTGGCTATAAATATAAAATGAGCAATAGTCTGAGCTCTCTCCTCATTTGGTCGTTGAAGAATACAGATATCTGAAGTGATTTTTGTTTCTAGTTTTATTACCCCCACAATCAGGGGTTAAAAATTAGTTTAATTTTGAACAGCGCCATCTGTCGGTGACCAAAAATTAATAATTTTTAAAAATACTCCGAAACCATCGAAATCCTTAATTTTTAGTGTGCACAAATACACAGATAAACACACAAAAATTCTAAAAATCATTGTTTTGTGTTATATTGCGTTGATAAAAGCCCCCAGAAATATTTTTTCTCATTACCTTTCATGTAAAGACTATTGCCTCTGAATACAGACAACTACGACTGAAGCGACACTTTTTTAAGGATTATTACTATACTTTAGATGATTACAAAAAGCAGATATTCTTACTGCTGGATTTTCACGAAAGATAAATAATTTAATAAATAAAAAGAAAGTCAGTGTCGTGAAACACTCGGTTGAAACGAAGTTACTTTCTTAGTAAATTATTAATTCGTGACGGTAATTTCTTACACTTTTTTAGTAATAAACAACGGTGATACATTATAAAAAATTAAACTATGGAAATTAAAAAACAAATAATAAAATATTAGCGTATGGTGGGACTTGAACCGGCAACATCGACTATACAAGCAAAACGCTGAATCAACTGAGCTAAAGACGAGTTATACATTTCTTTGAAATGATCTTTCACTTTAATGCGCTAAATAGCGCCATCTTGTTTGAAACCATGGTTTAGATGGTGATAAAGAGATAATCTTTAAACTACTAAATCGACTTTTTCCAAACACAGCCAAGAGCCACCGCATAAACACTTAATAACTGCAAATCGGCGCTGTGGCGACCTCTACGGCCACTACGAGGAACTACAACAAATAACCAATTAAGAGACAACCGACAACATAGTTCACAAGAAGTATATGAGATGGCGCCAGCAGTATCCTACATCACGATCTCAGAGTTCGGCCGATTCGCTGCATGTATACAACTTCCGACGATACACCGTCGGAGCCGCGGTTCCCCAGGCGCAACACCATGCCTGGAAGAAAGATCTTCCCTTTGTGGTGGTCCAGCATATCACCTCGCTCCCTCTACAGTGGTGACCCCGACGTGATTGAAAGCAACCTTCTCCATCATCAGTAGCCAAGCAGCCTTCTTCAGCATCGTCGAACTCTGTCGTCATTTCTCCTCTCTCTCTCACTCAATATTGGTCAGCAGCAGTCTCACAGCAAGCCCCAGCGCAACGGGTCAATATTCAGGTCCATCGCAGCCGACTCACCGAGCTTCCTGGTCCTGATACTAAACACCCACAACTCACTCGACGACTTCAGCGACCGGCGCATCCCCCTGGATCTGAGGCATCTACTCTCCAGCGTGGCACTCCGGCAGTGGATATCATTCCGGCTCCAACAAGTCAACAACGCTCTACACAGTCTCGACTCACCGCAGACTAAGAGCACGACGCTCAGCACGGTCTCGACTCACCGCAGGCCACGAGCAAGCAATTCACTTCCGACTCATTGGAAGACTCCCGACTCATCGGGACAAGAATCATCTGGCACTTGCAAGCTACGACATGAAGCACAGACTGCACTTGAAAAAATAGCAATCAGACCTCCGGTCTTGGGAGGGAGTCCTGTGGCGACCACTACGAGGAACTACAACAAATAACCAATCAAAAGACAACCGACAATATAGTTCACAAGAAGCATATGAGATGGCGCCAGCAGTATCCTACATCTCGATCTCAGAGTTCGCCCGATTCGCTGCATGTATACAACTTCCGACGATACACCGTCGAAGCCGCGGTTCTCCAGGCGCAACACCATGCTTGGCGGAAAGATCTTCCCTTTGTGGCGGTCGAGCATATCACCTCGTTCCCTCTACAGCGCTATGCGAATGCGCAACACAGGAAACCGCGGCGCGAATTACTGTGGTACAATTTCGTGGATATTTTTATATCCAATGGAAGAGTAAAGATTTTAGCAGTCTATGTAGTTATGTATGCAATAATATGTTAGTATGTATTTTTGTGAGTATTTATGTGTGTTCTACCGTAGTTATAAATCCAATTTTCACAAATAAGTTTTCAATACCTTCGTCAAATGACATATGCTACAATTTGTATGCAAAAATATATTTAGCTAATGATACATACAAAAAAGGTAAAGTAAAAAAAAGATTTTTGATATCGAGTGAGATATCAAATTAAAGGTAATCAGCACATTTAAAAATATATATGTTATGGAGGAATTGATTAATAAAACAGTATAATAAATGTCTGCACTGTGAAAAATGCCCAAAATGAGAAGCAATGTGATAAAAACTTTTTAAATTATCAAATTGTTCGGGCATTATCATTATGCTTATCATCTATGGGGCAGAATAAATAAACACAGAATCACCTTCTACGTCCGTCCATATGAAGTCTAGTGTCGTCGCTCGATAGTGTTCCATCGATAGATTGTTGCTGAGAGGCAGTGACAATCGATGTAGTGGACATTCTGTTGTAGCAACAGTCAGTGACAGACGCGTTGTGGACTGCCCATAAAATAATGTCGTTAATGTGTCGTCAGTGTATCGTCAATGCGTTGGCACACTAATGACACAATGAAACATTGAAGACACATTGACGATGTTGACGGCATATTGACGACGTTGATGACACATTGACGACACATTAACGACACATTGACGAAACGTTGACGATATATTGACGAAACATTTCATTATTTCACGTGTTAGTTAGTCCACGACATCGATGCGATACTATTAAAATAAAGGTAACAATCGATCGTTCAAAACTATCGATAGGATCGATAGTTTTTGTATTATGAAAAGCAATACTATAAAGTTTATTCGTCTTCATCGGTCGATACTATCGATAATATTGTTGGTTATCAAATAGTATTGCACTAAAAGAGCTACACGTATCGATTCTTACGATAAGCCTATCGTTAGTTTGGCATTTTTAACCGACTTCAAAAAAAGGAGTAGGTTATCAATTCGTCGCGATCTTTTTTTTTATGTACGTTCACTTATTATTCGAAGACACCTGGCCGATTTGAAAAATTATTGTTTGAAAGGGTTTATACTCTTCAGGTGGTCCCACAGACATTTTATTAAAATCGGTTGAGTAGTTTGGGGATGAGGTCGGTTTTTAGTTTTGTAAAATTATTCGATTAAAACTATCTATTGCAAATCTATCAATTGTTTTGATCAAAATTGAAAGACCATTGAAGTTCATCTTTTTATTTGAGTTTTAAGGGTTCTGGATACAAGTCCTGAGTCTAATTGGTGAGTCAGTTGTGTGTATGTCACGCGATCGTTCTGTATATTTTCACATTTCTCATAAGCAGCCCCATGACAATAATCATAATTTCTAGGCAATGTGATAAATAAAGAAATTCTATTTCATATTAAATACTTTGCCCAAATTATGAATATTGCCCCAATTCATCACTTCGTCCATGACATTTACATTGTTAGCCTATAGAAGAAAAATCCGGAAACAGTAAGTAGTATTACTTAATTCTTCACTTAGTTCTCTTGAGCGAGAAAAAAAAGCGGTTCAAATGCGGCACGGCTATACATAGATACTGCAACAGAACTGAGGATGATAATTATAAAACTTACATCTATGAACTGGACACACCCCAACTCGCCAATTTGATGAAGTACGTCGAAACCGGCTTCTGTTTGAATATACACGTCGCATATTGTCATGTCCTCGCCTCTCAACATCTTACTTGTTTTAAAGGGTACGGTAAACTAGTAGGTACCTAATTTTTGCAGTTAATTCTCTTATATTTTATAAATAAAATTTACTCGTTCTATAGCCAGGAAGATAGGAGCCATTTAACAGACGTTCAATTTATTCTCAAGATATTTCTAGAATTACATTCTGACAGTTTGAAGTGAACGTCACTTTGAGTGATACTGACAAAGGGCAAATGAAAAAGAGCAGTTAATACCACATGACTGGGAATCTTAATACCTCCCTTGGAAAACTTAAACATTTCTAAGAAGTGTACCTAGTTTGCCCCAAACTGTGAACTTACGAACCCCATATTTTTCTCGGATTTTTCTCGGCAATCCCTTGACCGATTTAACTCATGTTTAAATTTTAAAATTCTATTGGCTAAATCTACACGTCTTCCAAATTTAATGAAACTAAAGTTAGTCAAGTGGCATTAACTGTACTATATCCATAATGTATCGCTCGTTCTCTATGTATATTCTAACTTTGGGGACTAGTTAGACCAAAGAGCAAAAAAATGTTTAGTTTAGACCTAGCGCGTTGGTATTGCGTTAGATTTTTGCTAGAAGCGCAGCGCATCCAGCGCTCTAAGTGTCAAACATATGTCATCAAAAAATCCGCGTTAGATTACCGTTCGCAGAGCGTTTTCTTCAGAGGGTGTCCACATTTTGGTACTATCTTTTTTATCCACTATCCGACTAGGATAGGTGACCGCAAGGGGCATTAAAAAATTCTCGAACCCCTTCGTCATTCACGTGTAAGCTCCGATTGTCTGTCAGATGCCTTAAGGCAACCTGAATAATTTGTTGTACAGTGTTGTACACTAACACACACGAAAACAAACATTCACTTTTCTGAGTATATATTGATATTTCTAAGTATATATTGATATTAGTAGGTGAAAATAAATTCCATAAATACTTTGGCACGGGTAAAAATCCATAAATAGTACATTCTATTTAATCTATAGAATAAATTCGCTTTCATTTCATTCCTACATGACATGAAGCATTTTTTGTGATGATACTCGTAATTATGCGTTTTTGAAGTGAAAACTTCTTTAGCGGCGTTGTACACTTTTTTTGTAATGGGTAAAAAATGTTAATCTCGCGTCAGGGCGTCAGGACACGTGACCCTGATCGAAAGTTCGTAAGACGGATGGAGAATAGACAGCTGGCGCGGCGTAGGAGAGGAAGTATCCCCCTCTCTTTCTACGGCGCGGTGAAAATGTATGCCTGCGCCTGCTGTCTCGTTTAAGCGGCGCAGGGCGCTTGCGCGAATGTTCGTGTGTATTTATGTTACAGCGTGCCACGCGCATCCATGGATGGTGACAATGACATCTGATGGCTCGACCATCTGTGTAGTGGCCACACTGCTGTGTATTCGTGTATATAAAGTGTTTAATTAATGTAATATAAATTGTCATGTCTGTGTACGATAGCGCAATAAATAAATATTGTATTCTACCACATAAATGATAGTACTTTTATACTGATAATTAAAGCAATTCATGCAAAATTATTCCCTAACCATTCCAAAATATCAAAAATGCACAACGTTAATATTCAAGTTTTCACTTCTGCCAGCACTCCCGGAGTGCAACCCGTCTTTTTTTTATTTATTTTACTTCATTACAATACATGTAAATGGCAGACTTAAAGCCTTTTGTACCACCAATCAACCAACAAGTGATGCTGAAAAAGTAATATTTTGGGGTAAGTACATACATATACTCGTATATATCGTAAATAAACCTACACGAATATATACATAAATAATTGTTCAAAAATAAACCATAAATAAACTACATAAATACTACTTATATAGCTGCTGACAGTTTTCGGAGATAATGTACACGCACGAATTCTGACTGGTAAGGCATTCCAAAACCGCACAGCTTTGGAGAAGGCCCTTTGGAGAAATTGATGTTATGTGGCGCTCCCGCCAAAACCCGTTCCTAAATATACTCATGAAAGGAGTACCCTTGAAAAAGTTTCGGCAGGAGAAAGATCTATTGCAAGTAAAAGGGAAAGTTTTATGGGTTATGGAATGAGATTATAATTATTATTTTATATGAAGTACTCTCTTCTTTTTTTAAGTGTTTTTTTTTTTCTATTTACACGGGCCATAGCTAAAGCATAAATAGGGTTGAAGTTACAGTATTAAAGGATGGGAAGACCGATGAAGTAGTAAGAAATTCACGAGTTATTTATTTAGTTAGTTTATTTTAATTTATTTACTGTTCGTTTTTATTTATTATTATTGGAACGAAGTTCCTTACGGCAGGCTTGGAGGAGCTAGGGATTTTGCTGCGCGACCGAACTGAAAAAAATGTGATAGTAAAACCGTAAGGATGACCTCGTTAAATGAGACGTGCGCAGGCGCGACAGTCGTATACACAAGAACTTTTGAACTTCGTTCCTACCTGGTGTCCCACGACACCACATTTCTTTTCTCTTTATTTATTTTTATACATAGGTTAGGTTTTATAATAAATTTATAACAAAGAAAATATGAAATGAAGTACAGAATATAAATACATTACAAAACCTAACCTAGCTGTACGCTGTCAGCGGGGCTTTGAGGCTCAAGCTAGCTGAGAGAGAAACCTCCTGACAATGTGTGCCGTGTCCAGGAGTATTGCCTTCTATATCTGACCCTTGACCCAGCTATCTAGCGAGAGAGTGTTAAGGTGTTGGTCAAGACTGTTCGCCGATACGACTATCGGGACAATAATCGTTGAATCCACATCCCACATGGCATTCACCTCGTGAGCTAAGTCAGGGTATTTGCTAAGCTTTTTCTTTTCAGCCTTCACGAGGTTTTTATTATTATTTCTAATCAGTTTCATGCAACTTCATCGATTTGACAGCTGTCGCGCTCGTAGCGCAGCGCTGGCAACGCTAGGTACGAGTATAACTACAGCCCAAGGGTTAAGTTATACCCTCTATGGGTTATACTGCATCTCTATTGTATATTCTATATCTTTGCATCTCTGTGGGTTACAATTCTATGACTGCATCATAGACCTAGATTTTTTTTAATGTTATTTGTAAATGCAAGTTCAATGTCAGTCAATAAGACAATGTGATTTAGAAAAAAAAGATCTAGGTCTATGTCATAGAATAATAACCAAAGATATAGAATTATATTTTTTTTGTTCTTAGGTATAATAACACATAAATATTTTTTTTGCTCTTTGGTATATATCTCTATTGGTTAAAATTCTATGCCCTATATCAACACTCGGTTCCGTTTTTACAGCCTGCTTTTACAGCTTAAGGTAAAATTGTGGAATTCTAAGATAGTAATAAGGGTTTACATGTGAAGTTCAAGCTGAATAAGCAGTTGTGCTCTTAAACAGCCGCTATTCAGCCATTACAACTCTCCGACCATACAGCGAATATACGTTACTATTAAGCTATTAAACAGCCATTTGAACTTAAAGCTGAATAATTTGTTCCCAAATCAGATTTTCAACGCTTTTTCAGCCGTTGTTCAGCAAAGTTACTCAGCTTTAAACGTAGATACATATATTCAAATTACAGGACACTACACAAAAGATTTATGCAGAGTGCTGTGGTACAGTATGGCTGTCCGAACAAGACTGAGGCACTCGTAACTAGGGCGACCAGTCTAATGCTCGTTGCAACGTATTTCCTTATTTGAAAATCTAGCCGTTATGCGCTGTAGCAAATAAGTCTCTTTGCACGGTAAAAAAATAATTAACAATGATTTTATTTTGAACTGTCCGACATATGCATACATATAAATTAATCAGCTTTCAGTACATTATAATGCAATAATGCAATTTATTTCTTCCTTCCTTTCTTCTGCTACATATAAACTACACTTCCTATTAGTGAGTCTCCCCTAAACGTCAAAGAATAAATTCAGGAAAAGCCACGGATTATTCTAACTGAAGTGGCGCAGGCGTCTCTTTTCCGACAAGGAAATCATTTGAAACAAAACTCAGTATTATTTCGGTGTGGCTCACGGTTAAACATAGTCTCGCCCACGCTCGCCGCTCGCCGATCGCTCGCCTACCATCTCACCAGTGCTAGCTTCCTCCTCGACGTCTGTACACGCTACCAGGTTAGTCCACAATTATTTATTACTATCATTAAAACACGAAGCGAATTCCTCTAGACCAGTAGGAAGTATTGCTGTGCGACGTTATTCCTTACGTGCATTTTCCGGAAACATTCAAGTATTACAGACGCATCTGAATTTTAAAATTCGTGATTATTTTTAGCTGCGCCGTTTCGATTTACTGAGTGCATATCACAATAGTTCGTGTTGAACAAAAACCCGGTTTTCGATACTAAAAATATCCCCATATCGAATGTTTGCGAATTCTATTTTGAAAGTGTTCTAGTGCGGCGCACGCGCTGGTCACCAAGTTGCTATTTGGCATAGCTGTCTATTGTGCCGGAATCGATGCCTTGTTTATGTCGACACACATTTTGAATGCAACAGTTTATTTACATATTATTAATATTTATTTTTATCGAAGTTTACAGAAGAGTATTTTAAATTTACTGATTCATAATAGCGTAGAGTAGTGTCGGTTTCTTTTGCTTTTCTTTCTGGAATTATGACGGTTCAATTTATTTTTTTATTTACCTTACGTAGAGATTTTACTGGTTGGATTTGGAAGTATTAGAGGAATAAACAGTAACCCTACTAAAAGCTTTTGTTTAAAAGTATATTTGGTGAAAGACATGCTAAATATATCTAATCTATAGACTAACTGGTTTTTAACAAGCTACTCTAGGCCCAGTACCCGATTCAGTGGTAAACATTCATAAAAAGCAGAATTTTAATTATGACTTTACTTTGCTTATGACTAAATAAATAACATCAAATTAAGAAGCCCATCGACCGGAGGACGTGTGACATTGCGAAAGTACGAGACACAAAGAGTATTAATAAATAGTAATAATAAAAGATTCGTCGTGTTTTTAACCTGCGTTCGATATAAACTTTAGCTTTTGCGTTATAAGCAGGTGTCTTGGTAATTAAAAAAAAAATATTCTTATAGCAACATAAATCTGGAAAAAAGAGAAACCCGCAGCGGGACACATGGACATAAAATTGATTAAAAAAAAAGGCTTAAATGATTAGGGATCCAGTCAACCATTATTGTAAACATTTTCTACAATCCATTGATTCAATTGTGCCTATCCGCGTTAGGTACAGTTGAATCAACTAATTGTTATCATCACAGATCTTTAGTCATCATCCTCTCTGCAGTTATCATCCTCATCATCGTCGCAAATATGAAAAGTTACCGATATCGCAAATATGATAAGTTGAGAAAGTGTCTAAATACACAGTGCCGAAATTGAGCGACCGAACTTCCGCGGAATTTTTTTATTACTTCACTGATAAGCCACGTAAGTTCAGATAAGTGTGCTACAAGGAATTCAAATAGTATTGCAGGAGTAATCACGCCAAAGTTCCGTCTCGCAACCCCGGCATAGTACCCATGTATGTTTTAACACTTAATACTTGGCAACGCTGACTTTTCCTGGTTTTCGCTTGTTTCATAACAATAAATACCTACATACCATATTAAAATTGCTATACCTAATGTTTTTATCTCACGATAGTTCTCTTTACGCGACTGCGCCTGAAAGAGGGTTATGTTTTTCGAGTATGTGTGTATGTATGTATGCATGTTTGGCACGCTCTGCGGCCTGAAGTGCTCAATGGATTTAAGTTTGAGAGTTATTATTAGATTCGTCTTAATTCTGCAAGTAACACTGATATATCAAAAGGCAGTCAGAATTTTTTTTTTCATAGTGACTTTTTTTGTAATCTGTAGAGGTGACTGCTGCTGGTGACACTGCTGGGCAAAGGCCTCCACTTCCTTTTCCACAGTTCCCAATCCATACCTGCCTGCAAAATTATTATAGTATGACGCTGCAAAATTTTGTAATGATGAAGATTAGCGCAGTAGTGAAAGAAAAACATGGGCCTAGTGCAAGTCTTGTAAATGTACAATGATAAATTATTTTATGAGTCAAATTTTAGACATTTAGGTCTCATAGTTAGGTCAGGCCTTTCCTTTTGTTCCCAACCTTTTCTAGTTAGAGCTTCCTCCCATTCTTGTCGAAAGACGAAACTCTTGTCATTTTAGGTTTTCTTCTTGACCTCTTTCCATCTTTAGAAACCCATGTTCAAATATAACATTAATTTCTTTTAGTTTATATTTGTAGGTGCGATTGATTTGATACTGGGATATTACAATAGAGACTCTGGCACTCATTTTCTTTATAAATAAAACCAATTAATAAGTACTAGATAGTTCTACATGTGAAATAGTGTTAACTAATTTTATTTTTAATTTTGGTGGCGGTAAAATGTCTTTGAGGTGGGACACAACTTGATGCCTTAAGCACACTTTGGGTAAGGTGCCCTAAAACTATAACAAACATAACACAGATATATACTTTTACTTTCACGAGGTTTTCCCCAAACGAGCAGACAGGGCCTTGGGCAATGAGACTCATAAGCTAAGTTTATAACCACCACGCTAAACGTGGCTTTTGGGGCTCAAGGTGAAAAATTTGTAGGGATGGATTTCCTCATCGCATTTGATAAGGTTCAAATTTTTTTCGATGCCCTCGATCGACTTTGAAGATCTGCGAGGAATGATAAGTAGCTGGTACTTTCTGCGTTTTTTTGTCTCTTGTCCCAGACGAGCATGGATGATTGAAGAGAAAGAAGTAATATAAGTCAACTTCTTTGTACAGATACTGTTCTATTTTTACTCTGCGAACGTAATGCTCTGTTGGCAGGATGTTACGTTTTGTTTCGGTATTCTGCCGTGCCTGTTTCACTGCGATGTTTATGGTCGTTCTGACGTAATATCAATGAAATTTATTAGAAGATCGCTAAGAAATATCGTAGTCGTATTGTAAACAGGAAGAAGGTAATATTATGATGTATGATTAGTTATTACTTTTGGCTTTCTCTTATAAACAGTTTAGCTTCTTTGAAGCTACGCCTGAAGATGTCCTAGGTACAGGGTGTAACAAAATATACTGAAACTATTTCAGTGTATACTGTCCATTGAGCTGAACAACTTTCCCCGATGTATAGAAAATATTTTATTGCTTTCTTCTTATTTCGACATTTTTTTTTCTTATTTCGACATATGTTCCTTAGGGAAAGTTTGTTCAGTTTCATGGACTGTTTTCATCCTTAAAATTATTTAATAGTAGTTTTTAGACGTTATAAGTACATATAAAGTATCTACCACAGATGTTATGTTTTGGTACTCAGTTAGAAACGAGCGACAGCCAGCGAAAGTTCGAGACATCTGTAGCGAACTGTCCCGCGACCATCGGCGACCGTTGCGCAAAAGTTTGCGACAGTAGGCAACCGTCGCACATAAATTCGCGACACAGGTCGTCGACCAGGGTCGCGTACGGTCTGTGGCACGCTGTCGCTGGTCTGTGTGGTGGCTTTGGAGAAAATATTTTTTTCTATCCTTTGTCACATATAAATTGATGAGTGCCGAAAACAAGTTACCAAATAACCTCACAGTCATGTTAAGGTTTGAAATGTAAGTATTAGTATTAGGTGATAAGGTGACGCAAGCGTGTAGGACGTGTAGAATTTTGGACGCGTGCTAGCTCAGCTGGAAAAGCGTGGACTAGATAAAGACCATGTCGCTCTGCCCGTGGTATTTTACCATGTTTCATTTCATTATTTAGTTTCATTACTTTAAATTGTAACTTTGCACTTGCAGAACACACCATGAGCCGCGTAGGAAGAACAAGGCGCACGCGCGTGTATGATTGCAACTACAACAAGGGGGAGAGCTACTACCGCCCAGTGCTGGACCGGCTGGACGGAAAGACGCCAGCGAGCAGGGCTCCGGAGCCAGACCGCGAGAGGATCCGCGCTGACGTGGAGAACCGCATCAGGTCCGCGTTGGACGACAACGAGGCTATTCACGATGAAATGTTCGACTCTAGGGGAGCACGCGCCATGCGTGGCCGACCCCTGTCTTCAGCTTACGAAGAAGATGAGCTGTCTGAAGATGTGAGTTATTTCAAACTTTCTTCTCGTTTCCTATTTCATAGACAATTAGGGCCGAGCGACGCGCGACATATCTTGCGTCGATCATACAGTTTCTACCCGCGCAACTCTCGCTATGAAAGGTGTGTAGAAATTGTATGAAACGCTATGTAGGCGCAAAACGCAAGTTGCGTCTCAAGTCTTGCACTGCGTGTGCTTCAACACTAAGAATCACGGTTCAGATTGAAACTTAGGTACTTAGGTAAATGTACTGAAACTATTTTAAGGTAAGTTCAGTCCATAAAACTGAACAACTTTCCTCTAGGAACATTTAAATATAACCGAAACATGCAAAATATTTTTTATCCGATACAAGTTGACCCACAGACCTATAATTTTTTTTGTTGACCGAGCTTATCTGAGTTATGGAAAGCCAGAAATTTATTTTCGTGCTAATAACAACAAAAACTCCCTCATCTGAGTTGTATCACGCAGTCGGTTTTATTTAATAAATACTGTTATTAGCACAGAGTATTTATTACTATAGCACTATTTAAGTTTAAAAAAAATTACAACTTAAATTTTTTATTAGAAATGGAAGTTAACACAAAAGCAATAAACCGTTATATTTCGTGTGGATTTTACCTCAAAATTCAGTTGTCGCTGCAGTCATCGACAAATGTAAAAAAGGCAAATTTAAACATTGCGAGAGCAAATGCAATTCAATTCCAATAGTCTGCTACTGGATAAACCAAAAGAATGATTGCATTGTCCGTCCAACTTGCAGATTAATATTCGATACATAACCTTTGGATTTTGATCTTGCTTTTATTTTTCATTCGGGCAACATTTTTAGGGTTCCGGGCATCGAAGGAAAATATTGACCATGACATAAATTCATTATACCTACCGTGCTAATAATATAATCATAGTTTACTCACGTTGTGTAAGTACTTAGTCGGAAAAGGTCGACTAGTTTAGACAAGTCAGGTGGCCGTTCTCTGCTGGCAACACTCGCCGTGAAGATGGTTGTCTAAACAATATATATATATATATTATATATATATATATATATATATATATATGTGGGATTGGGGCTGAGGAAGATCCACAGAAAGATACTGATATATTTCGACTTGAAATTTAAACTAAACTTTACAAATCCGTCTTTACGTCTTTAAACTTAAACTTATCTTTAAAACACGTCTTACATCTTGTTTTGTCTTTACGTAATCCCCATCTTCAAGAACTAAAACTATTTTTTCACACATCCTTCCAAATTCATACTTTCCGCGCGTCCATTCCTTTCTCTTTCACACCATCTTACTTGTATCGTCTTTCCTTCTCTTACAAACCGTACGTTCCTTTCCATGCATAACTCTTTCATCCTACATATATATATATATATATATATATATACTGTTGATATTTTTTTTTGAATAAGGGGAAAAACCTTAATTTTTTTTTCCATTATCAAAAATCATTTATTTTTCTTTGAATATTTGTATCATTTGATAATTGTAATTTTTTTCTTTCGATTTTATAATATGTAGTTGTTGACGTCAGATCAGTTACTTACAACTAAGTTTACTGCCGCCTCCTAAGCGCAAGTGCAGAAGAAGCGGTAACAAACTGTACTGCAGCATTTTTCCAAAAACGTCCACTTACAATTATACATATAAAAATTTTATATGTGGACTGAGAATACATCGTATGTCATAATTATTAATGAAGAATGATGTCAAATTTGAAATGAATGTCAATTTGTACATAAAGTACATGTACTCAAATTATGACGATTGTACTCATATTATGACATTTGTGAGTATTCAAATACAAACCTTGAAGAGGGATCAGCGCCAAGCTCAAACCAGACGTTTTTGCCTTTAAGTTAATCATCATTTATGTTGCGTAAGTTTCTACCCGTAAAATCACCTGTTTTATAAAATAATAATACAATTTTTTTGTTACATACATAATATTTTCAAATATGTACTGGGATGGTACAGTGAATATATGAAATTTCTTAAAAAAATCTCTTGTGGAGTCTTGTTCCTAAATCGTTAATAAAACGAATTGCGCTTTATAACACATGTATATATATATATATATATAAATAAACGAATACATATACGGCGTATATTATACACACATATATATATGTATATATACGAACGAAAGTTAACATATATAAACGAATTGCCTCTGACGATATATCTTCCATCGTCAGAGGCCCCTGACGATATCGCTTATGATAGGTAAGGTGTGGTGTGTGGTGGGGTGCCAGCGGGTAGTCGTTTGCATTAAAACTAGTGTCGAAAGCACAGAACTTCATTATATCAAAGTGCATGGAGCAGAGAGCAAGAGGGGAGCAGAGCACGCCCTTATCCATACAAAAAGAGAGAAAAAAAATTCGCTCCTAAATGTTATCTGATCTCAATAATTTTTTTGTATGTTATTTACTCAATAAAAAATAGGTTTAATGGTTTTCCTATTTTCAAAATTTGCTATAAAAAATTAATATTTGCAAATTTGTAAAAAGGAAATCCTATAACGCTATTCTTAATATATATAGTGTCAATAATATAACTACTAAAAATCATTGAGATCTGGTAACATTTCAGCGTGGAAAAAAAAATTTAACCCCGAGAAAAAAGAGGGGTGTTATAAGTTTGACGCTAACGTCTTTCTGTCTGTCTGTCTATGCGTCTGTCTGTGCGCTCGAACGAATGGACCGATTTCAATGCAGTGTTTTATTTTTTCGTGAAAGCAACTTTCCTTACGGTGGTTATTAGCTAGCATGTTTGATGAAAATCGGTTCTGTTGTTTAAAGGATATTAGGTATTTACGCTTGTAAGCTGGGATTTGTTATTTGCCTGGGAAACAATAGATGGCGCTACGGATTAGAAGGTTATTCATAAAATAGTTCAAAGGTCTTTCTAGACATTGATACAAATAAAATTTTTAATTATCACCATATTTAGTTTTAAACAATTTATTTTAAATGAGGGCGCCGCTTTAGCTACCACTTCGTCTTAAGTACTACAATTTTTTCGGAACCCTAGGCTGAACATATCTCGTCATGCAACTCAATATAATTCTTGTTCTTTCAACTTCGTTCAAAAATATGTAATTAAAACGCTCTTGTTGGTTGTTTTAAGATTTCCAATTCCTTTTCAACGATTTCCCATTTCAATTTTTATTAATATTTTATTCCGTAAATAATTTAATAACCTGCGATTTGCAAATGGAAATACGTAAGCTTGATTCAATTAAACACGATTTTTATGAATAGGTTGAAAATGTACTTACGATACTAATTTTCTTACATCAATAATATATCAGATGTTTTACTGTCGACACATAAGCACACAGTCAGTCAATTTAAACCACTTTTTATCCGACTACAGCAAAGCCAAAAGAGGATTGTGTGTTTGCCACTATGTGTGTATGTTCGTTCATCTGGCATCTTCCATAATATCCCTGGTATATTGAAGTGAGGAATCGATGTAAACGTCTTGGCTATCCGCTGTATAAAAGCTATATGATGTTACATTAAAATGAATACGATCCCTCTTTAAGGCATAAAGTAATGAACTCGGAAAAAAAGATCAAATCATTCCGTGATCGGTATCAAATTAAAGGGCTTAATGTGTACATTTCAAAAATATTTACTATACTAGTGGCTTTATGAGTTGTAGACCACCCTGATTTATCGGATAAAAAAGTTGGTCAGACAAAATAGTATAGTCTTTATATAGGTAACAAAAAAGCTGTAGGTAAGACATATGAAAATTCGAAATGGGCAAAATATATTTTTTTTAAGTTTTCAACGATTTAATTTTTTCCGAAGCTGAAACGGAGATCTTGTTTCACTTCGCTCACTCGGTCATATAGCTGTTACTTTCCCCTGCTGATAGCAAGCATTAACTGTATAAGGTAGTCGGTTTTAGTTTCCTTAACTACCTATATCTTGTTTATATGCATATTAAGCCGACCGGACAATTTTTATCAAAGAGTCGATTTTTTTGAAGTTCCCAGTGTTGCTCCTATACAAAAATTGTTTTATATGTCAGATTCATCTATCTCACGGATTTCTTGGCGGTACATTTATATGCAAATGGTCGACACATACTTAAAGGGGTTACTCAGAGTGTGTGTATGTACAACTTTGCCTATGGGAACAATGCTGAGATTTTGTTTTTTGCATCCCAAAGATTTATACTAAATACTATAAAAAATGTTTCTTTTGACCCATTTACGGAAAAAGCGGTATTGTTAATTTGATTTGTCTGGCATTGTAGTGCCTAAATGCGTTCGTTTTTACCACTTTTACACAATGGGCCGATCGATGCGTTTTTTATTGTTTGGAAGCTGACTGAATCGAAATGGCTTATCTATGTTTGATGTAAAACCGATTCAGTGGCACAAAAGTTAAGGGGGGTGAAGGCTTATAAGTCGGGGTTTTTTTTATTTTCCTGGTACATGCAATTGTTTCATATTTCGGTAAAAGTTTATTTAAGGTCTGTTTGCAGTTACTTGATTTGAAAAACCAAGACCTTGTATAAGTACCTATGTCATACAGAAGGTCTCAAGAGGGAGGTTCATTATAAAACCTGAATCTACTTTATTAATATTAATATCAACACTCACAAACCGCATACACTTGATAAAATAGTACTTTAAAACGTCTTCGAATCAAAGTGAGTTATGGGCTCTTTATTATAAGAAACTGCAAACTATTTTTTATACTTATTCAATTAATGACAGTAAAGAAAATTATTCCATAACATAAAATACTGCCTTGACACGTCGCGGCTAAAATACCACTCTTAATGGACAAAAATAAACAAACACGATGCCAATTTGGAATACTACCATCTTTATAAATAGCTGATCCGAGTGAGTAACATTTATTATTAGGATAGTTTACAAATACACATGTTTAAATTCGTGTCACCCTCACTGATATGTGGACACAGTCATGAACGATCACCAGGCCTTATAAGGTATGAATATAAGATGAAGAAAGAAAAGTCTGAATCAGTGATTTAAATTTTTCTTTTTTTTTATCTTACGATTAGCGCGTTTCTGGTTGCATCCTCAGAGCTTGTATGCTTTCTCGCTTTTTCTCCGCCAATAGTAGATTGTTAAACAAGGGTTGTAAGTGATCAATTACACCCGAGATTATGATATTTAGGCTCACCAGCGAGCGAAGTGAGCGAGGGAGCTTTTAGTTCGAAGGTGTTATTGATCACTTAGTTTTCATCATAAAAGTGAGAAAATTATGAAAAACTGATATAACCGATTTGGTTATTTAAGAAATATCTACCTGCTTACACAATTCAATGAAAATTCCTTCGAAATCGGTGGTAATAATTTTTCCTTCACTGCCTTTGCTTCTATTTTTACCGATTCAGGCGTCGGATCGAATTCTTCACATGAGTAATTTTTTGTCAAAAGTATATTTTGCAATTTTTTGCATCAAAGATTTTATTCAACAAAAAAATTTAGCGCGCCAAACCATATTTTTTAAGGCCTTGCGCTCTTAGTTTATTCAGCCATTACCATATATTCAATGTGCTTGTTTTAAAAATTAAACTCAATTTCAATTTTCTATTACACTTAGTTATGTAGCAACCGCCGGGCCGCCTTCGATTTTCGAATGTATTTACCTCCCCCACGATGTAAATCGAACTTACAACCCTCCTTTCAGAGCTTGAATGATGAAAATACCTTAATTGACATTATCAGATATCTACGATATACCAATAAGCGAAACAAACATCAAGGTAAAGTGTACAAGTTGGTGGTTATTAAGAATTTTTTATGTAGGTACGAAGTACAATATTTACAGAAAGTAATATACGTATAAGTAAGTACGAACAAAATGCTTTAAGTACTTCCTTACTAATACAACATTGTCAATGTTGTATCAGTGGGTTGATGATAGTTAAGTTTTTGGGAAGAACTGGATTGCGATGGCCAATAATAGAATAGGATGGCACAGAACAAAAGGAAACTTATGCCCAACAGTGGGTACCTGAAAGCTCTTGATGATGATGATGAATACAACATCATCCAACAACATGGATTCTTATTGCTTTCCGCTTTCTATAATTCTGTTTGATCTTTTTAACTACGCGACTTTTTTCATCAATAGGATGATCATCTGATTTCAATGCGGTTTTCATCAATAGGTAGAGTGAGAGAATGGTTATTTTAACCAGCGCGAAGCCAAGACGAGCCCCAGAAAATTTTTAAACTAAGCAACGGGTTTTAACGCGGTTTTTATCAAAAGATAGAATGAGAGGTATATATATATGTAATATGAGTACATACCCTTACAAGCTGACACTGGCACTAGTGACGGGAAAAACACAAGATCGAAAGGAACAACTTTATAAAATGAGTCCTAATCCATGACATAAACATCTAATGTAACATGCAACGGTCAATTCATTAAAGTAGTTCGAAAAACACGATTTTTCTCATTCACATCCGTTTATTTACTATAACGATTAAGACGCGTGATGGTTATTTTTAGTTGGATGTGGGCCATCGTATAAATAAACAATTTAGCGGCGAGAGATTCGAGAAGTCGGTAAGCAACTCCCATTTTCTCATAATAAATAAGTATATTAGGAGAAAACGATCGTAGCTTTTCTTTAAAAAAGAACCGGCCAAGTGCGAGTCGGCCTCGTGCACGAAGGGTTCCATATCATCTATATAAATAAAAAAATAATGTTGCTAAGCGCAAAACTCGAAAACGGCTAAACCGATTTGGCTGATTTCTTTTTTGTTGTGGTTGATGAAGTCTGAGGAAGGTTTTTATGGAGAGAAAAACGGGAACAGCAATTGGAACGAGAACGGGCAGAACAAAGTTCGCCGGGTCAGCTAGTTATCTATAAAAATCATGTTTGTTGTATGTGAGCACCATTAAAATATTTTATTTATTCTATTTTTAATATTGATATAGCGACAATAAAAAATCATCTATGAAAATTTCAACTGTCTAACTATCATGGTTCATGAGATGCAGCTGACAAACAGACAGACAAACAGATGGCCGGAAGGACGTAGAGCGAAGTCTTAGTAATAGGATCTCGTTTCAACCCTTTGGGTACCCTGAAAAACGAGCGAGCGAAGTTCTCAGAGTCTACTTGAACAATGCAGCGTTAGTACGTATGTTTTTTCGACTCTATCTCGAGTATCATTGATCAGAGCTGATGAAAATTGAAAATGTTTTTGTTTGTTCGAACATTAGCCAAGTCGGCCAAGGTGTTGGTTAGATATGGGGTCCGCGAGTTCACACTTAGAGGCGAAATACTATTTAAGTATTATTTATAACTAGTAGTTCGCCGCTGACTTAAACCTCGCGATTATTATTCGCGTTTTTATTGATATACATCAGACCTTTCTAACAAAATTCAGTTTCCTAAGTAATACCTAGATGGCGCTATCCAAAGTTAGAACGCGTTATGGTTTCGTTTGCTACATAATCGCGAACATTTTATTACTGTTTCAAAAACTACAAACATACATACATACATACATAATGTGTTTTCGCCCCCAACTCGATTTAGGGACCTCGCTCACTTCGCTCGCTCGGTCAAATAATAATTACAACCGTGAATTCAAGTCATTGGCATGTAAAAGCCTTAGCAATATTGATTTTTTGATAGCTAATTGACTGAGCACACGAGTATCATTTTAAACCATTTACCAACCACCAATTTACAAATAGCAGAACATAACTAAAAAGAGTAATTGCACGAAAACGTAGCTTTATATATGTATTCCAATTAGTGATACACCTGCGGTGAAGCCGATTAATTTTGCAGCGAAATTATTCCGAGTATTATGACCAGCTTTGAGCACCGGAACTAAATTACATGAACTACCGAATCGATAATAAGTGACCAGCCATCACGTTTAGATCAGGACAGTCCCGTTTGTTTAATGTCTTGCCTCAGTGGCTTCGGCCGCAAAATTACCTCGTTTGGTTGCGGAAGTTGGTTTGGTTGCTCCTCCAAACGGAGGAGGTTGTCGATTCGTCGCGATCTTTTTTTTATGTATGTTCACCGATTAAGTATTGGAAGACGCCACGCGACGAAAATTCTTGATTGAAAGGCTATACTTATCATGTACACTCATAGAAATTTTATTAAAATCGGTCGTGTAGTTTGAGGGTGAAGTAGGTTTTTAGTAATGAAAAATTATTATTCAAAATCATTACATGCAAATAATTGAATTTAGAGTTCAGAGCATAAAAATAAGTACCTTCTATAGAATCACTCGATCAAACTACGAAAAAAGAGAAGACATTCGAATATCATTACACATGTGTTTGGAATTGCAGAATTTGTCAAGCAATTTTTAAAGCAGATGGACTATCATAACACTTTCAACGTTCGTTGTTCATAAAAAAATATGTATATATCCCTAAAGCATTATGTCTTATTTTAAATGAGGGTTCATCTGAGCTACATATAATGCCTTTCGCCTTAAACATTACATACATAAAATGAGAGTAATTATAGACCTAGAAATAATCTGGTTACATTACTTGCTTTGACGTGTTTGATGCACTAGCAACCGTTTGGTTCGCAAATATTTGCACTGCGCATACCTATTCCTGTTTCAATATAATCTACTTAAGTTAAAACCCAGAACTCGCCGAGCTCCAGTGAAGCCGCATTTGAAATAAATTATTGTGTAATTGTAAAAAATAATGAACCAAACTGTTATACAACGTGAAAGGGACATACCCGTAATAAATCGGACCACGGGCTAGACTAGATCACTATAGTATAATGAAATTAGAAAACAAAATAATATTTTGGCATTTTCATACAGAAGTGTGCAGCCGCTATATGGGAATGTTGCTTTTTTTTTTGCTTTTCGACTTTCTTTTTATTTTATTATAATATAGTGATCTAGTACAGCCCGTGGTTTAATTTATTACGGGTATGTCCCTTTTATGTTGTATTAAAAATAATACACCAGCTGCTCACTTCCCGCTAAAGTCGTAAGATACCATTAATGTGGCTAGCAACTCATCTATTTTGAATCTCTTATTCCATCTTCACGCTAAATATAAAAGTATACTATGTAATGAACTAGGTATTAAACTAGCTTTCCGTATAGCCGTTTTGACGTGAAAGCGAAACAAACATCCAGAAATCCATACAAACTTTCTCATTAATACCTAATATTCATAGGATTTGCTAGTCACTTCGTAGCATACGAACAAACTGACGGTACGGAGTAACTGAATTTCTGTATTCCCAGGGAGTTAACGGATAGTGAGTCCAGTCACTAGTACCTAATTAGAATATAATATTCTAATAGATATGAGAACAATGTCCTTTATATTTAAAGTAATCAGTCAAAAATCGATAAAATTAATTCAAGTTTACAGTCCTTATTATATAGGTACAAGTATGGATTTGAAGAAAAGGGACTCACTTTTCTGCTTAAATTTACACTAAGGCTACACTAAGGGCTATAAGTACACTAAGGGCACAATAATGGGTATTTATATGCTGGGAATTACATAAAACGACTGTGTACATAGGACTGATATAATGTAAGAAAGAAGATTACAAAGAGTGACTAAACCGTTAATGATCTGAATGTAAGAATAGTTAGTAAAGAATCTAGTTTGAATATTTTGAAGTACCTAATTCCACGGTGTTGTCCGCGTTTTGTTTTCTTCAGTTTTGCGTTTTTGTTATCTTTAACAGGGGTGGTAACATATTTGTTACTATGTTTTCTTCCCGCAGATCGAAACAGAAGTCGAATTAAAGGGAATGTGCCTCTGAAAAGTCTCTCAGTTCACAGTTCGAAATGTCAAAATATAAAATAATATTTTATTTATTTATTTATTCAGAAAAGTGGTATATATCTATACAAATGTCAACAAGTCACTATTTAAAAAAAACCGACTGCCTTTTTATATACCCAATGTCACTCACAGAATTAAGATGAATCTAATGACAATCCATCGAGCTGTTCAGGCCGCAGAGCGTGCCAAACAATTATTTAACACACATTCTCTCGAAAAACATAACCCTCTTTCTCGCGCAGTCTTTCGCAGTCAGGTTAAGCTTATACGATTTTCGTTCATATATCTAATCGGTCAGTAAATAAATTAAAATCATAGCTATTTTGGACTGAGTCTTGGCTCGCTTTCCGGTGCATGAGCTTAGCCAATGCCCCGAGCTTAGATAAACAAATTTCTAAATCCAAACCAAATAAACTGAACTGAACACCGTAGACAAGTTCATTTGCCAGGCAAATTAAAAAAAAACACCATCAAAACGACATATTCCAAGCAATGTTAAGTGGCATTGATATTCGTGGCGCCATCTTTTATTTGCCAGGTAAAGTAAAGAAACCCCGACTTTCAAGCGTTAACCCCCGATAACTTTTAAACGGCTGAACCGATTTTCATCAAACATAACTAAGAACCACCGCAAGGGAACTTGCTTTCTTGTGAAAAAACAGCATAGAAATCGGTCCATCCATTCAAGAGCTACAATGTTACAGACAAAGTCAAACTAAATACCCCTCAAACATAATCAAAATCAAACTAAAAATAACACCCCTCTTTTTTGTCGGGGGTTAAAAAAGCGGGAACTAAGATCAATTATACCTTCAGAATAGGAGGCTATTGATATTGCAATATCACGTGATAATCTAGACTCATACTTGCTATACGTACATATAATTAAATATACAGTGTGTCCCGTCATCGGTGTCGGGGCTAATAGTGGGGTGTTTTTATCAAAAAACTAATTAAAACAATATAATTAGAAAAATTGCTGTTTTTTTAATTATATTATTGTTGAAATAAGGGCTGGAAGGAAATAACACTAGATAGGTCCAAATGGAAAAAAACTGAGGTAGGCCTTTGCCCAGCAGAGGGTAATATAACGGCTGTAATAATAATAATTGGTAACTATTCAGTATTTATTTCTATAAAATTGTAAACATTTTAATTGGTCTTTTATCTCAAATACAGTGGAACAGATGAACATACATACATAGCGGCGAACCACATAACCCTCCTTGGCTTTGCCATAGTTGGGTAAAAAGTGATAATACTGTTTCGCCAATTTTAGGTTTGCAACAACAACCAAAGCCAATATTGACGGAAAACCGCAGCAACATTACCGATTAATTGGTACGACACAGTGAAATTATTAATTAGTCATACATTTTTACAAACCTTCTATAATGCACCACAAAGATTTAAATGATTTAAAGATTCAAACGTTTATTCAGTAATTAAACCTTTACAGGCACTTTTACACGTCAATAAGTATAATTAACGTTACGTGTAAAGTATATTAAAATTTATTTTTAAAGAAAAGCTACCGATATCAGCGCTTCGTAACGACCACTGCTGAGAAGAAACGCCGAAAGAAACTCATTTTTAGGTATTACAAATAAGTTAAATGAAAATGGCGGAATTCAAATCATTTTTGTACAAATTCCTGATCAAAATGGCAGTCGTCGGCGCATAATTTGTGCCTGCGCCGATAACCGCCATTTTGGTTCAACCTACATGCCGGGAATTCGTACAAAAATGCTTTAAAGCCCGCCATTTTTTTTATTCAACTTATTGATGTCGCATTGTACCTCCCTGTCTTTGTCATGGCCTTGATTTCGATTAAGCATAAAGAAGAATACGTTTGAATAAGACACTTTTCAAGCCGAAAAGAATTACATATCTTCGGAGTTATAACTCCCGCCACAGAAGCGGTAGTGGCCACGCGGTGCACTCACTGTCTGTGTGTGAGGCCAGAGTTCGATCCTCATAAGGCGCGACTTGTACCTTTGAGTACTCGTGTGTGGTCAATTTCAACTACTACCACTTGCTCCTGGTGAAGGGAAACACGCTGAAAAATTCTGTTATCACCTGACGTCAGATGCATTCAGGCAGCTCAAAATATCTGACAACCGAAGTTACCTATTACTTACACTTAATTCACGTGAATTCCAAGCAGATGATATTGCAGTGTACAAAAAATTGTAGTTTCTGTTATTTTATGGTCCGATAACAAGAGAGCTGGCTCATACTCACCTAGAAAATTGTTGTAATCATCCAGTGCAGAAACGCCGCCAGTGTTTTGGCAGTATGCCGATTGAACTATTTAGATCTTTGTAATATAAATATTATATGAGTTCCATACTTAGTTTATTTTTGGCTCACAGTTTTTTTCTCCTTCGTATATAGAGTTTAGGTTTTAAATAAGGTTCAATGCATGGAACATACAATTTAGTTTATACTTACCATAAAAATGAAATAATAATAAATGGCGTCGTAGAAATTGTGTGAGCGTTATCACTTCCGAATCAATGGTCTCATAGAAAACGTTGAATGAACGAAATAGATTTTATTTTATTTCTGGTGTTTCATTCAACTGTCAATGGTTTCCGGAGATATGAACTTTTGGTTCTAACTGACAACAAAAATAGAATTTTTTATTTCTTTCTAGAATATCATTTCCAATTTTATCAAAAATCTTTTTTTTATTTTGGTACGTGTTCTTAGTTAATTGAAATATACTACTAACTTTGTAAATATGAACCGCGATTTAAAAATTTCAACAGATAACAATTTAATTAGCAAAGCCATGTCAGATGCCTTTAGGCAGCCTGAAAAAATCTGACACCAATGTTAGCCACTTACACACACGAAAAACAAAAACAACTACCAAAGCCAAGTCCATCAATCACATTATAGCAAAATTTTCTTTTCACGAAATTGTAATCAAAGCACCTTGTTAAATAAGCCTTTATAATTGGTCGATTTCCACCTTACAAGCTACTAAACTAAAATCTTTTTACAAAAAATAAAAACGGAATACCAATACCAAAATCCCACTAGGAATCGTTTTTAAAAACCTCGTCAGACGCAGCCTGCCGTGTATTATGAGTCAATGGAAAAGTTGTTTCATTTATCCAAAAATACAATAGAGGTATTGTGTTGTAGTGTAAGTACATAACTGGTTTACATGAATAGGTATATAAGCTGCCTGTGCAATATGAATAGTAAATAGAGGCAAACTGTAGGACCAAACCAAAGTCAATGAAGGTATTCAGTATATTGAATTCCCGCCCTTTGTTGCGTGGTCCGATTGGTTCTCGCAATTTCAACATGCAAGCGAAGGGCGCATCCAGGAGAGATATTAGCCATGTGAAGCCCCCCATGAAATGCATTTCAATGTACTTGTTATGATTAAATGAATTATCCAGTAGACATAAGTAGACGAATCACGCGGTTTAAGTTGGGATAGGCGCGATACTTTAGATGTGAAGTCAATGGCCTAATGGCGTCAAGGAATGGAAGCCGAGGTAGGGGAACCAACCAGTAGGGAAGCCACCACCCCGCCGGTCAGACGACATTGAGTTTACGGGAAAGCATTGGATAAGACAGGCACGGGACCGTAAGAAATGGATGCGTAGTGAGTTGGTGGGGGCTGAAAATCGTTATGATAATGAAATTGTCTATTTTGTGATTTTATCATCGCAACCCAAACAGTGAATCAACCAATCCGACAGTAAAACAACCTGGGACTTAAGCGTAGGTGCAAAAAATAAAATCGAGCTCTTCATGAACATCCTTACTACTGAAATTTCTGGCTACTGTATTTAAACCCCCCTCCCCCTACCACATCGTGAATACACCCTTGAGTGCCGAAATTCTGCAATGCATTGGCGTGCACCCGTCTCCCGCAATATTACGGTTATACTTCGGAATTTTTGATAAAGCTATAAAATATAAATATTTGCTTTACCTGAGGAGACACGCAAATATTACGTGGAAATGCTTTTCAGAGGAATTTCCTTTGATACACAGATTTTTATACTTCTTCTTAGTTTTCACCTTGTAATATGTTGTTTATATAAAAACAAATTTAGTTTTTATTATTAAACATTAATATTGTATAATATACCTTTCTTTTTTCTTTCTTCAAAAATTATGTATTGGTAGGATTTTTTTAAACAAGTACTTATAGCTAAGTAAAAAGATACAATATAATAAAATATTAGCTTAAAAATATGTTATAAAAATTCATAACATATTTTCAAGCTAATATATTTTTATTTTGTATCTTTTTTGAGAATCACAGGTCCTTTGAGAGACTTGTGTGGGGATACATATCTAAAACCCAGCAGCCCATTGGAGAAGTTATGACTCTCCTGCTAAAACCCATTTCTAGTTTTACCTATGAAAGGTTGAATAAGTTTCGGAAGAAAAAAAATTAATGCAAGAAACAACGTCACCTGCCATAATCATGAATATTGCAGGCAGGTTGTGGCTTAACGCCCACTAGATGGGCCCCTCAAACGTGCTGACAATAATTGCCGGCAAAGGAGCGACATCGGTACAGGCAACTCAGAAGTGTCGAGAGGTGTGCGGCGCTTTCTCCGAAGTTACTCGCGGCGTTATGCCCTTCACTAAACTCGGAAGCAACAGCTCTAACACATTCTCTCTGCACGAGACGACCAATTAAGGCAATGCAGAGAGTCGTGCGAGGCCTCTCACCCCGATCGACCGACAGACGCGTCGGAGACGAAGTCTCTGACCGACTCTCTGGAGCACTCGGGTCCGTCATATCGTTACTCAACAACAACTCACCACAAGCTGCCCTGCATATATTACTATTATTATTATAAAAAAAAAACGATACGTCACTTTAGAATACACGCAATAACGTATATTTATCTCCACGTTATGACCAACTTTAGAAGTTACACAAAAAATAATATTTTATTTTACCGCTTTTTCGGCGTACGTAATGTAAGCTTAACCACGTGCAGACAAAAATACCATAACTATTAGAAGAGTCTAGGGACTTCGGAAATTGGAATAGGGAGTCATAAAATTACGTGGCATATATGTATTATCTATATAGATCGTTGTGATAGACAAATCCTCCCCTGCTTTTCCGCTCTCCGTCACAGGCGGGACATGTAGTGCTAATCGAATTCAAATTAAGCTGACACGAGCGTCCACGGCCACTGACAAAGCGGGGGCAGGTAATTTTACTTCCGGCCTTGTTAACTTACTTTTAAACCGAAAAAAAAGGGTTGTTACAAATTTCATGTGTCTGTCTGTGTGTCTGTCTTTGTCATTGGAAATTCCCAAACGGATGCTGCTACCACTACTTGTCTACTAGATTTAAGATGAGGTTTTTATACGCTCGAAGTGGTTGAGCTGTCATGCGATCCGCGACTAGCCCTGCAGGCTATTACGTATTGAGACTGATGGGGAAGTGGGAAGAATGACGCGTAAGGTAGATTTTATCTGCTTTAGTTATTTATTTATAAAACTTTATTGATCCACAATTATTACTATTTTTTTACAATTGACTTAACGCTAAAACGTTCCCTCCCCGTCAACCAATGGAAAAACAGATAAATTGTTGCGGCGCAAAAATTAAAACAATAAATTACTGCATAATATACTTGCAATTTAATATAAATATACATAATTAAACATATAATAGATATATACCATATAATATGTTTTATGATATATACCTTAAATTACAATATTACAAAAACGTTAACATATATCTTACATACAATATACACACATATACATACATACACTACATACAAATTTAGGCTTTCGGACTTGGTCAAAAATATAATAATTATTTAGTCACAAATGATGAATGAAAAGAAGGGGAATGTACGTCACCTTCTGTTGAACATTGTACCTGATTGTGACGTCACGCGAAATTTAAATGTGTGTATCTACGTCATTATTTGTTAATTAGAGAAAACAAAAATTCCATACTTTTTGATAATATACCCAATGAGCCAAACAAATGTTTTTGGTCTACATCCGTATTATAGAACTTTATAATTAAGCACATTCTCTCTAGTACTTCACAAATGTAATACAAGAAAAATAAATAAATAAAATTAATAAATACCATAATCATTACAATATCATCTACGCCGTAGTTTTTGTAGCCCGAAGGTCCGTCGTCGTCTATGAAACTGTCTTTCGGAGTCTTGTAGCTCGTAGCTCGTAGGCGTAAGGCCCATCGTCAACGAATGCATACGTTTTAGTTTCCCATGGCATTTGTCAAATTTCCTTTAACCGCGCGGGCAATGCCTCAGGTAAGAGCCTGCGCGCGCACTTGTGTTTTTTTGGGTTCCGTACCCAAAAGGTAAAAACGGGATCCTATTACTAAGACTCTACTGTCACCAGGCTGTATCACATGAACAGTGATAGCTAGACAATTGAAATTTTCACAGATGATGTATTTCTGATGGCACTATAACAACAAATACTAAAACTAATAAAATTAAGTGGACCTCCCATCCAAAAACGTGTTTTTTATAGATAAATGGTACAAGACCCTTCGTGCTCGATTTTGACTTGAACTTAGCCGGTGATTTAAACGTGTGATAGTCAAATCGTTTATTCAGTATGCAGTCATATTGCAGTGTGCGCATTTGACGATTACAAACTCCATACTGAATCCCAGTTCGCCCGATTATAATTCACAAGTGCGCGCTGGCTCTTATAGTTTGAAAAAGATAGTAATTTTTTGGAAAACTTTTGGCAATAATACCGTAATTGTATAAACATAATTTTATTTACTTATGAGTTATGACATATACGGATAAACGAGTGAGTATGATTTTTTAAATTATTTATTAGGTAATATAATCATTTTATAATATACCTGACATCAATTACGGATAGAAATGGCAATTATACCGAGCGTAAATAGTTCAATGCCTTAGTATTTTTTTATATTTATATCGCTGTCACATTACAGTTAGCTATTTATATATTTTCATTACCGAACAAAAAAATAAACAAAAAAGTACGATTCTTTCATTTCTAACAGGGTATTCTAAAAGATGCAGGAGCTCAAGATAAAGTGCTACTAAAAACGCATATAGGCAAAATTACTCTAGTCAAATGTTTTACAAAGCTTTCGTATCGCTGTGCCATCGAGCTCCAAAGCACAGTAATCATAGTTGAAGTAACAACTGGTGCAAACTTGCGCATAAATCAAATAATCAAGAAGTTTGCGAGTAGAAATGTTACCTCAGGGACCGAGATGTTTGCAGCTGACGACGCGACACGACGCGAATATCATGAAAATTACCTTTAAACAAGCCTAAACCAAGGCATATACGTGACTAGGCTAAACATCATCAAAGCCCTATTCATGATGTAGCCTAGTCACAATAACAAATTCAACAAGATCTAGTTTAAAAAACTAAATCCCGACAATGACAATTCTTACTGAAAAGTACGTATATCCAGCTAAATGCTAATTAAATCCTTGCGCTTTATACCCCAACGGTATGATTCGATTTATTAATTTTATTGTCTTTTTTTTTTCATTTCATTACTTTATGGCCAATGGGTACAACGTTTAATTTACTCTGACGTCACAAAGCCAACCAACAAAACGGCAAAAGACTTCTAATAATACCAAATGTCAATGTATCTTGGATATTATTGAAGATACGAGGAAACAAATAATCATCTACCTCACCTTCCAAAGTCCTCTATTTCCCGTCATACTAACATCTATTACTTTTACCCCCAAATCTTACCTTACGCATTCCATCCACCTCTTCTTTGATCTTCCCCATCCCCTATTTTTTAGATACGGGGACACATAATATACACACAAATATAGTGGCCAAACACATAACTCTCTTTTTTCAACGTAGTCGGGTAAAGAAATAAAATATGATAGATATTAAATTTACAAAAATCATCAGTCTGGATGATTCCTGATTCAGCCTTATTATACGTATGAATATGTGAGTAGTTTTAGGGTTCCATACCCAAAGGGTAAAAATGGGACTCTGTTATGAAGATTTCGTAATGTCCGTCTATCTGTCCGTCTGACTGTCTGTTTGTTACCAGGCTGTATATAATGAACAGTGTTAGCTATACAGTTTAAATTTTTTACAGATGATGTATTTCTGTTGTTGCTGTAACAAAAAATACTCAAAACAGAATAAAATAAATATTTAAGTGGGAACCCATACAACAAACGATGATACGGAACCCTTCATTCGTGAGTCCGACTCGCACTTGGCCGGTTATTACATCTTACCAAAGATTTATTCTCATATTTATTAAAATTAACAACCTCTTGCTAAACCTATTTTAGTTAAAATATGTTTTGTCCCTTTCCCTCATTTCAATATTTGACAATAAAAGAATATATTACATATTTTGACTAAAATAGGTTTAGCAAACGTTTGTTAATTTTTATGAATATGAGGGTTAGAATATACAAGTAGTGCATCTTACATACACGCAATATATGAAAAATATTTTTTTATACCACTTGTAAAAGGGCCATATGCGTAGTTTGGAGTCAGTTAATGTGGTTACGTTACAAATAAGTACGAGTATGTGTGGTATTTACAGACATAGATATTTATATAACTTCACGTCATATAACAAGTTCCTTTAATGTTACTTACTTACCCTAGGGGAAGCCACGCCCGGTCAACTAGTTGGTGATAAATTAATAAGCAAATGTTAGTTTGCAAGTTGGTTCAAGTAGTGGATTCTCAACTAATGAGTTCCTTAGCCTGGTTTCACAGCTATGCGGGAGATCCGTACGTATCGCCCGCACGTGTTCCACACACGAGTGGCGCTAGAACATCGTATCACAGCGATACGGATTGTTTTACAATCCGGGTAGCCCCTGGATAACGCCACTCGTTCAATCGTAGTGACGATTGACACAAGAACATTGCTTCACAGCGACGCGGATTGTTCCACAATCCGGGTAGCACCCGGACAACGCCACTCAATCAATCATACTGAGGAGAGGCGCTAGAACATCGTTTGACAGCGACGCGGATTATTCCACAATCCGGGTAGCCCCTGGATAACGCCACTCGTTCAATCGTACTGATGATTGACACAAGAACATCGCTTCACAGCGACGCGGATTGTTCCACAATCCGGGTAGCCCCCGAACAACGCCACTCGTTCAATCGTACCGACGAGAGGCGCTAGATCATCGTATCACAGCGACCCGGATTGTTTCACAATCCGGGTAGCCCCCGGACAACGCCACTTGTTCAATCATGCTAATGAGAGGCGCTAGAACATCGTCTCACAGCGACGCGGATTGTTCCACAATCCGGGTAGCCCCCGAACAACACCACTCGTTCAATCGTACCGACGAGAGGCGCTAGATCATCGTATCACAGCGACCCGGATTGTTTCACAATCCGGGTAGCCCCCGGACAACGCCACTTGTTCAATCATGCTAATGAGAGGCGCTAGAACATCGTTCCACAGCGACGCGGATTGTCCCACAATCCGGGTACACCCGAACAACGCCACTCCTTCAATCGTATCGACTAGAGGTGCTAGAACATCGTCTCACAGCGACGCGGATTGTTCCACAATCCGGGTAGCCCCCGGACAACGCCACTCGATCAATCTTACTGACGAGAGGCACTAGAACATCGTCTCTCAGCGACGCGGATTGTTCCACAATCTGGGTAGCCCCCGGACAACGCCACTCGATCAATCTTACTGACGAGAGGTGCTATAACATCATTTACAGCGACGCGAATTGTTCCACAATCCGGGTAGCCCCCGGACAACGCCACTCGATCGATCATACTGAGGAGAGGCGCTAGAACATCGTTTCATAGCGACGCGGATTATTCCACAATCCGGGTAGACCCTGAATAACGCCACTCTTTCAATCGTACTGACGATTGACACAAGAACATCGCTTCACAGCGACGCGAATTGTTCCACAATCCGGGTAGCCCCCGAACAACGCCACTCGTTCAATCGTACCGACGAGAGGCGCTAGAACATCGTCCCATAGCGACGCGGATTGTTTCACAATCCGGGTAGCCCCCGGACAACGCCACTCGTTCAATCGTACCGACGAGAGGCGCTAGAACATCGTCCCATAGCGACGCGGATTGTTTCACAATCCGGGTAGCCCCCGGACAACGCCACTCGTTCAATCATGCTAACGAGAGGCGCTAGAACGTCGTTTCACAGCGACGCGGATTGTTCCACAATCCGGGTAGCCCCCGGACAACGCCACTCGATCAATCTTACTGACGAGAGGTGCTATAACATCGTTTAACAGCGACGCGGATTGTTCCACAATCCGGGTAGCCCCCGAACAACGCCACTCGTTCAATTGTACTGAACTATCGTTTCATGTACGAATCTCCCGCACAGTTGTGAAATCAGCCTTAGACTCGTGTATTTTGTTTTGTAAGTTACTGTATGCAATGAGTAAAGACAAGTTTTACATTTAAGAATATTTAAACAATTTTAAAGTATTTAAGAATTGTTTTTCTTCATTCTCGAATTTATCATTTACTATATTTACTTATGAAATTTTATACCTTACTATGTATCGTGTTTGCTAACGACACTTATTTTTTCGGTCCTAGAATGCCAAATATAATGAAAATAAATTTACTTTCTTCTTCTTTCTACTTGTCATGAATATTACAATGTATACTCAATGTTTTAACCTACATCTAAATAGGAAGAGGTTATCAATTCGTCGGAATTTTTTCTTTTACTGTATGTTCACCGATTATTCGAAGACGCCTGGCTTGATTAAGAAATTCTTGTTTTTGTCCGAAACGGCATATTTGTCAGGTGGTCCTATAAAAATTTTATAAAAATAGTTTATGTAGTTTGGGAGTCATGTCAGGTTTTAGTTATGAAAAATTATAAAATATTAAATTATAAGTGATTTTTGTTTACATTATACGGATATTAAAAATTAAAAAGAATACTACCTAGGTGCTTATTGATTAAATAATTAAAACAAATATATAAAGGGGTTGTAAAGGATGCATCCACGGTGGAGCCATCCCCGCAAATGCTATTGGAAGACCTCGCTTCGTAACGTCATGTGTGACGTCATGAAATTAAAAAGGAAGCTTTTTTGTTGCATCACTACAATTAAAAAGACGAAAAAAGAAATCTACACGATTTGTTTTAAACGATTTGTAACAATTTAAAGTATTTCAATCATTATATTATTCTTATAAAAATTAACAATTTCATCATTTTCGTTGCTGTACGCAACATGTGCACCTAAAATGTATCACAAAAATCCACTCGACAAGGGGAAAAGATTATACGACGCTGCCGCCAACAGGGGTCATCATTTTGAACTACTTTACGCAATAAACGTTGGTATATTACGAACTTAAAAAAAAGTGTTCACTTTCCAAAGTAATTAAATCACACGTCTACTTGGTTTTGTATCAAAACATTTTTTTTTATTTTGTTTCGATAGACATTCATTGGGGAAAGTAGTTTAAAATATAGAACTGAATCGCCGCTTCAAATGTTTGTATACTTTTTGATCAAAACTAAAGTGAGACACAGATACCTATTATTATGCTCACATATCTGTGTCTCACTTTAGTTTTAATTAAAAAGTCCTGTCCCTGTCGCCCTGATGAAGACGTCCGGAGGAGGTCGAAACATATCGGCTTGTATAAGAACCAACGGTCGGTATAGCACCTACCTTTAATGAATGACGAATAACAGTATGGCTCTACTGGAATTTAAATCAAATTCCGCTGGGGTGCAGTCGCCAATTTGTACTAAAATTACACGTGGCCTGTGTACCTACCACCCCCGGAAGGGGTTGTGCAGTTATTTAATAATCGTAATTCCGGCCGCTCGCTCAACGCCGCCGATGCAACCCCACGGCTACTTTATAGGGATCTGTACAAAAATGATAAAAACCCTGTCGCTATGACAGGTATGCATATGTGTATTGTTAGACTTAATACTTGTTTTCATTGACGCAAAGTTAATCAAAAGGTACAAAATGATTTTTTTTCTCTTGACGTTAGATAAAGGTAGATATTCTTTCTTTTTCTTGTGCAGATTGTTCAATATAATTTTGAAATAATACAGAACAAATACCAGTTGTGTGACCATTAATAGCCCTAATTATTTGGATCTATTTCGCAGAAAGACCTTTTACAAAAGACCAGGTGTTCCCGCTGAGTATAGGTACATATATCTGTTCCTCAATGATTATTTTGCATCTGTGATTCAATATCACTCGTTTGACTGGTTTTACTATTGATTATTACTTTTTTTTTAAATTGCATGTATCTATCTAGTTGCATCCTCAGCTGCGCTGTTTCGGAGCCCGAGATTAACTTTTTCGCATATTCTTCTCCACATATAAGATGCATATAAATGCTCATCCGAGGATGCCAAAGATCTTGCGAAATCGAGAAGAAATAGCCAGAACAGTTAAACGATTTGACTAACTATAGTTTTACGACCGGCAGCTTACCTGACGTCAACCTCTGTCCAATGACCAATGACGACCTCTGTGGCGTAGTGGTCACCATGCTAGTCTGCCACCCAGAGGTCCCGGGTTCGATCCCCGGTCAGGGCAAGTTGGAAAATAGCCTTTTTCAAATTGTACTGGGTCTTGGATGTTTATCTATTTATGTATTTATTATAAAATATAGTATCGTTGAGTTAGTATCCCATAACACAATTTTCAAATTTACTTTGGGGCTAGCTCAATCAGTGTTATTTGTCCCTATATATTTATTTATAACCATTTTTGAGAATGTATTTGTGCGAAATCTTTTACAACCACCCCCCATCCAACGTCAACCCTCCTTGAGAATACAATTGTAGCACAAGACGTTTGTGCTTGGTCCTTTAGTTTGATTTTTATAACTGTTACTAGCTGATGCACGCGACTTACATATGTATATTATTAAGGGGCTACCTGAATTTTCCAGGTCCAGTGCTGCCCCTATATGAAATAAATCATTTAAAAGGAAACGGAGATATTATTAAAATTTTGTCTTGACTTCTTGATTCTGTTCAGATTTTGTTCAGACTCTAGATAACACTTAAAACTATTTTATGAACTACTGTTTATAGTTTAAAGTGAGAACGTGAAGCTTTTCTACGCACATTAACCAAAAGTGGCCGTTTTTGACTAATGTGCGTAGAAAAGCTTCACGTTCTCACTTTAGAATGTAAACAGTAGTTTAAAGGATTATCTATGATCTGATCAAGATAAAATTTAAAATGATATGTCTGTTTCGTTTCAAATGATTAATTTCAAATGGGGGCAGCACTGGACCGCAAAAAATTCAGGAAGCCCCTTAAAAAACCTTTATGCTGAAAGAAAATCTGATGACTAAGAGTTTCTCATGTCCGCACGGGCTAAGCGTCGCCACAACGCAAAAAATAATTACGCCATTGCAGCTTCACAGGCGTAAAGCGACACCAGGCATGGTCCGCACTTAGATTAATAACAACAAGTGACATAAAATTTTCTAGAACTCCTTCGTACTTCAGAAGGCACGTATAAGCCGTTGGTCCCGGCTGTCATCATTGTATGGTAGTCGTCAAGATGCCTTTAGTCAGCCTGAACATCTGACACCAGTGTTGGCCATATACACACACGAAAAACAAACACCGTATGCAGATACACTTTGCTTTGTGTATGTATAACGACACAACGCTGACGCAACGCGCCGTATGGGTTCGACTTCTTTTCCATCGGTGTCACGGTTTTCCACAAAACATCCAGTTGTTTTCCGGTGCCAATAAAAACAAACACGTTTAAATCGAGAAACCACGTACAGCATGCGTTAATCTTCAACAACGTCATATGAAATCTCTAAAATAACCATTACATGTGAGATTCTGAGGTAACAAGTCAGTATAGTTCGCCGGACAGGAATAGATCGTAGCCGCGATAGCCCTGTCCTCGCCCTGCCAATTCTCATGACAAGGTACTCGAATCAAAATAGATTTTTTCGAACAAACCAATAGTTCTTGCGGTTTCGTCGCACATGTGCAATGTGGATCTATGATTATTCTCTTTATTCATTTAATAATTTAGATAAGCATTTAAATTCTAAGCTTATCTATAACTGGAGAATCTCTGCTACTTCTTGACTCATTCCGTCTACACAGTTACATTAATTAAGTTGCCAGTGATAAAAAAGAAGGTGACCTATTGCGAGGGGTCTTCTTGTTTTGGGTAGATAATACTTTAAACCATATATCTACCCTAAAGTTTATCCACGTTTTATAATAGGGGTTCACATTCAAATTAGAGCTTAAGAGACATTGGTATCTTTTTACTTTAATTCTACCCTAAATGATTTTATGGCCTATAAAGGCCGATTTCGAGAATTTTCTGTCACGTCACATAGCCTATAACCAGCGCACAGTCAAGACGCTTCCAGGCTATATCTTTAAAGATACGAGTGAACAGATGAACATACATACATCGATCGCGGCGTAACACATAATCCTCCTTTTGGCTTTAGCGTAGTCGGATCAAAGGAATTAAACATGCCACCTTGATACTTCAAAGTTTCCCATTGAATCAGTCTAGCTACGTTTTCTCCTAAGCAAACGATGAATCAGGTGCCATGCGGAATTCTTAGATTTAAATGTTTATGGTTATTATAAAGAAGTTATACAGAATCGATGACTTCTGTGGCCTCTTGATATATGTCTGTGTGTGGCCTAGTGGTCATCATGCCAGGCAGTTACACCGGAAGTCCTGGGTTCGATCCCCGGTAAGGTCAAGATGGAAAATGATCTATTTCATATTGACCTAGGCCTTGGATGTTTATCTGTATATGTGTTTGTTATAAATATAGTATCGTTGAGTTAGTAGTCCCATAACACTAGTCTCGAACTTACTTTAGGGCTAGCTCATATATATTTATTTATATCATATAGTAAGTCTAGTTATTTGATAAACTAAATCTCTCAATCACAAGGTACCAGAAACTTCACGCTCTGATTGGTACGTTTCTTAATTTCAGATCACAGAGTCACTGAAACGCCTCCGAGCTGGAAAGAAATCCTCCCGATTTGCAGAAGACATCGACTTCGAGAATTCCCTTTCCAACCTGGAGAACAGGGTCAAGATCTCTGACAAAATTCTGGAGACGGTGGGCATCGGTCAGTCTGAAATCAGCGGTGCCAGGCGGGCCTTACAGGTATGAATTATGACATACTCGTAATTTCTTTAGACCGTCTGTACAGGAAATGACCAAATAATTTGACGATATCTGTGGCCTAGTGGACATCATGCCAGGCAGTCACACTGGAGGTCCCAAGTTTGATCCCCGGTCAAGGTCAAGGTCAAGGTCAAGATGGAGAATGATCTTTTAGAGATTGACCTGGGTCTTGGATGTTTACCTATATACGTATTTGTTATGAAATATAATATCGTTGAGTTAGTATCCCATAACACAAGGCTCAAACTTACTTTAATAGATCCACGTTTGAAAAAAAATTGAATACTAATTGGGCCACTCCTAACTTTCTCTAACACTTCTTCTTATAAAACGTCTAATGTTCGCGCATTCCCGGTAACATTTAAAAGTCAGATGATATACTCACATCCACCACAATTTGAGCCCTTACCTTTAAACGTGTTATAATATGCCCAACATTTTACAGGAGAATGAAGAACGCACAGAAAAACGCATTGCACGCAGACTCAACGAAGAGAATTCACTCACCAAGTGGACCGCTCTGAAGAGTGACGAAGAAAGTGCTGCCGCCCAGCGAGCCAAAGTGTCGAGAGCGCGCCTGACAGACCTTGAAGATGAAATGACTGAGTTGAATGAGCGGAGTGCCGCGAGAGAAAAGCGCGCTGCTCGACTCCGTGCCCTCGTGGCCGACAGTGATGCCTTGGACTCTTCAACTACACTCTCAGCGACAAAAGTATCTATTCGCTCCGAGAGGGAAAAAAAACAAGTCACTTTCTAAACATGTGGTAACTTAGGGTCCCCGCTTTAGTTGCCACCGCCAACTCCGTAAAATGCTCCCCTACGTTTTTATATGAAATAACAATAATAAATGTGTACACCAAACTAATATAGACTAGCTTCCTACCCTGGTTTGGAAAACAAGCTTGGTCTGACCTGGGTATTTCGCATTAGGCTTTTTAAACGCAGCGACTTGACTGTAACCATGTGAAGCTATCTTGCTTAGTTATATGATTGTCACTTAATTTCTAAAAAAATATACGTGGTAAATTAGAATAAAACAAAGGTTTTAAAACAACGTAAGATGAAATATAACACAATATGACTACTTACTATACTACTATGTTAGAGTTACATTGTTTGGATCATTTTCCGAAAAATATCTATAGATATACAGATCCGGGGTGGGTCACCAATTCTCATAGAGATTAAAATGTAGTTCCTCATAAAATGCATGGGAGCGTCGAACTTGGGGTTCGCGGCGGCGACTGGTCGGTTGCCTAATGTGCGGAGGTTTTACACCCGAGATAAACTCTGTACTCTAAAACCAACGTTTTAGAGGATCGTGCAGTTTCAGCTCTGAGTATTATTTAGCTGGATGCGTCCTGCCATAATACAAAGAACTAAGGCATAACTAACAGAAGTAGGTCGGCGCCAGCAAAATGGTGTTCAAATTGTCTATAGAAAGCAATGGCTTTATTAACTTTATCATATACAAATATACTAATCACGTCCCTATCCCCCACGGGATAGACAGAGCCACGTTGGATATACCTTAGTTTTTTATATTATGGGTCCTGCATTTGTCGACGATGATTGATTGATGTTTATTTTATACTTGTTGGATATAATAAATCGCTGCGTATTGCCCTGTTTTATTTAGTGAATCATGTAAGTGTTTTTATACATAGAGTTTCAAGTTAATAAAAATATTTAATGCAATATAATGTTTCTATATTTGTAGAATTAATATAGAAACTAGATCTTCGTTAAGATATTCTAAGAGATTTGTATCCCTTATAGAGAAAGAAACCATAGAATATTTTTAATTGCTGTACCTATTCATTTATTAAAGTGTACCTAATAACTTTTGTACTTTACTGATTTTTGAGTAGTTTTAGAAATACTTTTAAAAAATCTACCAATTACGGGAAATTTATAATATTTTTATGTACCTATTCTTTATCCAAATACCTCTCAAACAGAAAACATAAAAAATCAGAAGGGTTTCCAATTTATTTTCTAATCTGTTCTTATAATTCTCCACATATAGAGGATGTAAATGTATGTTCTACACATGCTTGATGGAGCGACTCAACCCCTCAACATCAACGACTTTTACAATGGGATCAATGCTGAGATCCCGCATAAAATCTTTATATTTTCAGCTCTCATGTTCACTGCTAGGCAAAGGCCTCCACTTTTTTCCACTCCATCTGGTCCTACGCAATTTGGCTACTAATGGGATGACATTTTCTTATAAGTAAAGATTTTGTTTGACCCATCTTGCTCTACCAATACCATCTATAGAAACGTGGCGATAGACCTTACATCAGTAAATTTCAAAATTTTACTATTTCGTATTCGCAATGATGGTGTACATTATGTTTGGTGAAATTAAACAAGTTTTCGAATAAAATAGTCTTGAATCAAGATAATTATATAGTTTGCATTTTCATACACCACTTCTGCGGACGCGTTCACAAAGGTTTCAATTTCTAAGGGCATGGGAAAATGTCCACTTGCTCATGGACATTATTGATCGTGGAGACGGCACGTTTATGTAGCATCTTTGCTAGCACGTGGGTCCTAACTAGCTGGTTGCCCGCGGGTAGATCGTCAAGGCCCGTTTCAACGGTGCAAGTTTTTTGCCTCTTGCATACCATAATTTATTGAAACAATAAATTATTTGTACAGCTGACGTTTCGTTTATTCCATGCAAGTTATCTATCTATACTATAATAAAACAGAAAAAAAAATGTATTAACTATTTTTCATAAAAAAATTGTGACTATGGAGACATAGTAATGGAGTAAGAATTTAAAAAAGTCTGTCTGTTTGTACACGCTTGTCTCCGGAAATACTGGACGGATTCAAATGAAACTTTTTTTGTTATTTATCTGTTAAGCCTGAGCAACATATACGCTATATTGCTCAGGCTTAACAGATTTTGGAAAATGGAACACATGATGCAGAACTATAATGGTCCAGCTAAACTATAAGAAACATAAAAATGCCGCCTTGGCAAAAGTTGTTAAGCCTGATGAGCATTTTTGTTGAGGTATAACAAAACCTCACCGGCCAAGTGCGAGTCGGACGCGAGCACGAAGGGTTCCGTTCCATAATGTATGAAAAATCACGTTTGTAGCATGGGAGCCCCCTTAAATATTTATTTTATTCTGTATTTAGTATGTTTATGTTTAGTGGCAACAGAAATACATCATCTTAAAAAATTTCAACTATTTAGCTATAATAATTCATGAGATACAGCCTGGTGACAAACAGACAGATAGACAGCGGAGTCTTAGTAATAGGGTACCCTTTGGGTACGGAACCCTTAGAATCGAAGATTTGGAACACCTGATGCAGAACCAAGTTAAATTTATTTGCATAAATATTTTTTTACCAAAAATCGATGATCATCTGATGTGGAAATCTAAGATTTTAGGTTAAAGTGGTTTAGCCGTATATATTATAATAACATAAGCTGGGAGTAACCACGTGGTGAAGGCGTTAACAGATTGAGCCAAATTTTTAATATCGACTTGCTTAAACTGGCTTAACCTCACATTTGCCCTCTAGTCGTTTGTGATGAATGCACAATGGCAAACAAAAAGGCAGTGGAAGCTGTTGATAGGACGTTGCGAGACATTCGTCGAGAGGACAGGCCAATCGGCAATGTCACATTTTTGTTGTCGGGAGATTTTCGTCAAACCCTTCCAGTTATAAGCCGAGGCTCTAGGGCAAATGAGATTAACTTCTTAGAAACAGTCTTATCTGTTGCCTCAATACAACTCAGATTGACAATTAATATGAGAGCCCAGCTTGGCGGTAGTTTACATGCCCAAGAGTTTTCAAAAATATTATTTAAAGTTGGGGAAGGTCTCTTTCTTGAATAGAATGGTCAGGTGAGTCTTCCCGTAATACTTGGCAAAGATGTTTCCTCCTCCGAAGAACTTATAACCAACAAAACCCACCAGGAAAATTCTTGGTTATGTAAACGCGCTATATTGACACCACCAACCACCCACCAAAAAATGAACAATGCGCAACGATTAATGGAAAAATTATGACGCAAATTATTGGTGATGAAGTGGTTTATACTTTCTTGGATAATGTGATTGATCAGGATGACGCCGCCAATTATCCAGTTTAGTTTCTAAATTCACTTGCAGCAAATGGACTCTCGGCTCACAAGATAAGTCTTAATGTCAAAGTGCCGATAGTGGTGATGCGAAACTTGACTTCGCATCACCACTATCGGCACTTCGGCGGCGGGGTGGCCCTTGGGCCACCCCAAGCCGCACAACATGAATGTATAGTTTAAACTAAAAATATAACAATTTTACGATATAATCAACCATTTCATGAAGTGACACGGTAAATTCATGAAATGTTCGAAATTATTTGATCATATCGAGAAACAATTTCTTATCATTGATCCGCCCAATCCACATCACGATGTGGCCAGTAGCCAGTGCAACATTTCATGAAATGTGACCATTTCATGAAGTTCTCGATCATTTAATGAAGAGATTAAATTTACGATATGAAAACGCCGGAGTCAGCCGGGCATCAGCTACTCTATAATAAAATGGTTTTATGCAACGTGCAAGAAACTTGCACCGTCTTGAAGGGCCTTTACTTGACAATCCCACGTGATATGACGTGCATCCGAATTATCCTCGTCTGAATAACTGTGTTCGTAATTTGTCAGTGCAACAAAGTACATAATTGATTACGAAACTAAGTAATTTGTTTTGTGTGACGACCTCTGTGGCCTAGTGGTCATCATGCCACGCTGTCATACCGGAAGTCCCGGGTTCGATCCCCGGTCTTTTTCAGATTGACCAGGATCTTGAATGTTTATCTATATATGCATTTGTCATAAAATACCATACGTTGAGTTAGTATACCATAACACAAGTATCGTACTTTCGGGCTAGCTAATTCTGTGTGATTCGTCCGTATACAAATATATTAAAAAATATTAATATAAATAATAAATAATAAATAATAAATAAATAAATAGGGACAAATTACACTGATTGAGAATTACACTGATTGAGCTAGCTCAATCAGTGTAATTTGTCCCTATTTATCCCCAAAGTAAGTTCGAGACTTGTTTTATGGGATACTAACTCAACGATACCATATTATAAAACAAATAATAAACACCCAAGACCCAGGAAAATTTGAAAAAGGCCATTTTCCATTTTGCCCTGACCGGGGATCGGGGCCTCTGGATTGGCGGACTAGCATGAGGACCATTACGCCACAGAGGTCGTCGTAATAAAATATTTAAAAATTTATTTACGAACGGACCCGTAACTGACAATGGGGTATTTTCCTGGGTCAAAAATAAATTATTTTGACTGTTATGAAAATAAAACGTCGCAAAATAATGTCACTTGTCTTCGAACATATCTATTTCGACGTGATTTATTATTGCAGAAAAACTGATAATAAGGTCGCTATTTGACTCTAAGAAACTATGACGTCATCTGCGTGTATTTCATACAAATCCCATAGAAAATGTTTGTTTTAATCTTTAGAAAAAAGTATCTGATTTGACTTGTTGGAAAATAGCGGATTGAAGGGTATATTTCGATGTAATAGTGGTATTTCCAGTGACTTAAGATATGGATTCACGCAGAACATTATACGCTATGAAGAAAGTTAGTATAAGGTTACACGTGTACAGTTAGGAGCTTGGCTTACCATGAGATCATGTTTTTTTTACAGTGCAAGCAATATGTACCGGCTCGTCTTGGCATCACCCTACATAAAAATGTTTTGTTGTCATCACCCTTTTCCTCTAACACAGTTCATAGTCGTAAGAAGCGACTAAGACAAATATATGAAACAGAAAAAGTGCAGCAGTGTCCTCTGTGCAAACATTCTATAACATCTACTGCGATCATCAGCCCACCTGCCCAGCGAGCGTAGTGACTATGCGTATTTTAATCCTTCCTCTTTATGGAGAGGCCTATAGCACAGGTATGGCACTTCATAAAAGCGGGGTATCAGTTATGCATACACTAATAACGAAACTATACATCCATGCACACGGCAATGCGAGAACGGGGAGAGGTGCGAGGACGAGGAACGGGGACGCATATTGCGCGGGACACTAGGAGATTCCTCTCTGTATGTCATACTTATATTAATTTTGTGCCTGTAGTCCAGTGATCTGCTAAAGGTTGTAAAGATAAAAATCTTTTAATTTTATTTTATTGACTCTTTTTTACTAGACTGATTTTTTAAAATAGTTATTATTATTTATGATTCTCTGATTTTGTCTACGTATAAAAGTAGCAAGACAAAAGGCCAGGATTAGCAGGATAGTTGACAACAGGACTCAGAAATAGTGACACGCTTTAAATCCTCATCATAGTGCGTTTCCGAGTGCATCCTCAGCTGTGATGCTTGAGCCTAGAGCCTAGAGTGCGCTTTCCGTTTTTTCCTCACCATTGATGGTATACATGTCAATGTCAATCAAGATGCCTGGCCCATTTAGACGGTGCCAGTTGTTGCATTTGCCTGTTGCATAGATATTACTTATATTTATTAATGCAATAAATTATTTTTAGGCTTGAAGTTTCGTTAAGACAATGCATGCAAGAAACTTGCACATTGTTATATGGGCCTTAAGACTGCATGATTTAGTCGAGAAAGTGAAGTATGAACTATGAAAACTATTTGTTTTTTTTTTTTGGAACGGCCGTCATTTTAGTCCATCCCTAATTCAGAACAATAGTTTACGCAAATTTATTTGACAAAATTTGCGCTGAAGAACATAAAAGAAAGATACTTATAAAATATAACTAACAGCAACCTGTCACTATTTTTATTTCTTTTTTTACCTTCTCGTCCTCTTTCTCACTAAAAGTTGTCTTTGAGGCTCGCGGCCCTAAGATATGTCTGCTTAGAGCCGCAACACGCAAAATGCTATGTCTGCCCTATTTAAGGGATAAATACGTGGTAATGTATGTATGTGAAGTAACATAAGTTAATATTACGAGAAACATGCCGTACATGTTATCATTTACAATGTTCAATTAGCAGACTTAGACGTTCAAGCAAACGCAAACAAAAAAGTTAGCAAATAGATTTCTCTGTAGCTGATTTCATTGGAAAATTGAATCTACTGCAAAACGGAACTGTGTTAAGCGGTTTAAGTACGGTACTGAAAGGCTCTGTCAGAATCATAGCCACAACATCGGGATTACATTTCAAGATACAGAGAATTTTTTTCTGTTCTTCCACTCCAGCCTGAACTGAACTGCAACTGAAGAGCAACTAATTTTCTTTCTTAACGATACTACTTTTTAGTTAGTTCGATAGGATTTTTTTATTTTAGTTAAGTTTCAAATGCTATATCTACTTTTGAACGAACACAAAAATTAACCTGAAACGTACCTTTTTTTATTAATTTATCCCGACGGTGGTTTTAACACGACTGATGCAGCGATGTTAGGTCTCCTCTCGCTTGGTGAAATCTACATCATGACTACCTCCGTGGCGTAGTGGTCACCATGCTAGTCCGCCACCCAGAGGTCCCGGGTTCGATCCCCAGTCAGGGCAAGTTGGAAAATGGCCTTTTTCAAATTGTCCTGGGTCTTGGATGTTTATCTACATATGTATTTGTTACAAAATATAGTATCGTTGAGTTAGTATCCCATAACACAAGTCTCGAACTTACTTTGGGGATAAATTTACAGTGTAATTTGTCTCTATGTATTTATTATTATTTATTTATTCAAGTACCGCTACACACTATATTTTCAGTCTTTCTATTCCGTGTTGCTGATGCTGCAACACTTCGTCTCTACGTCTATAAGACCTGTGGTAGGCGTCTTTACGCCTGCCACACTAGGTCCCACTCACACTTGCATCACTGAAGAAGTCTTTACACGCCAATTCTGAAGAACTTCTCGTTAAAGTCTCTAGAAGAAACCGTGGCAAGGTTTCTTCTAGATACTTTCATACCACATCTTTTGCCTACATCGGATAAAATTTATCTAAAACCGTATGAGACACAGTAATTCCAATAACAGACAGAGAAATAACAAAAATAAGTAAGCTGGAAATGTAAAATCGAATCATATGAAAGCTTCAACATGCAGTTATCGAGTGTGCTTCAATCGAGGGGCCTGTAATTTCCTGGAATCCAGTTGTTTTGAGATCCGGTGCACATTGAGTATGTGACGAGTGTTTTCACTGGAATATTAATACTATTTACGTAGTTTATATTACGAGAAGGTACGTTTATTTTATGTTACCGTACCATTAGCTTTGAGAATCACGGGACAATTTCACCCCTGTTATTTGGGAAGCTTGCGTGGCGTAAAATCCAACAAGCAGAGATCCTTTAGAGAAATTATGTGGCGATGTTATTTTATTCATTAATCGACTCGAAAAAAGAAGGCTGTGGCGCTCCCGCCAAAACTCTTTCTACAATATACCATTGAATATACCAGTGTCACTTCCACAATTAAGACGAACTTAACGACACCACTCAAGCTAAAATCTATCAAGCCTTTAGGCTGCAGAGCGTAAGTAAATATATATCCATACACATCTACACTTGAACGTAAAGCTCCTTCTGGCGCAGTCTGGTAAAAATCTAAAAGGGCAATTTTGTGTACTAAGTGCAGTGCATGCACATTTTTCAGGAACTGTCAGATAGAATACAAATAATATATATGTAGTATATATATATTGGTTATTATATCTTAGGCGTATCAATGTTTATTTGAATGTAAGTTCATTGATAAATATCTATTATATGAATTAACATATGTTTATATCTTATCGCAATATATCTTTCGAAATTACACATTTTGCACCTTCTTCTAAAGACTTGTTATTCTCGGCATCGCCAGTAGGTTGGCTTATATATAACGCCTATGGCTTTAAGTCCACCTACTACATTTGTAATAAAGTAAAATAAATCTTATTTTTTAATGGATACCAGAATTTAAATATGTAATCAAATGAAGGGCCACTGGATCACAAATTTACACCTTAAATAGATTAATCGCGAGTTTGTAGTTCCAGGAGAACTACTAGATATAAATTAATCTCATGATGTGTGCTTACCCTAGAGTAGAATAAATTTGATTTTCGTCTTTCACAGTTGGCGTTAGAGGCGTCTTAGGGAGTTGCTGATATAACAGAAAACAAGCTGCACCGTCTTCTGTGCAAAGACTTTACCATCTACTACGCCTAACACCAAACTCCTATCTGAAAAGCCTCCTTTGACTTTTAGTCTAACATTGGTTTTTGAAAGACTGTTAAAGAAATCTCACCACAGGATATATTACTGTTAAAATAATATATTTAAGCATTCATAATTTTATAAGAAGGTTTTGTTTTGTTATATTATCCCGTGACTAAAGGGCTGCGAACTATCTGTGCTATACACAAAGGATTAGCGTTGCCATACAACGTGGCAATACTGCCAGTCTTTTGGCCACGCTGCCGAGAGCAATTTTAGTAGGACTTTACAATTTGTAATTATTATTATGTTCTCTCAAGGTTTATCCTTCATGGGACGAATCCTGGACCTTTGAGGCTTACATGGGGACATAGGTCCGCAACGTGTGCGAGATTTTTAATAATTGGTCATCATAAGTATATAAGTTTTATAAGAAACACTTTTTTTTTGTTATTCTCGTTATAATTAAAAAGTAATATCAATTTAAAAATAAATTTCTGAATCGAGTACGAGAAACAAGCGGACGTCATAATGATAATTCATTCAATCACTCTTGTAGTGTAAAGAGATGTAGAACCTAGGTTATCGCGCTTTTTTCGTACCATTATGTACAAAAGTACAAAAAAAATCCGATTTTTTATAACTTTCGACGACGAAAACGACGATATAAATGGTTTGAAGCAGTGAGCCGAGCTAATCCCAAAACAATATCAATTTTGGAGGATCTAGGGGGCCTGGTGGGACAACGCGTTTCTAGCGACTTTACAAGTTAAGTGACCTCAAGCGAGGTTCACACTTAGATGGGTGACAAGTCGCATAATAATTTTACGACCTCCTGAATTCTTGGGAAGGCACGTTAAGCCTCTTGTCCGGGCTGTCATTGAATGACAGTCGTCAATTTATGTCAGATACCTTTAGGTCACTACTTGTATATTCTAAATCTTTTAAAACAAATTCTGTATTCGTCAGAATACCGCATTCAGTATTTACCTTTACCACTACCATGCTGGCCTAGAAAAAAAAAGACCTCGAGTGTACCAGTGACCTAGTGAATATGCAAATCATTTACTGACACGCGATGCTTCTACCAACGCATCACTATTTTGTATTCCTTTACCAGCTGCTTCTCTTCCCGCGCAGATCGTAAAAGCGGATCGAGGGAATGAGCGGAAATCCAAATCATGTGCTGACAAGCGATGCGTCTAGCAACCCATCACAATTTTTTTAAGGCGTTTATTCGTTTTTTAAAAACATTACAAGTTCATCATACAAAGTCTGCTAAACTGCGCAGCAGTTTGTCGGCAGTGGTTCTCGTGGATGACTTACACAGTTATATGTATCTTCTTCTATTTTTATCTTATTTTAAGTGGCTACTATCTATCTGAACAATTAACTCTTTGTAGGTATTTAGTTTTATATATATTTATCTACATTTACAACCAACTATATACAAGTAAAAGTTGACAACATTTTACATTTTTATATTTTATTTTACTATAGGTGTTAATATAATTAAACCATATCCTTATACCGATATTTATACTTTTTTAAGCTTAGGAAATGAAAGTAAGATACAGTCTTTTAAATTTTAATTTTAGGCATTCTTAATTATTTGTACCTTCCTTTCCCTGCTAATGCGTAGTATAATAAATACATAATAGCCCGAGATATAACATACTTTAAACTGTAAAGTTTACCAAGAATTGATCTTAATTTATTACACACCAAATCGACATGGAGATTCCAAGTAAAGTGACAGTCGACCATAACACCCAGGTTTTTATATGAGTTCACTCTTTCTATAGTCTCACAGCTACAGTTTTCTATATTTTTAACCTTTTGATTATTATCATTGCTGTGAAGACATTCACAGGAATGTCCTTTTATTCCAAATGTAAATTCCTTGTTCCTATTATACGGTGATCGAATGTACATACATTTGGTTTTATTGACATTAATAATGATTCCATTATCGTGTGCCCAGCGTATTATATTATCGAAATCCCTTTGAACTATATTTTGTATAACTGATTGGTCCTTATGGCTATAAATAAGGCATGTGTCATCAGCGAACATATAAATATTACAATTTTTGACAACGTTTGGCATACTGTTCACATGCATTTTATAGCCAGTAGACTGGGCCGTACACTGAGCCAGTAGGAACACCATATTTAATTTGACCCTTTGTACTGACTTCACTGCAAACATTGACCTCCAGTTGCCGACCACTAAGGTATTCCCGAAACCAGGCGTTCATCGGACCGTGAATACCACATTCCTCCATCGACTGCAACAACCCGTCGTGATCAATGAACATTACCAATACCATTTCCTGTTTGTTTAAGGAGCTATTCACATTGTCAACAAATTTAGACAGGACAGTGGCCGTACTCCTGTCTGGCCGAAACCCATGCTGAGCATCACAAATAATTTCATTTTTTTTTCCAAAAAGTCTGTTATCTGATTTTTTCGATATAATTTTTTCGACTATCTTGTTGATAACATTTAAAATGGCTATAGGTCTGTAGTTTGTAAATTCTGCATGTGAACCCTGCTTATGTATTGGTCATATAATTGCCATTTTCAATTCAGTAGGATAAACACCTTTTTTTACGCTTAAATTTATAAACTGTGCAATAACCGGTGCTATTTTGTTCTTTATTTTTTTCAAGTCCTTAGCCCTGACACCATCCGATCCCGACGACGCCTTATTGCAGTCAATTTTATCTATCGCTTTTACTACATCATATTACTCGCGTAAATCTGAAACTTACTTTACTTTTACTCACATACGACCTACGATCCAGCAATAATTGTTGACAGCTATGGTTCTTTTTAATAATTTCTATTTCCTCGGTAAATGTTTGATAAAAGCCATTACATACGTCTTTCATTGTAGTTTCTTTTCCTAACATGGACCTTTCAACCACACTATCTACTGATAACTTATTTCTACCCAACCAGATATTAACCTGACTCCATATTTTTCGCATGTCTCCTTTACAATTTTCTAATTTATTTTTACGATCCTTGTTCGTAGCCTTATTTATCAATTTATTTGTATGATTTCGATATTTTGTATATTCTTTATAAAAATTGTTTTTGGGGTCCGACTTCCATTCTCTAAAAAGACTATCTCTCTTCTCAATCATATTCTGTAACTGTTTATTTACCCATGTTTGAGTATTTCTTATACTATCACAAGTACGCTGAAAGGTGCACATGTTATAAATATCCTCGAAAATCCCAACAATACTACAATAAATACATCTTGGTCGGATCTTCTAATTTTAATAAGTCTAGTCATTCTATTTCATTTAATTTTTTTGTAATCATGTCTTCTTTATAGTAGGTTCTAAGAGTAAAATCTATTGCTTGTTACCCTATCTCAGCTGAGAGCCCTATTAAGTAATGATTTTGTATTCCTATTCCAGCTGCTTCATTTCCCGCTCAGAAAATAAAAGCCGATTGAAGAAATAGGCAAAAACTTATTTTGTTAAACGGAATTTCGGATATCGTTTTCACTATACTGAGGTGAAATCAAAGATCAAAAAAAATTTTTTATACCTCCTATATCTTTGGGTGAAATCGCTTTTGCATTATGACACGCATGCCGACCAATCGTGGCGCGTTCGTAGTGTTGCGATTTTGTTGTAAGTTTTATCAATTTTTTAATTGCATATAATTAATTTAAAAACAATTTAAAGATTTTTTTTATTGAAATCAATATAATTTATGATAAACTTTTAGAATTCATAAAAAATAGGTAATATTTTTTTTTCAATTCCCCAATTATGTTGAAACACCCACCAGGTCATGACAGTAAGGATACTATAATAATGATCTCACTAACAATCGCAGTAAGTGCAGGGACTTCATAAATATTATTATTATTTAGTGTTAGCTTTAGTTATTAGTTTTTACAACGTTTCAATTTAAACTTTAAAATGTAGATACGAGTAGTACCTCTTCCATTAAATAAATGAAAAGTTTTAATTAATTCTGTCAATCGCACGCATCCTGTATTAATTGAGTTCGTTTGATTCTAACTAGTTTCCGAGAAAAACAATCACCGTGTAGCTATTCCCAATAGTTCAAGAATTATATATCTTTAACCTTTTGCTTGCAACATGTTGCTGATTTTATTTATTACAAGCTTTTATTTAGTTTCACCTGTCCTGTTGTCTGTCGGTCTGTCTGTCTGTAATCTTGCAATTTTAATTTGACACACTTTCCGGTTTCCGGTTGAGCTGAATTGGCACGCATACGTATATTGTATGACAATGCAATATTATGATAAACTGGAGCTGATCTAATGATGTAGCCGAAAGATGGTAAAAATAGGAACTCTGTAATGAAAGGACGCAAACCCATTGAGTATGGGTTCGTTTTGTCATGAGGAGCATTTTAAACTTATTAAGTGCATTGTTATAGATAAAAGCTAGTTTTCAAAATATATTTTTTTATTACTACCTACTTGTTAATAATATATTTTTTTAAAATAGCAAGAAGAGATATCAACAAAGGAGGCATCATTTTAATTCAAAGATTTAAATACTACGTCTTTTATTTGTTTTGCTAATGGAGAGCATAAAGCTTAAAATAAATGATCTGCATTTGAAATTCAAAATTTAAAATAAAAAAAAATATAAATAAATAAATATTTAGGGACAAATTACACTGATTGAGCTAGCCCCAAAGTAAGTTCGAGATTTGTGTTATGGGATACTAACTCAACGATACTATATTACATAATAAATACATACATAGATAAACATCCAAGACCCAGGACAATTTGAAAAAGGCCATTTGCCAACTTGCCCTGACCGGGGATCAAACCCGGAACCTCTGGGTGGCGGACTAGCATAGAGGCCACTACGCCACGGAGGTCGCCAAAAAGTTGTCAATATTGAGTTTTGAGTTTCAGTTAAATAGGTTTACATCTAAAATGTCCCTTTTTAAATTGTCCTGGGTCTTGGACATTTATCTATTAATATATTTGTTTATTATAAAAATAATAAAGTATCGTTGAGTTAGTATCTCATAATACAAGCTTAAACTTAGTTTGAAGCTAACTCAATTAGTGTGATTTATCGTTAAATATTTATTTAAATATATAAAATATGTAATATTTCACAACTGTAAATTTTATTGGTATTACAAATGCGAAGTATTAAATTAAATGAATTTTGCTACTGTTTCAATTTCTATTTGTTTAAATATTCAACGTCTATTAAAAGACGATCAGATTCCTTAATTTGTATTGGTCACATTACAAGGCCGCCCCTGACTAATTGGGACGGACGTTTCGTAAATCGACCGCGCACTCACACAGGGTGAGCGCACGAATTAATGTTATTTTTACTTGCTAACGCCGCCACCACTAAAGCGGAGATATGCGGAGAGCGTGATCCTTGTTTTGTGTATGTATGCTTCGGAAGGCCAGTAAAGCCGTTGGGCCCGGCTATCATACAGCTTTTCGGCAGCCTGACGAATCTGACACCAGTGTTGATCACTTACAGACCCGAAAATCAACACAACAGGGCCCAAAACTGGTGTCATTTTTTTATAAATCTACCACAACATCTGATTACAGCCCGGACAAAAGATGTAATGCGCCTCCCAAAACACAGAGGTGCTCGAGATATTTTTATGCTACTTTTTGTGGACCAATCCAGACCTGCAAAAGCGCAGATGTATGCTAGTCGCACGCGAACTAGGTTATGTACCCTACGAAGAAGTGGCGTTGCGGTGATGCGGTGTCGGTTGCAAGTGTAGCAAGACGAGGCTATAAAGAAAAAGAAACACTAGATTCTAATAGCTAAATATCGCATGCCTTCTTTGATTTCTTTCACATTAAATTATTAAAGGTCAACCACTAGGTTAGTGGATCTCACATAATGGCGCCACCAATGTTTCAATCTATGTTATGGATGGTGCCATGTAAATTTATGTCATGGCGGCGGTCATGCAGATTCTGTGACGTCACAACGAAGTAAACACTGCATACTTTCGTAGCCAAATTGTATTTTTCGCAATTATAAGTTAATTTATTTGCCAAAAAAAAACCTATAAACGGTTTTTAGTGCCGCAATGTAAAAGTAATTCTATAAAGACCCCAGAAAAAATGTTTTTACCCGTTCCAACGGATCCAAAAAGACGCAAAAAGTGGTTAATATTAGCTCATAGAGACCCTGCCTGACAGCATTGTCTCTAACTCCTTTGTATTTTAGTGTGAAGACTACTTTGATGAACGTAATACTTAATATTATTCATCACTAAGTTTTTATAGCTCTCCTTATATACCTAGATTTTAGTATAAAGTCAAAACATAACCTCTCCATAATCTCCAACAACTACAGTATTCATCTTATAAAGTCATCATGAAAGGCATTGTTTCCCTGCTTAAATTGCCTATACATCCGCACCTCTAATTTTCTTGACTTATATTAATAATCATAAATTTCAGATAGAAAAGGATGTAGCAAACTACATGATGTATAAAATGGGTTTTGCTCAAAAAATGCTTCTAGCGGATGGAGCTATTCTCGTTCAAATCCATAGTAACATTATAGGCTTTGTTCCTAATGGTTGGGGAAAAAGTCTTTTCGCATATAGTATGTATGAACTTGTAATAAAATCACTTTGGCTATACTATTTGTACCTGGCTGGTTTTGGTATCATTTAAAAGTTTAAATTTCAAAGAAGAGAATTCCAAATTCAAATTAGAAATATGCGTGATTTTCATTTGTTTTTCTTACCGTCAAGATGAGTGAATCTAATGAAGAAATTAGATACATTTTAAAATTTTACTACCAAAAAGGTAAAAATACAAAGCAAGCCGCGAAAAAAAATTGCGATGTTTATGGACCTAGTACATTGTCTGTGAGAGTATCACAAATTTGGTTAAAGCGTTTTCAATCCGGAAATTTTGATGTCAAAGATGCACGTCGCCCTGGTCGTGACTGAGACCGAACCATTTTTGAAGAAATTGATAACTGGTGATGAATAGTGGATCATGTACGACAAGAACGTGCGAAAAAAGTCATGGTCAAAGGCCGGTCAGGCTTCACAGACTGTGGTGAAACTCGGATTAACTCGCAACAAGGTGATGCTGTGTGTGTGGTGGGATTGGAAGGACATATACATTATGAGCTGTTACCACCAGGCAGGACCATCGATTCAGAACTCTACTGCGAACAACTGATAAGATTAAAGCAAGAAGTTGAGAGAAAGCGGCCAGAATTCATCAACAGAAGGGGTGTGGTTTTTCATCATGATAAAGCTAGACCTCACACATCTTTAACCACTCAGTAAAATTAAGATAGTTTGGCTGGGAGGTGTTAATGCATCCGCCGTATAGTCCTGACCTTCAGATTTCCACCTGTTTCGGTCTCTTCAAAATTCTTTAGGCAGTGTCAGGTTAACATCATGAGAGGACTGCCAAAACTTCTTGACGCAGTTTCTTGATCAGAAGCCCCAAAATTTCTATAGCAATGGGATCATGTCCCTACCTATAAGATGGCAAAAAGTTATCGAACAAAATGGTACCTACATACTTTAGTTAAATGTAAATAAACTATATTAAAAAATGTTTTTAATTTTTATATAAAATGCGAAAAGACTTTTTCCCTAACCTATTATGTTCAAGGCACATTTTACACTTTATTGTGCAAATGCCAGAGTTTCTGTGGAATTGGACGTACCCAATGGCATCATCCCCATAAGATTCTCTCCCAGACCAGTGAAAGTAAAACAGAAAATGTAATTTCACTAAGAATGCTATAAACCTTCAACATAACCTGTAACTTTTGCACTAAAATGCGGTATGATTTTAGAGTAATTTCATAAAGTAACTTACATTGCGGTTTTAACATTTTTCACTTCTGCTGCATAAAAGTCAGGATGATTTTTTAAAGAAAAAGGTGATCTACGTCTACTTTGGGTAGGTTTCGGCTGTCGGCTTGCTACTACACTATTCTATATAAATATGCTAGTAAACAATCTTTTAATGCCAAAAATACTCAATTATAACGATTAATCTCGTAAAAGTGCGTATTTCCCAAACAGAACATTCACACAACCATCACATGAAACATTTGATTACTTTGTTGCGACGTCACAAGGGGAACAACCAATCACAGAGAGTCATGTGACTTTACCTCTAAAAAAATAATTTTCATTTGCATTTTACATAAAAAATAAACATTATTTATTGTGTTTTTTGAATAAAATGTGCTTTATTAAGCTGCGTTTGAATAGGATGACAAAATTTTGTTATATATTTTAATATACCTAGTCAAATTGCCTATTGCTGACCATGGCCACGCGTTGTCCACCTTAGAAGAACTGTACAGAGCATAAGAATTTTTGTCGATGCCAAATTGAAATTTAAGTTGAATCGTGATATATAAGTTATAAATCGTTGCAATTTTCATAATGAAGATTGTCCCCTCATTTTGGGCATTTTTTACACCACTCGGATATTTATGATACTGACTAATTAAACTTTTTGTCCATAACATACACACTAGGAGCTAGGTTAGATTGTGTGCAAGTCTTAAAACTTTCCGTTTAGTATATACCCAGTATAAACTTCTTCATTCAACAAGCGGCAGTGGCTTTAGTGATTTTATTTGAAGACCGGTACCTACAACTGACAGGTCGTGGGTTGATCCCCGCCGAACCCGAATTAAACCTCTGAGTTTGTAGAGTACAATCTCATGTATGCCCATTTTCACTGACCATTACTTGCTTCCATTAAAAGAAACATCGTAAAGAACCTACTCAATAATTCACTAACCTGTAAAAATATCTGTTTTCACTAGATGACATTCATTGAGCTAAGTTGGATGCATTTAGGCTTTTTGAATAATCTGAGACCAGTTAAAAAGAAGATCAACTTTGCTATTGCGATATCTCTTCATATCTCCGCTTTGGTACACCAAGCCTAAGTATGAATAATCCTACGACCCAAACATTGCCAGCTAAATAAGCAACATTACCTATAGAATTTCTTCTAATAGATATACTTCATAAGTCAAGTCGACGTCTTCTTAATGATGTTAACAATCTCAACAAAGAAAATAACTCTTTGAACATCCCACATCGCTTTTTATTAAAAACACTTAGAATATTTGTAATTATCATATCATGGTTCAGACCAACCTTAGGTATTTCTGAAAAAGTTCAGAATGAATAACGTAAAATAACTGTTTTACTAAATTAAAGGCTAGATAATAAAACACCTGGTCCACACTTGGATAGGTAATCACAAGTGGCAGTAAAGTTTCTGGAGCTCCTATGTACTTCGGAATGCACAAAAGACCGTTCCCGGTTGTCATTCTTTTATCCAAGTCGTCAAGCTATGTCAGATGTCTTTAAGTAGCATGAAAAATCTGACACCAATGTTATAAACACACGAAAACGAAAACTGTTACGATTTACGCGTAGGCGTCAGGTGTTGGTTGCTCATCACTTCAGTCTAAAGTTTCATAAAAATAACCTAAGAAATGTAGTCGTTGAGTACAAGTTGATATTTCAGTATGATTTAGGTAATAATGTCAGAAAAAAACGAACGTAATTCAGCGGAAGCCGGGATGTTGGTCTAATCTTGATAGTCGTAAATTTAATATAATTTTGCATCAAATTTGGAACGAGTGTAATAGAACTATTTATTTTTGAATAACTATTTGTTCGCAATTTGGGTAAACTATTTACTTCTATGAAGGATTTTTGATAGTTGAAACAGCCAGTGATTTCACCGTTTGCTTGCCCAAACCCTTTTATCCTTAGAGACTCATCCCTAAAAAAGCCCTATAGATATAGACTCATCCCTAAAAACCTAAATCCGAGTCCAATTCATTTTCTTTCCGTTTCTTATGAAAAAATGTAAGCACATAATTACGTATGTGTATTAATTAATTTTCATTCATCCTTGTCTGGAAGAAAAGGAAAATATAGAAAGCACCTGCTGCTTCTTTTTCGCATAGATCGCAAAAACAGACTGAGGAAATTTTAATCATGTCAGTAAGGGATGCGGCTAGAAACCCATCACTATCTTGATTCCCATTTTTCATCTTCACGAGCACCATCACGATAAACATGGTATTTGGGTTTTGCGGCTCTTAACTCTTTCAGCCATGTTAGGAAAAAAGACATCATTGTATAATTAATGTAAGTCACAGCAGAGTTCTAGGTTACAGACTGATATTGATTTATTTCGATCGCCCTTTAGATTGGCACTCGCTGTAGGTCAATAGAGCGAGCCACTGATTGAAGCCAAATTATTCTGTCATTATTTGTATTCGATAGGCGATGTACCGTACACCACTATCAATCATTGGGTAAAAGGTCGAAAAATGAGTTTTTAAACTTATCTATATTGCGAAAATATTATAATACTAAAATCACTACGGGCTCTTCGACGCGATAGCATGGCCGCGTCACCTGTCGGATCGCCGACGTTGGCCGACCGTCGCCGACAGCTATCGCGGGCATACTGTCGCTTCGCTCGTCTGTGAGAGCGCTATGTAGGTATAATAGCCCATACAGATAAGAAAATAAATTTTCTTCGATGTCGGTCTGGGAGGAAAGAAAAATCTTAGAATGTTCTATCAGGGATTCTAACCATAAAAAGATAACTGTGAATTCTCACTAAAAACACATTTTCAAACATATGTGTTGACAAATATTGCTTTTATAAAGCTTTTAAGATTAAAAATAAGAAAACAGTGATAAGTCTGGCTAATAATCTTAGACATTTAATCCCGCAAGAGTAATCTTAGAGCTTATGAAAGTGTTTAGAATCTCGCATACTATCGTAAATATCAGCGTGTGAAACACAGGTCTGGGAGTTAAGAAATGTGGAATTTCCCAGTTATTGCTTTTCGAGCACAGATTGTAAAATTTGATCGAAGGAATTGAAGGAAGGAACTCATGAATCTTAAAGCTGTTTAATTTATTTATCACACTCACGTCTGTATCCCCAACACTGTAAACAACGCTGCCGTAAGACCCAAAGAACACGTTTAGCGTGATAGTGGGCGTAAGATCTTGGATCGAGTTTCGTTTAATGGTGAGCAAAACTTAATAACATTTTATTTTTTTTATAAATTATCGCGTTACTATTTTGTCTTCAGGTAAGTTATTATGCATTTCGTCTAAATATTCCAGCTGAATATTCAGCTGTTTGGATATTCAGTTGTATTACAAATTCATTTTTTTCCAAGCTGCTATCGGTTATGTAAAACAACGAATATTCATCCAAATGCAACATACGTATACATATTACAGGGGATTAACGAACCTTTTTGGTTCGAACTTGATTACAAGTGCTGTCTAAAGTACCTACGTCAAAACCTTACTCCTAGAATTATTTTTACGTCAAAATAAAGGTGTATACAAGTTTTCAGCTCTCATTCTGACTATAGTACTATAACAGATATCCTTTGCATACTTACAAAGTTATTTAGGTAGTGAGTAGTAACAATTTGGAACTTACCAACTTTGCTACCCAATCCATCGTCGAGCATACCTAAGCAACTTAACTTCAGTAACTGTACCAATGTTTTAGACTCAAGACTTTGACAAACTTGTACAATAATATATATACCTTAACAGCATCAAATTCCACTAGTTCAATACTTCGCCCGATTAAATAATGATATCCAAAGCTTAACAAATTTTCTATAAATGGGAGAATTGAACATTAATTTAAAAAAGCGGTTCATAGTTCTAGTATTTAATTCGATAACGTTTTAACGCGATTTGCGTAAGGTTGTGAGATCTCCACCTGTCCCAGGTGGGATATGCAGGTGGATAAGGTGGTAATATGCAGATCCAAAACAGTCGTTAGGCAAAATATAGACACGAAAAGGGGTAATAATTTATTTGTCAGAGCTAATAAAATTATATAGTTCAACAATTATAAGTTGTTTGTATGAGAGGTGGTGGAGAAACGAGACAGAATGATCAAGAAGGAATGTGAATTTAGAAATGAAATTTAAAGAAAGTGGACTGAAGGAGAAAGGAGGTATGTAAGGACATGAAGTTGATTGCAACATCATTACAATTAAGAAACCATGGTCTGAGATTGGCCTTAAAATATTAATAGAAAATAAAAATAAACTAGAGAAAAAAATATTGAGTAAAATGAATTTTATTTCAAGTACCAATTGACATAAATATGTACAATTAACAAAATAAATTCTACTATAAACTAAATTTAAACTAATAGAAATTAAAGATAAAAAGAATAAATAAATGTAAACTAATCGGAGAGCCCGCCCGGAGCGTACCGGGCTCGAGAGTGCCCATAATGCCAGCAGCGCTGCCACGCTGAATAGCCAGGGCGATGTGTTGCGTGAGGTACGCTCCGGAGCGAGGATCGCCTCCGTATTCACGCAAAAAATATAATATAAATATAATATCGAGTAAAAAGTCTTTATCCTTTACACAGGGTAGACAGACCCAAGAACCATAAGAAATACGTTTATCGTGATAGTGGGCGTAATTGTGGAACAGGGAATCAAAATGGGTTGGTAAATGAAGATACCATTAATAATGATAAGAGAGCATTGAGGAGCTCAGTGGCCCGGCGGGAGTGCGCAATACTAGCGCTTTCGCAAGTAAAGCGACACCAGGTTCGGCCCACACTTGGATGGGTGACAACAAGTAGCATAAAAATTTCTCGAGCTCCTACGTCTTTCGGAAGGCACGTATTAGCCGTTGGTCCCAGCTGTCATCATTGTATGACAGTCGTCAAGCTATGTCAGATGCCTTTAGTACTGAAAAATCTGACACCAGTGTTAGCCACTTACACACACGAAAAACAAACAAAACAACATGATAAGAGAAGCCTGAAGTGAATATGAAACCCGCCCATTGAAATTTTTTCCAGGTGTCTTCGAGTAATAGGGAAAGATACATAATTCTTCTTCTTTCTTTAATAATAAATTAAATTTTATCATACGTATCGTCTGAAACGTGGTCCCTCACTATGGGTCTCATAAGAAGGCTCAAGGTCACTCAACGCTCTATGGAAAGGACTATGCTCGGTGTTTCCATACGTGATTGAATCAGAAATAAGGAAATTCGTAGGAGAACAAGAGTCACTAAGTTGTCCAGCGGATTAGTTCATTGAACTGGCAGTGGGCAGGACACACAGCACGACGAACCGATGGCCGATGGGGCAAAAAGATTCTCGAATGGCGACCACGAAGCGTAGGACACCCACAAGGTGGTCTGACGACCTGCCTAAGGTCGCTGGAAAGCACTAGATGCAGGCCGCTCTAGATCGGTCAGCTGGGGTATTCTACGTTTTCTTAACTTCCAAGCTGATCTGGTAGTTAAGAAAACGTAGAATACCCCAGCTGCTTCTCTTGCCGCGTGACAGAATGGGCGAGAATCTAAATCATGACAACAGGCTATGTTTATTAAGTAATTAGATCTTTAAAGGCACTTTCCTATCCTGAAGGTAATTAGAAATAAACCAGACTGCCCCATTGTGAGGCACTGGGTGCATATGTATGTGCATGTCCCTGGGCTGAGCAATAGGGTGGGAAAATATTTTAATTAAAAATTTCTGTGTTATGAACTGAACGTGGTCGTGGTGGTGGTGAAGTAAACACTTTTTTTAACTCGTCAATAACGTGTAGCGTGTATTTTTTTTTATTTTTTTTTTAAAGAAACATGTACAATTAATTATTTTCCCCTATTACTCGAAGACAACTGGAAAAATTATCAATGGGCGGGTTTCATTTTCACTTCAGGCTTCTCTTATCATTTTGTTTTGTTTGCTTTTCGTGTGTGTAAGTGGCCAACACTAATGTCAGATTTTCAAGCTGCCTAAACGCATCTGACATGGCTCGGCGACTGCCATATAATGATAACAGCCGAGACTAATGGCTTATACATGTCTTCCGAAGCACGTAGGAACTCGAAAAATTTTCATGCCATTTGTAGTCACCAATCCAAGTGCGGTGACAGTGACACGCCCGGTGTCACTTTACTAGGAAAAGCGCTAGTAATGAACACTTCCGCCGCGCCACCGACCTCCTCACTACCATCACCACTACTACCACCTTCCATCCCATCACTATGCTTTTTTATTACCCTATTCCACCTTCACGTTTACCATCACGCAAGAAGTGCACAAAAAAAATGCATTTTACTGGGCTAGTTTAGCAGCGAACTAGTTTCTAATTAACTAATTCATAATAAATCAAATAACATAAGTAACTAATTTATAATAATATAAAATAAAATAAGGAACTAATTAATTAATTAATAATAATATGAGTAACTAATTCATCATCAGTCTGTCTCAATCTAATTCCATAATCCATAAATCTGCCACCAATCTGTTTCTTGCAACAGATTCTTCTCCTGCCAAAAGTTATTCAAGGGTACTTTAAATATATCCAAAAATGAGCTTTGGCGGGATCGCTACATCTCCAAAGGGTGTCTACGTGACGATCTTTATCCTAAAGCAAACCTCCCGAAGAGTCGAGTGAAAAGACCCATGATTTCAAAAAAAGATACAATATTATATTAAAATGAAATTTGATATCTATACTATAATAAAAGAGTAAAAAAAATGTGTCTGTACATTGAAAATTTTTCAAAAAAAAATATTTGGGGCGATGGAGATATAGTAATAGAGTAAGAAAATAAAAAAAAATGTCTGTCTGTTTGTCTGTTTGTCTGTTTGTCTGTTTGTCTGTTTGTACACGCTAATCTCCGGAAATACTGGACGGATTCGAATGAAACTTTTTTTTGTTATATAGCTGTGAAGCCTGGGCAACATATAGGCTATAATTGATTTTGGAAAATGGAACACATGATGCAGAACTATAATGGTCCAGCTAAACTATAAGAAATATTAAAATGCCGCCTTAGCAAAAGTTGTTAAGTCTGATGAGAACTTTTTGTTGAGTTATAATACAACTGGCCAAGCGCGAGTCGGACGCGCGCGAAGGGTTCCGTACCATAATCTATGAAAAATCACGTTTGTAGTATGGGAGCCCCCGATAAATACTTATTTTATTCGATTTTTAGGTTTCCATAGGGTAGGGTAGAAACGGGACCCTATTACTTAGACCGTCCGACTGTTTGTCTGTCTGTCTGTCACCAGGCTGTATCTCATTAACCATTATAGCTAGAGAGTTGAAATTTTTATAGATGATGTTTTTTGTTGCCGCTGAACAAAAACATACTAAATGTATACTATAATAAAAGAGTAAAAAAATGTGTCTGTACATTGAAATTTTTTCAAAAAAAAAGTTGTTTCGTCCGAAGTAGAACTTATAAGTTCAGTATTTGCGGACCTTCAGAGCATAACACACCAGAAAATTCTTGGTAATGTGAACGCGCCATATTGACACCAAAAAATTAAAAATCAATTAATAAAGAACTTATGACGCAAATTATTGTTAACTAGCTTGTGCCCGCGGCTTCGCTCGCGTAGGGGTGTAATTTATCAAAATCCTTTCTTAGGGGATGGCTACGTCATAGTAGCTTTATGCATGCAAAGTCTCAGCCCGATCGGTTTAAAATTGACAAAGTTTCATACAAACTTTCATCCCCTATTTAATCCCCTTGGGGGTAGAATTGATCAAAATCCTTTCTTAGCGGATGCCTACGTCATAACATCTACCTGCATGCCAAATTTCAGCCCAATCCGTCCAGTGGTTTAGGCTGTGCGTTGATAGATCACTATGTCAGTCAGTCAGTCACCTTTGAGTTATATATATTTAGATATATAGATATATATTTAGATTTCTTGGATAGTGTTGTTGACGACGCCACCAATTATCCAGTTGAGTTTCTTAATTCACTTGCAGCAAATGGACTCACGGCTCACAAAATAAGTCTTATTGTCGGAGGGCCAATAATGCTCATGTTAAATTTGACTCCGCCGAAACTGTGTAACGGAACCCAACTTAATGTCTCAGCACTGTATGCCGAAGTTTAGCGGCTGAATTTCAGCCAATGCATGCCTGCAATGTTATTTGCATTACTAGCAACACATAACGCCGAACTTCCGATGCTTTTGCCTGAATCGGACCCGTACCCGTACCCGTACCCGTACCCGTACCCGTACCCGTACCCGTACCCGTACCCGTACCCGTACCCGTACCCGTACCCGTATCCGTACCCGTACCCGTACCCGTACCCGTACCCGTACCCGTACCCGTACCTGTACCCGTACCCGTACCCGTACCCGTACCCGTACCCGTACCCGTACCCGTACCCGTACCCGTACCCGTACCCGTACCCGTACCCGTACCCGTACCTGTACCCGTACCCGTACCCGTTCCGCTCCCGCTCCCACTTCCGCTCCCACTCCTGCTCCCGCTCCCGCTCCCTCTCCCGCTCCCGCCGCCGCCGCCGCCACCGACGCCGCCGCCACCGCTTCCGCCGACGCCGCCGCCGCACCTTCCGCCGCCGCCGCCGCTGCCGCCGCCGCCGCCGCCGCCGCCGCTGCCGCCGCCGCCGCCGCCGCCGCCGCCGCCGCTGCCGCCGCCGCTGCCGCCGCTACCGCTTCCGCCGACGTCGCCGCCGCCGCTTCCGCCGCCGCCGCCGCCACCGCTGCCGCCGCTGCCGCCGCCACCGCCGCCGACTCCTCCGCCGCCGCTGCCGACGCCTCCGCCACCGCCGCCGCCGCCTCCGCCGCCGCTGCTGCCGCCACCGCTGCCGCTTCCGCTCCCGCTCCCGCTCCCACTCCCGCTTCCGCTTCCGCTCCCGCTCCCGCTCCCGTTCCCGTTCCCGTTCCCTCTTCCACTTCCGTTCCCTCTTCCGCTCCCGTTTCCGTTCGCCGCAGACGCGCCAAAGACGGAAGATTAAATTCTCATATCGGCACATCACTACTGTCCGGCGTTTCCACCGAACTTCAGCAGCTGAACTTCAGCTTATTTAGTGTGTCATCCCCACCGAACTTTAGACACTGAACTTTAGCCACTAAACTTCGGCATAGTCTGCTGAGACACTTAAAGCTCACAGTAAGTGAGTGATGCCAGTGAAACTGTATTTATTCCGCGTATGCCACTCATCCCCAACAATTTTCCTTTTGAAAATACACAGTTCCATATGTTAACTTGCTTTGCTATGAAAATAAGTCACAGTTTTAGAGGCTTAAAGCTGCTGATGTCGATCTAAGGACTGGTTTTTCGCATGGCCTACTTATTGTGGCTTTCTCCAGGGTTAGTAACACTTCAGCTCTTTTCATATTGGCTCCCGAAGGAAAGAATTAAAATAATATTGACTTTTAACTCCTAACACTGTTACAAGTACTTTCTCCCTCTGTCTCTCTCTCTCTCTCTCATTAGTTTTTATTTATATTTATACGCCGGAGTCATAAAGTCCACGCGAACGAAGTCGCGGGCATCAGCTAGTTAATAATATGATATACATTGTATTATAGTCTATAAGTTTACAGATTTGTTTTTCATTGTCATACTACTTTCCCTCTTGTCATAATGTGTTTTTTTTAAACTATAGGCAAGCAGTGCTGTAATTAGCCGCCAATATATTTAAAGCAATACATTTCTATGTAAATATAATGTCGTGACAATTGGGATATCTTTGGATAGTAGTTAAACCATTTATAAACACCCATTGCATATTATTACCCGACAACGGCAAAGCCAAAAAGAGGATTATGTGTTTCGCCGCTATGTATGTTCATCTGTTCCCTAGTATCTTCAAAGATTGATAAATGAGGTATCGTTGGAAACGTCTTGGCTGTTCGCTGATTGTAACCTATGTGGCGTCTTAGCAAATTCACGGTGGAGCCCTCTATAGACCATAAAGTAAGGTACTAAAAATAAATCTAATCATCCATGTCGGATATAAAAGGGTTTATAAAGCGCATTTCAAAAATATATACTACATTATTAGCTGGTGCTGCCTGCTGTGCTTGCATTAACTGGGTAAGCGTATTTTATCTTAAGATTTTTTTCGATTCCCTAGTGGGGTTTTTGTTTTTTTAATAAAACTATATCTTGTTTCTTATAAATAAGCGGTTCACTTTTTTTGTGCAAAATCTATATACCTAGGAACCTTTATCTGTTTGCAAAAACTGAGCTTTCGGAGAGCACCTATACTCCGGAGCACCATAGTCAAGAATTCTACGAAGGAACATGCTCAAAGACAGAGAGAGGAAGTATGTATGTTATTTAAGTGTTTAATACTTATTTTTGCTAGCCTGTATGAGTAGTGTCTTATTTCTGGGCAAAGTCTTCCCCCTTATTTTTCCATACGTCCTTATCTTCTGCGACCTTCTGTCGTTGGCATAAAATTATGTTTAGATCAAACTACCATCTGATCCTATCCTACGTCTACCCCTACCTCTACGCCCTTCAGGAATCCAGAATTTGGTTCATCTTCCATAACGCATCCGGCAAACATATCCCGCCCATTTCACTTCAACTGAGCTGTTTTTGCGCTTACTTCCGCAATTTACGCATTTTCATTATCTGTACGGAACCCACATTCATTAAAATCTAAGATCACTTATCAAAGAGCAATCTCTATTTACCTGGGAAATGTCGCGCAAGTGCCAAAACGTCAAAACTATATTTATAGTTTCAATCTAGCGGACGATTGACTATTTATATGTTTTCACCTTATAGATTTATTCTGTGACGGAAATGGGTGATGAGTGATATATCACGGAAGTCCGTGATGTCCATTGATTTGTATTTCAATCGGAGAAATGAAGACGTCAAAAGATTTGACAGGTATTCGACATGTGATCATTATGGTGATCATTCAAGACTTGGATACAAATTAGATTTTTTCTCTTCTTTTTACAATATCATTAATAATGGTCTGTCAAGATCGTAGCAAGTGGGGAGGTGCATATTCACTGCATACCCCTATGAGCAATAGGCGTGATAGTATGTTTGATACATTATACATAAGTATATCGGGGGCAGACATACCGCTGACATATAGTTGAGGAGGTCTGCCCATCAATACGAACAACTTTTCCAACGGCACCAACACTAGGATCTTCTTCAAACAACAAAATAAATTACATTATTATTTATCATTTTTACACGTCTTTGTCCCTTATTGGGCAGACAGAACGTTTTGGGTCTTGTGGCTATAAGCAGACGGAGCCCAGGGCCGCAAGACCCAAAAATCGGTTTTAGCGTGAGGGTGAGTGCTAATATGGTAAAGAGTTAAATTATGATAGGTAGCATTTTTGCTCATTTCCTATACTTATCCACAGTCTGCGCGGGAAGGGAAGCAGCTGGTACATTCTGAGTTTTTTTTCCTTTACTGAAAGTAAAGGAAAAAACACCAGGTCCAACATGTAAGAGAAATAATATGCAAACGTATAACCTACCTACCTTTATCAATGAGGTATGGTCGGTAGATTTTCTTTAAAAATAAATTAAATTTTAATATACTTTACTCGTAACGTAAATTATACTTATTGACGGGTAAAGGTGCCTATAAAGGTCTTATTACTGAATAAACATTTGAATCTTTGAATCTTTGAGGAATATTAGAGGTCTGTGGCTCCTATTCCTAGACAAAGTTATATTTAAATATAGCAACATCAGTTACACAACACGATCTTATTATGTAACAGATCATTACATTTTACAAAGACAATAGTAGCTGCGAGTCCTGGGACAACCTTGAGCGGACAACAGATGATTTAGACATAGCCTAAGAAATGAGAAAATAGTGTAAAATTATTTTTGATGACGCATGTAGCCATCTGGCTCGTCTCCACGTACTCTTAGTATAAAATGTCCATTATAATTTAACATCAATGAATTTCTCGAGCTTTTATATAACACGCCGAAATCATAACAAAACTCTTCATACCTGTGCTGTGATCTAAAAACGGGTAAAAATTGAAAATTACTGCAATAACTGGCACATTTTATTTTCAGTGCGCAACATCCTATTTATGAGACAGCAGAATTATAAACGGAAGTCATTAACGAAATATTTACATGTAGAACGAGTAAATAATAACAAAGTACACATTTTTTGTACTTATCGAGGTATATAAGATTTGGCACATCATTAAAAAGCGGTGAGGAATTCGTCGATCACACGGCACGGCCATTGTATAGGTATTGACAGAAAAATCATTGGCAGCCAAACCCGCAAACAGTGTAGCGCTTGCGACAGCCAGGTGGGGTCGCAAACAGATAATTTGGGAGGCTGCGCGACCAGCAGCCGCGCCACCAGTCGGACTCGAACCACCAACCACTCCACACATATCTCCACTCCCAGTTAGGTCAGTGCAACCGTGCTGTGATTGTTGTACAGTGATAACATAACTCGTGCATTCAAGTTCAAGTGCTAAAGCCGTGAGCGAGCAATAATCTAGTGTGGTTTTTGATCTCAGAGTAACCCTTGCCAACATGTGGGATGACGCGGACGTTGAAGAAGAAACTCCCGCGCCGGAGGCAGTGCCAGAGGAGGCCCCCGCCGGCGAGGAGGGCGCAGCAGAAGTGGCACCCGAGGAGGCCGAGCCACCAGTATCCGAAAATGTTGTCATGGGAACAGAACCTAAGAAGCTAATTTTCAAACATTGGATCAGGTGAGTTATCTTTGCAACGACTGACCGCGAAAAATGTACACATCATTTACGCAACATTTCTCGTCTAGCACTAAAAATAATTCGTTTACGTTTCAAATACCTGACCATCACACCTGCACCGAGTTTCTTCTATTTCTATAATAAGTCACTGGTGTGTTTCAGGCCAAAATTCCTCCAGTACTCCTACCTTTACGACTACCAGAAAAATTATTACGACCAAGTAATCAACTACCTGGACAGACGGAACAAAGGTCTTCCGGTTGAGAAACCCCGCGCACAGACGTGGGGCGAGCGCGCCCTAAGATCCTACCTGGCAAAGAGCTCATCGAGCTTAAGCTCGAGAAGTATGAGCAAGTATGACGCAGCTCTGCTGAGGCACATCTCCACAGGCGCCCGCTTCCACCGCTACCACAGCAAGTCCCTGATCTCGAGGAAGTATTCCACGCTCGGCTTTAACACCGTGTCCATCTAGCTTCGCTCTAACACCCTGCTTGACCTGGCTTCGCGGACCCGCTCCGGTCGGTGGCGTGACCTTTCTGTCGTGTTACAGGATTTCGTTGGTGTAGCAGCACCGCCGAGCGAGTGAGCGGTTCCAACTGTAGAGTGCCGCACTCTGATCGGAAGCCGTCCGCATTCCTATTTAAATGTCTATCTCAATTGGTAAGACAATAAATCTTTAAGTACTTACAAAACTAGTTTCATTTATAACGACGCTTGCGCATATTAATATATTAATTTCGAGTCCTTATAAAATGTACATTTCTCAAATATTACAGAGCAATTCAAATAGTTGTTTAAAATAGTAAGCAAAGCGAAAGTTGTGTGGGGCAAAGCGATGGCGGCGTATTCTCAGCTAGTTTCCGGAACTGCACGGAGCTATTTGTTAAATTACTTTACAAACATACATACACCATTAATTTAATGAGTTCCTCTCACTGAATGTAATCGGGACGACTCAAAGAGAGTAAATGTGCATTCATTATACAGTTCCATATTTTTATAGTAAAGTAAAATTTTTGTTCGATATTCCTCCTTATTCAACATTAAATTAACTCACTGCTTAATACTCTACCAAAGAAACTGCCGCCACGGCCACAAAAAGCACTGCTGGTAGTCTATTAACTTTCTAAGGACACAAGTTGGACGCTTCAGGAGCCACTTGAAAAGGAGGAGTTATGCAAGGAACAGCCAATGCACATGTGAAAATACTTACTGTAAAAAATAGCGCTACAGGTGCGCTATTTTTTACACTAAGTATTTTCACATTTTAAATTTTAAATATTCGCACACTTCCAACCCAATTTGAACTTTATGTTGAACAACATTCCTAATTTAAACTTTTTTATTCAAACATTCCTTTTTAAGGTTACTTTTTATCTCTCAATATGTTCCTTGCAGGAACTGATCTTCTCTTAATTAAATGGAACAAATTTTTTAAAACCTTCCTATGCTTCTAATAAATAAATACGGACAAATTACACAGTTTGAATCAGCCCCAAAGTAAGTTCGAGACTTGTGTTTTGGGATACTAAAACAACAAGACCATATTATATAACAAATACATATATACATCCAAGACCCAAATCAGTCTAAAAAAGATCATTTTCATTTCATTCACCGGAGATCGAACCCGGAACCTCCGGTGAGATAAGTGGCATGATTGCCACAAGGCCACAGAGGTAATCGAAGTTAATGTAAAGTTGTTAATTATTACGTGGGCTAGCGCAGTGACTTGACGGCTTTTGAAAACAAAACATTGTACACTTATCAATAATCTTCATAAATTTGCATATGTTAGTGGCCAACGCTGTGTTATGTGCTGAGATTTGATCTTTTTATGAAAAATTAGATTTTAACACCATTTTCAGTACCCAAATAAAGATAAAATTGTGAAATACAATAATAAATTAGACGAATATGACTGTTAGAAAGATCGAAAATTATTTTTGTATTCCACTAATTCATTGATGTATTAATTGAATGTTTTGTAGACTGAACAATATTGTAAAAAAATATCAGTTACTTACAAATATTATAAACAAAACTATCTATTTACGTCGAATAATATTTTAAATATCCTTCGACACTTAAAGTAACCCATTTCATTATTTTTTCAAATTCGTAATACCAGTAATCAATTCTTAGTAAAATTAGTCAAATGAAGATATGCAATAATATTTTATAATTACGCTACGATTAAAGTTTTTTTTTTCGTTTGTTTATTCGTTTTACACGTGTATTTGTCTTAACTACCTACTGTCGTATTTTTCAAACTGGCGAAAGAAATCCATCATAGCTATATAAAATTTGCATTTATAAAGTTTTATTTTTCAAGTCGCCGCATGATTAGCCTATGAAAATGTGCTGCAATTACCGAAGAATAATGTTGCATAATCGATCCGAGTAACTCGCTAATAAGCCATATTAGATGAATGGCCAGATGAATGAGCCCATTAACTTCGGTGGATTAATAAATCTGGCGCCATTTATTAATAAAGGAGATTTACGGTTTCATAATGAAATAATGCATTATTTTATAGACGCCTGTTTTAATTAGATTGTTCAAATCGCGCGATATTTTGACATTGAAATTCATATTTGAATCATAAATGTGCAATTATGGTTACAATGTACATTTTTTTAATGTGTCTAAAGTTTTCTATTAAACACTGCAGATCACAGACAGATACAATAAAAATATCAATAGTTTTACTTGATTACAAGTAAAAGTCCCGCAAAGATTATATAAATAAATATTATGCTATTTAAGCCTGAAAATATCTAAAATTTAAAATTATGAATGATAATCACGTCTTTTACACCTTGCGTTTACTTGACAAAAGATCCCAAAATACGAAGAAGTATTAGTAAAATGGTTGGCGCAAGATCGAAGATGGGAATTGGACCTTCAGCTGATCATGACCAATATTTGTAAATAGGTACATTCACACAAATACTCAATTTCGTAATAATGATTACGCGACATGTTAACTTCAGCATACAACAATGTGTTACATATTGCAATGCTGTCACACACACCATAATAATAAAATAATGTGACAGTTGTACGGAATATCTACACAACTCACTTGGAACAAGAAGAACGCTAAGCGCGCGGACACACACAGCGGGCGCTGGATGGCAATAATGTTTTTAATATGATATTGATTTTTGTTCAAATCTACAACAATAAAATACGCGTATTTTAACGCACGTAAATATTAGAAGAAGAAGACTTAGGGAAGGATGGATTAGACAGACTAGTAGGTGCGCCAATTTTACACTAAATATTTTCACATGTGCATTATTCCTTGCACTTGTATGCCACCTTTTCAAATATCTCCTGAAGCGTCCAACTTGTGTCTTTAGACTATTTAGGGTACCAGACACACTAGTGCTGGTCGTGGCAGTGGCGGGGGTTTCTCTGGTGGCGTAATAAAATCTAAGGACTGGGTGCGTTCTTTTTTTCAGTGGTTCAACTTTGCATCTTCCAAGATGCTGGGAGAAGCAAGATGACCGGATTAACCCTTATAATAGTTCAAATTTTTTGTAACCCACTCTTATTGTTGTTGTGTTTTATATGTATCATGTCAGTTGAAGGGATAAGTGTAGTAGTAATATTTATTCCACTATTAGTATTACGAACTGAATTCGCTCTTAAAAGTTTTCAGTATATTAAAATAATTTTAACCGCCATGTGTCACCGCTCTGAATCAGGTTTTACAATGTCAAAACAAAGTGACATGTCCCGAGCGAGTATCTAAAGATTTCAATGTCGCTGATCTAAAATAACTTATCTTTGACAGTTCAGTGAATGTTATCTCTTGGGCGCTCGCCAACATGTTGGGCTACCTAACAGGTAAAGCAGGCAATCGGCCAATTTGAAGATAATTAAATGTTACAATGGCCAGAGCCTAGACATCGATTAGATACGAGAGTTTTAAAAATAGATATAATTACGAAACGAATATTGCATCACTGTTAATTTGTTAATTAGACGGGTATTTATAACAGTTGGTTTGTTTGATGGTTTCATTAGATGTTGACAGATTTATCTATTTAGTGATCTCGCATTACGACGGGACAATCCCGTCGTTATGCGGTTAGCAACCCATCACTATACTTTGATTCCCTTTTTTCCAACTTAACGCCCTACCGCACGCTTTGCGTGGGCTTTAAATTGTATGGCCCAGGGCTCTGTCTAGTTCTTTAGTAATAAAGACGTAATAATGTATTTGTTTCTCGTTTTAGCGCATTCCTAGTTACATCCCCATCAATAAAATTTCATTAATTGAAAAATATACATTTTAAAATTCATAAATCTATCATCATTGTATGGCAGTCGTCCAGCTATGACAGAAGCATGAAGGCAGGCTGAAAAATCTGACACCAGTGTTGGCCACTTACAAAAACCACTAACAAAAACAATTCACATCGGTGATTTTTTTACAACTACCAGTAGAATATTTGGCGAAATAATATACGTAAGTTCAAATCTAATAATATATAAAATTTCGAGTTTTTGTGAAAAGCTGAGCTTTTACTCAAGTTTCGCCATTTTGATAGTTGTAGATTACTGGAAAACCTATAAGAGTTCTATAAATTGAATATAAAGCGGTAAACTCAATATAATACGTTCACTTACAGAAAATCTATGGCATTGTACGGAACCCTTCCCACTCGAGTTCAACTGGCTTTTGACCGATTACTTAAAAATATAGTTACTTATAAAGGTTCCCTTTTGCATAAATATCAGGAAGATGAACTGACCACAGAGAGAGTTTGTCTTTACAAAAAAAATACTTACTTTTGGTAGGTCAGGTGATGACGACACCTGGGTAGCCAGGAACTTTGTAACTGCAGTTATGTACTGAAAAAACACTTTAGCAAAAAGAATTTTTGAAAAGCCAAATAAAATAAGACTTCAACTACTGATGCGAATACATGATATGCTTTACTTCGGTGCACGTCAGGTCAAAGCAACTCATTAATTACATTCTATGACGAAATTCACTCCCTCTTTGTCTCCAAAACACTTTTCTAGCTCGTTATATAAATAATGAATAGTTTTCAAGTATATATACAAATTTGTAAAAAATGCATACAATATTTTTGAGGCGAAATAAAAACAATGGACTATTTTAACCGACTTCAAAAAAGAACCACCACCTTCTTATATTTAAAAAAGCATACTTTTCAGGTGGTCCTATAGATATTATAACAAAATCGGTTGTGTAGTTTTGGTGATGAAGTAATAATAATAATAATCCACCTGCCTACAATAGTCAGTAATCATGATTATGGCAGGTGACGTTCCTATTGCAATATCCCAGCATTAGTCCATCCCAATCTCATTCCATAATCCATAGACCTTTCCCTTTTTCTTGCAATAGATCTTTCTCCTGCCGAAACCTATTCAAGGGTTCACCTTTCATAGGTATATCCAGGAATGGGTTTTGGCGGGAGCGCCACATTACATCAACTTCTCCAAAGGGCCTCTACGTGTTGGATCTGTATCCCCACGCAAGCCTCTCAAAGGACCGGGGTGAAAAGACCCGTGAATCTAAAGGAGATACATAATAATAATAATAATAATCGTTTATTGCTCACCATAATCATTTACATACATAGGTAAAACTTAAACTACTTAGTATCTTAGTTTAAACAGTAGACTATGGTGGATTGATACCTGAACTAGGAATATTCCTGTGTCTCGGGTTATCAACTCTCCACCCCAAGAGATTGTCTTACTTAGTAGTGTGATTAAAAAAATAAAAATGATTGATATAACAATTTAAACAATATGTATAAAAAGAAAAAAAAATAAGTACAATGAGGATAGAAAAAGAAAAAAAAAAAACAAAGATCTTAAGCCGGAAGGAACATGAAGTCAGTTTTTAGTTTTGAAATATTTTAGAACAATAATTCCTTCAGATTAAAGAATGGGAGTACGTACTGTACTCTTTCCCAGTGGTATATAGTGACTAATAAGTATGCGAAACAGCAAATAAATCCCAAAATACATAGAGCTCTCAGTTAAGAGTACAAAATGTGAGTTATGTCGCTAGCCAAGATATATTTATTACTATTCTCGCCAATGCGGTACTAATTTAGGCTGATGTCTGTCTTACAGCGATCGTTCTTTCTTCTTCTTTACAGTCTACAGTCAGAGTACAGTCTACAGTAACAGGGTTATCCTTATGATGAAAAGAGTTGCCTGTAATCATGACGCTGGTTAGACAAGGGTTGGTGATCGCAGTGAATAGTATAAAATCTTTATCCAAAAGACGCTGCTGCTCGTTTTCTTTCTGTTACTTGCACTTCACTAAATTGCTCTACCTAAATTTTTTCGCTGCCCCCTTTTGAAATAAATCATTTTAAAAGAAACGGAGACATAATTTAAAACTTTGTCTTGACCAGGCACTAGATAACCTATCGAACTAGTTTATGAACTACTATTTACAGTTTAAAGTGAGAACGTGAAGCTTTTCAACGCACATACGCCAAAAGTTGCCGTTTTCCGCAATTGTTTTTCTTGCACGATATGTATTTGTAATAAAACATAGTCACAACATACACGTATCGTTGAGATAGTATCTCATAACACAAGTCTCAAACTTACTTTGGGGCTAACTGAATCTTTTGTCTGTATAAGAACTGATATGAAATATGTGTTGTTTCGTTCTGTTAATGACAAATATTGAAAATGCAAAAACAAGAAAAATAGAACATTTTAACTACATTTGATACTGGATGGATAGGACTTGACTAGATGGATAGGTTTTTTTGAAAAGTCTATTAAATTTAAAAAGTTGTTTAGTTGTTTTTATTTTACCTTGCCAACCTGGTATATACTACTACTAAATATAATTGTACTTGTTAAGATTCTATGCTAGATACGCAATGTTTGTGTTTTGGTTAGTTCGGTGAAACATCACTAGATGGCGTGCTGCGAAATTAAAACTCGCTATGGTTGGTTTTTGGATGATGAAGACCCTGCGTGGTCTTTAAAACATTTTTAACCCTACGCTTTGGAATTACCATCCAATAAATAAATATTGTACGCTACTTTCTTGGTATTATTACCTAAGGGGTATACAATAGAACCTCCCCCAAATTTGTGCTGTGTTGTACAAATTTTGGTTCTTCGGCCGGCTGCAGTGGCAATCGGAAGGCGCACTAAAGTAGATGTGCATTTTTGGAAGTACTTAGCTGGACAAGTGGGTCGCTTGTCGCAACCAGCTACAATCTCAAGCAGCAGCGGTACCGCCGACAGGAAGTCTAGTGGTCTTGCGGCAGACGGTGACGTCAGGATTTGAGAGGTGCGGGGGAGCAGCAGCGTCGTAACTGTTACGCATATGGAGGTGACATCAACCTAAGGTGATCGACGTGTAATTGTGAGTGATTTTGAACTTTATTAAATAGCCGAAAGTGATAGTGAAATTTGAACCTTATTAACATTAACAAGATAACTTAGAAGAAATTGACTTTAGCGGTTTGTTTACATGAACATAGAAAAATTTCGTGATCTGATTTCATTAACTTAGAAAATTTTACACTTGGTTTGCATGCACTTAGAGTAAATAGTTGTAAGAAAAGTGGTTGAGACGGGGAATCCATGCCCAATTTTGCTTAGAAATTGAATGTTGAAAACACTTGTAAAATTTTGCGCATTGATTGAATTATAAAAAATCTTAAGTTTTAATATAAGTGATTGAAACACTTGTAATTTTAGGGACTTTGAATTTTATTTAGTATAAAGGTAATTAAACACTTGTAATATTTTCGTGATTTTTCAAGAAATATTTTTTTTAACTTTTTAAAATAAAATTGGTGTTATTTTCTAACTAAGTAAGTGCTGTTGTATTTGTTTATAAAATGGAGGAGTTAATTAAAGTACAAGATGATTATCATACACGCATTTCCAAAACTTATAAAAATTTCAAAAAATCGCCGAAGGATAGGTTAACTCAATGTTATGTAGAAACTCGTTTAGAAACCCTGGAGCAATTTCGGTTAAGTTGTAGTGCAAATCATCAAAAGATTGTACAGATGGCTGATGAAAGGCAAGATAATAAGTATTTTACGGAAGATAAGTTCGAATTAATTGAGGAATTGTATACCTTTTATAAATCAGAGTTAAAGCAGATGTTGTCAAATTTTAAAGGTACTCCAACACAGGTTTCAAATGCTTCCAACTCAAATAGTAAATCAGATGCTATTAAACTTCCGAAAATAGTTATTCCTACCTTTTCAGGTTTATACTCGGAATGGACTACTTTTAGGGACCTTTACGTTTCATTGATTCACACTAACTCGCAGTTGGACAGGGTTCAAAAATTGCACTATTTAAAAGGGTATTTGTCGGGTGAAGCCAAACTACTCGTCAGACAAATACCAATAACCGAATCCAACTACGAGAGGTGTTGGGAGTTGCTTAACTCACGATACAATAATAAGAAATTTTTATGTAGTGCTATTCTTAAGAAACTTTTAAGTCAACGTAATGTAACTACTGAGTCTCCCACACTGTTAAAAAATTTAATTGATAACACCTCAGACTGTTTGAGCGCATTAAAAAATATAGGAGTGGACGTTACGTCATGGGACGTTCTTTTGATTCATCTACTGACGCTCAAATTGGACCCTGAGTCAAGGAAGGAATGGGAGATGCACATTAGTAATATTAATGGAATAGATGAACTACCTGCGTTTTCTCAGTTCAAAGAGTTCCTTACAAAAAGATATCGGGCTCTCGAATTTTTAGAGCCTCGGGCGGTTGTGAACAAACCTAATGTTCAATCAAGTTCAAACAAACCAAAGGTTTTTCATACAGCGGAGTCCAAATGTACATTTTGTAACGAAAATCATAAATTAAATGTTTGTAAAGATTTTAGAAACGAAGATGTAAATAATAGGAGAAAATTTGTGGAACAAAATGGATTATGTTTTAATTGTTTTGGCCACCATGCTGCCAAGTTTTGCCAAAGCAATGTTACTTGTCGTATATGTAAACGCAAGCATCATACGATGCTTCACCCCAAAGCTCCCAGTGGTAATGTTGGAGGTTCAAGTGGAATTGGTAATTCATCTGCGGTTGGTTCAAAAAATGAAAATAAAGTTGTCGCGTCTACGTCTGGAGAGGGTATTAAGGGTTTGCCTGCTAAAAATGGGGCTTCTTCATCCGCTGGGTCGGATACTCCAGTCGTTAAGTGTTATTCGTCGGGACAGATGCCTGTACAAAGTCAGGTTTTGTTGGCTACGGCTCTGATAAATGCAAAGTCGTCCACCGGGGAATATCATATAATCAGAGCACTGCTTGACCAAGGCTCTCAAGCGTCCTTTGTCACGGAAGCAGTCGCTCAGTGCTTAGGTATTAAAAAAATACCAGTACAGGGGCATTTCTCCGGATTGGAAGGTAACAAAAATGTTTCTGTGAAATATATGGTGGAGTTAAAAGTTCGTCCTAGATTTGATTCTCATACAAGGATTACAGTTAGAGCCTTTGTGCTCAACTCAATCACTTCATTCCTTCCAAGTAGGAACGTAGTTGGATTGAACTGGAGTGAGCTAAGTGAAATTTGCTTGGCTGACCCTCAATATCACACGCCTAATAAGATTGACACCTTATTAGGTGCTGAGGTATATGGGCAAATTATTAAGGATGGTATTAAAACAGGACCCAAAGGCACACCTATTGCACAGAACACTTCGCTTGGATGGATTATTTCGGGTAATGTGCCACATACTCAAAATAAAAATATCGTCTCTATGCATACCTGTATAGAAGATAACGAAATTTTAAAAAGGTTCTGGGAAATAGAGTCCGATCCTAAGGAGCGACGAAAAATTCTATCACTGGGGGAGCAACGCTGTGAAGAATATTTTGCTGCTACCACTAAACGTGATTCGGAAGGTCGCTATATCGTTAAATTGCCATTTAAAGAGGAATGTAACCATCAATTTAATTCTAAGGATATAGCAACAAAACGGTTAAAATCTTTATATTCAAAATTTCTGAAAGATGATAATTTTAAAAGGGAATATTCTAAAGTGGTTCAAGATTATCGAAGCCTTGAATTTGTAGAAGTGGTGCCTAAATTAGAAACAGATAAAACAAGTTCGTTTTATTTACCGCACCACGCTGTGGTTAGAAGTGACAAGGCCACTACTAAATTAAGAGTCGTCTTTGACGCGTCCTGTAAGGACAAAAATGGGATTTCCTTAAACAGTACCCTAATGGTTGGTCCTACTCTACAACCTGAATTGCGTCATCTAATCATGAGGTGGAGAACTCATCCAATCTGTTTATCGGCGGATATAATTAAGATGTATCTTCAAGTCAAGGTAGCACAGGAGGATGCAGATTATCAAAGATTTCTGTGGGACGAGAGATGGAGTCTGGATGAGGAAAATGTTATCTACAATGAGGATAAGGGAAAATCAAAACAAGAATTGCAAGAATATCGTTTATTGAGGGTAACATTTGGTACAGCTTGTGCTCCATATTTGGCAGTGAAAGTTCTACAACAACTTTCACTGGATGAAGGAACTCCGCATCCAGAAACAGCTGAAAAAATAAGAACAGATTATTATATGGACGATGTACTTACGGGATGTCAGACAGTTGAAGAGGGAATAAAAATTTATAAGGAAATGAACATACTACTACAAAAGGGTGGATTTCAACTTCAAAAGTGGACAACAAATAATGAAGATTTACTTGAGAGACTTAAGATAGAAGAAGGAAAGGAACTTGGAAATGCAATCAACTTGAAAACGGATGAAATGATAAGGTTATTGGGACTTACCTGGAATCGTAGAACTGATGACTTCCAGTATACGGTGACTCTTCCTCCGCAGACAGGACCTGTAACAAAAAGAAAGGTTTTATCAGACATCTCAAGACTCTATGATCCACTTGGATAGCTAGCACCCAGCATCATAACAGCAAAAATATTCATGCAGAAATTGTGGCTAGCAAGTTTAAACTGGGATGAAGAGATGCCAAGCCATTTACTTAATGAATGGAATACCTACCGTGAAGACCTGCTGAATCTTACCAAGTTTGTATTGCCTCGTTGGATAAACATACGAAGTGACGACGAGTTGGTGGAACTTCATGGGTTCGCGGATGCTTCTAGCGCCGCCTACAGTGCCGTTGTATATTTGCGTGTAATTGACTCAAACGGCAACGTCCACGTCAGTTTACTTACATGTAAAACAAGAGTGGCTCCGATTAAACAGTTGTCAATCCCAAAAATGGAGCTATGTGGAAGTACACTACTAAGTAAGCTGCTAAAGGAGGTATCTGAGGTTCTTAATATCGACAAATCACATATACACGCCTGGACTGATTCGGAGGTAGTATTGGCTTGGTTGAGTGGGCACCCTAGTAGGTGGCAAACATTTGTTGGTAACCGTGTGTCGGAAATTCTACAAACTTTGGATAGAGATCACTGGCACCATGTGTCATCGGCTCAAAACCCCGCTGACTGTGCATCAAGAGGTTTGAACCCCTCTGATCTTATGGTGTACTCAATGTGGTTTCACGGCCCTGCCATGCTCCATGAGAAGGTCATTATGTATAAGCAGCCCAAGAATAAACAAACAGATTTAGAAACGAGGAAAGTTGTACATCACACAAAGGTTGACAATTCTTTATTCGACAAGTATTCTTCGTTGACAAGGCTCGTCCGAGTAGTAGCGTACTGTAGGCGTTTCTTAAGATTTAAAAATCGCTATCCTTCTAAGACCTGCAGTACCTATCTTACATCGCAAGAACTTGTTGAGGCAACAGAAATTTGTATACGGCAATGTCAACGGGAATACTTTGAAAACGAACTAAGTTTTTTAGAAAAAAGGCAACCTAATAAAATAAAAGGACCTTTAAAACCATTGAATCCTTATATTGATAGCAAAGGTTTACTTAGAGTAGGAGGACGCCTAAAGAATTCTCAGTTAAGTGAAAATCAGAAACATCCTATCTTAATGCCTAGAAAGTCACATTTAACTGAATTGATTGTTTCTGACGCTCACTTCAAAACACTGCATGGTGGACCCCAACTCATGGCATATTTACAATCCAAATATTGGATTTTGGGTGCCATATCATTAGTTAAGTCATACGTTCGAAAGTGCATCGTATGTTTTAAAGATAAGGCTGCTACGAATACTATGACCCCCCTGATGGGTCAGTTGCCTGCTGCCAGAGTTACGCCAACCAAGCCTTTCACCTGTAGTGGTGTGGATTACGCTGGTCCGATAAGCGTGCGGACTACTAAAGGTCGCGGTTATAAATCTTATAAAGGCTACATATGCTTGTTTATATGTATGGCAACCAGGGCTATACATCTTGAAGTCGTCAGTGATCTGACGTCTCAAGGGTTTCTGGCAGCATTTAAGAGATTTGTGAGCCGCCGAGGTATTTGTACAGACATCTGGAGCGATAATGGTACCAATTTTGTCGGGGCATCACGAGAATTGCAAATCCTCTTCTCTGCAGAGAAGTCTCAAATGGTGAAAGAGATTGCAGAGTCGCTTGCCATAAATGGGACGTCTTGGCATTTTATTCCCCCCCACTGTCCAAATTTTGGTGGACTCTGGGAATCTGGTGTTAAATCAGTTAAGGGTCACCTGAGAAAGGTGATAGGCGATCTGACACTAACTTATGAGGAGCTATCTACAGTCCTAGCTCAAATCGAAGCGTGCCTGAATTCAAGGCCTTTATCACGTCTTGGTTCAGACATTGAAGGTATGGAAGTGTTAACGCCGGGTCATTTCTTGGTGGGCGGTCCCTTGGTAACCCCTCCTGATCATAACTTTGAATGCTCAAACGTAACAAACCTTCGTCGATGGCAACTTACGCAAAAATTCACACAACAGTTTGGCGTCAGTGGTCACAAGATTATCTCACAAAATATTTATACCGGTACAGATGGTCTTACCAAACCCCTGAACCACAAATTGGAGACATCATTTTAGTAAAAGAAAGCGACTTACCTCCTTGTAGATGGCTTCTTGGTCGTGTGGTATCCAAACATCCTGGTTCTGATGGAATCACAAGAGTCGTTTCTTTAAAAACAAAATCCTCGGTCATTAAAAGACCCGTGTCGAAACTCTGTGTGCTTCCATTAGCTGAATAAAAATAGTTTAAGGTAGTTTTAAGTGATATTACATATTATATTTTTGTTATTGTATGATAGCCCCCACCAAGGTTTAGTTTATACTTTGGTTTTTATAAAGTTAAGAACAATCAGTATTGTTCTTGGTGGGCGGTATGTTAAGATTCTATGCTAGATACGCAATGTTTGTGTTTTGGTTAGTTCGGTGAAACATCACTAGATGGCGTGCTGCGAAATTAAAACTCGCTATGGTTGGTTTTTGGAAGATGAAGACCCTGCGTGGTCTTTAGGACATTTTTAACCCTACGCTTTGGAATTACCATCCAATAAATAAATATTGTACGCTACTTTCTTGGTATTATTACCTAAGGGTATACAATAGAACCTCCCCCAAATTTGTGCTGTGTTGTACAGTACTAATCTACCAGTAAAAATATATTTTTCGTTAATTCCTGTCTTGTCTCTGAACCATGAACTGTAAATAAATTAAAATGGCATTCGAAGTAAAGTTCTTAAATACTATATTATATTATTTATCATAGAATTTACCTTATTTCCGTACAATTAAAACACAACATACAATCTGATACTATTTCTATAAAAATGATTTTCGATTAAAATCCGCGCTTATCGTCGTAAGTCAAGCCAGCGCTTTAGACAACTATATTTACCTCGCGACTCTAAAACAATTGTCCAACTCTTTCGCCAATGGGAAAGAGTTTAGACACCCGGACAGTTATAAATCGATGTACATAAATAATTCCTCGCCGCCGAGTAGGTATGCTACTCGTACAACACTACACGGCAAGGCCAGAATTAAATTATCATCGATAAACCATGATTCTTTCGAATGACTAACGATATTTTATAAGCTTTCTGATACTTCTACTCGCTGTCTCCAATTCTGAGCTTTTGTAACCCGAGTTCTAGAAAATTTTTCTTTGTAGAGGAACTTAAAGTTAGGCACTCTGATCTTAAAGCATGAAGACATTAAAATTCAATGTAATCTTCCATTTGTGCAAGGGGCTTAAAGCGCGACCTATTTCAATCAAATTATTTCCAAATGCTGGGAAATACCACGAAGGAAACTCCTACTGTTGCCATCATCGTACCAGCGGTTTTGTGCTTAGGTTTTATGAGTTTTTGGAAGCATACAGGAGCATAAGAAAGTTAACGTAACCATTTGCACATACTGCTAAGCCATCGAGCTCCTTAACAACCAGGAAATTGAGAAAAACACAAAAGGTATTTCAAAATACAACATTCGTGTTAAATTTAATAGTCATTTTAACGTTCCTTATTCACAAGAGGCCGTAAAATATTTTTATATAAATAAATCAACACTCTACAACAATAAATCTCGACGGTTTCATCACTTCTCTAAAAAATAGCTCGGAACTACTCGAGAACAACATAGGTGACTAAAATAGCTACTTGATAATATCGGTAGTCCAAACAATGAGCATAATATATTCACATTTAAGAATTTATGTTGTTTTTATTAGCTCTTCCCTGTTCATAACAAAAGGAGATAACATAAACACGAACAAAGCTGCTACAATTAATCGAGATTCTACCGATGGCCAAGTCTTTCTTAAGGCAATCGTCGATGGAAAAAGTAAGTAACTAGTATTTAAATAACGGCTAACTATTATGCACCCATTGGCGTTTCTAACGATAAAATCCAGTTTACCTGAACTGCAACTAGGTGGTATACGGTGATAAAACAGGATAATCTCGGTCGATTCGTCGAAAAAAATAATAATAGTTGAACAAAATATAAATCATAATAATAGTTTACACACATTGTAAAATACTTATAGGGGTGCATGAAAATAATATAATATTAGAAAAAAACTCCCTGTGAAAGACTTGCCCAATATTAGGACATTTAAGTTTACATTTCGGTATTTTCATGCAAGTACAATATTTATGGTAGTTTATATATACGTAAAGAGCAATACGCGCACTTATCAATGGACCGGCCGCGTTCATCAATGGCTAAAAAACGACTTAGCAGTATAAAAATGTTAACCAAAGTGTTGGTTGACTTTTGTGTTTGTGTTGTGTCTTTATGTTTGTGTGCTAAACATAATGTAATGATCACACCATAAAAATGTTTTAGAAATGTCTCGTACGCCTGACTATTTGGTATTCACTGCCCCGTATCGCCTGTGCAAAGGCGGATGTAACTCAACCGGTAAACAATTAGCTTTTGAATTCCCGGTGTATGTAGGAAATAAGGCTATAAAAGAATACAAAGGAATTTACCAAAGAGATTGGAAAAAAATACATAATTCAATGCCAAATGCTCCGTTCAAGCGGAGCACTGTCAGAGAAATACAAACCACTTGCGATGACACAATAAAGAAGCTCTCTCTTTACACATTACTGAAAACGACTCCCACAACAACTACCGAAACGACAATTACGTCGACGACTACGACGCCGTCAACAACTCCGACCACGACAACCACGACGTCCAAGACGGCAGTTGGCACGACAACAAGAACAACTAAAATACCCACAACAGAAAGAGTCAAGAGAATGTTAAAGATATGTCCGAAATTTGGAAATGGTATATGTTTGACGAAAGATAATACCACAACTATGATAATAACTGATAAATACCAAATAACAAATGAATATAAGAATTCTAGAATCGGTAAAATCGTCAAGTTAGAAAATGATGACGAAATTATTAATAAACTCGCTGAAACGGAGGTACAAAGACATAAACTCAGAAAAGAACTTAATATTTTAAGACAAATCATAAGACTGACGGAGCTTTCCTCTAGTGAAAGTTGGCGGTAATATTTTATAAGCAATGTTTCATGCTCTTCGGATTTTTAATTAAATGAGACTACACAAGATATGTTTCCTTTTTTTATCCGATTGATTACTACAATATTCTAAAAAGTTTCAACAGATATTAAATTCTGTGTTTTGCAAGAACAAGATAAATCGTACAATAATCAGACTTTGCAAATACTTGAGGCGATAGTTAAAATAAATACAGCTCATAAAAACAGTAACAAAATGATGAGGCATATCATTTTTGAGCAAATAAACAAACAAAGATTAACTTATTTTTCTCCTTCTGTCAACTTCTCAACGTACTTAATTCTTTTTATATCATACTTCATAGTATAGGTAAGTACATACATCTGACACTTATTGAGATGCACACACAATCGATAGAGCCAGAGAATTTTAAACTGTCGACCACAAATGAGACATAGAAGGCCAGGAAAACCTAAAACTAGTTGGGAAGACGATATTGCAACGGTGGATGAGGTGATGGTGATGATGGCTGAAAAATTGTGGAGAAAGAATGAAAAGAAAATAACTAGAGAAATGGAAGAGACCTTTATCCTATATTGGGCCAGATGTGGCTAACTAATATGAATTTGAATATAATTATGACATATATAATGAGGATATAATACATTTCGATACTTTATAGCAATTCTAGTAAGAGTATAAACTGAGGATTCGGTAAATTATAATGACCTGTCCTGATGTCCTCTTATTGTAATTTTAATCAGCGACATTGCTTAAGGTTGAACTAGTCACGGGCCCGAACTCACAGGCGGGCGCGGCCTAATAGCATGCTGTCTAATCTAACTTTGTATTCGGGCGAAGCAGTGAGGTGAAATGCACGATAAATTCATAGTAAACCGAGCGCCTAAAAAATACGTAAAGTCCTTTGGGAAAAGGGGTTTTATGAAAAAACTTCTGCATTAATCGATAACAAATGAAGTTTATTAAAATCTTCGATTAATAAGCCATATTGATGTGGACTTAGTTTTGGAGATTTTACATTTCTTTTATAACCAAAAAAAAACGAATTTTGATGGCTCATAACATTTAAATGGCCTTTTATTTTATTATTCTGTATCCATACAGACAAAATTTATAATCATACAAAACGATATCATGAAAAATTTTGAATGTACAATGTCACACAGAGAAGGAAATCCCCCCAAAATTTGTATAGAAAAAGTATCAAATAGTTCGCTGTTAATCGGTTTCGTTTTAACACGATTATTCTAAAAAACGAGTGTAAAGTTTTCATGGTTTACTTACGTATATACCTATACGTATATAAACCATGAAAACTTTACACTCGTTTTGTGATATGTGATGTGAGTTTTTTTTTTTATCATCATCGTCAAGTCTTTTTAGCAACCACTGCAGGAGCACGACCCTTCTGGCCCTATTTCTCGAAAGTATTAGTTTACTAGTATATAAGTTAATAGTTATTAGTGAAAAATGTACGAGTTCTAATATTTTCTGTTTCTCAAAAATAATGATTAGACTGGTAAGTAATACTGGTAGACTAATAAAAAATATAAGTCTGGCTTGGCTGAATGCACCTACTACCCATGCCTTCATACTTATTAAAAAAGCGGGAAAAATTCCCGCCACTTTTGTATTCGTTTTCTTTTATTCGAGTAATATTGTATTTATTAACGGCCTCCACCTCCAGTCATCTTCCATTCTACGAAATAGAGCACTTTTGCGTAGAACTCTGGAGTCGTGCACTGCCCCTGGCCAATTAGCATATGAATAATAAAAATGTATATCGGAACCGCAAACTACCAAACAATTTATCGAGTGGTTTCCGTGTCTGTCGACAAACTGCTCTTCATTTTCATTAGGGGCATCAATAGGAACTAATGTGCCATCTAAACATCCAGCAACCATAGGCAACCGTAAGTCTGTAGAATGCTTGGACAACACGTTCCATGTTTTCTGGCCACTTGACTATATCCGGGAACATGATTTCGGTCCACATTTTATAAATTTGTTTGATAAAACCACGGAGTAAAATATACTAATAGTTTCGACTAATATTTTTTACAAACCTTCCCAGACTAATAGCTTTATCAGTTGTTTTAAGTAGAGTTTTTTGCTTTTTGTTCATGAAACCAAAACTCAATTGACTCTAATAAAATTTGTTAATATTTATTACCTGGTAACTAATGACTAATATTTTATTACTGTAGCTTCCAGAAACGTACTCTTGTAAATTTGTAAAAAATATTAGTTTATGGACTAATATTACTAGTCTAATAAATTTCGAGAAATAGGGCCCACCACACTTAGTTAAAGCACTAAGAGGATCTGACTACACCCTCCTTCCACGCTGGCCAGACGGGTTGGAAAGAATTCATTGATGTTTATAAGTTTTATTAAACTTGTTAATTCTTCGCTTTCTACGACATTCACGAGAAGACTTGAAGTAGAAATTTTGAGGTTCACGAGGAATTGTTAAAAAAAATACCACGGCTGCGGCAATGCCGCAGGTTTCAGTATATACCTATATAATTAACGATTTCAATGAAAATTGGTATGGAAGGGGTTCTGAGGAGTGAAAAACATTTATAAATTCGATCGCCTAGATTCTATTATATATAATGTGAAAAAAATTAAGTACATACCCGGCCCTGTCTGTTTGTTTTTTTCTTTTCAGTATATAGCTTTAGTTTTGATGATACTTGCGGTGAAGTCGAATGAGATAGATGTGGAATGGAATAACGAGGCCTGGGTTGAACCCCAAAACCACATGGAAAACTTTTTTCGAAGAAATCCCACCATGTTTCGAAAAACACCCAATGTCCAATGCGAATGTCCTCCTAACAAAGGTATATCTATCTCACTCTATCAGAACAAGAAGTAAAAATGGAAAAATATTTGTTTTTTTTTTTTAAATCTTTGAACCAATTTTATATTAGTATACTTAATGAACAGAATTAAAATTGACATTATAGTATTTTATGCAACAAGGCTCGCATCGTAAAGAGACGCCATCGAGCATTTTTTGACTACTTATACAACGTTGCATACAATACTTTTTCTACGACTATATTTACTAAAATAAATCCAAAAATAAACAAAGAAAAGTATGAAATACTACCATGTTTGCTAGATACTAGGTATCTATATAAGACTTATTTTTTTTTATTGACGTCTTTCTAGTGACCAAAAGTGCCATTTTTGAAACATGGAGTCACTTAAACGAATGTTTTTTCATACAAAAAACAGTTTGTTCAGTGACTCCACGTTTGGAAAATGGCACCATATGTTAAATTAACGATTTTATTATGTTGGCAGTGTGGTAGATCTAAAGATAAAAAGTAATAGGTCTATGGCTAAGAGTATCGTTTTGGCGAAATAACGACACATTATATTAGGAATAGACTATAGACTTTTCTGAAATCATATAATCTTTGTTCTTATATTAGTTTTCGGGACCATTTAAAAGACAAACACTCGTTGCAGTATTATAATGTCATTTAGCACTGTTATGAGTTTGAGAATGAGATTAGATAATAAGTGTTATAATCACAACGATACAAGGCGAATATTTTACGGCCTTGGATACGAGTCCTTTGGAGACGGGAAAGGAAAACATTGTTTTTTGTTTTATAATACCCTACATATTAACAAATAACTAACTGATAATAGTGATCTCCCCCAACAAGATCTCCATCAATTATGACAGGACTCATCATTAATGTAGCATTACAAATAAAAGTTTTGATTTCAATGAAGTACTTATTCGTACCTCTGAATTTCATCGCTTTATTTTCAAAAAAAGGATCGCGCGCTAATATGGGACTTTGAGGACTGTCGCGCGCCGCTCCTAGTTTTCGAAAGTGGAATTCGGTAAAATGCCGAGTTTGGGGCGCCATTTATAGTTTCAATCCCAATTTATGAGATTAAATGATATAGTGTATGAAACTGCATATAAGTGTGCATTAACAGACTTGTATGATACTATTAAAACCTGGTGATACTAATAAAGTGCCTGTGTATTATACCCCTCATTATGTAAAAGTTTTATTAACTACTATTAAATATTAACTTATATACTTTCTTCCTCGCTACAACCCTTTGTGGGTCTTGGCCTCCACAACGATTCATCGCCTTTTCGTTTTATCTCTGGTCTGCCTTCTCCATGCCGTGTACTTTATTCCATGTGCCAATACGTATACAAAATCGTTTGTCTTTTACTCCATGCCTAGGATGTTGAGATTTAATCGACCCTGTTCTTTTTACCATGACAGGTGGTTAGCCTACCGATAAACCCTCCTCTTATATCCGGGCTTGGTACCCGCTGTGCTATCAAATAACACAGGCAGAGTTAAATATTAACATAATATTATAAATGCATTCAAATAAGGCTTATGAAAAGTTTTTTTAAAGGCTAAGCTTAGAATGTCAGCTGTTGTACGTATTTTTAAATTTAACATACTTAACAAATATGCGAAAAATAAACTTGCCGCATATAAGGGTCAGTGTACACTTCAGACTTTATACTTTCTAACGATAGATCACATTGCAAAATGTTAGGAACTTACAAAAGTGTTTTAGAAACTATTATGTCGGTTTAAAAACAGGACAAGTGAGTTGACGTTGACGTTGAGTGAGTTGGACACGCCTACTGAAAGTTCCGTACGCTTTTTAAGTTGGTGCCAATGAAGCTCTCGCACACGATACCCACGTGTCATTATAAACTCACTTCGAATTCGGAACTGCGTTCCTTACATAAAGAAAGACCCTGTTTTTTTATTGCAAATGTATAGTTTTCCGATCTTTTCCTGTTCTTGTAGTAAAAGACGATATTACTTGCCTAATTGCATAGTTCTATGTCAACGGAAAGTGCTCTATAAATTTTGATTCCCTTGAGAATGTTTTTTTCGGCATAAACGGCTGTATCTTTTTTTACGTTGACATACAAGCTTGTTTTTTACAGCTTCAAGGGAATGCAGACCTGAGTAGATTTTTATTTTCACTCGATACCTCCACGCGTTCCCGAGATAAATAGTCTTGACAGACAGGCGGGCAGACAGACAGACGGACAACGAAGTGACCTTACAAGGGTTCTATTTTTCCTTTTGAGGTACAGAACACTAAAAATCAAGTAACGCGATTTACAAGTGTCCCGATTCAGTACGGGTGTAGTCAGAACCTCCGCATAATGGGCATAATCACCGTGTAATTCGCAGCCATTAAACATATAACATTCCAAGTACTAACATTCATCGGATTTATAATTATTAAAATTATCTATTATTAAAATTACCGTTTTGCATCCTTTTTCCTGCAATCTTGTTTAAGTCGCCCTATCACCCAGCAATTGGGAGACTTACGCTGCGCATCCTGATATCCATCTATTAAATAAACGACCTTAAGCCTTCTATTTAGTCCTTCATTTTAAGGGATAACTAAACGAGCATGCGACTAATCGCCGGCGCCGCGACAAACACTGTGAAAGTCGCTGGACGATGGTCGCCTAATTTGTGGGGGCTCTATTGTACAGTCGTGAATAAGTTCTAGAATGTTCATTATGCAACGGTCGAAGTGCTGCAATTAAGCATTCTAGACGTTGAAAAAATAGTCCGTTCGGTTGTTAAAAGTTCCTTTCTTGTTTCGTCTGAATCTTAGTTCGCTGGTATTCTCGTTTTTTCTTTATCTCGACCATTATTGTCATATAGGTCATTGGCATAATATACTTAAGTTGGTTACTTAATTTATTTCATAAAACCTTTATTCTTAATGCATACTAATATTTCTTGAAGATAAGGTAGGTAATGATGTAATTTTAAACAAAGAATTTTCCATTGTTTGATTATTTAAATAAATAAATGATGAAAAAATATATCTGGGGGCACGGGAGTGCCCCGCAGACGTTTCAAGATATAATGACACCAGTACAATTATTCAACATACAAAGTTTGAATGAGGCCTGACAATTTTTAGGTGGTGGTAAAGCACCCCGTGGAACTCGAAACTGCATTCAGATTTTGGATCCAAGATGGCCGCCCACACATTTTTTCATTTCCTCGAGAAATATAAAATCAAAATTTTAAATTATCAACTCGAACATTCGTTCATCGCGAGCAATTTCCAATCTGTGTCGCATACGCTATAACCATACACAAAAGCCAAGGATTAAGCTTGAACAGTGCTCTTATTGATATAGGATCATCAACTTTCTCATTATGTAGCCCTCTCTAGAGTAACAAATTTACAAGGTATTTACAACTAAAATGTAGAATATGTAAACTTAGGCCTGGTAAAGTAAGGGCGCATAGATTAAGAATCTTGGCTCTACATGAGATCTGACCACTTTTTTATAGATTTTAATTGAGGTGTAGTATAGAGCATGTAGGTTTAGAGCGTGTAGTCTTTAGAGCTTGGCTTTATACGAGATCTGATAACTTTTTCACAGGGTAAGCTATGTAGACTCGTCTTGGCAACATTTTTACATGAAAATATGTTTGGTGGGATTTATTATTTCTAAAATAACTTGTAGGAGTACATGTCTAGAGGTGGACAGATATAGGCAGCAAAATAAAGCAAAATCCTTTTTATAGAATGCAGAGTCGAATTCAAGATGAATGAGGATGCGATTGAATTTCTCCACCTCCGCGGCGTGATAAACAAGACTAAAATCCAAGAATACAAGGAAGACCTCCAGAAGGTCACCAAATCTACGAGGCCGTTAGTAAAGAAGATGATCTTGGAAGGGAGGCGGGCGAATCAAGCTGTCATCGCTGAGGAGGTGGAGGACGCGGAACACTGCTGCTGTCCACCCCGCAACCTCATGATGCCCACCTTCATAACTGACAGCAAATTAAGGAAGGTTTTAAGTCGCTTGGAAAAAGGTGATGCCAGTTATGATTAGCAATAAACGTATGAAAAAATTATACTTATTTTTGTTTTACTGTCAAAACCTTGGCAAAGAAGATATTAAGTACTTTCTTAAAAGAAGTTTATTCAGCCTCATTTATTGCTTATACCATGTGTCCCTGTGACTAAGGGGTTTTGCAACCTAATCCCCTTTTTATCACTGCGTTGCAACCTTAGGTTGCAACTATCCTCTTGATAAGATCTTGCACTGGTATTTTTTTTCTGTGGCAGACAGCTGAGCCCACCTCGTATCCCCATCTTTTTTGCTCATTGCTACGATCATATAAAGATATATGTATTTACTAAAGCGGGGTGCGTTGTCCCCCGAACCTTCATCTCACCTCCGCGTTGCAACAATGTATCTTGTTATGATGATCTTGAAATTATATATCATTTTTCTATGACGCCCTACTTAGGCAATATTTATTGCTCATGTAATAAAGACATTGCACTAATATTTTTTTCTATGGCGGGATTTTAGCCCCAGAACACAAATTATTTGTCCTTAAACTCCAATCCGTCTGGACAAAGAACTCTAATATTTTCAAAAATAATCTAGGTAGCTCCTTTATACATTAAGTAGGAATATTTTTTTATTTGCATTAGTTACTATGTGGTTTAAAATGAAATAAAATTACGGAAAATAGAGTTCCCAGTTTGTAACATGTATCTATAGAATAAGCGTGGCCCGACACGCACTTGGCCAGTTATATATAAGTGTAGACACACAGGTTAGAAGTTAGTTCGTATGTTGACGGATTAAGTATACTCGTACTTTGATGATTGAACTCAGGAGCTCGGAGGCCCGGCGGGAATATGTATTACTTACTAAGCGCTTTCGCAAGTTTAGCAACCTCGGGTATGGTCTGCACCTGCATGGGCGACCACAAGTAGCATTAAACTTATCGAGTTCTTTGGTACTCCATAACACACGCTAACCCGTTCGTCCCTGTTGTCATCATCAGGGCCGTCTTAAACAAGGGTGGGGCCCTTGGGCACATAAGAATTTGGGGCCCTTTTGGAAGAAAAAAAGCGAATTATAATTACATTTTTTTACTAAGTATGACCATTTATTGTAATCAAACACATTATGACATAATATGTCATTAATGATATTAGAATGCTGCTGGTTTTTTGGTTACGATTACGATAATGGTTTCTTTCGGGAAAAAAGTCTAATGTGCCCGACAAAAATGTTTTGAGAATAAATGTGTGAGAGAAATTGTCGATCCTTCCGGGCCCCCTGAGAATGGGGACCCTGGGCACGGGCCCCGTGTGCCCTTATGGTGAAGACGGTACTGGTCATCATGCATCTATCTGACATCAATGTTGGGCACCTACTTATACAAAAAACTACTTCGATGATTTCAACACATAAAATTACATTTATCAAAATAACTTGCGGTTTCATGTTCTTTCCTATTTACGACTCAGATTGGCAATATGTGAAGTAAAATGTTCGTTCAATGTCTGCTGTTAGTTCTCATTGCTAGCAGCTTTTCCGAAGCAGCTGAAAATGAAAAAGGTGCCTACAGTGATATAAATGTTTTTATTTAGTCTACAAGTTCACTATCGGGCAATGGTCAATAGTTAAGTAAGACACATAAGTAATCGGGGGCGATGGACCCGGAGAGTCGTACGCCGATTGCCCCACCGAGGGAATGAGAAGCAGCTAGTACATTCATTTGTTTTTTTCTATCTTTTCTTCTAGGCGGAAAAGAAGGATGTGCATTTTTGTGAGAAGATTGAATCGCAAAATTTGACTTCCTGCCTTTTTTACTACACCCATCTACAAGTCGTCTCTTTTTTTTTTGTGACAGTCTTCTTTCTTCCGTGGTTACTTTTGTAAGCAATTTGACTACATACGTGGTTGACTATGTCGTGTTTTCGGAGCCATTTTACGTTTGAGACACCATAAAGGCTCGTTTTAAAACTTTTCCAGAGAATAACGTTTATTAAGGTAGAATAAAAGTTTACTGCCACTGCTGGACCAACAGCATCTTCATCTTGTTTATCATAATCAAGCTCGGAAGGCGGGTTGATGATAACAGTAGATGGTAGCGACACTCATTTTTACGTAAGAATATTTAAGGGGGGAGGAAGTTGATATTTGAAACTGTTCGGACGACACGCGCAAACCAAGCCCACGCATAGCGCGCTTTGAAATTTTTGAAATTGGTTTCATATAGGCAATTTGAGTCCTATCACACATCAGAACAACTCAAATTGCATTTACCGAAATCCACTAGTAGCGCTGTCCACGCCTACGCCATGCGCTCGTCTTTCCTCCGCCTTGTGCCCACCCGGCGCTCTTCCCGACTGAAAGTCTGTAAATGCAATTTGGGTTGTATTGAGGTGTGATAATAGAACTCAAATTATGTGTTACAAAGTTCAAAGCGTGCTAGGCGTGGTCAAAGTGGGGGTTAGGCGTGCGCTTCGCGTGTGTTTGTCGTTTTAACGTGCCCTACGAGTGGGTTAGATGGAAGTCTTACGTAAGATCACAAAATATTTAGAAAAACCGCGCAAATGCGAAGGGGCGTTTCGGATGTGTCTAACCAATCTTTTATTTTATTAGATTACATTAACAGAGGGATAACGGGTCGACATATTCTTAAGTATATTTTCTTTCAAATCTTAAAGAAGGGGGTCAAAAACTAGTAAAAATCGACTTTCTTTATTGACTGGGTCAATAACTTTTTGCAGAGAGCACTTCCATCGCTCATTCGTTCAATAATCAGTTGATTTTTTTTTTCAGAAGGATGCGTAAACAAACCTCCCGTAGTTATCCAGCCCGTGATTATTAAACTATTTCGATATCCTAAATACATGGTTAACAGAAAAGCGCAACAACAGACTTCAGACGAAGATTTTCTAGAATAATAAAGCAAAATGGAAATTGGATGTAACTTCTTATTACAGTTATTATTTCTTTACCTTGTAAGTACAGACGTCAGACGAAGATTTCCTAGAATATTAAAGCAAATTGGAAATTGGATGTAACTCCTTATTACAGTTATTATTTATTTACCTTGTAAGTACAGACGTCAGACGAAGATTTCCTAGAATAATATAGCAAATTGGAAATTGGATGTAACTCCTTATTACAGTTATTATTTCTTTACCTTGTAAGTACTTTTTCCATAACACAGTCTGGGACACTCAACCAGAGACAATAGAAATAACTTCGACAGCCGTAAGTATCCCGTAATGTATTAAATAAAAAATATAAATAAATATGTAGGGACAAATCACACTAATTGAGTTAGTCCTAATATAAGCCTTAACTTTGTGTTATGAGATATAAACCAACTATATTTAATACTATATTTTATGATAAATACTTACATAGAATAACAAAAAAATAAATATTTTCCAACTTGCCCTGGGCAAACCCGGAACCTCTAACCGGCGTAAACGGTTTTTAACTAAAAATAAGTTTTAAAAAAAATACTGGTGAATTCACACATCATTTTAGGTGTTAAATTCACAGTGGTGGTAAGTTTTCAATAAGCCTTCTAATCAGCCTTCTTGTCCCTATATATTCTATTCTATATTAATCAGTCTACATAATCATTTATGTGGGACATGAGTGTTTATAACTATAAAAGTAATTCATTCGTTTTTCATGTCTAAGTGGCCAACACTGGTGTCAAGAGTTTTTCTAAAATAGCTTGATGACTGCCGGGTCCAACGGCTTATACGTGCCTACCGAAACACGGAGGCGCTCGAGGATTTTTTATGCCACTTGAGGTGACCCATCCAAGTGTGAACCACGCCAGACCTGTATCACTCCCCGTTTATGTATAGAAAATATACCTACATTATTACTATGTGTGCGGCGACCACTTCGAAGGGGATAATTCAGTTATTGAATCGTTTCCCCCCCAATGGGTTCCCGGTTTGTCGTACCGGGGGGGCTCAGTACCCGTGGTAGCCTCGAGCCACGGGGAAGCTAAGAGGAACCCGCGAGGGGGCGCTCCTGCTGTCGTCTACCAGCAGTGAGCGCCCGCATTGGGGCGGCGGGGGAGTGGGAAGATCTCCCCCCACCCGGGGAGGGGCGCTCCCGCGGGCTCGGCTTCGGCCTTGAGCCTGTAGGGATGCGCCCAATGGGGCGGCGGGGGAGTGGGAAGTTCTCCCCCCACCCGTGGTGGGGCCGCCGGGAGAGGAATGTTTCATTGCTCTCCCGGCGCTTCAGGCGGGGCCACACCGCCTTGGCTGTGGTTGGAGATCGGTCGCGGAGGAGGAGGAGTGTCGGTGTTACGTTGCCGCTCTCCCTATCCTCCGCGACCGAGCGGTGCCGCACCGCGTTTGCGGCGAGAGGCAAGCGACGGAGCCTATCATCTTCTCCGCCGCTGGGAGCCGGTTTATCTGGCTCCCATCGGTCCACAGGCGGTGGACTGCGTGGGAGTCTGCCGCCTTTCAATTGGCCCGAGGAGGTACGGCGCGTCCGTGAGTTCCGAACGCGCCGACTTGGTGAGTGGGGGGGCGCTTAGACGTCCCCGAGGAGGGGCCGCTTTGGTGGCCAGCCGCGCCGGGGTTCGCGGTTGTATTTCCGTTCCCGTGTCCCCGGCAAAAGCGGTTGAGATGGAACTCCGGAGGTTTTTTAGTGGGTAGGCACGTCGCTCTGGCGTGGAGTCCCACATAACCCGACAGCCTCCCCCGCAGGCTGACGGGAACCCGTAACAGGGATCTTTCCTGCGAAAAAAAAAAAAGGAAAGTTATTTAATCGCTTGTCCAGATTAATAAGAATGAAATTAGTTTGCAATGGATGTCTAACCCTCGAATTCATAAAAAATAACAAACGTTGGCTTAACCTTTTTTAGTTAAAACATGTTTCGTCCCTTTCCCTCTTTTGCATATTTGACGTTGAAAGAACGAGACAAAACATGTTTTAACTAAAATAGGTTTAGTAAACCTTTATATTTTTTTATGAATAAGGAGGTAGGTATTTAAACGAAGAGGTGAGGAGTTCTGACGCGAGCTAAATTAAACCATAGCGCTAACCTCAACAAGACGATATTTCTTTGAATTCCTTTTCTGAGTGAGACTTCTGTACTGTTGGAATGTATAAACGCACAAATAGTCTTTAAGAAAGAAACAACTTTCACTGTCAGTTGTATGTCAATGTCGTCGAAATGCAGAGTCCCTTGTTTCTCTCTCTTGGTGATCGCTATCTAAGCGCACGGTAGTGCGCAGACCAAGTTCCAGCAACAGGCCGCGCGCATGCCGTGCACTGTTGACACGAACCGTTTAGATCCACTTTTGACCTCCCTGTAGCTCAGTGCTTATTGCAAGTACAGAGATAAAATTGTACTTACGTAATCATAATCATATACTAGTACTTAAGCAGTATGCCAAATTTCATAGATATGGCTTTAGTGGATCCTGAAATATGGCCCTATGAAAATAGCTAATTTTGGCACTGACTGACTCACTGACCGGTAATCAAAACCTCTAGGCCACTTCATGTTTATATGTAGATTAACAAAATTTAAGAAATTTAAGAAATCGGTCTAGCGTGAGTTGGCTCAATCGAATATCAAATTTTTAATAAAAATATTTATGAACCAGTGATACAATGAGAATACGATGTGGAGGGGGGGAGGAGGAAAAGGGGGAGGGGATGTAAACTGTTGTCATGTATACATAATGCACGCTGTGTAGCTTATTATTGAATACTGTTTACCTAAAAAATCAGGCTTCTATTGTTAATGACTTCTAAGGTTAACAATGGACGCGGGCGTGGTACAAAAAAAATAAAATGGGCACGATTTCTTGAAAAAAAGTATTGAAATCCCACCAAAAACATACCTGTTAAAAAGGGGGCCAAGTTCCTATCGACTACTTGTTCGCCCAAAAAAGGGTTGAAATCCAATCCAATTCCAAGTTTAGATGTACTTTAAAATCGATCATAATCATCTTCATCAACAGCCTGATATACTGCTAAACATTTGCCATTCCCAAGACTCGCCACCGCACCCAGTCCTCCGCCTTCCGCATCCATCCACTATCCGCCACCTTATTCACGTCTACGGTCCATCTGGCCGAAATTCACTTTACCTACACCCAACTTAAAATATGGTATACTTGTGAAAATATATAGGCACTTGGTAAAAAGTATCAAAATTTATAATAATAATATATAAGTTTACCAGTGGGTCAGGCTGTTGATGAAGATGATTATGATCGATTTTAAAGTACATCTAAACTTGGAATTGGATTGGATTTCAAGCCTTTTTTAGGCGAATAAGTAGCCGATAGAAACTTTGCCCCCCTTTTAACAGGTATATTTTAGGTGGGATGATCTGTATTACAAGTCTTGTTGGTTCTCCATTAAATGTAATTAAATTTGCGCCTTGTTGTTTCCATTTTGGCCATAAAAACATCAACTCGTACTTATTCTGTGAAACGAGAAGAAGAAGAACTACGCCGCACTTGATCACATTAGCGACAAACACGTATGAGACCTTCTGTGAATGTCACACTATGACGTAGCGGACGACGGAGAATGACCTTAGGGTCAAAACAAACGAGACGCAAGTTGCGTCGCGTAACAGCACAAGTTGCGCCGCGCAACTCGCGCTCCGTGTGGCCGCTCTACCCGCGCAAGATGCGCTAAGTACATAATGACGCACACAGATTATTTGGTCAATTTAGCTGGCCAAAATACAGTATTGTCTTAGTGGATTGTAATGTCAATGGTTTCGTCTGAATGAAGGCAATCATTGTCTAAGTGGATTATCCCATCAGTGGCTTCGTTCGAATAAAGACAATGAATTGTCTTAATGGATTGTCATGTCAATGACGTTGTCTGAATGAAGACAATCACTGTCACAGTGGATTGTTCTGTCAATGGTTTCGTCTGAATGAAGACAATCATTATCTAAGTGGATTGTCCTATCAATGGCTTTGTCTGAATTAAGACAATAATTGTCTTAGTGGATTGTCCTATCAATGGCTTCGTTTGAATAAAGACAATGAATTTTCTAGGTAGTTTTTCATGTCAATGGCGTTGTCTGAATGCAGACAATCAATGTCCAAGTGGATTTCACTAAGACAATTAACTGTTTGAGTAGGCTGTCCTGTCAATGGCTTTGTAGAATGAAGCCAGTCATTGTCTTAGTGGCTAATCCTTTGTAATGGCTAATGTAAACAATGAAGCATCTTAGGGAATTGTTCTGCCAGTCGCTCCGGCTTAATAAAGACAATGAATTGTCTCAATGTATTGTCCTGTGAACGGCGTCGTATGAATGAGACAATATTGTCTTGTGGATTATCCTGTCAATAAATAATAAATAAATAAATAAATATATAGGGACAAATAACACAGATTGAGCTAGCCCCAAAGTAAGTTCGAGACCTGTGTTATGGGATACTAACTCAACGATACTATATTTTATAACATATACATATATAGATAAACATCCAAGACCCAGGACAATTTGAAAAAGGCCATTTTCCAACTTGCCCTGACCGGGGATCGAACCCGGGACCTCTGGGTGGCGGACTAGCATGGTGACCACTACGCCACGGAGGTCGTCGAATAATCATCGTCGTCGATCGTCAATAGCTTTGTCTAAATGAAGGCAATCATTGTCCAAATGGATTGTCCTATTAATGGCTTCATCAAAATGAATACAATGAATAGGCATGACGAATGAAAAATATATTTCGCCCATCGGTTAGATTATTAAAAAATATTGTACACTTATTTTTTCTTATCTCTGAGAAACAACAAATGATAAAGATACAGCGCATTTAAATTTCGTATGACGTCATGGCTAGGATTTTTACTTAGCGGTGACGTCGCAAGCCCCCACTCCGGAAATTTGATGCTCCGTGTCTTAAAGAATTTTTACTTTTTGGTAAATTGAAAAAATGGGTCCATTATTTTTGGATAGTCTAAAAGACGGACTAATTATACTCGTAATTATGATATATTATTTTTCTTATACTTTTCTCACCCTGTCGTCACCCCTATTATCTCAATATATTTTTCTATCAATTGCGTCGTATAAATAAATACGACTTTACCTAAATAACTAAAATATAACATAGTAGGTAGGTAAAAGAACAAAATATAAACACAAATATGATATATAAACTTAAGTAAGTAGGTTATAAATACCTAAACTAGATGACTGATAAGTACTTACTTTATTATTACTAGTGACTCGTGAGGTCTACTCCCTCACGAATCACCCCGACCCGTTAAAGTTTATCGGATTAAAAAGTTGTTCAGACAAAAAAGTTGCGTCTTAATAAGGGTAACAAAAAAGTATAATTAATTTTTTTAAACATTTTCCAAATGACTGAATTATGATATTTTATTTTATTAAATAAGATTTGCCCGCTTTTTGCTATTTTGAGCAAATTTCGAACATTTGAATTTTCCCAAAAGTTCTATATACTTTTTGAACCTTCTTTCAAAATTTCACAAGAATCGGTTGAGAAATGCGACCTGTAGGCGAGAACAGCCGGACAAAAACATTTTTGGCCAATCTCGAAACTGAAAATCTCGCTTCGCTCATTTCACTCGCTCGGTGAATTATTTGTACCTACTTCTTCCTACCTAACGTTGTCAGGCGTCCGGATAAAGCCGGACATAGCTAGGCTTTTTTTTGCTTGTCCAGCCAAAATAGACGGTATCCGGCTTTATTATGCATATGTACGAAGTACATATGCATAATTCGTATGGCCTTTGTTCTGACGGCCCCGGGCTCTGTTTATCCCGTATGTTATAAAGACGAGATAATATGTCTAAATGTATGCGTAATTAATTAACGTTTTAGTGAATTATATTGCTTTTATTCATAATAAAAGTTAAATATTTAAATCCCACACTAGGCTGCTGATTTATATACTCTTCATGGTCAAAAATAGGTGCCCTTCGTGTTATAGACTAGGTGCCATTCGCACAGGTGCCATTCAAACGGGTGCCCTAAGTAGAAGACCTCATTCAACTTTTATACAAGTTTAACTTCCGTGGTGCTTATCATAAATTACGAGAAAAAAAGCTAGATACGCAACATAATGAGTAAGTAATACTTCATTGTAGACCAAAAAATAAAAAATAATTATAATGTAGCATGGGCGGTCTTATCGCTAAAAGCTAATTTTTTCCAGACAACCGATGTATAGAGACAATATGGTGAAATGCCACCATTTTTCAAAGACAAGTCCCATAGACAAGGTCGATTTTGTATTTCAAAAGTAAGTTTTTCAAAACATTTTTGTCCCGCTTTCTAACACTACGCAACCTCTGTGCAGGCGCGTGCGAGCACGCGTAACGCAGCGCAAGTTGCGTTGAGACGCAACTTGCGCGTCGTGTGAACGATTGGTAGAAATTGTATGAAATGATATGTAAGCGCGCAACGCGACGCAAGTTGCGCGACGCAACTTGCGTCCCGTTTGGTCCGGCACTTACATCTCTTCAATCATGTCGACGACCTCTGCGGTCTGTGTGGTCATCGTGCCAGGCTGTCATTCCGGAAGTCCCGGTTTCGATCCCCGGTCAAATCAAAATGTTTTTTTTTAGATTGATCTTTGTCTTGGATGTTTTTCTATCGTTATCGTATCGTTGAGTTAGTATCCCGTAACACCAGTTTCGAACTACTTACTTTGGGGCTAACTCAATCTGTGTGATTGGTCCGTATACATTTATTCAATCATCCCTTCGCTTTAATACTAAAGCTACTTTCGAGAAAAGAATTAATTTATTTGCTTTATCAAAGTAAAAAGACTGAATAAACGGAGAATATTAAATTGAAGTCGTAGCAAGTTATGATACGTTTCTCCGATATTACCTCATTTTGAAACCTTATGAGTATTTCTATTAAATTAATTATCGTGTATTCTTTTGGGGTAATATTATAGTCAGTCATGTAGTTGTCCAATCAAGTTTCATCAAGTAATATTAAGCGGAATAAGTAGATAGAAGATTTTTGTACAAGCTTTTATTGTAAGACCAAAGTACTTATTAAGACAAATCAAATAAGCCCGAACTCGATGGAGTTGTGTCGTTTTATTACTGAGTTCCATCGTCAAACATAAAATGCTCGTCAAGATAAATCAAACGAGTCCTACTCACTGAGGTTATGTTAATTTATAACTGAGTTCCGTTGAATATCTCCGGCTCCATCATCATAAAAGCTCATTGACTGGTATTGCCGACTTATGCAAAATTTTAGCTTAATCGGTGGAGGATAACTGGTTAAAAATTGGATTTCAAGATTTGACCTAAACAAACATTCATACAAGATAAATAAAAGCTGGTAAGAATAAGACGTCTTCGCAGATATACTATTGAAACATTTGTTTTGATTAGGTATCGTTTTTGAGAAATTCTTAACTAAAGTCTTCAGTATCAAGAAAACTGAAATACTCAGACATAAACTAGCAAGTAAGACTGATCGTGGATCTGCATAAGCGAGCCTCGATAATGGGTGGGCTACATGTCCGTCTGTTTGTAAAGAGAAATCCCTGGAACTGCTACGACTCTGTTACTTAAGCCCGAGGTCTTTGTTTTTGAACATGGGTGTCAGGTCAGAGAAACATAACCGTGCACCGTGTGAAACCGACCCGTGTATATAAGACACGTTGCCTGCCTTCCACATCACGGAATATCATTCCGTCGTATTTCTTTAACTAAAAAGTTACACGAGCACTTGCGCGTCGAGCATTTAGAGAAATGCTCGTAGCGCGAGTGCTCGAGGAATAACCAATTTTTTTTTTCTCAAAACTATAGTAGCAAAATGGTAATTTTTTTTTAATAAATGTCACTTTTAATTTAATAAAAATCCATAATAACCGGCCAAGTGCAAGTCGGTCTCGCGCACGAAGAGTTCCCTACCATTATCAATAAAAAATCATGATTGTTGTATGGGAGCCCCCTTAAACATTTATTTTATTCCGGTTTTAGTATTTGTGGTTTTAGCGGCAACAGAAATACATCATCTGTAAAAAATTCAGCTGTCTAGCTATCACGGTTCATGAGATACGCCTCGTGACAGACAGACGGACGGACGGACGGAGAGCAAAGTCCTAGTAATAGGGTCCCGTTTTTACCATTTGGGTAAAGAACCCTAAAAATCAAAGCGAAGGTTGGTCCGACAGTAGCAGAAACAAGCGGACAAACCTGCTTATCTGCTCGTAGCTAATCTTTCGAATTAGAACGATTTAAAGTTGCGAGACTCTTTGGAAGTTGCACCAAAAAACATATAGTGTATGACTAAGTTTCAAAAATATGGCCCCAGTTACGGCTGTAAGCCGTTTGTGGAATCTACGTGACACGTACTAGATGACCAATCAATCAACCAAGCCCATCAAATGTTTGTGGAGATCTCTGGCCTTTGCATACTAATTTCCTCGTATAATTTGAGAACAGATATTCAAGAAATTACGTAAACGAGTAGACAAGATAAATAATTTAAAAGTAGTACGGCCGTTGGGAACGTGTCTTTTTATTTATTTTTAATAAGTATACTTACGTAAGGCGATGTATACGGCCACCTGTGGACTCCCAGTGACTGATATATTGAAGCCATTCAAAGAAGAAACGCAGCAAGCGGTACTTTTGAGCCAGGTACAATACAGGGTACATTTTTTTTTATTTGAATTATTTTCATTGCCTTTGTGATTTTTTGAATATTTGACTACTCAGTTACATACAGACGATATTGTGGTAATAAAACACCGTATTAGATTTTTTTAAATTCCTTACGAAGTCAGCTTGCATAACCGCGCAGGTGTATTGGCATTCATTGGCAAGGCGACGGGTCACACGTCGAACGTAAGTGGGTGCGAACGAAGTGCGCTCGAAAGACGCTGACGGCGAACGAAATCAAAGAAAATGACGGTGAGCTTGACTTCTTAATACTTTTTGATAGATTATAAAATGAAATTGTTCTGAATAAATTGACAAAAAATTGTTAAACGTGATAAAGGAGAAGATTTTGTCGTTTAGTTCTAAACATTACGTAAACTTGTGGTGTATTTGATGTCAAATAATACAATCATATTTGTATGTTTGTACTTGTATTTCATATTTTATTTTTCCTTTCTTGGCAAATGGTACTTTAAACTAATCACTCAATTACATAAATAGTAATATGTGAGATCACAGTTGAATATATTTATATCTATTACTAGCTGACCCGGCAAACGTGGTTTTGCCATAAAAAAAATTTGGGGTGGACTACCCCTAACATTTAGGGGGATGAAAAATAGATGTTGGCCGATTCTCATAGATACCGGATAAGCACAAAAAATTTCATCAAAATCGGTCAAGCCGTTTCGGAGGAGCATGGCAACGAAAACTGTGACACGAGAATTTTATATATTAGATATATACGAGTCATACATTGGGTTGTCAAATAAGTATATATCTCAGATCGAAAGATTTGGCCTCAATGTCCTAATATCTGAATACAAGGTAAGTTTTATTAATATTTAAATAGGTGGTATGACATCATAAAGACCGATTGACAGCTCATAGAGATCATAGGTCCTAGAAAAGTTTAGCAAACGCTCGTTCTTAAATCATCATCATGGTCCATAGAGCCTCCACTGCAGGAACACGACTCTCTCTGTACTACTTACATAGCAGCTTAGCGTACCACAGCAGCCAGGGGATTCAGCCTACATTCTCCTCGCTGGCCTCAATCTTAAATACATGTTAGTGAGTTCTCTGATAATAAGTATTTCTTTTTTTTCAGACTACATGGGCATTACTCCTACTATTCGCGATGGTAAAGACATCAATGCAATCTATCGTCGGAGTTACCTACAAGGACGACTTTGACTTTGAAGAAAGGTACTCGGACCCGAACGACTGCAACCCATTCTACTGGCACCCGCTGCACCTGCCCGAGAGGTGTGCGGAAATCTTCGAAACGGCTATTAGATCGAAAGTAGCTAAATTTGGGCCAGTCAGAATAAAAGCAAAACGCCCCAAGCACATGCGAACTCACGAATACAAATACAAACACGAACACTCTCACGACTCGGGCCATTCATATCATTTAAACTTATATGACTTTCTTTTACCATTGCAACCAAATATTATGAAACCGAAAATTTACAAAATTCTTGACAGCTCTTCTAATGAGGAAGAAAAACATTATCATAGTCCATATAGTAAAATGATGGACATGCTCAGAAATGATATCAGTTACCTACCGACGCCGGCAAAGATCACTGCTTTACCAGGTCTTGGTCTTGTAGCGTTATACGAGCAGCCTATATCAAAACAGAGTGAAAAATCTATCAAAGAGGTCGCCGAGCTATATAAGAAGGCATACCAACATCGTCCATATCCATACCCGACTAACGAGATAGTTCTGAAGTACTCCGAAAATATGGGTGGTTCAGACTCAACTACTATAAACCCAGCGAGAATTTTTGGTACCAAAAGATAATGTCTTTGCAAAACATAAAACGAAGATCGAGACAGCACGCGAGTGTTTTCTGTAAAGATATAAAACTTATAATACCTAGTGTATAAACAAACCTAATCTAAAAACTCTACGTTCTAAATTTACGTATATAATAGAGATAGATAATATAAGCTTAAGAAGAATGTCTTTAAACACAAGAGATAGATAATAGCTCGAATTGAAAAACTTTATTTTACCGTTTGTAATATTAAAAAACAAATAATTTTGAATATATTATTTTTTTCAACAAGTGTTTATCTACAACTCAAAAGTTAAAGTGCAAAAATTCAAGACGAATCAATCAAGCCCGAATTGTTTTATCACAGAGATGCCATGACTTCCTTCTGGCTCCATGTCATTGTAATATAGCATTGTCACGCGATATACGTCTGCGTGCAATATACAAAACGGCATTTAAAATTTGCATGCATTATACAACGGCATTGACATTAAAAAACGGCAAGTCCGATCGACCAGAGTCACTCCGTCAAGATTGGAATGAAATCTTATTTAGGAGGCATACAACACTAACAGCGAAGAAGAAGAAAATGCGACAAGAAAATGAATGCTGATAATTACACGTACGTAAGCCTCTTGAATAAGAGTGTAATACACATTACCTAATCGTTTGTGCTCTAATCAGTGCTATTGTGTGACAATATCGGGTACACTTTGAATGGGATAAGGAGACCTAAAAGTGGAGTTACATTCAGAAACTGCACATTCATGTCGTAACTCAAGAAACGCAACCATGTGGACTTTTTTAAAGGTATGTTAATTTTATTTATTTATTACTTTACGGTTGGATGTTTTTGTTTGTGTACTTATACAAAGTGTATAATAGTCCTTTGAGTATGTGTCGACTATCATCATCATCATATTCTCTGGCCGTTTGTTTTTGTTTGACACAAATTTAAATTAAAAAGTTAAGTAGGTACATTAAAGTACAGGTAGACCTTAGAAGAGATCTACCTCTATCATATGTATCTCTATGTGTTGACTATCAAATGATAGTCGACACTAAAGTACTTCATTAACTCAGATAGTCAATATGATGACATTAGGTCATGCCATCCGATTTTGAAGAAGTTAATGCTAGGCACCGATTATTATATTATGCAGCAAGCTGTGCGAGGATGCTGAAATACTTTACATATGTGCTGTATTCTAACCAATGACATTGATCACAAAATACAGATTGGCTGGAGGAAATCGTTTTAGTGATAAGCCCGCCTTTGTACCTACTTATATAACAAGTTTACTTTTATGTTCTTCTTATAGTTGGTGCAATAATGAAGTTTTATTTTATCGATTACAGTTCCACCCACATATGTATTATATATATATATATATATATATATTTATATATATATATATATAATACATATATATATATATATATATATAATATATACTATGTAAACCACTCATTCCGTATCGCCTTTAAACACTGTTCTTGCCCGTTCTCTTGATCGGCTTGAAGAAATAATTAAATAGATAAGGACAAGTCCCACAGCTGGAGCAAGCTCTAGCCAGAGTTGGGCAAAATGTAATTAAACTACTAATTACTAACTACAATTACATTTTGTAGTTAGTAATCGCAACTACATAATTACAAAAAGTAGTTGTAATCACAATTACAAACTACTTTTTGAAACTACATATTTTATAAAGATTAACTTACTTATAAATTTTCGTTTCTTGCTTACAACTTTTTACACTTACCATTTTGAAATACAACACCTGTAACACACGCCAGCGGTAGTAAATTCTTATTGTAATTTGTAGTTAGTTATAACTACTTAATTACAATTACAAATTACAACTACAGTAGTTTCAATTGTTGTAGTTAAATTTAATGTAATTTCAACTACTTGTAGTTAACTACATGTAATTGTAATTTGTAATCAAACTACACAATAGTAGTTAACTACGCCCAACTCTGGCTCTAGCTGGCTCTGGGACAAACAACCAAGCTAAACTTCATAATTTTATAATACACTGGACCACGTGAGTCACTAGTCGTAATGACTCACGACAAATAATTGGGAGAAAAGTTCAGTCCAGATATAGTTTTTCTAAATCTTTAAAAAATGGCGGAATTATGGGGATTAAAAACTTAAAAATATGGTATTTCAGCAAAGTCAAAAAATTTAAAAAAATTTCTTATGACTTTTTTGATATCCTTATTAGGATGCAACTTTTTTTATGTGAACAACTTTTTTATCCGATAAACTTCAACGGGTCAGAGTGACTCACGTGGTCCAGTATATTATAAAACTAGTGCTCCTGTGAGAACAGTAGACCTCGCGAGCCCTTACAACCATGAAATAACCGGTATCTTACCGTTTCCCTTTCCCTGGCTAAACAAAGCCATGAAACGAACCTACCAGTGAAAACACTAAATAAACATAGAATCCTTGAATAAAAATAAAAAAGAAATAAAAAAGATTCGCAGTACCTATCATGCTTTAAAAAAAAAGCAAAAAAATGTTTTTCATATTTAGATACGAGTATATGTTCCTTGGGGAAAGTTGTTCAATTTCACTCCCTCTTCCACTTTACATACTTTAACTTCTTTTATTTCCTTTTGTTTTATCTTTTGTACTACATATAGTCTGTGGGTTTGACCAATATGGGAGTGAAGTCTATTACTGTGTAATCTACACATAATCTACCCTTTCATTTGATACTGCACATGGTATGTTTATATAAAAAAAAAGCATTATTTTCTCCGTATTGCCGACGCCACAGTTACTACCCACCATTTTCGTACTTGTCATCCCATAGATTTGTATTTACGACATCATACTGAATGCACTAATACAAAATATACAGGAAATCGATTACTAGACAACTTTTGGTCGAATTCCGACTATAAACACGTTCAAGTTTATCGTGTAAAAAAGTTGTTCAGACAAAAAAGTTACGTCTTAATAAGAATAACAAAAAAGTCTAATGACATTTTAGAACTTTTTATGAAGTTATATAAGTATATGAAGTTTTATAAGTTTCCAACCCCGATAGTTCCGTCATTTTCAAAAACTATCTCGACAAAAAAAAATCTATATAATTACCGAACCCGCTTACAAAATTTTTGGACAGTAGTTTAATATCATTACTTGCTCCAAAAATTTTGCCGGTGGTTAAAAAGTCACCCTATATTGTCACGTCTTTATCCCAAACGGGTTAAACAGAGCCAGCAGGACCGTAAGACCCAAAGGTCACATCTAGCGTAATGGTGGGTGTAAAAATAGCGGATACCTATCAAAATAGTAGTATAATAATGATTTATAGTAATGTGCGGTCTACCCGCGCGCCGCGTAAGAACGTAGTACATTAAGATTCCCTAACGAAGCAGCTGGTAGATTCTATGTTTTTTTTCCTCCCAAACTATATATATATCGCATAGAAATTATGATATTTTAGACTAACAACAAAAAATTTCATTTTAGGTATTTATCGGCACTGTCATAGTTGAATACGTATCTAGCACAATAGGAGGCGTGACGTTCATGGACGATCTAGGGGCGAAGGACAAAGGGAAGCCCAAAGACGACCTCTGCAACCCGATCTACTGGTTCCCGAAGCCTATCCCTGAGTACTGTTTCCAAAACGACACCCCTCCCCTCCCTCCACCGCCGCAGATTATCCCAGTTCCTATGCCTGTACAGTTGCCTCCGGTCGGAGTCTTTCCATTCCCGTCGGGGGTGGGGGTGGTAATAGACAGACGAGCAGGTGGCGGGCCGCTGCCCGCTCCTTTTCCTGGCTCCGCCCCGCTGCCATTGTCCATGCCTTACCTTCCACCAGGCCCGCCAGATCCTTGTATTTGCTCTCCATGTCCACCTCCCCCAATAGCAGTGCCCCTCGTGCCACCAAACCCATGTTGCCCTGCATGTCCACCTCTCGGTCCACCACCAGTGCCAATGTATAATCCCCAGCCACTTCCTTTCGGTATCCCGCTTGCTCCAACAAATCCCATGGTACCATTACCTGGATATCCGTACAACCCATACGCGTATCCCAACCCATACTATCCTGGAATGCCGCCTCCTCCCCCACCCATGGTAGGGATGGTGCCTGGAATTCCTGGTCTAGTCAGTGATGACGGTGGCATCAATGTGTTACCATTCTCCGATGCGTACTCTGACTATCTGGAGAAACGCAAGCAGAAGGAGTTCAACAAGAAATTCAGACGTATCATCAAAGATTATAAGAAAAAACATTACGAAGATTAATCTTGAGACTGTTAAGGGAAACTGTCTTTACACCTTTTTTTTATTATTTTTGTATAAAATTATTAAAGACATCATTTTGAATATGTATTGCATTTATTAAATCCTTACAAGATACATTTTTTCTCTCATATGTAAGAGGAAATTTCAGTGAATAATTAGGTACAACTCACGAAGAATACTTCTAGTTACAAACATCTCATAACATAATAATAACTCGTTATAATATATAATCGCTTTCGTTTTATACAAACAATAAATACTGTTAATTATAATAAAATATATAACTTCCAAAAACGTGAAGTAGGTAAAGTTTATCAATATATCTACTCTCTATGTTGTGATATAATAGACTTATTATTACTATGACAAAACTATATTTAGTTACGTGAATTCTTAATCTACGTATTGGACGGAATGCCTGAAGGCGTTTCATATTTACAAATAAAATACGCTTACCTAGTTCTTAATAAATTATGTTAATTAAAACCTTTTTACTTAACTAATAACGGCCGAATATTTAAACGCATCTCAATACAGTAAAAGATTTAAGGATTTCATTTGGTAGGTACACAAAATGCCACGCCATTGAGTAAACTTATAACAAAAATTGTGATACGTTTAAAAATCGTTTATTCGAGATGAGCTGTTTGAAATTATAGATTTTCAGGTTAAACTTATGAATCTTATAGCTCATTTTCATTGGTCGTTGTGGCTCACATTCGGGTGAAGTAGGGCTCGTAATCAGGAAACCATTTTCACTGATCCTTAGTCGATAGATAATGTAGTCGTCGATATACAGCATGCAGGAAAAACCGTAGACTGTGTGACTACCACTGTACGTCGTCTTGTAAGTTGTTATTGTAACTTGCATTGGTCGTTAGCCCGCATGCTGTATTTCAACTGAGCTATTGACCAATGAAAATGAGAATTAATGAAGTAATGTGAGCAAAAAACATCGTGAATTGTCTAATATGTCGACTTATTATAATATATGTGAGCAACTAACATTGTGTGTAAATAAATCTAAACACCTACATTTTCATTCAAAACTAACGTCAATTAAGTACAATACTGCCGCGATTTTTACTCAACAGGTATAATAATTTAACCTAGCAATTAATAAAAGCCGTTTATTGAAAGTAAAGAAACAATATTATGTCTGTGTGATTTGAAGAATGTAACAAATTCAAACAAACTCGAGCGGTTAAAAACCACAGATATTAGATTTAATTACGTTGTTAATAAATTCGCATTTCATTTCTTTAACTTTAACTGATATGCCCAAAATTTTGAAACGCGTTATTATCTTTCTCATTCCATTGAATCTCATTGATTAGTATCAGAGCATCACGGATTAATTAAGCACTCCCTTCAATGATTTCTTTGCCTTTCTTAAAAACATCATAGCTTCTATCTATCATAGGTCTATTGTAACTTTTCTTCAAAAAGAACGTGCAATTGCATCTTTGTGATTGATGTAAAACCAAATAAAACTCTATGGTGTAGTGATAAAGCTAATTTTGGAGACTATAATACTAACCCGATAATGATATCATTGAAGGGCTACTACCAATACCTGGTCAATTTAAGTTTTGGTTGAATCGAACCATACTTTGACAAACACACAATTATTGACTAACGGCTTAGAGCCCATTTCCTCGAACAGCTTTTACGACGAACCGAAAACTCGGAACGAAAACTCAAAGATAAATTGAGAACGTTCCAGTTGTTTCTATACCATAAGGAGCTAGAATATTCTTAATTTTCTTTTCTCCTAGACCAGCAAGAAAGGATATTTTAATAGCTACAAACGCTATTGTCACAGAAACTTGAATATGTATTTTAATTGAAACGGTCTATCAAAAACATCTTACAACTCATGTAAATCCAACTTGAAATACAGTGCGATTAAACTTAACCGCCATAGTGGATTCAAAGGATTGAGTGACGTGTATCACTGGAGGCATCAAGGCCGGGCGGCCTGTCTGTCTGTGTGCTCTGTGGAAATTAGGTAGCAGGATTTTGAACGGCCTGGAGGGCATATTCGATAACCGAACTTCATCCAGCGATACGGACGAGCAAAGCATATACGATATACTGGATATCGAATAGGCATATAAACCGAATTATCAGCATCCAGTAGCAAAGCTAGTAGATAGACCTATATTAATTATTAAATTAGTATAGGTCTATCTACTACTAAAAAGAAGTCCTAATTGGATGTAGTTATTGTCAGCAAAATACTTCTTGGTTTTGAGAATGTAAGTGAAGCCAACGAGGGACGCAAACGAGAGACTTTCGTCCGCGGAGGGCAAAATAAAAATCCCTGAATCGACAAAGAAATGTCTTTTTGACCATTCTTAAAAAAAGGTATTTGTGATGTTACTAATTAATAAATAATTATATATAGGTACAAATCACACTGATTGAATGTGAATCTTCATTCAATAAACGGCCAGTGTATTGTGATATTATAATACTAACATTATACTTACATGTTACTAGAAATATTGTTTCAATATCTTATAAAACTGTTATTCATATTTTTAAACAATTGTACTTAAATCTAAGTAATTGATCGTCTTTATCCTAATTGAAATAGAACAATTATTAAAACTAACTACATACACATTGCTTATTAAATCTTATTTAATGTTACATATGGAATGTCTTGTATGGACGGTTTCATAATGATATATCTACCAACAATAGTATTATTAAATAATAATTAATTAAGTAGGTACCCATTTAGTGTTATTTTTAATCACTAAATAATCCGCTAGGTGGCAACAAGTCAAATCAAACACTTTTTTTCTAAACGTCAATACCTAACATTTTCTATGGAATATGTATGAAGAACACAACCGTGACGTCATAAATTTTTAGAGTAAATTTTCTGCATTATAAATCATGTTGAACATGGATATTATCAATGAAAATGAACACTATTTTGTAACGTTTTATTTTATTAACTGAACCAAATTATTTATTTTTGTCCTGGTCATCTACCCAACTTGGTCCTCTTAGAGGATTTGCTAGATGAAGACTCAAAGAGATACTTACGTAACTACCTTGGCTAACAGTGAAAGACGAAATTCTAATAATCAAGTCGCTACTCCTCCGTTCACATATTGCCTCACGCAGAATTTTGACTTTTCGAACCCCCCTAATCACGCTATTTTCCGATCCCGTACTCTACATTCGGCATGACCCCTCCCCTCCTTCCATCACTGTGATATGATAATGACTTTATACTTTGGACCAAGTCTAGGACCATAAGACTACGTTTAGCATGATGGTAGCAATTTACGTGAAAATGTAGCCGTGCTGTCTAACCCTTTATGGGGCAATCGTAAATTAGTTCCCATATTAACTTAAACACTATACTATACTATTGACTTAATATTCGAAACCAATTAAAAAATTATACCTACGATGCCTGATGGCTATTCGAAGATTTACAAGTTGTTCGAGAAGAAAAGCAGCTATACATTTGTTAAAGTAAATACCTGTGAGCCCATCGTGGTGATTATGTGCAAATCTTCCGTTTATTGGGAGAGACCTTTGACGTCTAGCAATATCAGTCCACACTGATATGGGTTCTACGAGTATATTAAAACGGTACAGCTCACGAATACAAACAAAAGGTAACGTTAAATACCTACCAAAAATTAAATTATTTTCTTGGCAAAGCTACTCCAAACAAGTTTTGAATTAAATTGATTTCATAATCCGAGGTAAAATTTTTAATCATATTTTTAACAAAGTGTAATTTCACACGGCTTTGCTCGAAATCCAATATCAAACATAATAAACCGAGGCTCGCTCGAATCGAATCACCGAATTATTTTCGATCATTTACTTTGCTAGAGAGATATATTAAAATATGCATCGTTTCAGATTTAAGTATTGGATGGATAATTATTTTACATCGAAAACTCATTACGTATTCATCAGGTCTTTACTATATTAACAATGTTTGCTTAAAACAGTGATTTACGGTTATTACTTCTGCGAGTCCTTTGTCTTCACAGGGAGACGAAGCGTATGCAGGTTAGCAGCCAGGTGGTCGGACGCCATCGAAAAGTCGGCAGGGGAAACCTGGATCAGAATCGTCGCAGCAAAATTTGAATGGAAATCCATTGAAGAGGCTTATGTCCAGCAATAGACGCAAAAATGCTGAGATGAAGAAGACTTCTGCCAGTCAATCGAGCTTGATACTCGTACAGACCATTTACTTTAATGTGAACATGAAAAAGGGGAATCAAAATAGTAATGAGTTGCTAGCCGCATCGCTTATAATATGATTCAGATTCTCGTTAAAACTTTATAAATTTTTATTGTAAAATCGCTTCGAATACCTGCCGTATAAATAAATAATTAATATGTTTTACCAATTAATTGTACATTGACTTTGAATATTGGGGAAATGCGCTTCTATGTATGTACAAAATTATAATTTCCACTAATTATTGAATAACTAATGAGTACCTCGTTATTATGAATAAAATTCTATATTTCTAAACCATCAAGTACTCGTAATGTGGCAAATGGGCTTTTAACTCTGTACAAATTGATCAATACCACCAATTTGTAAATAAACATGCTAGACAGGTGATGTAGCGACCGCATCAACCATCAAAGGAAATAGTATTTGGATCGGTAATTCGAAAGAGATTTGACTGACGCACGAATATCGAATCGAATACACAGGCGCGGAAATTTATCGAATTTCCGTATGTCGAGCCGAATAGCACACCGAATTCCTGTTACTGAATATTTCACTAATTGAATGCAAAATGGCGACATTGGAATGTCGATTCTGGATATAAAAGCTAATATTTATCTGGGAATAGATAATAAAGCCGTTAGACTGAAAAGTGAAGTGAGGATTTTATGTATTTCATTAATGGTTTGGTGGTTTCCGTTTCCAGTAATATTTAAATAAATTGTTAAGTCAGTAGTGTTTTTCATTAAATTTTAATGTATTTATTATTTAGCTTGATTTTGTCATTTATTTACAGATAAATTTAATATTATTAGGAGACGTTTAAAAAAAGCTGGTCGAAAATTGGGTCATAGCTAATAAATGTTGATAAGGATTTCCTATAAGTAATGTTTGGAGGACAAAAATATATATAGTGATTACAAACATGAGATTATCATACCCAAGCAAAGCTAAGGCATCTCGCGGACTAATCATAATCACCCAAGTCCAACCATTTTTATATTGTCACGCACCATACGTGTTTTGCGTAAGTAAAAATCGCACGACGCGTTTTTCCGCAGTCAAAATGTAGAAGGTCAGGTGTTTTCCGAAACAAGGTATTAGTTGAATCGAATATAGTACAGTCAACCGTAAGTCAAACGTAACGGTGACAAGTGGTTTGTGATTTAAATCACCTCATTTAGAGGAGAGCATAAGTAGTGCTTAAGTACTTACTACTTATGCTCTTCTCAAAGTAATCCAATGACACGCGTAGTCCAGTCCGATGACTTTAGATATGTTCGTCCTGTCCATGTGTTGGAGATGTAACCTTATTCTATCTTATAAGTAGATAGGGCTCTTGCCTTGGCCTCTTGACGAGACATCAGATCGCCTAAATGCGCTTATGTCTAGCCGGCTTTCAATGGTGTTGGACTTGGAGTATCAGTGCGAGTGATTGCTAACCCTCCACTTAGACACAAACTTGCGGGGTGAGCAGTACCTATTTCGCATTATTCATTTCATACCGCATGCGCTGCATTAACTTTATGTTCATTTATATCCATGCCATGTCTTTTATAAGGCATCTCTGCCGATCTAAATAAAGTTCCCAGTACTAATCTGGTAGGTCTACTGGGACTAGTTCATCTAAGGAGCTACCTACTTAGAATATCATATATGACAATGATCGGCAGAGATATATTATTTTCTTGAATATTTTCTTGAATTATTGCTTGTTTGGACGCAGACAGCGCAATGTACCAACTCGTATCCAAGCAGTACGGCACTGGCTTCAGAGGTGAGATAAATATTGTACGAGATCTAGAAACGTATCTTTAAATAAAGTTCAATTTGACAATGTTATTTTATAGAAAAATGACACTACTTCGATTTTGTCGCTTTTGTAACCGGTGCCTTAAATGACATACAATCACAAATCATATATTAAAAACAACGACAAATGTTTATGGTATGTAAATATTATTTACTCGCTGTTTTCTTAAAATCTGTATCTTTTTGTGTTCGTTTGTTTGCCTTAATCAAAACTAAATAAAAATGTATTATTTTCGTTTCTACTATATAAAAGATCACACTTTAAAATTCAGAAAACAACGTATAAAATATGCACATGTTGGTACGTAAGGTCACGTCTCTTTTTAAACATAAAATTATATTATGATGCACAGATGAAAACAAAAAACATAGAGCGGTCGGAAAATTATTATCGGCTGATGGAAAAATCTGCAGTGGATAGATATTTAAAATGTTGTCTTGGTACCACACTTTACAAGAGTTGTACCACGGGTGAAAAATTTTGACCCGCTGGTTCAACCATGTAAACAAAGTAGGTGTACCAAAGGCAATGACTGATGTGACCGCACTGACTCACTTCAACATTCAACAAGTAACAAAACCATTGTTCCACGTAACACAAAAAATAAAAAAAACTACCTCAGCCAAGCTGAAACTTTATTTTAACCCGAGTCGAACTCGAAAGTATACAGTAACTTTCTATGACTACCTACGCATATTTTATAAGAGTCGAACTACTATTATGAAAACCTACAATTTTATTAAAACATGTATCCTGAAATGTTCTGAATATAATATAAACAAAAGTTTCACTTCATAAAAGAGGAAATAAAATTCTACAATTTCCAGTCATAATATTCTTTCAAAGATTGAGGCTAATCGTTTTTCTACAATATATGAGAGGTTTTATTTCCCAAACTTAATATTTTTTCAAATCTAAAAACCGACTTCTTCCCCATACTACACAACCTATTTTGATAAAATTTCCATGGTACCACCTGGAAAGTATACCCTTGGACCGATTTAAAAAAAGAATTTTTTAAATCGGTCCAAGCGTCTTTGAATAATTATACATAAAAAAAAGGATCGCGACGAATTGATAACTTCCTCCATTTTTGGAAGTCGGTTAAAAAGGTCGACGCCGTGTCTCATGTTTTAAGATATTTTCTCACCTTAAAATTAGCTAAAACTTCTTAGATAATATTATTATCTACTTAATAGGTAGTATTGCTTTAAGAATACACTGCTTCATGATGATTACATAAGAAGTACTTACGTCCGTATCACATAATAAATTTAAAATAAAGTGATGTTTAAATTAAAATACCTGCCCATTCAATATCAGCTGAATTCTATAACTACGAGATTGTGACTTCCATAGGTACCTACAGCATAAGTGCGAATAAGTAGCTATTTTGTAATCTTACTAAATAAAAACTTAAATCACCCTTTTGAAATTATGATGATGCAAAAGTTAAATGACTATATAAGTGTGTATTATTATATACGAATATGTATGTATAAATATCTAACGGTTAATTTAACCTAATATATCTAGGCATCTACCTTTGTAATCTAACATTTTATGGAGCTGCTCTTGGAAAGGCGTAGGTACCTACTTATTATTATTTATTAATAATTAAATAACGATTTACTAAAATACTAAACTGTAGAATATTGATGAACATGATCGTTTGTACAACATTACGACTTTTAAAACGTAATATCAATGCGAATATAGAGAAACGGCAGGTTTGTACCTACACTGCTAAAGAACACGACGGCTGGAAGCTGAGTTAACATCGCCGAAAATAAGCTATTTGAATTAGTTTTTTTTTTGGACAATATTTTATACGAATAACAAATAACACTAACAACAAACCGTTTTCCAAAAATAAAAAAGTAAATTGGTTATTAAATAAGGCATCAATTGTCATTTTAAATATAAGATTGGGAGCTTGGATGGGACATCTCGCTATCTTTTTCGTAAGCGTGACACCTAATGACAGTGACATCACGTGGGTGTATGTGCATCCTTTTTCTGCTATTTGACAGTTTCCCTTTCCACTGGATTTGAAAGGCTTATAACTTGCTTATTTTTGAGCGGAGTAAAATTATTATTTATGTTTTCGGTTTCGTATCATTTTACTTTTTGTTATAAATAAGAAGAAAAATCGAGTCAAATACCGAATTAACCAAGAAATTGGTGTTCTATAAAGTTATACATCGTCTATAAAAGTTTTAAAACTTATCGACCTGGTTTTAATTTTATAATGACATTTTGTCAGTACCCCCCGAACTACCATCCTTTCACCTTATATACACATTACACACATTTATATACATATTATATACTTTTATATACATATTATAAAATATTTATCATAGTGAATCATATATCAGTACTGTTTAAAAACAATTTATTGAAAACAGTTCTTAATATCCTATCAAAACACATTAACCAGGTATAAAACATTTTATCAAACAACCTTGCTAAACGTGTAAACACTACGAGTGTGCAAAATAATCTTGAATGTCCAAAGATTGATACTAGATTTGTTTGTAAATAATACAATTTTTGCAGTTACGAAACTAGCTACACATTGTCCAAAAAACGACAATACTGTCTCGTCAAAAAATTTAATTTATCATAATTGTTTTATTTGCTGTTACGAATAACGGTCCAACCCTATTTGCACATAATCCGATCGCGAAATATTTTTGGTAAAATTACCTTTTAATTCTATCAGTGGTACTTATAGGCTACTTTATTTTACATATACCTAACATCATTTTCTTCGGGACACAGTCCGTGTCCTACCTAGTATACTCATAACTATTTTGACTCGAAAATAAGCATAAGGCTTTACAATTAACTGACATTTCGTATCTGATTTCATTTTAATTACTCGTATAATTTAAAATGATACATTTTTGATGGCTCATATTCAAGCCTGTTCATCGCAGTAAGGTTATAAACTCCATTAGATGTATATGAAATCAAAGTTCAAAATGCAAGCAGTCTGGGTCCAGTACATGCAAAAATATTTGCGTCAAAATATTCGTATCGCTTTCGCCTACGTTTTGTATGCAAAAATTTTGTATGAACAGCGGCACTATCGATCGTACGGAAAAAGGACATTCATTTTTGCTAACAAAACGTAGACGAAGGCGATACGAATATTTTGAAGCAAATATTCGTGCTAAGGGTGATTAAGACTTAAACTGAGATATACACCACATTTAAATGTGAACAGTTTCACTAGAAAACTTCACAGCCCTGTCTCAGAATCTCTGTGAAGCTGGAAGCTGTTCGGGAGGCGTCACATTTAATGCTCGATTGTCGTACGAAAAGTCCAGAGTAGTATCTTCTGCTGGATGCCTGTTACTCAATGCAGTGCTGACTGTCTTCGGGGTCGTGGCACCCTGACTCCTTTCTGCCTGTGACGTCCTGGTATCGAGGTCCCTGACGTTGAGCGGTTGGGGGCGGTCAGGGTTTCGAATTTCGAGTTTTAATTCGGGTTTCGGTCTGGCCAGTTCGGCATGAGGGTTGTGATGTGTGAGGCCAGCCGGGTGGTTGTTTACTCGGTTCTAGAATTATAAAAAAAATATTGCATATTGGTATCGCTTCAAAAAATAATTGTAATTTGCATGTTCTTCTTGATCGCAACTACCGCAAGTGGCACTTCCCAAACTTCTACGTGCTTCTTAAACAATAAAAGATGCCCTATTTCTTAGTTCTAACGCTTTTTCTTCAAAACACGTTACGCCATGTTCGAATCTTTCCCGCATACTTTGGATATTATATCTAAGACCAACATTCATAAGAAAGAACTATAAATACATAATTTATCTAATCTCATATAGAGTTTAATTGTCACCTCTTTTCTGATGTAAAATCAACATAAATTTATATTTGTATCTTTTCCTGAAGAGATGTTAGACTATACAATATTTTTATTTGTATTGATGGGATGCCTGTAATGGCTGTCGCCGTGCCGCCCCCGGCTGCTCATTAAAGCATGTCTCCTCAATTGTTTGCGATATCGACTGTACTCATTATTACAGCGTCTAAAGCATCGCGATCTTACGGGGGTGTATCAGAAAGAAATTAAAAATGGTGTTTACTGGATACAAACGGGTGTAAACCGTGTAAATTTTAATGTACAGACAACACATACTGAAAGGTGTAATGGGCTAAATTACTAACATCTTTTTACCCGTCTACGGTGAAGCCAAAAGGAGGGTTACGTGTTTTGCCGCTATGCATGTACTCGTATTTATGTACGTTCACTGCTGTTCTCTTGTATCTTCCAAGATTTTTATGGTATATGTATTGACAAATGAGGTAGCGTTGGAAGTGTCTTGGCTATATACTGGTTATAGGCTGTGACATCATATTATATTAAGGTAATATGGCGCCCTCTATAGGCCATGAAATGAAATAATAAACTCGAAAACAAAATCAAATCATACCTTATTAGGTATCAAACGAAAGGGCTTAATTAAATATTATTATTTTTTACATTATTAGCTGTTGTTCCCAACTAAGTACATTTAGCTTATCCTAAAAATGGATGACGAAAAAATGAGCCAGCTGGTGTGGTCGGATTGTCTGTGTGGGAATGGCGAATCTTTGGTTGCATTGGAAAAACTATTTATATTGACGGACTGACCCTTAAGGACTCTTCAAGTAAAGTTCTGAGTGAATGATGTGTCAACTATACATAACTCATACATATCGAACTGATTCAATAACTACAGTGGCCGAGAGATTCTTCCGAAAATTCTGAAAACAGTAATACCTACCAATTTTTTTTAAATAAATTTGTCATATACTTTTATCATTGAAACCTGTAGACGGAGGCGATACAAATATTTTGACGAAAATATTCGTGCAAAGGATGTGTAAGTTTTAAACTGATAAACACCAGAGTTATTTTTTAGAAATAAAGTAACAATATAGTTACCCAAAGCCCTGAATATTTAAAATATAAGCTGACTGTACTCCTTAGCAAATTATCCGCGCCCACTTACTTGTACCATGGTACCGACAGATGTGGGCGCCAGTCGCTTTACAAACCATCGTACCGTTTGGAGTTATGGAGTATGGGAGCTCCTGAGCAGAGCGTCCCAGATAGGAAAATGTGTACAGATGAAGAAGAAATAAATATTTTAGTAATTTAAATTAAGTATTTTATTGTAGTAAGTACCAAAGAAAAACAAGGAAAACAGAAGGTGCACGAGCGGAGCAAAGAAAAGTGAAGATAGAAGTCAGAAAATACAGGAGTAAAATTTAGTATACAGTAAACTTGAACTCAATGTTAAATCAAACAAAATTATATTTTTATCTTCAGAAAATTCCATTGACTCTCGAGACAGGCAGAGAAACTTGAAAGAAGGTCTTTGTCAGTTGGCTACATAGCGAAATGTCTGCGCGCGCAACTCTGCCAAAGACCATCGCTTACAAGTAGAAAATAAAAGAGTAGATAGCAAAAAGTATTTTATAAATAAGAAAGTGGAAGAAGCCCACAGAGTAGACAAAATCACAAAAGCTCTTTAAGGGGCTACCTGAATTTTCCGGGGTCCAGTGCTGCCCTCATTTTAAATAAATCATTTAAAAAGAAACGGAGATATAATTTAAAAATTTGTCTTGACCAGGCTCTAGATAACCCTTCAAAGTATTTTACGAACTACTGTTTACAGTTCACAATGACAACGTGAGGCTTTTCTACGCACATACGCCAAAAGTGGCCGTTTTTCGCAATTGTCCGTAGAAAAGTAAAGCTTTTCTACGCACAATTGCGAAAAACGGCCTCACTTTAAACTGTAAACAGTAGTTCATAAAATTGTTTGAAGGGTTATCTAGAGCCTGGTCAAGACAAAGTTTTAAATGATGTCTCCGTTTTCTATCAAATGATTTATTTCAAATGGCACTGGCACTGAACCCCGGAAAATTCAGGTATCCCCTTAAAGATGGGATGGCACCATTAATCGACGAATAAAAAGCATTTACAAAACAGAGGACTGAACATGAATATGTCTTTCAGTTTACATATACATATATCTAATGTAATTTTATAATATTATAATAAGACATGTTATGCTTGCGAAAAAGTGTGCAAACGCGATAAATTTTCTCTAACAGAGACGCCATAGAGCGATAATTTAAAGAATCCTAATAGATTTGTTTGTACTTATTATGTCAGAGTAAAACCGATCAAGAGCGTCATGCGTACTAATCATTATCACATATCTGTTGGTATACCTAGAGAACCCAGCGACATAAGACTCAAAGGATGATAGTGGGCGTCTAGATATAAAAGTAAGTCAAGTAATGGGTTGCTCCTCTAATTAACGTGATTCCTGATAATTTCACATGATCGCGATTCGGATTATTGGAGTCCTTTTGATGTAATTCAGCGATGGCACGAGTCAGCTCATAAACGGGTCCCACTAGTAGGGGCTTGTCTACACGGCTCAAGGGACTACTTTGTACTACTTCATTAATTGCACTGGTTCACTCCTTTACAAACCTATTATGTGATATTGTGTTATTTTTGCAGCACATGGAACAGCAGCAGTGTCATTTGGTGTTGGAAGCGAAAAGATATCTTAAATAGAAGCCGTGGCTGAAAAAGGCTCTCCTGATAAAAAGAGGATTTGCCCATAACCACTACGCGGCCTAGGCAGAAGCGTAACTCGATGGTATAAAGCTGTTGCGCAGGTAACGCTGCTGCCAATCCGCTAGATGACAACAAGCCCAGACACCTTTTTTAAATGTCAATACAAACATTTTGTATGGGATTTGTATGAAATATGCTTTTTTGGGGTCAAATAGAGCTCTTAAGATCAGTTTTTCTGCATTAATAAATCTAAAATCTTATTGAAAATGGATATGATCAATGAAAAGTGCCACTATTTGAACTGTACTAAAAATTTTATTTTTATCCCGTCATCTACCCATCTTACGACGTGGTGGGTGAGAACAAGAGATGTTAACAAGATATATTCTGCTCTGCCGTCACTAGTCAGCTAATGAAAATTTAAAAACTAGAAGCTTGTAAATCATATAAATTTACCTTGGAGTGGATATGATCAATGAAAAGTGCCACTATTTGAACTGTACTAAAAAATTTATTTTTATCCCGTCATCTACCCATCTTACGACGTGGTGGGTGAGAACAAGAGATGTTAACAAGATATATTCTGCTCTGCCGTCACTAGTCAGCTAATGAAAATTTAAAAACTAGAAGCTTGTAAATCATATAAATTTACCTTGGAGTGCTGAAACTTCTTTTTGAAGTAGGCCCAGGAGAAGCGTCCGCGGCAAGTGATGATAAGGATAAGCACCAGCAGGGCCAGCGACACCACGCTGATGATGAGCGCTGTCTGCGCTTGCCGCTGCAGACCTTCATGAAAAACATAAGAACAAATACAACATGTTTAGTTTGCGACAGTACAAAATATGGGACGCAAAAGCGGGTCCCTCAATACAAAACATCAAGAAAGGAAGCGACTCAGATGTACATAGATATACCCTCATATGAGATTAAACTAGGCACTCGCAGTCACTCGCTGGCCTGTAACGCAGGCTAAAAGGAAGCTTAGCCAAACCACGTTTAATAATAAGTTTTTTAATAGAATATTTTTTCGTATAAGCTTTTATTATGAGGTCTAATATATATCTAGACAAATGTAAAATGCCAAAACTCGATGGGGTTGCGTCGTTTCATTACAGAATTCATGCGGCCACCTTCCAGCTTCATCATCAGATCAGCTCCATGTCATGTGTCATGTCACGTAATATACGTACGCGTGCAAAATTACATCGCAAACGGAAACTGGGAAGTGGATCAAATTTAACTTGAAATGTTTGGTTACAGAAAGACAGACAGACAGACAAGGGACAGGTTAATTAAATAAAAGAAGCTTGTATAAAAAAATATAAAATGTATTAGATTTGTACATATATTTATGCGTAATTAGCATATAGGCGATAAAGTTGAAAATTCTTGCACAAACGCTAACCACATAACAAATAAAAATGAAAGAATAACAAAAACCTATGTTCAAAATTATATAGAACCAATTAAGACTAGGTATATTGGCCATCGTGGTGAAAAAAAAAACTAGAAAAAAAAAACTTAGATAATTACATTTCCTTATTTACATAAATTACTTAAGGAAATCTTAATCAAAACACTACATAGAAACAAGTCATAGAAGATAAAAATAAGCATAATAACGAAGTAGGATAAATAAATCTTTTTTTTTGTTAGATCGAGGTACGGCGGATCCGTGGGTTGCCCCTTGCTTTCAGGACGACCTGCCTACGCAGAAACGTTGAATATCTTTCAACATTTTGAATCCAGCTACGACAATAATAAACTGGCTTAATTAGTAAACAATTTCTTTAACTGAAATTTCATAGCGTACTTAAATTTAAATTTCAAACGCAGATCAAAAACATTTTGGTATTCGCAAAGTCTTTACCATTTCAATTTAATTAAGTACCTAGTCAAAGGATATTCGAGCAAATACCCTTTATTTTAGAAAACTAAAGTTTGTATGTAATAAGGTATTTTACCAGCGTTTGCAGGTATAATTACAGTCAGGGCCAATAAATTGTGGACGTACATGTTTTTTATACCTAACAAAAGGTCATTGCACGGCTTACAAGCGGAACGTCGAGGTAGTGCTCTACTCTCAACATGTTAGGATTAAGCATTTTTCTGGGTTTAAACTGTCTCTATCATATTTATATTGCACTAATACATTAACATAAGTTCAGAGATATGAAGAACAACCCTTCTATAACACATTTACAATAGTAGAAAAAAAAATGTGAAGCATAACATATAAAAACGATTTAAAAAATTGTTCGTGGATGTGTGGATGTCTGTATGGAGGTGCGTGCTACGATTACTCTCGAAATACTTGATGTATTTGTACCAGTTTTTTTTAATAGATTCATCACGTCACGGGAAAATTTTCCTATTGAAAACTACTATCTAATTTAGAAACGCTTAATTATAATTAATAACTTTTTTTTTTTAATGAGGAGTGTTTTCAAAAATGTGTAACACCAGGTGACAGCACAGTGGCGTCAGGTCCAATCGACTGCTGTCATTGGATCATCAGTTGTCAGGTTCTTTTGCAATGTATCCTGACTTCACTGTGCTGCCACCTGCCTTATATTTTTGGAAACCATCTTTGCCAAAGTCATTTAATTATTTGTATATGCTTCATCTTGTATACGCTTCAATGACCTATAAGATCTTACTTTACCCAACACCTTTCGAAGTCAATTAACACATGTACATTTAGATGTCTAAAGGTTTACTTATATTATAAAATTCTTTATCTCCACTTACATAATACCAGGGTCAATTTCAGTGTGATGATGATCTTGTAAGTGGAAAAGACATTAAAAATGGTGAGGGGTTTTTAACCCACTCCCCGATTGGTTTATTTGATATTTGATTGATTTTCTATTCGGGAAAAGACGCAGCTGCAGCAGCCGGTGTATTCTATGGTTTTTACTTTTCTCTCAGATGTGAACTAAGAAATTGCCCTCCATAATTCCAGTACGTGTAATTCTGTGAAACGTACTTACGGAAGGTACACCTCGAGCAAACAATGATAGCAACTCATTAAATATTTAGGCACTTTTATTGAAAGTGGGCAGAATTTGTTTGTACAGGGAATTTTCCTCTGTATTTGTTTGTAGCAAAAAAGGCTTGTTGTTTTCTTTTGTGAGGCAGAAGGTATAATTCATTTATTTAGTTACTAAAGATTCGAGAGAAAATTCGAAATGCCCTTTGTAATTAGTTTATTGTGATTTTTGTCTTATTTTACATGTTCAGTGGAAAGTATTAAAGTTTTAAAAGTTTCAAGTAACAGTCGCATATGCAAACTAAAGATCAGGAAGACAATATGCGGATTTATTAAAACATGTTTACCCTTCACCTTTACGGGCTAGAGAAAGCCAAATCAAGAACACAATCTTTAAAATTTCATTCGCAGTTTTATAGAAAATTATTAAAAATCGTATAGCACACAAAAAAAACTAAAAACAAAGTACCGAAGTACAAGCAAGTAATTTTAAAAAAAATTGAAAAAAGCCTTTATCTAAAACAATGAACCAAAAACTTTAAAGTGCTCCTTAAGACAAATCAATCGAGCCCAAATTCGGGGAGCTTATATTGTTTTATCACGGAGATGTCATGGCCAACTTCCGGCTTCATCATGAGATCGGGTCATTTTGCATTATCACCCAACTTACATAAATATGTGAATTTTCAGCTCAATCTAATAATGGGGAGTTTATCTAATGTGGGTTGCAAGATTCGATTACAGAAACACAAACAACGGGACAGGTGAAACTAAATAGAAGCTTGTAAAAATTAAACTTGTTGTTTCACAGTTGTTAGTGGTGTGTTCTAAGTCTTGTTATAGAGCATTCTACAGCTACAATTTTAAATTGCGATCCTTTCGCTCACGGGGTCTTAGCTAGCTTACCTATCTTGGCAATATCGAAATGTGATCGTGTCACAACCACAACATACTGTACTATCACGTTTTGGGTCATAACCACAATGTTTGCTCACATTCTATGTACGCGACAACAAGGACGTGTTGCACGCTAATTTCTAGTTAGTCTCCATCTTTTCAGACACGATTACAATGCAACTTTGCCAAGACAATGATAGGGAGGATGTTTCAGGAAGGCAATAATCGTTTAGGAACCGTTGAGGGAGGAAGGAAAGGGACGGATAGCTTCGCTAGACATTCAAAACAAAGAAAGAGCAGAAAAACGTACTTATATTTATTATTCCTAGAGATGTTGTTGTTAAACAATTTTACACAACTAAACAACAAATATTGAGTGAATCTTATGGGTACTTACTGACATAATCGGCGGGTGGTGCACTGTCTCCCCCACTGTGAAGATACCTCAAGTCCAAGAGATACCCTGAAACAAGGCATGAATAAAATTACTCACCAATTTAGGACTAAATGTATCAAAAACAGTTTTCACTTTAATTGTAGTGTAGTTTTAGCCATTCAATTGTGTTTTTCTTTTTTCCCCTAGATAAACATTGAACATTTTGAAGTATTTTTGTGACGTAAAAATTATGTGGTGGTGTGTTATAATAAATATATTAAATTTTAGGAAATAAAAAGAGGAATTATAAATTGTGAGGTAACTTTGTGACTTTGGTCTATACTTTAAAAGTTTCGACAAGGACCTCAGTATTTTAAGTAACTTCCTTTGACCAGCTTTTAAAACCTGCCTCGGCAAGACAGTCACGCTCGTGGTCCTTCTTTTCCCTAAGTCAGTTCAGTTTGCAGTTTTGCATATACTTAAAGGAAGGTTTTCTGTTGTCCTAGCTTATTAGATAGACCAACATAGAAATCAAAATCGCACTATAAAAGTGGAACAAAATGCAAACTTACTGGAAATACTTTACATCGTAAATACCATCACATTTTATTTAAACTCGATACTTTCTATTCTATACAGAACTTATTTCTAACACAAGCAACGCTAAGCCGAATCAAGTGAATTCTGTGGAAATAGTTCCTTTCTTGGTGCGCCAATGTTAGAGAGATTCTTATTGTGCCTCATTAAACGTAACAGGGAGGAGGCTTCGTGGAACTGTTTATGAAATCTACACTCTGCGGGCTTAACGCGGTCCCGTATGCACCTTCACCTGCAATTTATTTTCTGTTTGCTTGCAATATTTTTCTCATGTTCCTTGCCGTTTCTCATTAGAATAGAGTAATTTCATGGTGATATAAAAGTCTACTTTGATACATGGTGACAATATATCTGCCGCAGGGGCAAAGTGGTGGAAGGCGACTGGTGTCATTTGTGACTCCAAAAGGCTTCCGCCGGGGGCTAGCAGGAGTGGTAGACCCAAGAAATTCTGGCTTGGCGTCGTCAAGGATGATGCAACTGGGAATTCGCAAAGAGGGAGAAAATCTAGTTTACCGTCATCACTTAGCCATGACATCACAGTGTCGTACAGTGGTCGTCGACTGTTGTCGTTAGAGGCAAGACAGGTATGGACAGATCAGAAAATATAAAGGTACAGAACAGAAAATCTCTTTGCAACGACTTCTATTACCTGCTATCACCAACTTACCCAGCATGATGCTTATGAACAAACCCTACTAACACTCTCTGAGCTAAGCCGCGAATGGTTTATCGAAACTACGAATATACCTAAAAGTTCTTTGTAGGAACATCAGGACTCTAAAACAAATTATAAAAGATTAACTTACGAAACCCATGTTAGGTACCTACATTTTTCTACCTTCAAGGCTATTGTATGTAAAAAAATGAGTGACAAACATAAACGGTATCTCATCTTAAACTGAGAGTATCTTAGACCTAGCTAACATAGATAAGGGCAGGTAAACGATGGGTGAACGCTTGGCAAGTGCAGTGCCACAGGTGCATCTGTGTACACACCATACAAGTTCTTAAACAAAAAGGAGCCTCTATCTCAATAATTTCACAAGTCGATCGGTTTTAACAGTAAAAAGTTCTTAAAGACTTGATATTCCGTTCTGATGAGGATTGAGTAAAGAACAGTATTAGTGTTTAAAAATAAATCCTTTTAACATATGTATATTCAGCTCAATCTGTGGAGGATAACTGGAAAGCAAGTCAAATAAATGCTGATAAAAATAACTTTAGTTAATTACATAACATGAAATTATCATACAAACCCAAAAATAAAATCTTTTCTTCTTACAGACATTTTTTCCTACTAAAGTGGACTAGGTCTAGTGGTTTAAAATCGCAAGCTATGATATGTAATAGTTTTATTAACTCTGTGCCTTCAACTGAAAGGTCCAAGTTAAGATTCCCGCCCGGTCCGACTTGTATCTATGAGTTTGTGATAGGTACAATGTTATATATAGGTACTATAATTTTCATCGATCACTTCTTGCTTCCGGTGAAGAAAAACATCGTAAGCAACATGCCACTAGTTTTATAGAAGCAGCTATGTCAGATGCCTTTAGGAAGTTACTAACTAGACTACTATTAGATAAGAAAGAAAAACTTCCTATCTGAAGTTTGAACTATTACTAGATTTAAATAAAAACAATCATAGAAACACAAGGCTTGCCATCTATTCAATACATACATGCAAGTACTTATTACCTGTGATGTTTACCTTCCACTGCATACACGGCATGTTTTAGTTTGTTCGAATGAATAGAATCGCCCGCGGAATAGATACTCGACTAATTAGGGTAGAATATCAAAGTATCAAATATTTATACAAGCTTTTTCCGACTTTTTTTTACTTTAGAAAGTATACTTGTATTATTTTGTATAATAAGCAGAGATCGGAATCACGGGTGCTATTGCTTTCAAAAGTATGGATATGACTAAAAGTTCCGGGATTTCTCAAGAATCTAATTAGGTACTAAGTAAATAAAATAATCATAATTATGTGATTCCTGTTACCATTAGTAAGTAGAAAACCTATTATGATTTATAATACCCAATTATTGCCGCAACAAATATTTTTTACCTTTAACGAAACGCTTCTGACGAAATATCTACCTATTAGGTAGTTATCATGATAAAAAAGATGAATAAAATTAATAATTACTTTCTTTAAAACATGAATTCCTCGGTTTTTTTAGGTTTTGTTTTTATGTGTTGTTGCTGTAATAAACAATCCCTTTAAATCACCCCCAATAACTATTGTACGGCTGTAAGAATTTTTATCAAACATAAGTAGCCAAAAACCACCACAAAGTAACTTGCTTTCCGTAAAAAAAACTACATTGAAATCGGTCCATTCGTTCGAGAACTACGATGCCGCAAACAGACACACAGACAGACATTGTCGTCAAACTTATAACACCCCTGCCTGCCTTATTGCGCGGGGGTTAGTTAGAAATAAAAAAAGCCACGACTGTATCTAGAGTCGTGTGTGTTACCCACGCTACGTTTGTAGTTTTTCTTATAGTTACAGAATATTTCCCTCAATGCCTAGTAAATATATACCAATGAGTTTTATTTGCACAACCTGTAAATCTCTATATCACTGGCATGAGTAGTAGTAAGTAAGCACACAAAGACAATGTGCAACACAAAAATCATCTTTGTGTGAGTGACGTCATAAAACAGCTACATGTGCATTTTCGTGTGTGCGTTTGTACCTGTCAGAGTCAACAGACCATATCATCCATGGGTATTGTTACACCTTATACCAATGATCAGTATTCCACTCCGTTATCACCCCAAACCCAACGTAATACTGTTGATTATTCTATAGCAAAACTGAGGAACGCTGAACAAGGGTCAACCTGACTCTTTTTAAGGATTGTCGGCATATTTGCTTTTCAATTTGCTTTTTAAAGTCTTTACGCGACATGTATATCTCAGAGTCGAAGGGCCATAAGGTCGCCTTTAGACAGGCTCAAAAAGGATCTGGATTCAGAAATTGTGACCGGTTACCAACTGCTAGACCTAGATGTAGCCCTTCAACATTCCTAACTCCCAAGTAGGCCCTCATGCTTTGGTCGACATTTACGATCCGCGCAAGAGGAAAATCAGTTTAAATATCATTGTATACTTCTCAGCTAATAAGGTTTATTGGTAGTTAGTAACTTAAGAAGTAACTAGACGAGTGATATGTCCACTACTTGTATATGTTAAATCTATGGATATGGCTGATTTTTGACGTCTGTTTTTCGTGATCTTGAATTCTGTATCATAATGTTTTGGTGCTATAAAGATATTACAGTAACTAAACTGTTTTCTGAATTTATTTAAAATAATTGTATGTTATTAGTACTTATTAAGAGGATACGACTCAGACATCTTATCAAGTATTCCTAGACAATAGTAGCCAATTAACAAAGAAGGTTTTTCCATTTGTGCACGTTTCATCTGCAGACTCGTATAAGCTGGTCATAAATAATAACTTGCGCGAACAAAATGAAGATATAATAAAAAATTGTGTTTCATAACTATCGATAGTTGGAAAAACGTCACTATATCAATAGGACTATCGATAGTAAAAATACTATTCAATAGCTAATAGTTTGCAATACTATTGATGAAGGTAATACTTTAGATATCATCGATAGTACCTATTGATCATTACAATTACTATCGATAGTATTAAAGTATCAATAAAAATATAGCGATATTTTATACTTTTGCTACTAGCAACACTAAAACAAATGTGTGATATTTGATTCACATTTACACTGCTAATGTTTTGTATATGAACACTGTACATTTTGTTAGACGTTATATAAAATAGATATTCAGGTTGTTCATAAAGGCGAAATAATCTTTGAGGTTTGAGGGATTGGTTATGTTTCATTCTAGATTTAAGAAGATTTGGCCAAAAATTACAATATTTTAAGTCAAGTAAAAAGCCAAGTCGTGCAAAACCAAACAAAAGCACAGTATTTCCAGGTACACGTAGGCTCACCTTCGCTTGATCAACTACTACAACAAGCGCGGAAGAAGAAGCAGCTTAAATGATTTTTTTTTGATTCCAGACCAGATTGAACATGAGATAAGTACCTACTTGTGAAAAACTGTACTTATACTTCAAAATAATAACATTGTAATCTGTTGGAGTTGCCATTTCTTTTATTGATTTGTCGTTTCGTGTCTACAATTTGTCTTCACGCAATTAATTATACTTTCATTGTTGTGACAGACATCGTTAAAGGATATTTTGTTAAATCCTGGAGATTGTGAAAACGTATATTAAAAATTTTTGCTGGATTCGACATTATAGCTGTTGCAGTTTCTAGTAGTTTAAGAAAAATCTTTTTGACTGGCTCAATGACAAAGCCTTTTATAGTATTAATGATTTTTTTATGAGATAATTTGTATAGTATTTGATCGATTCTATGTACAATTTTATGATACATGTTCTAATTTAATTTTATATAATGTTTAATTCTATGATTTATTATTATGTGACTAGTATCTGTTTCACTTTGACAAAAATTATGACATATGTAAGTTGAATGTATTATTTAATTATTTTTGCATGCTGGAAACAGCTAGGTGTATTGCACTTATGCGAAATAAATGATTTGATTTGATTTGATTTGATACTTAGTACATTTAACATGTGCGTAAGGTCTAACTTACGTGTCTTAATAGAGATTTTTGACCTGAAGCCTACGCGTTCTTTGCATAAGAGAGAGCGAGATAGTCATACTACAAGAATGCCAATGTGTTTATAGACGGCTTGCGGTCACAAAACTGGTCGTACAGGTTAACAAACACACGACAAGCGACTTTACTTCTTATGTAATTAAATCGACATTCGCTTGATTGAGTCAAGCACATCTATCATTTAAGTAAATATGACTCATCACTCGAAGTCAGGAGGAATCTTCATTTCGCGACGGATATTCATTGTTTTCTAGGATTTTTTATAGACATTTACATTAATTATATAAATTAAATTCTTACAAAACAATTACAATGTTATTTATTGAAATAAGTATATGTATGTAAAAGATACCACTGCCAATACAAATTTTAGGTTATTGTTACATTTATACGATAAAACGTTAATCGGAACTGGATATAGACAACTTGGCACACCTGCATAATTCCCGTTAGACTTAGTGATAGGACTAACTTGGTATATCTACTGGGACTAGCTCTAATATCAGTCTACCTAAGAATTAATAGATACTATGCCAAAAGGAATAAGAAGAACATAATTCTACCTATGTAGGTGAAGTATATACCTATTCCATCTTAATTTGTAATAAACGTAACCCACGGGCCATGGTTCTACTAGTAACATGTGAGTCGTTCTTGGACTAGTAGGATAAATCAGTGTTATTTGTACCACCAATGGTACTACCCCATGGTACAGATGATCCGGAGGGTTCTTGTCAAGTGTGTTCCTCCAAAACTGGTGTCAGATTAATCGAGCTGCCTAAAGGCATCTGACGTAGCTCCGTATATGAGTAAAAAGTAAGCATGCCTTTCACTCACAATCCGAAGGTTCTGGGTTCGATCCCCAGCCAGGGCAAGTCGGAAAATGGCATTTTTCAAATTGTCCTGGGTCTTGGGTGTTTATCTATATATTTATTTATTATAAAATATAGATGTGATCGTGGAGAAGTGAGAGAGAGGCCTTTGCCCAATACTGGGACATCGATGGCTATTAATAATACTTTCAGAGCAACGCGTTTCAGATCAAAGACGATCAATAGTAAAAAACAAATTAATCCCAGAGCAAAGACTAATAGAGATTAAACAAGAGATTATTAATCAGAATAGAACTCCACCAACACACACAGGCATTAGCAGAATAAGCGCAATCTTATCGCCACAAAATATGACTGATAATACTTTTATTCCATTAAATCAATTTTCCCCGGAACCATCTCATTCACAACAAACACCCACAGCAAACACTATCAACATAGCAAGCACAGCACATATCGAAGCAGAAAACACCACCTTTTTTCCTGAAACACAACAGATTAATGCTATAGAAAATAACGAAATTAGAAACCTAACTTTCAACAATATTGTTCCGGAAGAAATTAATAGAATATTTAACCAGACACTTGAGAGATTCACTGACACTGACCCTACAACCAGACCTCACATACCAAAGCAAAAGTCGTCTAAAAAGTTTACTAGTACTGTAGATTATATAAATAATGTGATTATACCTAGACATAGCAATAGCAATCAAGACTTCATGACAACACAAACCCTAATATACTGTTCAGCATACACCGCAGCTACATATAATGGGAGCAAAATAAGAGAGATGGGAGAAAGAAATCTACAAAGAGTAGTTAGAACACCAGCATGCTAAAGAAGGTTACAAAGTAAGATAGATAAGCTACGTAAAGACATAGCCCGATTATTACAATACATACAAGGAAATAGAAGTAAAAGACTAATTACTCACATACAAGACATTAAGAACAGACATTGTACCCACTCGCAATACGAGGAAGAAAATCAATCAGCCGAACAATTTCTAGACACCCTCAAACAAAAATTAGGCACTGCAGTTAGCAAATTGAGGCGATATGCTAACTTTACGTTAAGGAAGAAACAAAACTCCCAATTTGTCAATAGTGAAAAGCAATTTTTTAGACAGCTAGCTTCTTATTCAGAATCAACTACTTCACACACAAAACCCGATCCAGAAATTCTACATAATTTCTGGGCCAATATTTGGTCAAACTCAAAGGAACATAATAACTCGGCAGAATGGATACAACAGGAAACCGAGGAAATGCAAAGCCTACCTCCAATTAATTTTGAACATATTTCTATAGAAATATTTACACAGGTCATTAAGAAAACTCAAAATTGGAAAGCACCTGGTAGCGATAACCTGCACAACTTCTGGTATAAAAAACTCACTTCTCTTCACCCCACCTTACATAATCACATCAACGATTTTATCTACGACCCCCAATCATTGCCACCATATATTACAAACGGTCTTACATATATGATCCCAAAAGACAATGACACACAAAATCCTGCAAAATACCGGCCTATAACATGCTTACAAACATTTTATAAAATTTTAACCTCTTGCATTGCCGAACATATACACAAATACGTAACAGATAACAATATTCTCTCCGAGGAACAGAAAGGATGTCAAAAAAGATGCCAGGGCTGCAAGGAGCAACTGATAATAGACTCCATAGCGATGAATCAAGCAATTTCTAAAAAAATAAATATAAATACGATGTATATAGATTACTGGAAAGCATACGATTCTGTGCCACATAGCTGGCTTACTTTTACATTAGAACTGTATAAAATACATCCAACAATAGTAGCTTTCTTAAAACACTCCATGGAGCACTGGCAAACAAGACTTCAACTTTTGAACAACCCTAGTGAAGAGTCTGAATTTATCCCAATCAGGCGAGGCATCTTTCAAGGAGATGCTCTCAGTCCCCTTTGGTTCTGTCTGGTACTCAATCCCCTTTCAAATTTATTGAATGATTCGAATAAAGGTCACAAAATAACAACAGATCACAACCATACATCACTCACTCACCTCGTGTACATGGACTTTACAGTCACACAAAAGAATCTCTTCACACTTTAGCAGATATCATTCTAACTTTCTCGAACGACATATGCATGGAATTTGGCATAGACAAATGTAAAGTCTTCTGTGTCCAAAACGGGAAGGTAATGCCGAATGATTATATAATGGAAACAGGTGCCTGTATAGATTCATTAGATTAATTTACTACATATAAGTATTTAGGCTTTCAACAATCCAACCAAATAAAGCAAAAAGAAACAAAGACTGAATTAATAAAAAACTTTAAACATAGGTTAAATTCTCTGCTCCGATCGCAATTAAACGTACGCAATTTAACTAAATTTATTAACTCATACGCAGTACCTGTTCTTACATATTCCTTCGGCGTTATACAATGGTCCAAAACAGATCTGCTCAAGCTACAGCGAGTAAATTACACCTCTATGACGCACCATCGCAAACACCATCCGAGGTCCTGCTTCCAGCGAGTTACCCTGCCACGATCTGAAGGGGGAAGATGACCGATAGACATTACAAACCTACGCAACAAACAAATCAGCTCATTTAGAAAATACTTTTACGACCAAGCACAACATTCACACTTACACTCAATAATCACACAAGCAGACAACAATCTCACCCCACTCAACTTACATAGCCATAACTTTCAAGATAACGAGAATATAGCAGATGACAAGAAAAAAATCGCCATGTGGCCACAGAAATCATTGCATGGCAGACATAGAAAGGATATCCAACAAGTACATGATGACAAATCTGCTTCAAATGCCTGGTTACGCCACGGTGACTTGTTTCTGGAAACAGAAGCCTTTATGATTGCCATTCAGGACCAAATAATAGACACTAGAAACTACCAAAAACACATAATTCGTACACCCAACCTTACAACCGATGCCTGCAGGCGATGCCACAGCGCTTCAGAGACAATACAGCACATAACTGGGGCATGCAAAGCCATTGTTCAGACAGATTATAAACACCGCCACGATCAGATAGCTGCAATAGTTCACCAAAATTTTGCCTACAAATATAATCTCCTAACTGAAAAATTACCCTACTACAAATACCAACCAAGCTGCATTTTAGAAAATGATGAATATAGGATATATTGGGATAGGACCATACTTACTGATAAAACAGTACACTTTAACCGGCCAGATATAACCATGTTAAATAAACGCGCAAAATCAGTATATTTAATTGACATTGCAGTCCCGAACACACATAATTTAGAAACGACAAATTCTGAAAAGATCGCAAAATTCACAGACCTTTCAATAGAAATTAAAACCCAATGGCGAGTAAATTCTGTAAAAACAATACCCATCGTTATTTCTGCAACAGGCGACGTACCTCACACACTAAACACACACATTCGCATACTTGACTTGCATCCGTCTATTTACATCCTCATACAAAAAGCGGCTATTCTTAACACACATGTAGAATTGTTAGAAATTTTTTATATAGATCATAATTTTAAAAACAAAAATGCCTCTTTGTGTTGGCTCTGGCTCCACAAATGCTTAAGCACCAAGTCTTCAGTAAAGGAGGCTTGAGAAAAATATACCATGAATATAATAATAATAATAATGCGGGAGCGCCACATAACATCAACTTCTCCAAAGGGCCTCTACGTGTTGGATCTGTATCCCCACGCAAGCCTCTCAAAGGACCGGGGTGAAAAGACCCGTGAAACTAAAGGAGATAATAATAATAAAATATAGTATCCCATATCATAAGCTTTAGCTTACTTTGGGGCTAGTTCAATCTGTGTGATTTATCCCTAAACATTTATTTATTTATTTGGACTCCCTATTCAAAATCCCCGGAATGTAAGCTCATAGAATTACTACTATAGTCGGATTGAAGAGCTCGATAGCCCTGCCAGCGGAATCACTCTTTCCTTGCTCTTGTTTAAAAGCTTATGTTTGTGGTCGCTCTTGGATGACCACCGGTTGCATAAAAGTATCATAAGCTCCTCCGTCCTTGGGAAAGCACGTTGTCGTTTGGTCAAATTGGCTTTGGCAGATGCCTTTAAGCAGCTTAAAAAATCTTACACCAGTGTTGTTCACGTGAAAACCTAAAAAACAAAAGAAGACGGAATAACATCATTCGACACATTTTTCATATATCGTTTGTGGCCAAAGCCATGTTTAAGAGATAATGCAGCCATCAACACCGGTTGTTTAGGCGCCGTGAAGAAAGGGTGTTTGTTCAACAATACATCGGATACCAAGCGTTAGTGGGACTGAAAATAGTGTCCGTTAAAACATGTTATCTTGTTCGTAATCAAACAAAATGTACATATATAGGATGTTTCAACAGACAACTTTTTTACTGTGAAGTGATATGATCATTCCCTGATAAAAAATAAAGAACATTACAGTAAAAAAAGCTATTAACATTTGAAAAAGAGAGCTTGCTTAGGTCACAAAAATAATAAAAAAATCAATAATGAGGATTTGTATGTTTTGAGGAATTTTTTGCGACTATAGAAAGCACAGGCATAGTGTGGCATTGCATTTTCCGTTAAAGAAAAAAAAGATTTAATGAGTCTAGAATCGTGCACGACGTAAACCTCTTGGTGTTAGGAGATACTCTACCAAATATATGTTACTAGCTGATTCTCCTTGACTTCGTTCACGTGGACTTTTTGACTGCGGCGTATCTGCATTAGGTGTTCCAGACCTTCGATTTTTATCACTCACCATAAAATGCTCATTAGGCTGAACAACTTCTTTTAAGGCGTCATTGTTATTTTTCTCATAGTTTACCTGGAGCATTATGGTTCTGCATCAGATCGTTCTGATCCATTTTACAAAATCAATTATACCCTTTATTTTGCCCAGGCTTAACAGCTATATAACAAAAAAGTTTCATTCGAATCCGTTCAGTACTTATTGCCGGAGATTAGCGTGTACGAACAGATAAACAAACAGTAAAACATTTTTTATATTCTTACTCTATAGAATAATACATCTCCACGAGCCCAATTATTTTTCTATGTACATACATGGTACATATACTATTTTTTTTGCTGTTTTATTGCATGATGTATTGATGACAAAGAAGTGTCCCCTAACCTTGGCACTCCTTAACGCATAGTCCAGAGTCGTAGTTGTGATGCGTCTTGTTGCACACCACATCGCACGGTGCGCACCTGTTGGTGTCGGGGTTGCAGTACTCGTCGAATTGGCACTTAAGCTGTCCGCACCTGACGCCGTCCAGCGAGATCTGGGCTGAGGCGATCCCAGCCACGGCGACGAGGGGTACGAGTCGGGACATTTTGATCTGGAAATAAAATGACTATTTGGAAAAGTTTACATGAAACTGTATCTAGGTCAGTCCTGAATAACAAAAATAAGGTTGGAAAATGCAAAAGTGCACGCATCATAAAGTTCATTTATAAAAAGGTAAAAACAAGATAATTTTTTGAACGCACTTATTAATATTTGTCAAAGGTGAACGCACCTACAAATATTTGACAATATCAAAAGATAAGTACAAAGAGCAAAAAAAAAATTTTGGTTCAGAAAGGGATAATCTGGCATAAAACCCATCTTGTGTCCCTTTCTCTGTTAAGGAAATATGCTGTTGCAAGAATGAGACTTTGTTAAACGTCAAAATTGAAAGCGTACACTGTTTGTGAACCCCGAAGGAGGTATGACATGAAAAATATCGACATCGATACTTTTAAGAAATACCTCATGCACGGATAATAGGGTTAGTCAGTAATAAAAAACTTTTAAATTATAAACAAATTATTTTTCACTATCTAAATAATTATAAATCAACGTTTGATCTTTACCCGATTGGGGCGAAGCCAAAAGGAGGGTTGGTTGATAGAAGAAATGTTAGTACGGCCCCTTCAAGTAGTGTTAAACATTGGCCGTCAGAGCTATTTAAATAACAAGACAATACAAAATACTTTAAGAAATTTTTGTGTTCCGTACAAATATTAATGTGTGACGATTTTAGGTTCCGTAAAAAAAATAAAAAAACGGAACCTTTATAGAATCACTTGTGCGTCTGTCTGTCTGTTCGTCTGTCACAACACAGCCAATTATAAATGATGCTGCTCCCATAATTTCGATCAAACTTCACAAGTTCGGTTGATCATCAATTCTTTCATTCAAGTTTTTTCTTTCTCATGATTAATTTCAAAATTAAAAATAAATTATGTGGTATCAATATTTTTTATCGACTAGCTTTATCTAACCCTATTGTCAAAAATTCCTCTAGCCGATATGTTTACATGAGCTGTTTAATACGACAAAATTTAAATGACATTATCTAATGACATTGACTTCTGATCTCGCGACTTTTTTATTTAGCAGTGTCTAGAAACGTAGCGGAAGGCAAAATGCCTTTCGCTACAATTCAAAACAGTGTATGTTTTGTAGCCTTCATCGCGGAATCTACATACCAAAGAGCAAAAAAAATTTTAGGTTATCTTTGCTATATACTTCCTATATTTTTGGACAAGTATTAAAATTTCTTTGACAATAAATCATTCCTGCTTGACAAAGAAGTCAACCGTTTAGAAATCAAAACCTGTGACATTTTTGAAAGTACAATTTTTTTGAAAATATGCAAGAAGCAGCTTCCTTTTAATACACATAAGTCGTCAAAGTATTACTTAATTGATAAGCGCATTATTTCTCTCAAATACTGTCACCAATACGTAAAAAAGGGAAAACATAAATAAAAAATTATAAAGTATGTCCAATCTCACTCTTAAAATTTCCGAATGATCATTCTGTAATCATTTAAAAGATCCAGCAATTTTTTTGAGTATTTCATGAATTATGATTAAACGACATCGCACTAGATAGTTATTTTCAATAGGAACAATCCTGCGAAGTACTTACTGAAGCTAATAAAAAAAGTACAACTACAACTATTTCGAGCGTAATCGTGGCACATACATCCGGACGTTCAACAATACGTTTTTTAAATCAGTTTATTTTATATGTTATGCTTTTCAAATATTTTTTACAAGTATAAATGTGTTTATAAAAGGGTTGTTCTTTATATCGCCTGTACTTATATTATTGTATTACTGCAATATGAATATAATAAAGACAGTTTAAGTCCAGAAAAATGCTTGAAGTAATGCACAAAATCAACGCTCCGCTTATAAGGCGTACAATATAAAATCTCATTTCACTCAATTAGAAAATTTGGTTAGGAATATTATTGAGACGAATTTCAAAAACGAAACTGCTCTTGAATTGTTTTATGAGAAACTGTACCATTACTGCGCCCTAGACTGCTAACACACTGAAAAGCTTATTTGTTGAAAAGGGTGGTCTTAGTGATTATACAGGGTCTATCATAATGTACTAAAACTTCTTGATACTGAACAACTTTCCCCACGGAACGTTTATCGAAATATGAAAACTTACGGCTCATTTGTCGATGCAATTTTCTTGCCTATTGGATACCATTTAATTGAACCAAATTAAACGAAACTTTAGCCATACAAATCATTTATTGCGTCAATAAAACGTTATGCAACAGGCAAAGAAACTTGCACCGTCTAAATTTTTGGCCTCCCATACAAGTTAAATAATGCAAAAAATAAATTATTTTTATTTAATATGTTTCTTGGGGAAAGTTGTTCAGTGCTATGGACTGAAATAGTTTCAGTATATTGTTTCGTTAGCTACGCGATTTTGACAGTTTAGCGCGTTTAGTACTTCTACTGTTTTATAAAATGCAATGGCTCTTATGCAATGCTACACCGCTAGCCTTCGTAAAAATCATTGGAGGTTGGTAAACTTTCGCCGCATAGTAAAGAGGATGACTCATAGCAACACATGGCGCATAGAACACCTGAGGTATAAGTGTTTTTTGCCACACAACCTGGTGTTTGTTTAACAAATTTCCTATAAAATCTACAAAATTTCAATTTTGTTTATGTTATAAATGGTAGTAGTATAAAAATATAAAATGATTGGTTTTTAAATGCTTCTTGGCTGACATAGAGTCGATTTCATTTAATATTCTTAGCTTTTTAATAATTCGGTTGGAATAAAAATATCAAGAAATCGAAGATATTATAAGGAATTGTAATAAGACTTCACTTAATATTTCTTAATTGAAAATAATCTTCTTCTCGATCTTTCATTAGAATTGCTAAATAATGCTTCACCTACAACATATTATTTTAGACTACTTTAGATATTTATTTTATTATTTTTTTATATTACATCTTCATCCTTACGGGGTGTACAGAATCAGGGTCAGAAGATCCAGAGATATTAATTTATGAGACCTCCAAAATTTCCCTAAAACAGCTGGCAAAAGTCGACTCTACAATGAAAAAAACATAGCTGCCGTTGTATCATTGAAAAGCAATAAATATCGACTCTACGTGGTTTCCACGACAACATTCATGCCCTATCGAGACAATCAAGGTTCACAAGATACTCCTTGATGAATATTAATAAGTACCAACAAAATTAAGAATATTTCTTGTTTCATGCACGCTGTTTTTTCAGCCAGTATTTTTTGTAAACCGTAAATTGATTACATTCCCCATGAAAGATATCGTAAAATAAACAAATGGACCTCAATCTTTATTATATCTTAACTTATGTTAAAATAACAAAACCATAATATTAAAAAAAATATATAAACGGATACTAACTTATAAATACAAACTTTAAATTACATCGCTGACACATCCAGTATAAATGTTCTTGATCCGTGTGTTGCCGGGCGAGATCGTAGTACACAGTCGATGACGGCGACGTCGTTACCCACTTATCTAATGGTTCTACCCACCTAATATTTATATTATGTAGACTTTGTATTTGTATAGAAGCAATTAGTTTTTGTTGTTTTTAAAATCATGCTCATTGTACTAAATGTGTAAATTTGTGTTTTCTCAGTAAGTGAATTATTTTATGTAATTCTTATAAGAAATAAAGTTATTCTAAACCTATATCTTAGAAACTTCTTGATTGATTTGGCTCATATCGTCCTTATTAATTCTAATTACTGTCTCATCTGCTCAGTGGCCTACCAATTTTATGCAGTAAGTTCACAACAAAGATTCTCGAATCATCATGAAACCTTGAACCTCGCCGGCATCGCTGACTTTCTGCTCTCAAAAAAAGCGGCCAAGTGCGAGTCGGACTCGCCCATGAAGTGTTCCATAGCAGCAAGTTACATTATATATGTGAGTTGATTGAATGAAAGGTAAATTGCGGTTTACGATTTATGACATATTAAAAAAAACGACGAGATCTAGTAATCTCGTTCAAACCAATTTTCGGTGGAAGTTTGCATGGTACATCATATATATTTTTTTGTCTTTTCATTCTCTTATTTTACCAATTCGCAAACTATTCAGTTAAGAAAAAAATTATATTAGAAAACTCAATATCATTTTTAAGACCTATCCATAGATACCTATTAGGTATGGGTTTGATGATCAAAATTTTTTGAGTTTCAGGTCTAAGTATGGGGCACCCCCAAAATATATTGTATTTTTTTTCTAGTTTTGTGTGAAAATCTTAATGCGGTTCACAGAATACATCTACTTACCAAGTTTCAACACTATAGTTCTTATAGTTTCGAAAAAAGTGGCTGTGTCATACGGACGGACAGACAGACAGACATGACAAATCCATAAGGGTTCCGTTTTTTGCCATTTGGCTACGGAACTCTCAAAACAAATCGACGCATTTTGTGATTAATTCTATTGTGAGATACAGGCATTATTCGTATGCTATATATCGGGTTACTGCCCGTAACGTTACCTTTTTACGTGAATGATCTTATATAGCATACTAATAAACTCGCCGCATCGTTCAAAAAGAGATAGGGTTCAAAGGTTCCAAAAACAACGGCATTAGGTTCTATTGAGTTCGGGAAAAATAATCGCAAAAACGTGACAGAACACCGAGCTTGGAACTGGATAGAAGACTTTTAAGGCTGTCCACATTAGCTAGATCTTTTAATATTCACGAGACCTGATCTCTCCGAAACCGTTTGTAATGAATTTATTACACAGCAAAGTTCTGTCTAGCCTGGTGGCCACTAAATGAACCTGGATTTTAAAGAGGATATATTTGTTATAAATCTACATTTTCTGACATTCCTCGCATGGGTAATTTCGCCTGGCAGGCTTCAAATTTAGAATATTCAATCGCCTGGCCTAACTGCCAGTAGTTTAAACTTTTCCTATAAAGCGAGATTATCACAGGTTTTTAGTGATAATAATTGAGGATTTTTGACTGAAATTTTAAGCTCTTCATATTTCCCGTGTTCATACTATTTAAAGAAGTTATTTAATAAGACAAGTCACTATTTTTTATTTCTATTGTATTATAATATATAAATTTGTTCGCGTAGAACAAATTTATCACTGTCACCATAAAACGTGAAAGTGTGTAAGAAGATGTAGCAGTTAAACTCAGAGAGCAGTAAGAGACCTGATACAACGCTACAGAGATACAACAATACAGAGAGAATACCATCCTTATTCCATAACCCATAAATCGATCCATCCTTTTCCTTGCGGTAGATCTTTCTCTTGTCGAAACCTATTCAATCTTGGCTACACCTTTCATTGGTACGAGTATATCCAAAAGTGGGTTTTGGCAGGAATGTCACATAACATCAACTACTACCAAGTGCCTTTACGTATTGGATATAGGATCTTTATCCCCCACGCAAGCTCCCTTAAGAACCGGGGTGAAAAGACCCGTGATTTCAAAAGGAGATATTAATTATAAAGTACCTGGAACTTATGTATTAACCGAACGTTTTCACTCAGTTTTGTAGAATAATGTAATGTGTAAATATGTCTCAGATATTGTGATATGAGTAAGTACATACCCAAATGATTAGTCATTCCCTGAAACTAATTTGGTGTGTTGAATAGATATTCAAAAAACAAATGTTTGGCTTACCAAAAAAGCAGGGTAAAAACAGTTCACTTTCAAGGAGGAAACAATAGTTCTAATATTTGAAATGCACTCATGGTTGTAGCTAAAGTTGTGCTACTCGCCACTTTCTGTATGGAGTTTTCAGCTCGGTTGCCTGGCAACGGGGCTTTGAAGCTCCGTCGACATACCTTTATGTATTTTACAGTAATAATGCAAGCTGACTTGGAGCTTACACAATTTTCTCTTTATTATATTAGTTTGTTACTTAACTAATGGGCTTCATAGAGGTAGATGCCTAATAGTGGATTTCAAAAATTGGCCTTTCTGAATTGACCGAAACAAACTATATCGACTTTACGACGCGTTTTTCACGGAAAAATAAATTAGCCGCGGTACTCTGCCTTGATTGAACAGTTTTTCCAAGAAAGAACTTTCAAAATACAAAATACGAAATAATAATTTACTTAAAAATTCATAGACTTGATAATCATAGAAACTCGATCAGCTGTTTGCTTAATTTGTCTGAGAATTAAAATAGTTTTTCAAAACGCACAACTAAATCTTACTTTTCGGATTTCAATGGTAATATTTACTTCAACCAAATATGCCTCATTATTGCGTTCCACGAAGGGAATGTAATTAGCACGTGTTTTTTTACAAAACAGCATAGAAAGTCTCGTCCGCCAGATATAAATTCTTGAGATACGTATACTACGAGTAAAACGTGATACGTCTTACTTAACTTTGTTTAAACCAATATCGGTCCAAAACACGCCCTCTTATTATAAAACGAAGACTAACTTTTAAACCTTCTTGAAATTTATTACACAGCAAAGTTCTCTCTAGCCTGTTGGCCACTGAATGAACTTGAATTTTAAAAAGGATTTATTTGTAACTAACTTTTAAACGAAGTGGTTAAAACCAATATTAACTCAAATGAATTGACAGTGATGATGATTTATTTCGGGAAGTTTTTTTTTGGCAGATAGTGGTTTAAATAATCCAAGTACTTAATTCAACCACGTTTTTAAAATAAGATGGTATGTTATTTTCACTTCTGTCGCTGTCCTCTTTTGGGTGAATAGTAATTCTAGTCAAGTCATCTATTTGTGCTTAGTAAATGTTGTCGTATAAAAACAGCGCGGATTTTTTACAACTAACAACTAAGAGGTACTTAGCAAAGGCATAATACTTATACTCTCTATAAAAGGATTACTATTTTCCATCGTATTTCGAGACTACATAGCTGCCTTAATAATATTTAGATTAGGTAAAATAGAGAAGATGCATAATGCGTAGATTTTGATAAATGTATCTGATTTTGTAAGCATTTACGTAAAAAGGCCTTATATTTTTTATCAATTTATTAACTTTGATTTTTAGTTGTTTAAAGAAGTAAATTTAAGAAGTAATAAAATAGGATTTTCTTTAAAAAATATAGCTACTTTTGTTATGAGGCCAATCCTATAAACGCAATATTTGACATAGCACGCGAACAAATGTTCTTACATCACGCCTACAAATGCGACTTAAGTGACGTCACTCCTGTCCGGTCTTTCTAAGGCGCTCCGAGACGCAGTCCAAAGGCGGACGTGACTTTGTAACCTTTATATCTTAAAGAGATTTTGGGTTAGAAAGTTTGTTTTTTCTTGTTGTGGCTATTTTTAAGAACATTTTCCATAGCACAACGAAAAAAAAATATGCATCTTCCCTATTGGCGATCACGCGTTTGTTCGATAATTCTAAAATCCTTTTTTTTTGACGTAAATAAATGTGTTATTCTAAAAACTGAATCCATTCTATCGCAATAAAATAAATTTTAGGTCTTATAGTTTTATTGTCCAATTAATCTAGGAACACAAATGTGAAAATAGGTAAAATAAAATTTTCATATAAACTAAACAATCATTCGAACGATTGTCTATTAATCTGGTGATTATAGTAGGTACTGTGAAGTTTTTTTTATTAATAATTAACAAAATAACGCTGTTTATTATAATACATATAATAATAAACAGTGATATTGTCCTAAACGTGAACGTGATATGTTTTGTGGTATGCGCGTGCGCAGTGATCTAATGCTTGGTCACCTTGAGATCGAGGTTCCATCGCACGTCTCTAGCCACTCATGATTTTCGATCATCTATGTGTACCTACCTATATAAGGTTCTTTTTAATTAAGTGCAAATGGCCATGATGATGACGGCACAGTTAAATACTATTTCTTTCCACCACCACACTTTTCTCTCCCATGGGTGTGGTGAAAGACAATAGGAGTATATGCAACTGATAACGGGCAACGTCAATTCCATGTTCTGCCATCATCTACCCATCTACCCAGGTGGTGATGATGAGATTCCTCCTTTTCTTGGAAGAGGCTAGTAAGTTTTAGTGTATCAAGTCGTCTCAGCTGTATTATAAACTAGTGGCCCTGTGCGCTGGTACTATCCATCCCGAGTATTCTAATTATTTAAATTGATATAAAAGGAGAGTTTCTTTTTCTTTGTAAGTAAAAGCTCAGATAGGTATCTCGTTTTTACTACGTTTCTCAGTTGAAAACCTGTTTAAATCTGTCCATATGAATTTTAAAACAACTCCGTTAATCGATGTTCGATGAGTCACTCATCAGTCATCAGTCGTCATAACACTTTTGGTTATTTCTTTGTCTATTATTACAACTACTCTACTATGTGGGTTGGGGGAAAGGAAAAGGAAAAAACCTTTAAATCTACTTACCAGCTACTTCTCTTCCTGCGCAGACCGTAAAAGCCGATAAAGTAAAAATGGCAATAATGCAAATATATATTAATAGGCGATGTGGCTAGCAGCCAGTCACTATTTAGATTCCATTTTTTCACCGTCATGCCCACATTGCCCACCATTACGCTAAAAGTAGCCTTTGAGCTCTCTCTGCTTAGAGCCGCAAGACATGATCTAAGCGCCAGACCCAAAATGTTCTGTCCCCTCATTAGAGATGAAGACGTGAACAGGCGTCTGCCTGAATATCCTAAATCTAATCGAAAGGATAAACTGAATATCTTTTGACTGGTTGTTGCACATGTTGAGATGCATAAAATATTCTTTTATATACGTTAAGTCTTCACTTCAATTTATATGATCACTACTCAAATTTTAAAAAGGACTAACTCAAATATCTCCTGCCATGCTATTATAAAAAGCAGGACTAGGTTTAAATCATTATTTACCCAAATGAAGTTGACGGTTACGAAAGAGAAGATGTCATATTGTGGGAGCTCTTTTTGTATTGGGCAGATAATAGTATTTTATAACGAGACCGGACGGCTATGTGTGACTGTAAGCCAAGCGACACGGTCTCAAGGAAAGCACCGGGACGAATGCCAATTACACATTGTCTTAGTCTTATTGGTATGCAAGATGAGCCTTCGATGGCGACGAGGCTCTTCATACCCAGTCAATAATAAACAATAGCACTCGAAATAAAACCTTATTATCTGCTCGAGACAGTCAATTTTAAAGCGAATATATAAGGTGTTTCCAGTACACACATCTGCGCAACTGTTTGGTGTCTAATATGGGACGTTACGACCATTCTCAATTTTTATTGCTCAGCACAGCTGTTGACTCATCATCATCTTTCTACTTTGGAAAGTAAGCAGGAATATAATACGTAATAGGTATATAAATATTCTTTCAATTCCAAAAATAACTTCCATGCTGGTCTGAGAGATCTGACAGCTGCTTCTTTTCCCATGCAGATCATATAAGCCGATCAAGGGAATGTTCATAATGCGAATCATTCAAATAGGCTGCGGCTAGCAATCTATCACTATTTAGAATTCTAACTCCACTTTCTCGCCCACACTCGGCCTTTGAGTCTTGCCGCCCTGCGCTCTGTCTGCTTAGCGCCGCAAGACCGAAACTGCTCTGACAAGACGTGATAATACGTATGTATAAAAATATATCTAAGAGGAAATTGGCAGTGTAGTTGCCGGCCTAGAAAAAACACCACTTCATCTCTTTAAACTTCACAATTTATTATTGCATAAACTGTGTCCTGTGGATGTCGTAAAAGGCGGCTTAAACACTAAGCACAATGATCTTGTGCTACAACTGCATTCCCAAGGAGGGTTGACGTCAGGCAGTCGTAAAACTATAGCCTAATCGCATAAACTGCTCCGGCTATTTCTTCGGCATATGATATGTTCGGCATTCTTGGGTGATCATTGACATGCATATAAAATTTGGGGACGAAAAATCCAAAGCAGCACGCCAAGGATGCAATCGGAAAAGATTAAGATCTGAGGCGCCTGTGTTCGCACATGAATGAGACAGGGTGCCGGTTGCCTAACGATCCTATGACGACTGAGGGACGTTCTCATCTCAACGTTCTTATTATTTAAGGCAAGGAAAATACTTTACCGACAAGAACATTTGACCGAGTAGACCTGCCTGGAAATTAATGCGCTACGCCGTAAATTTTGTTACAGATACGCAGAAACGTAATCACTTTTTATCCCTAACGGGGTAGACACTACCTAGGATTACAATACACAAAGGCCACGTATATCGATAAAGAGCGTAAAAAGGGAAAAAAATAATCAAAAAGAGATGGGTTGTCAGCGGCATACTATCAGCACGGGAAGAAAAGCAACTAGCACATTCAACGCTTTTTCCTTTCTTCCAGACCAATATGAAAAGAGCATAATTAAGAATAAAGAGCATAAAGCAATTTTACTCGCATAAATTAACATTCATAAATAAAAAGTCAACTTTTTAGTCGTGGCAAAGGAGACAATCACATAATGGAAATTACTAAATTGCAATATTAATTCAACATAGCAAATATAATATCAGTGTATAGTGTAATAGTATAGTACCTAGGCTGTAGTCTTTCGTATAGACTATAGATTAGGTCTTAAAACTACAATTTCCAGGCAGTCGGCCACCCGGATATGATTGAGATTGGGACACACTGTTCTGTCCCGGATATTACACGCTCTCTCCAATGCTGTGTTTGCTCACCTGCTCAAATAACGAATAGGTATACATGTAGCAACGTTTTAATGAGCAAATGTTCTAAATGATTCCAACTATAGTAGAGAAGATAGTAGAAATTAGTAGAATTTAGTTTAGAGTAGCCGATAAGGTTATGTTTATTGCAGGCGGAACGCGGATGCCCTGGCGCTCTGTCGGTCACCCGGATAAGATTGGGACTATTGGGACACACTGTTCTGTCCCGGATATTACGGTGCTCACTGCACTACTGTGTGTACTCAACCCCACCTGCCTGAACAGCGGATTTTCGGACAATTTAAATAAAATTGCTTTTAACGTCAATCCGAAATGTTGTAGCGGAAATGCGGGCATTTTATTTACCCGGCTCAATGAGAATGTACTTGTACAAAAGTAGATACAATATAGGCGAAAATAAATCGCTTGCTCGCCATTTCTGTCGAATGAATGGATGTTATTTATATTTATTTCATTTGGACTTTAAATATTTGTAAATCTATATTGGAATTGGAAGCTCATGGAAAATCAATTACTTCAGGTAGTCCTGCAACACTTTAATTGCTTTTGGCCGAAATAAATAACTGAACAAAATTAATAACTTTTTATACTCCCCCCAGTGGTTATATCCGGGGGTCGATTTTCACATAGGTATGGGGATTTACCAGGAGGGGTCTTCAACCAAACTCAACTAGACAATCCTATCTTCCAGGGGGGGCACTAAGTCTCCTGTTATCTAGTCCAGAATGGTATGCTTTTCGGGAACATTGCAAAAAACCACCACAGCGTTTATCAAGGTACGTACTACATTAATGTACTAATTAAATGTGTTATCCCGGAAATATGTGAAGTTCCCAGACGCATGACGGAAGAAGCCGGGGAAAAAACTAGATACCCCGTAAGTGGCAAAGAAGCGAGTATGTATTTACATAAGTTGGACAAAAATGAAATCGATTGGATTGTTAGATGGTCGTAAGTTTACAGCTCAAGGTGAAATACTTGTACCTATTCACGCAGGTAGGTACTAACGACAATAGTAACTTCTAGTAGCCGCTGCATCACGAACTTACACTACTAATTACTACGTGCTAACTAAACAAACACTAGTAACAATGAAGTCCCATTACGAAATGATAGCACTCGTAAATCAATTGGAACTATAAACAGAGCTGTTAGTGCAACGGATTGCAGTTGCAGGTGTTGGCTATCGATTGCACATTTGCATCTCTAAATAATCTTACAGAGATTGTCGCAGTATTTCTCTTAAGGAGGGTTGACGACAGGCAGGCGGACGGTTTATTGGATTCGTTTGACATGCATATCGTCTTTGGAAAAGAAAATGCTGGAAGACGCATTCCGGCCTCCGAAACAGCCAGCTAAGGATGAAACGATGAGAAAGATTGAAAAAGTGTCTTGAGGACACACAAAACAAATATTTCTCTTGTAAACAATTATATATTGTAGAGTTTTTATAAATAAATAATGATAACGTATCTCACTCAATAACCCAGTTATCCGGTCCACTAACATCCTACCACATCCCAAAACAAGTAAATCCCTCCCTAGCAATATAGTTCGGCAGCTATGGAGGACTGTCCGTTAGTGCATCACAATGGTACATTAAGAGATAGACCTCCATAGATAGATGCAGCCATCTGACTTTTTAGATAAAAAGTTACTAAAAGGCTTCTTCATGTTGGCTTTGGCCCCATTTCCCATTCCCTATTCTCCACACATTCCTGATAACAGAAACACAGCCAAAAAATACTTTTTGAACTTTCAAAAATTAAAATTAGGTTTCTAATTTAACATAAAATCGTTTCTTTTGGTGGGAGCAAAATAAATAATATTTATATCCATCCTTCTGGTTCCTACACTAGGCGTGGCCAGTTTTGTATCTAACCATTCATTGTATGTATTACCATTTTACTTATTACGAGTAGTGTCAAATACTACTATTAGATCATAATTTTTAGAATCTTTAGTTAAAAAGGAAAACCAGCAGTATTGGCTCGTCTCGGTTAGGAACCCTACGAGTTGTTTATTCTGCCTTATTTATTAACCGGCATTTGATGCGTATGAAGCGGTGGTGGCCCAGCGGTTAAGACTGGTTGTGCGTCTGTGAGGACGAGTTCGGTCCTCACTAGGCGACTTAAAAGTAATTAAAAAAAAAAGTGTGGCACTCGGGGACTGCCGCGGCATAGCATTTTTTATCAACTTATGCAATTAAATTTATTTATTTATTTTTTATTTATGCAGTATTTTTTTGTTTGATATTAATTCAAGTTACACTTTTTGAGCGTGGTGACCGATAAGAAAACAATTTTAAGTTAATATCGTTTAAGATATTTTTATTATCTTGCAATACATGTAGGTTATTCAGGAATTTTTATTATGAGCAGTTAGCAGCTAGTATACACTCATACGTCAGTAGCACAACACACAACCACCGTGCCGAAGTCTGCCGAACTGAAACGACACGCTGTGCCGGTCGCCGGTTGCCGAGAAACGTTTAGGCGGAGTGGGGGGTGTTAGGTTTTATTTACGTGACGGAATTTATTGATTCGGTCGCCGCGCTCAAAGCCCGCGATAAAAGCTAAGCAATAGCTTAAAATTTTAAGCTACCCCACTTGCTTCTGTTGAAAGAAAATATTGTGAGGAAACCTGCACACTACTTTTAGGTTTGCAATGGCAAACCCTATTCTCTGCCAAAAATCGTCATTGTATGCGTCTATTTTCTTACAATGACACCGACAGGACCTAGCTCTTAAAGGTACCTAGAAAAGAATACGATGCCTAGGGACTCTAGGGTGGCTGGCCAAAACTAGGAGCAAAAAACCCTCAGTAGGGTTCAATGACTCCAAGAGCTGAGGCAACCAAGAATACAGGTTCTTTCTATACTTGATTATATCGTAAGCGATTTGAAATGTGTGTAGGTTGGAATAGAGAAAAGCTACTAATTAGTTATCTACGTCACTCTAATTCACATATAAATAGTTTCTTAAAAAAAATAGGCCAATTCGAAAAAGCCCGTCACCTCATTAGATGTAAATATGAATTCGTTTTTTGGCCTCTTTAGAGTTAAACTATAAGATGCACAGGCAGGTACTTACCTAGAGACATAAATTTATTCTTAAACATATAAGACCTCAGCGTTCTAACTTTTAGATTGTAAAAAATTTGTAGTGTGGAACAATATAATAAAAATTTAAGTTTTAATATATAAATAAATAAAACTCGTCTTTTTCAACAGTCGCACTATCTAGGTATGTACAGACAAACTAAGAACAAAGGAAAAATAAAACGTTAGTTTAGTTTAAAGCAATAATTTAAAGCTAGTTTTTTTTTATAATAGGCAAGTAGACTGGGTAAAACATATATTATTTTATTTAGTCAACTAGACTATCCAAAAATAAAGGACCCATATTTTTATCGTTTGGCAAAGTAGTACAATTTCACAAAGATACAGCGCTTCGAAGTTTCGGAGTGGGGGTTGATTTACGTCATCTTTAGTTAAAAATCATAGCTGATTGTGACGTCACGCGAAATTTAAATGCGCTGTAGCCTGTATCTTCGGCATTGTTTGCTAAACAGAGAAAAGAAAAATATGTAAACCATACTTTTTAATAAATCTATCTAATGAGCCAACATTTTTTTTGTCCACCTCCCTGTTACTCCTAAGGAGTTTATGCCTAACGGGGTAAGGACGTAATAGTGTGCAACTCGTATATATAACGAGTCACGCAAATTGGTCAATCGATATACAGCTACAATTTAAATATAGATATATTTTAATTACATATAGTATACGTATGTACCTCTACAACTTAATGACTACAAAATACATTAGTGAATGAGTGGATCACCTGATTTTAAGTCTAAATTGCTTAGATAAAGAGCCTAATGACGTCAAGCACAACAATTACTATAGAATTGAGGCCTTTTTCTCAGAAATAACCTTACTCATCAGATAAGAATGTAAAAAAAAAACTATTAGATCACGAGTTAATTCTGTAACGTACCTGTCATTTTTTTACTTTTTAATAGGATTATTATCAATTATAATACTCGTTTATGCACTAAATGCCACTAGGAACTATTCTGCAGTAAAGAAGTAGGTTTATATTCACACTTGGTTTTCCGTTTTAACACTCGGTTCAAGATAAAAAAAAAGTGTAGGTAAACTAGCTTGACTCTATGGCAGAAAATTACAGCTCAGGTGATAACAAAAAACCCCAAGGCTTTTCTCCATATGACACGTCTCAATACACATTCGAGTAAATTAATATAAATCATAAACATACCTCACTGAATCCTCATGCTGGAGAGTTTAACCGTCACAATCACTTTCTAAATTTATATATTGGGAACGAATAACGAAGGCTTCGTCGGCTTGACGGCCAATCCTGAGCGCGAGCACGGAATGCGACTCTTGCGCAGGTAGAGCCGCCGCGGTGACCGCTGTGCCTGTGTGCGTGACAATAATTACATTGTATAAACATGCCGTGAGAACAGGTGCTTGTGTGAGTGTGACGTAGGATATCGACATTAACGAAGCTGCATCTAAAAGCATAAGATTTGTATTGTATTGTACTGGTAATCAGCCTCTGCAGGGTTGTGACAGATATTCCCAAAAGCGCGAAAAATAAGGAAGAACTTTATGATGGTGGGCGAGATGATGTTAGGGTTGCTAAATAGGGTTGCTAGGTAGCCGCATCGCCTCGCACATGATTCGCATTTTCGCCCATTCCCTCGATCGGCTTCTACGATCTGCGCGGGAAGAGAAACAGCTGGTACATCCTAAGTTTTTTCTTTTCTCCCAGATCAGCATGGAACAACTAATCAAGAGTGTCATGCTTATTGAGAGTCAATGCCAAATTCGGAGGCACAGACCGCACCCAACATTTTAGGGTAATTCATAAACTTTATAAGTACGTACCTACGTAATTAAGTACTTTTTATCAGGCACTTCGTGCTATTCAGTGACGATAAAATAACAATTCTTTCATCCTGGTCTGGGAGAAAAGAAAAACTTAGAATGTATTAGCATCATCTCTTGTTGCGGAGATCGTTGAAGCCGATCGGGTGAATTTGGAACACTGCGAATTCGGCGAAGCGGCTAGCAACCCATCACTATTTAGTTTTCTTTTTCCACCTTCTCGCCCAACATCACGCTAAGAGTGGCCTTTGAATCATGCGGCCCTGGGCTCGGTCTGCTTAGAGGGGCTAGACCTAAACTACTCTGTCTGCCCCGTTAGGGATGACCGCGTGATAGTGTATAAAATAAAGACTTTAGACATAGAGTCCTGTATATAAATAACCGGCCAAATGCGAGACGAACTTGCGCACGAAGGGTTCCGTACCATTATCTGTAACAAATTGCGTTTGTTGTATGAGCTGAGTCTACCACTCAATACCGACAGACGAAATCTCGGCGAACGCTATACCGACAGTTTATTAACTTTTCATGCATTAGACCGACAGAAGACGAAATCGAACTAGTTTATCCCGACTGTCAGTTTGACCGATACAGCATTAAATCAAAAAACCATAGATCGATTGAATCTTATCCCCCTATGTTGTAGACCGCCAGAATCTTATCCCCCCATGCTGTAGACCGACAGAAGACTAGACCGCAACGGTTTATTTCGTCAGAACAACGTCCCGCCAAGCAGAATAGCGACAAAGCACAATCCGCTATTTTCCAATAAGTCAAATCAGATACTTTTTTCCCAACGTCAAAACAAACATTTTCTATGGGATTTGTATGAAATACAAGCAGATGACGTCACAGTTTCTTGGAGTCAAATAGCGATCTTATAATCAGTTTTTTTGCAATAATTAATCTAAAATTGCGTCGAAATCGATATGTTTAAAGACAAGTGACATTATTTTATGACATTTTATTTTCATAACAGTACAAAATAATTTATTTTTGACCCAGGAAAATACCCAATTATGACAAACGGGTTAAATGAAAAACTCATGTTTTTTTACAAAATATTACATCACATCTGGTGCGCCCCACTTAAATATTTATTTTATTCTGTTTTGAGTATTTGTTGTTATAGCGGCAACAGAAATACATCATCTGTAAACAACTGTCTAGCTATCACGGTTCATAAGATAAACGCGGGCGGACAGACGGACACCGGAGTCTTAGTAATAGGATTCCGTTTTTACCCTTTGGGTACGGGTACGGGTAACTCTAAAGAGGATAGGTACAAGCTCCAAAAAAGTTCCGACACTGACTTGAAAACGAGTCTGCGATGGCGTATTTATTTTAGTTTCTTCAAAGTTCACTGTTGGAAACCATAGGGCTCTTTCTATAAAAAAAGGTCATAGTCCATAATAACCACTGCTGGGGGCAGGTTGGCGATCGCAGTAGATGGTAAAAATTTGTTACACAGAGAGCTACAAGTTATATTGTCTTATTTATCACTTGGTCCATAACATTTTCTTTTTAACTAGAAAATCTAAAATGGATATTTTATTGAAGATTCCATCAAGGCATGATGATTGGAAATAAATTTTGGTCAATCGGTTAGATTATTATAATCAGGGAATAAATTCTAGGTCTATGATTAAAATTATTGTACACTTATTTTTTATTTTCTCTGAGTAATTACGAAGATACAGCGGGTAAATTTCGCGTCACGTCACGCTTAAGTACTATTTTTACATAGTGGCGACGTCGCGTCGTCTCTGAAACTTTGATGCTCCGTTGTGAATTTTTATTTTTTTGATAATCTGAAACACATGGATCCATTATTTTTGGTTAATCTAAAAGACGGAATAATTAGAATAATACTTTTCTAAACCTGTCGTCACCGTATGATGATGAAATCTCCAGTGTAACATATTTTCCCATTACCTATCAGGCTCAAAAGGACTCACAAAAAGGCCGTAAAAATGTCCTGTCAGAAATGTTGTACAGTGAAAATGTCAGATATGTTGTACAGTGATTTTATTTAAATTGTGTTCATATTGCATGATAATATTGATCGTTTTAATTTTATAATTCATTTTTTTTTTTCATTTATTTGGGTATACAGAATATTATAAACATACAAAATGAAATAAATGTAAAACCAACACCGTTAACCACAGTTTACCACAAGAATGCGTTGAGAGAGTACATACTAAATTCTATTTTATATGATTCATACTTAATCTTGTTATTTTTATTTACTACATATATTTTGAAGTTTAATTGCAGTTTAAACTATAATGTTAAGTTTATTTAGTCTGTGGTATGGATTTCGCGAATCTTACGGTATGAGATTATATAAATTAATATTTTGTATGCTCTATGCATGGGCCTCGGAGAATAAATGGCAAAGGCAAATAGTTTAATTAAAAGCGTTTATTCATTACTATATTTTATTATATTTGACCGATGGTTCATTACTATAACTTTCCTATATACTACTGTTCAGGTTTTGCATTTAATTAGTTAAACATAAGACATTAAATAACGAAAAAAACATAAAGGAATTAACATAAAACTAACCAGTCGTGAAGTCGAATTTAAAGGGACTTAGTGTTAAACACCTTGCCGGATACTGACTCAGAAATAATTAAAATAACAATTGTTTACGTCTTTAAACGTAAATTTCCAGGACAGAGTTAAAAACGCTTATCATAATTAAAGTGAAAAACTATTTAACAGGGAATTCCCTATTAAATATCCGAATATTTATAAATAAAATAGAATGAAACTGTAAGGCTGGTTGTATAGTCACGCTTTCGCACGCGCGTTTAGTTCGCGTCGCGGGCGACGAGCTTTGAACGTCTTGAATCGTTACATAGCCAACCGCAGAATTTTGTAAGGTTTTCGCGCTTAAAAACCGCGCGTGCCAAAGCATGACTGAAAAACTAGCGTAAGTGTTTTATCGGTTAATAAGTGTGACAGCCATTACGGTATTTATCGCATATCTGCATGACAGTTTTATTTGAAGCAGTACTTATGTTGATGGGTATACACACCAAGAAGACTATCGACATGCAAAGAACACATGCACAGAAACAGATGTGGAACTGATTGGTTACAGAATACATATACAAATCTGTACATAATACCATATTTGTTACAGTTTCTGTTTTGTGCTAAACAGGTTTAGAACATATCGGTTACTTACAGTGAATGAATGTGTATCACTTATGATGGTGTTTTTAAGTCCCTGGTATTTTATATACACATTTGTGCATGGTATAGAGATAATAGTGGTCATGTTGCATTGTCATTATCTTCCTTTATTAAACTTGTTATAGGTGACGCCATTTTTCATAGTACTGGTTTAACAGGCACAATTATACAAACTACATATATGTTTCTACAGTCTGTTTACATGAGTTAAGGAAATAAAGAGGTTCCAATTGAATTTCTCTTTGTCCCCAAAATATTTTTTTTTTATTCTAATAAAGAATGTCTTACGTTTTCATACCTGAAAGCGATAGTATTTAATATAAAAGTTGATATCTGGATGGATAAAGATTTATATCGTAAAATAAATCAGGAATATGCTATATAAATAGCTATTTCAATAAGCAAAAATCAACAATTTGAGACATGGTTAAAAAAATAAGTGGTCTAAGTTGGCAATACCAACTCGTTGTCTTGAATTCCTTACACGAGACGTTATAAAATCATGGCAATTGTGCATAATTTTCCACATTTTCGCCATTTAAACTTTACATGAAAACTATAAATTTTTATATTAAAGGTTAAATAACAACGTTTAAAAGTGAACGAATTCTGTATCACTACAATCGTATTATTAGTGTAGCTTTACAATCAAGAGCTTTGAGACTGGTAAAAACATACATTTAGAAAAAGATTTAAAGTGGCCAGTATTTTGACAGTTCTTACGGCTGTCAAATATTATCCAGTGTCAACAATGCCGCCACCTAGCTTTTAAATATCCCTTTTTTATATTTAAGTTTTGACTTCCGAGTTTATTGACAGCTAATTAATATAAACAGGATAATAACATACTTTACATAGCTATAATCATCCCATACACCTAAAACACCAAATAGTCCATATTATTGACTACACAATAATGGTTACACATTTGATTAAAACGACGTGACAGCTTTTCTTATTATAATTTTCTTATTTACAAAAATATTTATAAAATATTTTTACAAGTGAAATACCAACATATTATTCGTAAACTTTAAAAGGTAATAATAATTCAAAGAACACGATATCGTAAAATCTTTTTAAGAATATTATTTTTTTATATTTAATCTATAATTGAAAGCATATTTTTCTCTTTAACTTATTAAATCGCGTGTTCATGGTTGATAAAAAATAAATCATTAAATAATAACAAGTTTTCAAACATAACAAAACTTTGGTGTTATTTTTCAAAAAATTAAATCTAGGGAACGATATCATCACATGTAACTTATAAATCTGATACCAGTATTGGCGGCTTACACACGAGAAACAAACAAAGTAACGAAAAGTCCTAACTTTTCAATCAAATATAATAACTGCACAGTTCATTCAGTCAGTACAATGAAATCATATCTAACTTTATCTAGTATTTGTAGCATACAAAGATGTTTGATGGTGTACAGATTTATATAAAAATATAATTTTCTCTCTATGTGATTACGAAAATATACTTTTTCAGAACAGGCGTCCGTTCTAAGGCACAAAATTCATTCAACATAATAAAAACTGGTATATTTACTGCGTAGTAAGGAAAATAAAGGTAAGGTTTTATGTCTTAGGAAGTTTCACTTCCTACAATCTCATAACTTGGAATCATACATCGTTTGCAAAAGTGAAAATGTTTTAACCTATAATTTTATTCTGGTGACAATCAGGTATTTTCCTCTATATAAAATACTTATCGTCAGGAGAAAGTCACAAATTCGATGCTATTTTCTACCCAGGTACTGATATTTACCTAACCTGTGTACCAACGCGTAAATATGAATATAATATTTCATGTTCAATCACTATATCTATCACAGTTTCTATAGTTTTCCTGTAAATACCTTGTTTAGATAACAATATACATGAGAAACAAAAATTAATTCTTTCGAAACTATAATGCAGGCGATAATTCGCAACGTTTACAACAAAGTGCGGAGAACCAGTACAATCATACGTATTGAAAAAAAAAACGAGAGATTATACAACGTTAGACAGGAAAAGTCGAGTCAAACAGAGATCCATGAAGTTGTCGATACTAAATTGTCTTAGAAAGAATCTGTTGCATACAATTAGATCAAACCTCTTGCATGAACAAACTGGTTTTGGCAGTTGGCGGCCAGCCTTCTTTACTGTCAAACCATAGTCACCTTTATTTCTTTCTATGGAATGCGTAGAATAGCTTGAAAAACACTCGGCTGCTTGTCACCGCTGACAGTCGCGAGGCTTTTGTTTTGTTCAAGCTGTAATGTCCATTACCTCAATAGAAATAAAGGTGAATATGGTTTGACAAAGAAAGTGTGCTGCCGGTCGCTGCCATACCGGTGTGAGTTAAGCCTAAGTCTTGATAGTAAAGAAGTTATTATATTGATTTTAGGGTAGATGTAACTATTCTTTCTGACTATCCGTTGCAAAAGTGAGATTTTTCTATACCTAAGATATCTATTTAATATAATACAAAGTAAAATGACTTAATACTAGAGGTTGCATTCAAGAGTATACTAAACTTGCGCGACTAGGCAGTGCATACCACACAATGACATAATTATGCTAAAGCTAAGAGTCTCACCGCAGTAGTCCGATTGTCATAGGTCATTGTATGCCACACAAAATTTTGCTAACAGATTGGCAGTTTCTTGAGCACAAACCATCACGCACAGAACGCTGGAATTGCCGGAATACTTTTCCGGTATTCCCAAATATTATAGTATATTATACTAATATACATTTTAAAATTAAAGTAGAGAAATGCACGTCAACGCGTCATGTTTTAAAGCTAGCCAATCGTGAAGCGTATACACAAAATGTCAAGGTCCGTTTCTGTGTTGCTTCCGAATGGAATACTAAGTTTAATGTGAACGAAAACTAATTCTTAACGAGGTGGGCACTAAGAGTTAGATGGCCCTGGGGCCGGCTCTTCTTCCTCCAGGGGCGGGGGGAGCGGGGCGTTTTCCTCGTGGATCATCACGAGTTTGCTATACTCGCGCTTCCGCTTCGGGATCTGCAAATTGAATGATATTGTTAAGAATATTTTTATATTTTCTTTTTTTTTTCTTACTTATTATATTATTATTAGTGGCCTGTGTTATGGTTGGATCTCATTTGTCAGCACGGAGCACCATTTTTTTATGCTGCTATTCTTTTCTGTCGTTCAGAACCGTATTTGCAGAGCGAGAGAGAGCGACGGAACGCTATCGCACCGGCCGTGCGATAGCTCTCTCTCTCTCTCCCTCTCTCTCTTTCTCTCTCGCCCTACTAAATGAGATCCAACCCTTAGTGGCGCTATGAAAGTATATTATATCAATTTCAAGGGTATATTCAGTCCCTGATACTTAATAACTTTCCCCAAGGAACACCTATAAAAAATGTAAAAACATTTTGCTTTTCTTACAAACTCAGATCAGCTGATCGGTCAACTGGTAAAAACTATTTTTCCTATTATTAATGTTCTTTAGGGAAAGTTGTTCAACGTCATCACCAGAATTCATCCTTAAAATAGTTTCGGTACATTTTGTTAGAACCTGCATACATAATATCTTTCCTATTTCTTCTACACCAGCTTACATGCTTCTGTACTAAAAGGCCTTCCCCAATAAAGGGAGACTTAGCCCATAATTACCACGCTGCACAATCGGTAATCACAAAGATACTATGAACTGCCAAGTGATGACTCTCCTGCCAGTTCTCTGTTACTTCCCTTAGCTGCATTCTACGACACAAGTGGGAGAAGATAGGGGTGGTGTCTAATTGTATACTCTAATGACACCATGCACTGAACCAAGAATGGCGTGCAATTGAGACCTATACCCTACAGTGGAAGAATTAGGCCGTGAAATAAGTTGACACACCCACCTTCTTGGGTTTGCTGAAGGTCTCCTCACCGGAACTGCTGGAGCTGGTGATGCCTTCTTCCAGGTTGAGCCGGGACGCGATGCCTTCCAGCTGGAGATCCAAATATAGCTGTCCCAGCTGTTCGTTTACCAAAGACGGCTGAAAGTTTTAACGTAAAACTATAAAAATAAATAATATTCTCTTATATAGGTACATTAAACTATTAGAATCTCGTAAAAAAAAAGAACAGCTTAAATAATCAAAAAACTGATTTTCTAATAACATGAAAAAGCTAAATCAATCTTAGATTACGCACAATACTTTAAAATACAGAATATAAAGATGAGCGAAAACCAACCTGTTCAATTTTGGTGATTTTCTGTTTATCTGTAAACAGTACTTCATCCATCGATTTTGTTACGACCTGGTACCTGTAGGTGAGTTCCGATGTGACACACACCTGAAGAAAATGTATTATTTTATTAACATATTAATAACTAGCAAATGCCCGTGTAGTGAAATTTTTGACAATTCCACGGGATCCTATGTCGCCCCCGGGATAAAAAGCTATCTACATGCTAAAATTTATTTCAAATGACTTGGCATGAAAGCAGAACAAACAAACACCCATACAAACTTTCGCATTTATAATAAATAATTATAATTATACTATACTAATGTCTTCTTTCCAGCCTATACCACCAATGCCCGGTGATTTAATTAAATCTCTAATAATAAGATAAAAAGGGCCGAAAAAGATTTATTAAGTATGGACTTGATAAATATTTTCCCGACTTTTTTTATTTAATAATAACAAATATTTGCATGTAATATATTTATATTTTGTATTTTATTTTATTTTTTATTTTTTATAGATAAATTATAACTGAAACCATGTTTAAAAAAATAAATATTAAGTATAAAACTGTTGCCGATTAACCTTGTCAAAAAATATTGTACATTATACAGAGCTAGAATTAGAAACCGCACACTGAACTCAAAAGCAGCTCAGGTTAGGACGAACCGGGAAGGCGAGAAATGGTGGCAGACGAGACTTAAAAAACTCACCTGCTCCGCCCATGGCGGCTCCATTTTCCTCCTGGCAATCTTTTTGGAGGACCGATGGTCCCCGAACGATTGCCCTTCTCCGGCCTGATCTGGCCGACAACCACTCTTGTCCCAAAACTGTTTTTGAATAAAAACAATGAATTAGGTTAGGATACAAAAAAGAGGCTAATGGATTTTTACTCACTTATTTCCTTTATACAACGTGCATATTTATATGATTATTTATTGTTCTAATATAATAGTAAAGTCCTGGGAATGAATGATAAATATATTAAATGAAAAGGGATACCTTAAAAAAGTGTGCCAATACAATATAAGGTAATTATATCTTTATTATCAGCATATGTAGTAATAAAAGAAGAAACTTTAATCAGTCGAATCACTTAATAAAATACCTACAATTTGAAACTTCTGACGACGCCATCGTTTGAATTCTGATCGTAGTTCAAAGCTCGGTATTTGCGCCAATTCCTACTGGAATTGCAGCGGCCGGCAGCATCTTTCAGAGTCAAAGCATATTCAATATATAGTATAGCTTAGCTTGAGAAAGGCCTGGAGACTTATATGCGGGCATGGCTAATAAAGGTGAATAAGGTTTGTGCAGTGAAAGTGCTCTACAGGACGCTGCCATTCCAGTGTGATTCGGGAAACTACGGGATAGAGATTTCTTAGACTTTAGAAATTGGAACATACCCCAATTTTGTTTGACTTCTTATCCCCGCAGCCGCCGCTGTCTTCCGCGCTGCCGGACTCAGTCTTGAAGAACGACGAGTAGAAAGAGGAGTAGGAAGACTCGCCGTCGGTCCTGTCGACCGTGTCATCGCTAGTCACCATCCTATTACTTCTGGTCTTGCCGGCCCTAGATCCTGTGTCTGGTAACGCATCAGTACTCTGTGGGCAATTTAACAACTTGTATGTCTAACTTGTTGCTACCGAAGTCGTAACGCAGCTTGTTTATGACCTCGGAAATGTATGATGGTTTCAGAGGTACTCTAGCAGGAACTGAATTGATTCACTTCTTTAAATATATGATGTATCACAATTTATTTCTTTAGATTAATCCCTCTTATCGAAAATACACGTGCCATGTGCGAGTTGAACTCGCGTGAAGGGGGTTCCGTACAATGCCAAAGATTTTCCGTTAATGAACGTATTATATGGAGTTCACTACTTTATTTTTAATGCATAGAATTCTTATAAGTTTTCCTGTAATCTACAAGCATTGAACTATATATTGTTTTTTTATTCAAATTAGGCTCATTAGTTTCGGAGATCATGGGAGGAATAGTCAATCTTCGTCTTATTTCGTTTCAAAACTATTTATTTTACAATAATAACAAAAATATATTTGAGATCCTCACGAACGAGCTCTTTAATATGATATATGAACAGTTGGTTTCCAAAACATTTTTTAAATTTTCTTATTTGTCCCCCGAAAATATTATTTAAAAAATAATATTTATTTGCTTTGCACATCTTTATTTGGGTTATAGGATTACACCATCCTATCACATTTCACCTGATTTGGTCCAGAAGATTCGGAGCAAATAGGCTGTGACAGGCGAACGGACAGACAGATGCATGAGTGATTCTATAAGTGATTCGTTTTTTCATTTTTTGTACGGAACCCTAAAAATACTTTATTTATTTTTTTAACAACTTCTGTAAATGCCCAAATGAGAGGGCAGTGCGAATAAAAACTATTAAAAAATCAAACTGTCGGGGCATTATTAAAATGCCCACCTAAGCCTAAGCTATGAGGCAGAATAGCCGCCAACTGCAGACTCGTTCTTGCAGAATCATGTAAACCACAGGTGATGTTGTTATGGGACAGCGTACAGATTACCCAAAACCAAATGACAATAGTCATAATGTTTAGGCAGCATGATAAAAAGGATATCATTTATATCAATAATTAACATAATCCGAAATCGAAAACAAAATGATTTTTTTAATCTGCTCAAAAAAGATACTAGCGTTCCGGGTCCAATCTGCGCACGGCCCCTGCCCAATGCTATTTAATGTTGGCGGCATCGCGTCCGACATCGAAGATATCTGTCTTTGGGCGAAGTGCAAAGTGTTCCTGATTCTGTACATTCTTGTAACACCAGTATGCTTTGCTCTGTTGTTCTCTGGCAAATCTTGAGTTTGAATTTTAGAGGTCTAACTATTATTATAAGATAAATTAAAAAGACATTATGTCAATCTGTCATTGAGATAAAACAACTCTTAACATGTCAATGGAAGCATATGTGCCCAAGTTCAGTTGTTGAACTATTGTTTTATTTTGTGTGTTCGTATAACTTATGGTTTATTTATTTTAAAATGTGTTAGTGTTTGAATCTGTGAATACTTTTTTATTATTAGTTTTTGTTTTATGTAAAGCACCGCACATACAGTTGTTTCATACACTTTGTATATGTTATGGATTAAGTGATAAATTGGGGCATTTTTCATAATGCCCGGACTTTTTTTGCAATACTATTTGTGAGCAGCCAAACCAATTTAATGGGCCAAACTTCCCCGAGTATGAGCGTACGCGTGATAATTAGATATTTTCATAAAATAGCTCTAAAAAATTATGTCAGTAACAATCTAATGGAAGTCTTCAGTAATAATTAAGTAATATTAGACTTAATTATAACGATAATTATTTCATAAAAATATATGAGAACATTTTGTGATGAAAATTATGAAGAAACCGTTGTTAGGTTTTAGAATAACTTTGTTAGGGTATATGCATGAAAAAAATATTTGGTATTTAACCAGTTTTTCCATAAATATTCAAATGTAAATTACTAACACTGAAAACAAAATAAGAATTGGTTAAAAAACGAACGAGATATAACAATTTTACGAAAATATGTCTATCTCACTCGCAAAAACGCAATTCCTATGACGAACGTATAGATCAGTCTTTCCCAAAGTGGGCGATAACGCCCCCTTGTGGGCGCTGGAGGCTTTAAAGGGGGCGGTAACGGGCCCAGAATAATGTTGGGGGGCGCTGATGTGATTTAAGCAATGAGTGATTTATAACTTCAGCTATTTTATATTTTAAATTTTACTGAAATCAAAATCCTCTTATTACACAACATCCATTTATTAGTTCATATTTATATCCTTTTTTATTGTACAAATATAAACTAAAAATGTAATTAATATTTATTATTTTAATGCGTTCACAACGCTATTTATATCGTTAAAGGAATCAAACACTGAAAAAATTTCGTGTTTTAAAGTTTCGCAGGTGAGGTCCCCACTTCCGATACTCTTTATTATTGTAAAATTGTATTATTATTGCTATTTTTTATTTAAAATTAACAATGTTGATTATTGTTATTTTTTTATAAAAGATACTCTAATGTACTGGTGTATGTATTATTATTGCTCTCTCTTGTAAAAAAGTCTAGTTTGTAGTAAAAGACAAATATGTGATTCAGGTTTTTATGGTGAAAAAAATGGGGGGCGCTACAAAATAACAGATTTTTTAAAGTGGGCGTTTGACAAAATAAGTTTGGGAACCTCTGGCATAGATGATGTGGACTTTGACGTCACCAGTCCATATCGGTGACGTCAAAGTCCACATCCATCTCTTTCTAATTGAAACTTCAAAGTATCACATGTTCGTCGCTGATAAAGAAGCTTTTAAATGGTCCCGAACACTAATATAAGAACATAGATTATATGATTTCAGAAAAGTCTATTCCTAATATAATAGCACATGTGTCGTTATTTCGCCAAAACGATACTCCTAGCCATAGACCTATAACTTTTTTTCTTTAGATCTACCATACTGCCAACATAATAAAATCGTTATTTTAACATATGGTGCCATTTTTCAAAAGTGGAGTCACTGAACAAACGGTTTTTTGTATGAAAAACATTCGTTTAAGTGACTCCATGTTTCAAAAATGGCACTTTTAGTCACTAGGAAGACGTCAATAAAAAAAAATTAAGTCTTCCATAGATACCTAGTATCTACCAAACATATGGTAGTATTTCGTACTTTTCTTTGTTTATTTTTGGATTTATTTTAGTAAATGTAGTTGTAGAAAAAGTATTGTATGCAACGTTGTATAAGTAGTCAAAAAATGCTCGATGACGTCAATTTACGATGCTCGCCAAGGCCCGCATCGTAACCTGCGCCACTCGCATTTTTTAATCCTCCTTATACAACTGTTGCATAAAATACTATTATAAATTCTTTCATATTTGTTTTCTGAGGTAAATAAGGATTTTATTCCACAAATAAAAAAAACGTGCATATTCCTTATTACAAAAAATAATTCACTTACTGAGAAAGCACACTATTTATACATTTAGTACAATGAGCATGCAACAAACAATAAAACTAATAGCCTCGATACAAATACAAACTCCGGTAAAATCTATGTTCTATGAAATTGGCTTGCAATAGATGTCTTGGTATCTAAACGAATAGGTGCTGAGTTCTGACGCAAACTTAATTAAACCATATCGCTAACCACATCAAGTAGACATTTCTTTGAATTTATTTTCTGAGTGAGACTTCTGTACGTGAGCTAGTTACTAATTCTGTTGTTGTAGTTATGACGGCGACATCGTCACTCACTCTAATAGTTTTACCCACCTAATAATATATTTATTTTATCGGAGTTTGTATTTATATTGAGGCTATAAGTGGCTGTCGGTCCAAGCAAGCAGGTACGCATACACTCAAATTACAAACTTACAGTACTTAAACCCATACATTTGATTTCTGAGAAAATAAGTAACGTCTAAGGCCCTTATTTTGGACTAAAATCCAAAAAATTAAATTCAAATTTTATTCAGTAACTAGCTATTGCCCGCAACTTCGTCAGCGTGGACTTAAGTTTATGGGAATGGCTGTTGGGCGGCGTCTTGCAACCCTAGGCTCTGTCTGCAAAGGCTCTAAAACTCGCTTTCCGTTCCATTGTTTGGTTGCGATACCAGATAGGGCCTTTTATTAGACGGTGACTTAGTAGTTAGAATTAATATTTCATAATGAGCATCACTCATTATGAAATATTAATTTGCCCAGAACCGCATTTAAATTTAAAATTTTTAAACAGCGCTATCATCTATCGGTAACCAAAAAAAAACTAACTTTTAAGAACACTCCCAAACCATAGAAATTGTAAATATTTAGGATTTCGTACCCAAAGGGTAAAAACGGGACCCTATTACTAAGACCTGTCTGTCACCAGGCTGTATCTAATGAACCGTGATAGCTAGACAGTTGAAATTTTCACAGATGGTGATGGTGGTTTACAGCGGCAATACCTAGCCGCTGTAAAACTTACGGTGTCAACGCTTTTACCGCTTTTGCCAGGCCCATGTGTTACTCCCGCTTCACAGACCTGGCATGGTGGCCGCTCAATTTTTAAGAACGCTCCGAAACCACGAATTTGTAAATATTTAGGATTTCGTACCCAAAGGGTAAAAACGGACCCTATTACTAAGACTACTATCCGTCTGTCTGTCACCAGGCTGTATCTCATAAACTGTGATAGCTACGAGTATACAGTTAAATTTTCACAGATGATGTATTTCTATTGCCGCTTTACATAACATCACATACTAAAACCGTATTTAAGTAGGTAGGTATTCCCATACAACAAACATGATTTTTATAGATAATGGCACGGAACCCTTTGTGCACGAGTCAATCAATCATCATTTTATATAACGATTAACAAAAGTTTTAGCCAATCGGTTGCATTGGTAACTTTAAAATCAAGTTTTCGAACAAAAATGTAGGGCGTGATTCTTTAAATTGATACAACTTTTTTATTTATGAACGGATTTAAATGAAACAAACTCTATATGTTAAGTAAAGCGTATCAAAATACATTAGTGAACACCGCAACCGAATCGGTTCAGCCGTTTCCGAGATTAGCGTGCACAAACGCACAGACAAAAATCCTAAAAATCATAGTTTTGTGTTCTATTGCATTGATAAAAGCCCTTAACAATATTTTTTCTCATTTATCTTCCATGTACACACAGCGATTTAGTTTAAGTACTAAAAGGAACTGCACTTATCCCGGGCGGCGAAATCAGAAGGGCGATAAAATCGTGGATTTCGAAATAGTCGAACCCTCCCGTGCTACCGATACGGAATGGGGGTGTCGTCTAGTTATAAGGGGCCTGCAAAATGAAACCTTATGGTCAGGACGGACCGAGACACGACGTGCTGTTTAGAATGCAAGGTACTTGTAACCAAGTAGGTAGCAAAACCAACAGGGGCAGCATATTAACATATTTTGCCTCCCCCCCTTCCCCCTCCAAAAAATTCTAGATCCTGTGCTGCTCAAAAACTGAATGCTTATTAAAGTAGAGAAATAAGCATTCCTACTTTAAGTCCAAATTGCAGATAAAAGTAGAGAAATAAGCATTCCTACTTTAAGTCCCAATGCATGATGGCGTTCCTCAAGTAACGCGGAGCCTCATCTGCCCCTAAAATATAGGTTTTCTTAAATGCGACTTCATCCTTAGCCGCGTCCATAGCGGGAAGCGAGAGAAAAGTACTGGGTAAAGCTTCCACCGGGTCACTTTTGCTATCGCCACCACCCTATCGATGTGGGCTTTCAAGCTGAGTGCGAGTACCTCGGCACATCTTCCCCAAAGAGCTTTAAGGGTGGCAGGAAGCGGACATTTTCATTCAAAAGAAATGTCTGCTTCTTGTTGACGTTCACTAAGGAACCTCCATTTGAAAGCCTGTCAAGCAGGGCGCCTAGGACTGTCTGGAGGCGTACTTTGGGTTCAAACTAACTGCAAAAAGCGCCGTGTCGTCGGCGAAGAGTGCCAACTAAGACTGGCCGGCAACTGGGATGTCGTCAGTGTATTACGCGTATCACTATGAAAAGCTGATGCTCATGGAAGGAGGCCACATAACAGTCCTAAATGATGTTGGCATGGTTGCTCCAAAAGCCCTTAACCTAACCAAACCTTACGTAACTTTTTTTTCATGTTGAAAAGACCTACCGTTTCGTCCACCCACGGGAAGTTGGGTGGCACCTAACCTTACCTTTTTAACGTGAGGAAACGAATCAAGAAAAATTGTACCGGTTAGGGTAAAGGCGCGTGATGGCACAAATGCGCTTTCAACTCGTAGGACCGTATTTGTTGAGGGAAATTTAGTCAAAAGCCCGCCTCCTGCACCCTGTGCGCCGGGGATGGATGGCCAGGTCGGTTGTTGCCTCCTGGTCTCTCCGCCACCTCTTTGCAGAGCATGACGCTCTCCGCAAAGGCCTGCACTGCTCTCCACGACGTTCATGTGACGGACCACAGTCGACAACGGAAGGTTGTCCGTCCCCCAATGCCGTGCACAGTTCAGCGCGGTCTTCCGTCCAGGCTGGGCAGACCGTCAGGGTGAGAACATAACCTAACCTAATCTATCTCGTAGTCAAGGAGTACCAGGCAGCGCGGCATTCACCGCGCTTTTGTCTCCATGATGGAGAACAGAAAAAATGAATATCTAACACTTTCCACGCAGATCGTAAAAGCCGATCAAGTGAATGGGTGGAAATGTGATCAGCAGCTAGGAACCTATCCTGTCACTACCAATTTTGATTCCTTTTTTCATTATCCCGCCCACAATCACGCTAAGAATGGCGGTAGGTCTTGCCGCCCTCGGCTCTGTCTGCAGAGGCCCAGAGAGGCACTTAAATTTTAAATTTGTAAATTTCTTTTTTTGAACAGCGACATCTATCGGTGACCAAAAAACAATTTTGTAAGAATGCTCCAAATTTACCGAAATTGTCAATTTTTAGGGTTCCGTACCCAAAGGGTAAAAACGGGGTCCTAATACTAAGACTTAACTATCCTTCTGTCCTTCTGTCTGTCACCAGGCTGTATCTCATGAAGCGTAATAGATAGACAGTCAACATTTTCACTGATGATGTATTTTTGTTGCTGCTATGACACCAAATACCAAAAACTAAATAAAATGAATATTTAAGAGGGGCTCCTATACAACAAAAGTGATTTTTTATACATACTAGTACATAACGGTACGCGAGTCCGTCTCGCACTTGGCAGGTTTTATTAACTTTATATTAACTTTCAATCATCATTTTTTAACACAAGTTTTAGCCAATGTAACGGAACAGTTATTTTATAGCAATTTTTCAAACAAAAATTGATGACCTGATTCTTTTAATTAATATATTTTTTATTACTTTTTTATTTATGAACGGATTTAGATGAAACAAACACTAAATGTTAATTGAGGCTTATCAAAATACATTAGTGAAAACTGCAACTGAATCGGTGCAGCAGTTTCTGAGATTAGCGTGCACAAACGCACAGACAAACAGACAAAAATTCTAAAAATCATAGTTTTGTGTTCTAATTCGTTGATGAAAGCCCCCAACAAAATTTTTCTCATTTATCTTCCATGTACAGACAGCGATCGGTTACGATTTTATTATATGTATAGATTTGACCTTTACAGGCACTTTTACATGTCAAAGGACTATAAACTTGGTTACCATTGTTGGTGGAAGGCCAAGAAAGCGCTGGCGATACGATTTTGAATTTTGATGCATTCTAAAAAGGACTCGAGTTAAACCTCCATCAAACTTCCCGTTATCTAAACCAGCTCTAGGCCACTTTAGTAAAATAGTTAATACTAAAATAAATTCTATGCAATGGGATCCATTTGACTCGGCGGAAGCGGATTGGAACAAATTGAAAGACTCCATCCTGGATTGCTCCAAGGAGTGCAAAGATTTATTTAAATCTGTACGAAAGAAGGAAGAGTGGATTAGTAGCCAATCATGGGGTCTTATAGAAAAGAGAAAGAAACTTAAAACTGATGGTATAAAGTCCGTTATTCAAAGAAAACAATATAACCAGCTTCATGCTGAGGTACAAAAATCTACCCGTAGGGACAAAGACATGCACATCAATAGTATCTGCCAAGAACTGGAAGAACATGCCGATAAGGCTCACACAAGAGACCTATTTCAGGCAGTAAAACGGTCGACTGGTACATTTAGACCTAAATCTTGGACATTGGAAGATGCTAGAGGTAACACTTTGACAGACATCGACGATGTTCTGGAAAGATGGAGAGACTACTGCGCTAATCTGTATCGAGAAGCAAACAGCCCTCTAGTGGACAGGAGATGGGATGAACACATCACAGAACCTAATATATTGCTGTCAGAAGTAGAGGATGCTATAAAAAAGCTAAAACATAGGGCAGTCGGCCCGGACGGTATATCAGCGGAAATGCTTCAGCATCTCGGACCTAATGGCGTAAAGATCATCCATCAGATATGCAACAAAATATGGAAAAGTGGTCAATGGCCTGAGGACTGGACACATTCTGCTGTGGTTCCGCTACAAAATTAGGTACAATACTAAAAAGGAGGAGCCTTTTTTAGTACAATACTAAAAAAGGGTCTACCAAAAAATGTGAGAACTATAGAACCTTATCTATTATGTCCCATGCAAGTAAGATACTTTTGCGAGTCATAAATGCTCGATTATCCGCGTTTCTAGATACCCAAGGAACAATCTGGCTTTGTAGCTGGGAAAGGAACTCGCGAACAAATTATGAACATCCGCATTATCATAGAGAAATGTCGAGAATTTAATATACCCTTGGTGCTCTGTTTTATTGACTTCGCGACGGCGTTTGACTGCGTTAATTGGCAAACTATGCTCGATGTGCTCGTTGAAATGGGTGTCCCTCCGCATTTGGCCTTCTTGATTCAGAATCTATACCTTGACAGTAATAGTTTTGTAAAACTGGAAGATAAACGGTCAAAAACCTTTCACCCTGAAAGAGGTGTACGTCAGGGATGTATTCTATCTCTCAAATTATTTAACATCTACGGCGAATACATAATGAGGAAAGCACTCGATGGCTGGGATAGCGGAATAAGTGTTGGTGGCGAAAGACTTATCAACCTCAGATATGCAGACGATACCACTATACTCACGTCCAATGAAGAAGAAATGGCTAATCTGCTGAAGCGAATAGAAGTGGAAAGTGCAAAGCTCGGTCTTAAGATAAACCATTCTAAGACAAAAGTAATGGTCGTAGATAGAGCTCAACTTCTTCCTCAAACATCGGCGTTGTGTGGATACGAAAGAGTCAACGAATTCATCTACCTTGGCTCCCTCATTACAAATGAGGGTAGCTGCTCAAATGAAATTTACCGCAGATCTGGTATGGCTAGAAGTGCAATGACAAACCTTGAAAAGATATGGAAGAACAGAGGTATTCGTTGTAAAACTAAAGTACGGTTGGTGCGCGCATTGGTTTTCTCTATTGTCCTCTATGGTGCTGAAACTTGGACCATTAGCATGCTCGACAGAAAGAGAATTGATGCTTTTGAGATTTGGTGCTGGCGAAGATTGCTGCGAATACCATGGACTGCCATGAGGACTAATGATTCCATACTCAAGGAACTCCATATCACGAAGCGTCTCTCGGTTTATTGCCAGGAGAGGGCTCTCCGATTTTTCAGGCATATTATGCGCTCCCCGATGCACTGTCTGGAGAAGCAAATAATAGTGGGCCAAATAGAGGGTAAACGCGCCAGAGGAAAACCGCCGGCTAGATGGGCCGATTGTATAAAGAAAGTTGTTGGAGGTTCCATGCATAAAGCGGTCCATAGTACTGACGACCGAACAGCCTGGAAACAAATATGTGGTCACGATCCTCAGCATTGAGGGACCGATGAAGAAGAAGAAGAAAAAGGATGGTCGAGGCATACACGGAAAAGAAATAAGTGGAAGAAGATGGGTAAGACCTTTGTCCGACAATGGGACAGAAAAAATTAGCACAAAAAACTCCGAAAGGGAAAATGGAAGTTCGGTTTTTACAGACGTAATGGACAAATTCTTAACAATTAGGATAATAAATAGTTATCATGACTATGCGGTAGACTGTTTAAGAGATCCAGCAAATTGCCAAACGTTACCCCAGCAGAATTTTAGACTTGATAGAGAAAAATAATATTCAATTATGTACATTTACCTTACATCACGTACTAATCATTATAAATAAATATAAATATATTATAATAATTTGATTCTTGATATACCACAACTTTCTGAACCTGAAACGTTCCCTCAGCAGATTTTTTTGTCCAAAAACTAATATCTAATATACTTCAGACTATTAAATTTGGTATTTTTAGGGTTCCGTACAAAAAATGAAAAAGCGGAACCCTTATAGGATCACTCGTGCGTCTGTCTGTCCTTCCGTCTGTCACAGCCCATTTCCTTCGAATCTACTGGACCAAAACAGGTGAAATTTGGTAGAATGGTGTAATCCTATGAATCAAACACAGATATGAAAAGTAAATATATATTTTTTAAATAAATGTCTGTTTACCTTACTTTGTCATACATATATCAAATGAAAGGGCTTGTTATGAGAATCTCAAAAATATATTTTTGTTATTATTGTAAAATAGTTTTGATTTTAATCATGAAAGAAGATTACCTCCCCCCCCCCCCCCCCACTGAAACTATTAAGCCTAAAATTAAAAAAAAAAAGTCATATAGTTCATTGCTTGTAGATTACTGGAAAACCTTTAAGAATTCTATCAATTAAAAATAAAGAGGTAAACTCAATATAATACGTTCACTTCCGAAAAATCTTTGGCATTGTACGCAACCCTTTCCACACGAGTTCAACTCGCACTTGGGCGGTTGTTTTTTTGCCAGGGGAATGCATACAGCGCCAGTTAATCGTCAAGATGTTGATATTTGTAATTTTCTACATGTTATGTACTATTTGTATTCGATTAGATATTTTATACGTTTGAAGGTAACGGCAATATTCCAAACGTATGCATAACAATGTTTACATGTCTTAATATTTTAAATCTGATACCTACTTGGTCTGGCTATTCTGGCACTCACAAACGCTTGTATTTATCTTTGGTTTGACAAAATTAGGTAAACAAACTAAAAAATTTGGCACGATAAAATATACAGCATTCTAAATTGGGTGGTTCTTACGGCTGCTATACTGCTTTTTGGTTCGTCAAATCATTTTTACAAATTATCATAGACCAATATGCCAAAATTCATGAAAAAATATAGGGGGTGTGGGGCTATTAAAGGAATCGAAAAACGTAATAAAAAAATGCATTTCAGCTTATACATCCCTTTGACTCGAAGCCCATGACAAACACTAGACTAGACGAAAGTACAGGGCAGGGCCATAGCTAGCTATAGAGCCCTATTAGAGGAAAAGGCAACAGAGATACAACAATTACAACACGCACAAACCTTAGCGCTTAAAGTTGGCCAAAACTTTCGCCGAGTTACCTGTGTTCAAAAAAAAACAGACTTATTTCGACGAACATATCCTGTCCGATGTTACATGGAAATACATATTTGAGTCTTGTCCACAACCCTATAAAAAAGTCATTAGGGCAATTTTGTTATCTACGAAGCATACAAAAACTTACTTATATATTATAAATCTTTGACTAAAGCAGTCGCGAATTAACAACTTTGTTTGACATTAACAACGACAGTTCCCAACACGGTGCCTTACAGTGGTTAATATTACTAATTTACTTTATTTTTTTGTAAAAACCAATTATAAGGGATTTTAAACAGAAACTAGCTTTTCTAGTCTTTTCGTATTGCATACTTGAGTGAGAAAATTGAGTATAATACGGGCTTAAAGTCTGTTCTATTTCGTTTCAAAATAAGGAACCCTCGCGGTAAGTTGATAAATTCTGGGCTTCAAAACTCATTACAAATTGCGGCACGCTAAATATTTAAAAACGTATACAATTTTATTATTACAATTTCTACTAAAAAAAAAATTTTTAATGTATCAACCGTACAACTCACAAACATCCAAACGACTCGTTTGAAGCGCATTCCAGAACGGAATTACAATATATGGCCGCCGCACTCCCATTCGGGCCGCGGTTGACATCAACTGCGTGCCTCGTACCACACAAACGGCAAAAGCGGGAGACAAGCGACGGCCGCCATTTAGTTTGCGAAAATTAAGCAACAGTCGCTAGTCGACGACGAATTATTATATTTATCGCCGAACAGACTGTAATCATCAGCATTATTATGGGTGTGACTTTAAAATCGAGCGAAATTCAGGACGCCACGTGATAGGTGTTTCATCTGTCACGAAGCGCCCTGGATTTAGTTAGATAACGCATTGGTTTTTTCTCTTCATACAACGAATCATTTTTATTTGCTTTGCTATGTCAAATTTAACAGTCGGAAATTAATAAAAGATCTTGGAACTTGTATAAATATAATTAAATCTTCTTGTCAACATTTTTATAAGATATGTCACGATTATTAAAATTTAAAGTTAAACTGAGTTTTGTAAAGTTTGTTTTAGCAACATACATAACATTAATACATAGTAACACATTCACTTTAAACACAGTCACGAATATACGTGTATGCGGGGGCTGGTGAAGCGCGCGCGTTTGCGTCTGCTTATACCAAACCACGGATTTACGCAATTTTGCCGCCGAATATTGCCAGTTGAGGGCTTTTTACCTAAGAATTTGGAATAAAATGGATGGAAATGATTGGAAATGGTCCGGCTGTCAATAGCTACCCGTTCCCAAGGAGCTCCAACATTATACAATCTCATGGCTCCTCTGCTTCTAGTCTGGGGTCCCTTAACAGCTGCACTACTCTGACATTTACGACACCAGTCTCCTACATCATCTCGGCAGTGTAACCAGTAGAAACGTTCTTTAATTTTGTGAGAGTCCTTCTTATCCCCAGGTGTCCGCCTGAAGAGCCATCATGAAAAACCTTTAAAATCTCGCTTATGTTTGCTCTGGGGATGACCAGTTGTAGATGGCAATCTTTACCTTGAGGACTTTCCCACTTTCGGTAGAGTAATCCATCATATACGCACCAGGCTGTCCCATTGCGCCCAAAGACTTTTTGTAGCCGTACTGTATTTGGCCACTGTACTTAGCCAGTTCAATAGTGGTTGAAAGTCCTTATCTTCTTCCTGAGCCTTTTTCATAGCATCACAACGATCACAACTTCGTGATCCCCTCTCTGCTGTGATAAAACACCTCCAATTCCGGTGTAACTTGCGTCAGCGTCAACAAATAAATTTGCCTTTCATGTCAGGATATCCGAGGATTGGAGTTTCACATAAACGCATTTTGAGGTCCTGGAAAGCTCGCTCACAATCTTCATCCCAAGAAAATGCTCGTTTCTCTTCGGTCAACCGACCGACCGGGTTGTAATGGCTTGGCGATGTCTGAAAACCCTCTTACAAATCTTCGGTAGTAAGAGCACACACCCAAAAATGCTCTCACCTGTGTCTTATCTGTCGGCGTTGGCCAATCTCTAACTGCACTTATTTTGGATGGGTCAGTGGCGATACCTTGTTCTGATATGACGTGACCCAAGTAGTTGACCTGTCGTTGAAAAAATGAACATTTCTTTGGACTTAGCTTCAAATTTGCATTCTGTAGTTTTGAGAATACACTTTCAAGCTTCTTGAGATGGTCATCAAAATCTCTCCCGATTATAATAATGTTATCTAAATAGACCAAGCAGCTTTCTCCCAGCATACCTGCCAGCACATGTACCATCAACCTTTCAAATGGCTGGCGCATTACATAGCCCAAATGGCATTGTTTTGAACTGCCATAAACCTTTGCCAGTCGAGAATGCAGTCTTCTCTTTATCCTTGGGATCCAAGTCTACTTGCCAATACCCGCTTTTTAAATCAAGAGTAGAGAACCAAGTCATGCCACAAATCCAAAGTGTCGTTGATTCTAGGAAGCGGGTAACTGTCCTTTTTAGTTACGTCATTCAGTCGCCGATAGTCAACACAGAACCTAGTTGATCCATCCTTCTTTTTCACTAATACAACGGGAAAGCACCATGGGCTTGATGAAGGTTTTATCACACCATTCATCTTCATCTCCTGAATCATGTCCTCAACTTCCTGCTCACGGGCAAAAGGAACATGTCGTGGTCTCTGCCAGATGGGTGCTGTATCTCCAGTATCAATTTTATGTTTTACCAATTCGGTTCTGCCAATATCTCCATAATTTTTAAAGAACAAATTAGAATATTTCAACAAGAAATTCCTTGCTTTTAGTAATTGCAACTTAAAAAGATTACCTTTACAACCCTCAAGAAGCTTTGCTACATTTTCTTTCTGATTCGTGATTTTCCGCTTTTGTCCTTCTTCACACTTCCTCAATCAGGCTACTTCATCACAGTTTCTAATAACCGTTCCCTTTTGCAGTGTTTACTCCACGTCATGAGGGTTGAAAACAGGTACTAACGCAACTTGACCACTTACCACCAAGGTTCTGGCCGGGATCCATGATGCATCTGAGATTCCTCCCTCTATAATGGCACATCTCCGCGGTCTCCTCTCATTATTGGGCGGTAGTATAACAGGAACCGTCGTCTGGGATCTCGGGTTAAGGATAGTGTCCCTCAAACATAACACCTTACCGAAATTTCCTCCTTTCATCGGAATTTCATCATTGCCATGTTTTAGAACACCATTTTTCAAGTCAATATTGCACTGATGATTTTGTAGAAAGTCCAAACCGATAATACAGTCGTCAGACATGCCTGCGATAATCACTGTTTGCCAATAAAGTGTTTCCCCGATTTTAATCGCCACAATTTTCTCTCCTTGAGATGAGGTTCGTTGGCCGGCAGCAGTTGTTAACGTGAGATTTTTATTGGATTGAATATACCGACCTCCAATATTCTTAAGTCTGTGGTTGTTGATGACTGTCCGTGAGGCTCCAGTGTCTAACGTCAGCTGGCAAGGTTTCCCATTGATCATACCGTCTATCACTAAAGTATTTCCGTCGCTTGTCTGCTTCACAAGAATTACCGGAGCTTTGCCAGGTAGTAACCGGCCAGCGCCCACCCCGCGGCCCTGGCCTTCTCTTGTTTTTCCTTTGGCTGCTCCGACGTCGAAACCGCCGCATCCACCTGACGTCGGAAAGTTGTAGGTTCACGCTTCGGGCAAGTGCTACGAATATGTAATATGAAATATAATTTTCCACACTCATAGCACCTGTGGTAGTAGGGTCGTCGTCTACTGTTTTCTGTGACTACAACCTCCCGTAGTCTCAGACCTCGAGAGTCATGACGCACCGCTTCTACTTCCAAAGCGTGAGCCACTGCTTCTTTCAAGGTGGTGTGGTGATCCAGTCGCACAGCCGCCCTGACTTCGGGATCCTGTATTCCATCGATAAAAACCTGCAAGAGTATCTCCTCCACGACGGATGGCGATGATTGATATGCCTTGTGCACCATTCTTTCCACTTCAACGGACCACTGGTGTAAGGTCTCGCTAGCCCGCTGACAACGATCTTTGAGTTGAGCCCTATATACATGCTCAAGGTGACTGTCACCGTATCTGGCTTCCAGAGCACCTATGAGTTCGTCGTAGGTGACCTCTTTCTTTCCGGCGCCGAGTGCTTCCAACACGGAGAGAGCGTCATCTCAAAGTGCTAGGGTCAATGCAGACTGCGCCTCTTGTTCATCCCAATGGCTGGCCTTTTTAATTGTCTCCTTCTTCTTCTTCATCGGTCCCTCAATGCTGAGGATCGTGACCACATATTTGTTTCCAGGCTGTTCGGTCGTCAGTACTGTGGACCGCGTTATGCATGGAACCTCCAACAACTTTCTTTATACAATCGGCCCATCTAGCCGGCGGTTTTCCTCTGGCGCGTTTACCCTCTATTTGGCCCACTATTATTTGCTTCTCCAGACAGTGCATCGGGAAGCGCATAATATGCCCGAAAAATCGGAGAGCCCAGTCCTGGCAATAAACCGAGAGACGCTTCGTGATATGGAGTTCCTTGAGTATGGAGTCATTAGTCCTCATGGCAGTCCATGATATTCGCAGATAATTGTCTTCAGCTGCAGTTTAAAGGCAGCCCAGGAGAATGTACCGTCGTAAGGTGGCACTTTAAAATTTTTGGTAAAAGGGGCGACTACAGAGCTAGTGACAGGACCAGTTGCTTTAAGAAGTTTCACTTCCTTATCAAGTTGTTGAAGCGTCTCTTTTACTTCAAGTTTCATTTCCTGATCAAGCTGTTGAAGCGTCTCTTTTACTTCAAGTTTCATTTCCTTATGAAGCTGTTGAAGCGTCCCCTTTACTTCTGCAACTTCCTTTTCAAAGTCGTCGATCCGGGCTGCATTAGCCTGAACCGCAGCCAAAACTTCTTTGGAAAAGAGCTGAAGTTGCTCCTCCTGGCGGTGTGCTTGCTCCTCCTGGCGGCGTGCTAGCTCTTCAATTTTCAAATTTCCAATGGAGCGGCTGGTGGAGCGGCCGGAGCGGCTGGTGCCTTTATTTACAAGCAGTACTCACAATTGACAGCGTCAGTCCTCTGCACTCCAACTGTCACTTCACTGTCAGGCCCACGGAAACGTCACAGCACTGACACGCACGCGGTAACGTCACTGCACTGTCACACGCACGGAAACGTCACTGCACTGTCACACGCGCGGACTTCACTGCACTGAACACTTCACTTATAGTCACTACTTCACTTTACTCACTACTATTATTTTCTTTTCTCTTTTCTTCCTTCTTCTTCGGATTTCACTTTCCAACTAAACTGCCTCAGGCGGCGCCTTGTTCCGTTTATATACCCCCCGATTCGAACAAAATCGCATCAATGTTCCAAACTCAAATGACTAATTTTCTATCGCCTTCTCTCTCACTCATTTTCTGTCCCGTATTTTCTTTTCCATTTAGTCTAGTATTATCTCGAAACTTCTTTCAAAACTTCAAAACACTATAAGTGGCTGTGATTTGAACCAACGGTCTCTAGATTCACAGTCCATCGCTTAGACCACTAGGCCAATCGTGCTGACGCTATTGATGAAATTTTCCTTCAGTTGAATTCTTTTTGTTCGAATTCGTGACGTTTACAGTGTCATTCATCTCTTTACGCGACAATATTATTGTTAATAGGTGCATAACTCATTTGCGCCAGACCTCTTTTGCCATACTTTACCGACCGTCTTTTAACTTGACATACAGTATTAATCACTATACATAAGTATTTTACTTTAAAGAAAGCTTTTATTTAACTTGCAATCTGTATAGTATGTAGGTATGTTTGTTCACGTAAAATCTTGCAACTCAATCTTCAACCGATTGAGCTGATTTTATGCAAACTTGTGGACCTCGGATGACAATGTAATTATGGATCAATGAGCTGTTCTAATGATGGAGCCCCGGAGTAGCCAACAGAACTAAGTTATAAAACGACATAACCGCATTGAGTAGGACTCGTTTGATTTGTCTTGATGAGCCTTTTATGGTAGACGACGTCTAAATATTAACTATAAACATAATACGATAAGAACCTAGAGTCTGATCACGGAGACGGAAGGTGGTCAATAGAACTGACTAAAACGACGCAACTCCATTGGGCTTATTTCATTTGTCTTTGGGCTTGTTACGTTTGGCCTCACAATAAAAGCTGAAAAAATATTTGTATACTTTAGGTAAAACAATGTTTTGACTGCCTCCGTGGTCCAGTGGTCTAGGCGTTCGCCTGTGACCTGGAGGTCATGGGTGCGAATCCTACTGGAAAGCATACTTTGTGAAAAGTTGTTTGATGCAGGCTGATTATCCGAAAAGAATGATGATTTCGTGTTTCACGTATAAACTGGAACGAAGGTCACCTATCGTTTGATTATCAAACTGTCCAAGGATTAATTCTGGTTTACCCTTTGGGTTGCGGAGGTCAGACGGCAGTCGCTCTGTGTAAAAACCAGTAAAGTCGTCAAATCTCCTTCGTTAGGTAGCGGACCCCGGACTCTGAAGTGCTGAGGATGCAACCGGGAAAATACGCTCGGATAATGACGATGAGGTATAACACTTTGTTATGACAAAATCATAACAACGAAAATCTTTAAGACATTAAAGCTGCTAATCAAATATTCTACTATTTCAAACTTAGTGTGTATAACTTGCGAAAATTTCGCATTTTTATTACTCGCAGGCAGGCAGAGAATGCAATTCTTGTAGGACATTAGAGACCTATTAACTCCATTCTTTTATTTGCTAAGTTAAGAATATCACCATATTCAAAAATGATAAAATAACACGTCTTAGTTGTTGGACTAAGTATAAGTAAATTAACTATATAACAAAAATAAAAAATGTTTAGCCGCGTACCCGGTTGAGGACGGTGGTTGAGGACACACTGCCGCCGCTGCCCGCGCCAGTCTTCGACGAGTTCGCCTGAGACTCGGTCCGCTTCTTGTCCCTCGAGGCGCCGATATTGCCGGGCCACACTTGCAAACCCGGTTTACACGCCTGCGCATGTGGGTCAACACGTGAGTTTCACTTAACACTATGAGAATCCCATCCGCAAGTAGAACGCAATAGTAGAATAATAAATCAGCAATAAATTAATATGGATACAATGTTGATAATAGAATTCTGAAACTAATGTCATAGACATCTTTCTGATTATACAAATTTGTATAGGCAATTTCAAATTATTATTTTTCATATTAGAAAATCTAAAAACTTAACGTCTAGGAACATAGATAATTCGTCGGGATTCTAAAAAAACTCGTTTCACTTAATAATTTACTGTCTAAATGAAACGTTAACTAGGTTTGTATGAAACGGGCCGTCACGTTGCTACGCCTCACTTGTGGTACTAAATAATAAAGCAAAGTTGCAATCATTTAACGCTGGGAAAATATCATATAAATAATTTAAGGGGCTATCTTATATTCACCGTTAACAAATGTTAATTATCACCATGTTAAAGATTAATCAAATTATTTTAATGAGGGCGTCACTGCTGCACGGTAATCACCTTAATACTCGTACATAAATGTACCAAAATGTGCAAACATGTCAAGCACAACGAAAACAAAAAATGAATGAATATGATGTTAGCACACAAATAAATAGCTAATACTCCATATTATAACTTCAAACAAAATTTAGTTATTCAATCTCATGCGTCGTATCGTATCATGTGGTAACATCCTTACGCTTATTTTCGAGTACGTAAAAGACACGATAAACTTAAGGTTATAAATACTCTTTCACTGTCTATGCTGTTCGTCTCTAAAACGCCTTCTATCTATTCGATACGCCAAAACGTTGAACTATGAAACCTTAGCTAAAAGTCACTTTCTTACTTTTGTTTAGTATATAATTTATTTCCCCTACTATATTTTCCCTCTTCCTGTCGAAGCATCGTGTACTGGTTTATTTTACATCATTGTGATATTTATTTACTTGATAAACAATATGTATATATATATTATATATATACATATATATATATGTATGTATGTATGTATGTATGTATGTATATATATATATAATATTCATATGTACATAATATTTATATATGTATACAACATGGAAGGGACATACCCGTAATAAATCAAACCACGAGCTTTACTAGATTACTAAAGTATAATAAATTAAAATAACAGTCAATAAAACAAAAAGAAATTGCCCGGGCGGCTGGACACTTTTGTATGGAACAAAAGTGTCCAGCCGCCCGGGCAATTTGTATGGGAATGTCGATTTTAAAATGTTTTGGTTGTTTGTTTTATTACGGGTATGTCCCTTTCACGTTGTATTAAATAGAACTATTATCTTATTAGGGCGACGGCGGCGCACGTGACGCAGTCTATCTCTGGCACAAACTCTAAGTGCGAAAGAGAAAGCAGAATCCGTCGCGAGACACTCGTCTCTGTCGCACGTAGAGTTTGTGACATACATTGCACCCTTATGTATGTCGCACTCCTTCTCTTTTTGGTAGTTTCGGCGATAAGGCCGCCTCTTGTACCACATTATATGATAACCTTATTTTATAAGTATTCCAATATGCAAATGTTTTTTGGTGCAATAAAGTATTTTTGTATTGTATTATTATTGCTAGCGCAAATAACCAACTTAAAAAAATAATTAATAATGTTAATATTATAAATAACATCTCTATTACGGCGAACTATAAATCAACAGACAGGCATTGTACAATCATAATCTGGTACATGTAAAGCCTGGAGTTATTCCATACATATTTAGCAATATTAAAAAATTAAATACATAAACCATTAATTTAAATAAGTAGTTATTTCAAAAGATACTTCATCTGCTCATAATATAAATAAATATTACATATATTGTAACGATTCGCAAATACGCACTCGTTATTTCCATTCTCAAATACTTTACAAACTTGCAGGAATGTATTTATCCTTTTTTCAGTCGGATAAAATATTATAGTAATTGACAAAAGAGAATAAATTCGATAAAAATAAAAAGAAGCTTGGATCAAAACTGACAGAGAAAAAAATAGTTTTGTTTTCGAGATGAAGTAATTTTGTTACGAAAATAATAGTTATCTTTCCAAAGATTTATTTGATAAGAATTTTGTGGAAGCTATTAAATTACAGGATAACAAACGGTAAAGGTTTAAAGATCGACCACAAGCGTGGATTGCTTAGGGCATCTATTAGTCTAAATCCGTCATCATAATCTTCTATAAATAGTATAGAATTAAAACCGGGGTAAGGTTTTAATTCTATACTATTTATAGAAGATTATCACGAGAGAATATGGATCTTCAGATGAGATGAAAGGAATTATGAAGAAAAGGTATTTAAACTTTACCATTTTACCACCAAGTCAACCCTATTTGGATACGCTGTTTGCGTTGAAAAGTATGTATGTCTACTAAGATGAGAGAGTTAGAATCTTTCTCCCAGCCTTTGCCCTACATTGGACATAAGAAAGTCAATATGATCTATACATAAGAAAGCCAATATGATGATAGATTCCTATGTGGGATGAATTAATCAATTTGTATGTTTAGTTCCTGTGTTTTCTCTAATCTGAGTTAATTATAGCCTTGTTTAATAAAAGCGACACGACGAGTTTACAATGAGATGATATGATCTATGAGGATTTACCTTTCTGTAAGCGACTTGTACTAACAAACTCTGTTATAATCTATTGACTGAATTACGGTCAAAGGACCTTAGATTCTTATGTTCCAAAGGAACCTGAACAACGGTTACAATCTCTGAAGATAACATATTTATTCCTGTCATTGACTTGAAGATACTTATATTCATCTGTTACATCAGATATCACTGATGTGTTTAATGTTTACTGATTTCGTTGTTAACTTCTTCACCACACGAATGCTTATCCTTCCTAAAATATTGTTATCAAAACTGGAGTTATGTAAAATGATTCAATTTCAGAAAGCAATAGCTTTGTTATTATACTTACTTACTCTGGTTGGCTGGCTTGTTTAGTGGAGTGATGATTTGTCTTGGAAAAGTCAAGACTTGAGGTTGGATTGAATAATTCTAATACTTATCTATATATTATTTTAAGCCATCTAAACAGGCTGTGTTGGCACTTTACTGGGTTATGCGAGGACACTCCCAGAGGGTATTCCCGCTGCAATGCATGGAAATTCCCTTTCGTCACCGTCAGTATAATGTACACACTTGTTTAGAGAAGCCTATCTCGTCATAAACATTCCCCTTGAACATAGAAAAGTTATGTTCTGGAATGAAGTCTACTGACTAAGAGACTTATATTATAAACAACATTTATTAGAATTATCTAAACCGATTCTGGTTGAGGCTCATCTTTGGACATTGTTGCCATGCCTATTGAACAAGCTAAGTCTTAATAGACTTTTAACTATGCATTCTAATTGCTGTTTTATCAAAGATATTATGATATTCTATCAAGCACGGAGAAGTCGTGTAGAACTAATAAAACTACCTACTGACAAAGAGGTATTTCTTAAACAATATTACAAATTATGTAACTATGGAATTAAGCTTCTATTGCTGTCTGAAATGACTTCTACTCATCTTCATGAAACTTTATATTCGTAGTATTTATTATTGCTGTATTTATTTATTACCCTCATATTTACTGACAAGACAGACTACAACAAATATTTGTAGAATGCTCTTCCAGCAATCAGTTTCCAGTTGATTTAATATAATACTTTGATGCTCAGACCGGGATACTGTATAAGTACAGATCTCGAAGCTGCTGGAAACGCTTGGTGAGCTTTACTCACATTCCTCCCCCTGTCTCTTGCCTGAAAAGGCTTATTAGGGTTAATATTTATGTACGATGCTGAGCATTTGCAGACCCTCGGATGGGAAGTGTCATGTCAATAGTTGAACTTACAGTGAACGCGGAGGTGGAGCGTTCTCTTTATCCGTAATAAAATAATGAGCGAATGTCTATAATATAAATATGTTTATGTAAGTCTATCCTTCTACATAAAGAACAGAACATGCTACAGAACTTCATCTCTCTCATTCTCTAATTTTAGTTTTATTATTTAATACAGAATCCTAAATACAACTGATTTATATGTACTATGAATAGTGGAACGGAACGTGTTGCGCTAGAATCTGAGTTACTGCTTTGTACAACTTGGGTCCACTACAATGACGATCACCGCCTAAACTCAGGACTCACCAGGCTCGAGATAAATTTATAGTAAGAGAGGTCTCATGGTAAATTAAGGTATTTATAATTTATTTCTTAAGTTTATAGATAATTTAAATAGGTAGCGTTTAGGATGTTACATCTTGGTGCTAAGTGTCCAGGATGTATCATTCAGGTTGTTACATTTTGGTGGGCCGTTCCCAGGATTTAAACTATGATTATAAAAAATTTGTATGTTTAGAATTAATTTTATTAAGATTTGCCTTGAAGGTTACAATATACAGATGAAATAAAGGAAATTCATGTAAAATTAAACAAATAAAATAGTGCAATGACGTAACAAACAAACGATTAGACTACTACCCATGACTACTACTACGTTTGGCCTTATGACTGTTTTGTTGAATAACATTGTGACAGTTCTTGATGTCAAAATTATCCAATGGTAGCCATTTATTAGACTAACGTCTCAGTGATGAGATACTGCCGCATTGTATGAACTTCTTATGAATTCTCTCTGTTTTCAACATTTAGTTTTACGGTTTTTAATGAAGTTAGGTGGAACCGGTTGTAGCAATATCAATCAGATACAATGTAAAATATTAAATTAAAAGCTTAGCTACGGTATACAACCAGACGTTACCGCTAATGCAATCGGTAAGTATGTGAATGAAAAATAATTGAAACAGCCCAAAATGGTGCTATTTAAAACAAAGCATATTAAGTCTATTCAAAATAACGTGTATAACGTATGTTAAAAAGAAAACATCCTTTAAATATGTCACAGATATAAAACGACTTGAGTACCACAGTTGAAATATAACATTGTATACCAGTATTTTCAAAAGATAAACTTACCATTTCGTAGTTGCTACTGGCCAGTCCAAGGGGGTTGAGGCCGTTGGAGTACTGCATGGACTGGGCGAGCATGGCAGACTGAGCCAAGGGATACGATTCGGGCGGCGCTATAGGCGAGTACATGAACGGTGAGCCGTACATGGCTTGGCCATACATCATGCATTGCACTGGAAAAAAGATTCAAGGTCTAAAACAACTAGGGGAAATTTGGAAAATGAATTATGTGGTCGTTATTTTCATCAAGACACTGCTGGGCTGCCTATTTTTTTAGCGCCATCTTATTATACAGTGTGTCCCGTCACCGGCATTGCGGCCTTTAGTGGTATGGTATACTTATGTTTTATCGACAGGTTACCCATAAATATTTTTTCTTATTTTTTTTAAGCAATTTTTCATCTTTGTAATAATAGGTTGGGGAAAACGTCTTTTCGCATTTTATATGAAAATTCAAAACATTTTTTAATATAGTTTATTTACATTTAACTAAAGTATGTAAGTACCATTTTGTTCGATAACTTTTTGCCATCTTATAGGTAGGGACATGATCCCATTGCTATAGAAATGTTGGTGCTTCTGATCAAAAAACTGAGTCAAGTAGTTTTGGCAGTCCTCTCGTGATGTTAACCTGACACTGCCTTAAGAATTCTGAAGAGACCAAAACAGGTGGAAATCTGAAGGTGGCCAGGTCAGGACTATACGGCGGATATATTAACACCTCCCAGCCAGCTCCTTATTTTTTTCTGAGTGGTTAAAGATGTTGGAGGTCTAGCGTTATCATGATGAAAAACCACACCCCTTCTGTTGATTAATTCCGGCCGCTTTCACTCAACTTCTTGCTTTAATCTTATCAGTTGTTCGCAGGTAGAGTTCTGAATCGATGGTCCTGCCTGGTGGTAACAGCTCATAATGAATAATGCCCTTCCAAACCCACCACACACACAGCATCACCTTGTTGCGAGTTAACCCGGGTTTCGCCACAGTCTGTGAAGCCTGACCGGCCTTTGACCATGACCTTTTTCGCACGTTCTTGTCGTACGTGATCCACTTTTCATCACCAGTTATCAATTTCTTCAAAAATGGTTCGGTCTTATTACGTCGTAATAAAGAATCACAAATGAGTACACGGTTCATTAGGTTTCTTTCAGAGAGCTCGTGAGGTACCCAAATATCGTGCTTTTTTGTGTACCCATTTTTATTCAAATGCGCCAAAATAGTATATCCATTCTAGATTATTATGTATGGGCGAAACGGCAAAATTTAAAATTTTTATTTATTGCTGCTATGTGATACCTATATACGAGTATATTAAAATACACGACTCTCCCGCCCCCCCCCCCCCCCCCCCCGCAATCCGTTTCACCCCTCCCCCCTTTGAAAAGTGCCCCATTTTACAGATTTTCTCAATTTTCAGGAAAACTATACAAGCTAGGACAAAATGGTCAAAGACGGAATTATTTGTCAATAAATTACCAATAAATAAGTACTTACATTCATTTCGATACCATTTATAGTTTCTAAGCTATGGTGCATCAAAGATTACTAAAAATTGATAATAATCACATATAACTTTTTATCACCCATATATACCACAGAATCACCAGCTCCGCAGTCGATACTCAAAATAGTATCGTGCAGCTGCAGAAAAGGCTGCCGAAAAAGATGTGGATGTATCAAAGCTGGATTGCGTTGTTCCACCATGTGCAACCATTGCCAGGGCCTTAGTTGCTTCAACAAGTCTTTAGAAGATAATGATGACGATACTGAATTTTGTTAGATAATAAGTACTTAGATATAAAAAATAAATAAAATTGTTTATTTTGTTTAGTTAAACGCATTTTTTGCAAAAAATAATAAATATTGTTATTTCTTGTGTATTAAATGTTTTATTTCCGCTAAGCGCACATTTTTAGTAATCTTTGATGCACTACAGCTTGGAAACTATAAATCGTATCAAAATGAATGGTAGTACTTATTGGTAGGCAATATATTGAAAAATAATTCCGTCTTTGACCATTTTGTCCTAGCTTGTAAAGTTTTCCTGAAAATTGAGAAAATCTGTAAAATGGGAATCTTTTCAAGGGGGGGAGGGGTGAAACGGATTGCGGGGGGGGCGGGAGAGTCATGTATTTTAATGTACTCTTATATAGGTATACCATAGCAGCAATAAATAAAAATTATAAATTTTGCCGCAATAAAATTTAGAATGAATACATTAAAACTATTTTGTGGTCAATTCCCAGTTCTTCAGCTACGTCGTAACTACTGATATGCCGATCTTGCTCTACTTTTTCAAAAATAGCATCCATTTTATCCGTAACAGGGCGACCAGAGCTACGTGCATCTTTGACATCAAAATTTCCGGATCGAAAACGCTTAAACCAAATTTGTGATACTCTCACCGACACTGCACTAGGTCCATAAACATCGCAAATTTTTTTCGCGGCTTGCCTTGCATTTTTACCTTTTTGGTAGTAAAATTTTAAAATATTATCTAATTTCTTCATTAGATTCACTCATCTTGACGGTAAAAAAACATATGAAAATCACGCATTTTCCTAATTTGAATTTGGAATTATCTTCTTTAAAATTTAAATTTTTAAATGATACCAAAACCAGCCAGGTGCAAATAGTATAGCCAAAGTGGTTTTATTACAAGTTCATACATACTATATGCGAAAAGACTTTTTCCCCAACCTAATATAAAATTGTTTAATTTCAAAACTAATTATCTCCCTAAGGGGATAATACGTTTGGCACTTTATTGTAGTATACAATATTTCCTATTATTTTAAAATATAAAAAATCTAAATAAATACCAGGTCACACAGAAAGTATTGCGAAAACAAGGTTTTATTTATGTAAGACTGGCCAGTTACAATTCATTTTAAAAATATAATTATTTATAAGTAAAAATAGGTACGTTCCAACTTTAAAATTACCCTCCTAATTTTTTTCGGATTAATTCAAATTATCGTGTCTCAATGAAAATGGATCTGAGCCGAGAACATTTTCGCGCTATGTTTTTTTACGATTTCACCGCCCGAAACCGGATGAATCGTACGATAGGCTTCAAATGGCATTTATGGGTGAAGGCCCTTCCAAGGCAACCGTGTATCGACTATGGTTGGTATAACGAATTGAAGCGCGGTCGACTAACTCTGGGGGATGAGGAACGAAGTGATCGCCTTTTGCCGGCTGTTACGGAAGAAAATGTGCAAGTAGTGAACACGACAATTAAATAGACGAGTTACGTATCAGGAGATTTAACACATCCTGCAGACTGGATCAGGAAGCGTTCACGAGATTCAACACGTGCATCTTCGCGTGAGGAGGATAATTTTACGATGGGTGCCGCACAACCTTACAGATGCTCAGAAGCAAGCCCGGGTGAAATTGATGACATTACAGGTGATGAGTCCTGGATTTATCAATACGATCCAAAAACGAAGCGCCAGTCGACGGTTTGGGTGTTTCAAAATGGATTTTATGATAAAGCCCTTCTGGCGAGTAGGCGACCAATACTGTGAAAATGAGCTTCTTTCGGCGTTTCTTCTCAGCAGTGGTCGTTACGAAAAGCTGGTATCGGTAGCTTTTCTTTAAAAAATATATATATATATTTTAATATACTTTACACGTAACGTAAATTATACTTATTGACGTGTAAAAGTGCCTGTAAAAGTCTAATTTCTGAATAAACATTTGAATCTTTGAAACAACGCCTATCAAAGTGAAGCGATCTAGAAGCGCGGGGAAGATTTGATAGCGAGCTTTTTCAACCTGACTTTCTACTTGGTGTCAATTCCTTAACGGAATCAAAGCAGCATCAACGCCAAATGGTATACTACCAAATGCTTGCCAGAAGTTTTCTCTGTTGTGAGCAACAAGCGACCAAACACAGGGCTCCGCGGGCTACTGCTCCACCACGACCACGCGCCCGCCCACAACGCGCTCAAAACGAGGGACTTCCTGGACAGCATACCGGTCAAACTCTTGGGTCACCCTCCTTATAGCCCTGACCTAGCACCATGTGACTTCTTTTTATTCCCGAAAATAAAAAATCTGCTCAAAGGGATAAAATTTTCGTCGCCGGAAGATGCGCTGTCAGCGTTTGAGCAGGCTATAACCGAGGTGCCTGCAGCGGAATTGAAAAAGTGTTTCGAAAATTGGTTTAGACCAGTGGTTCCCAAACTTATTTTGTCTACTGCCCACTTTGAGAATAAATATTTTTTTAGCGCCCCCATTTTTTCACCCATTTAAAAACCACTATAACTTCAAATTGAATTAATTAATTAATGTGACCTATATATGTATATTAACGGAGAATTCTAAACGAAACTTTTACTATAACCCGCAACTTGAAACCTGAGCGCAGTAGGTAACATACAACGGCGCTTAGGTCTCAAGTTAACTCTTACGGGCTCCACCTGCCAATAAGAATGATTATTGAAACGCAACTTTATAGTATTAAAACAGAGTATCTTTTATTAAAAATATAACTAAAATAATCAATCCTTATATAAAAACTAATGTGAAGGATGAATCTGATGCTGTTTAATAAGTTTGTTGATATCAGGTTCCAATTTACTCAAGAACAGTCGCAAGTCGCCACGTTCGGTAACAAGCAAACGATTTCTCTTTTTAGTAAGCAGTGTTGTCACAGCACTAAATCCACGTTCACACAAATATGACGATGGGAATGCTATCAAGAATCGTTGAACGATTGACCACAATCCAGGGTACAATTGCGGGATCGGTTTTTGTAGCCAAAATTCTTGGTAACCATTTTTGAACTTGATTTTTATTTCCTCGTTTGTTGTCAATTCTATAAGTTCTTCTTCCAGCTGAGGTGACATTGCTGTGTTGACATTTGAAAACGGATCCAACACCCAGTCTGGTATTTCCAAGTTCAAAATGTCCTGGTAGCGTTCGGTGAAGTCAATGTGGAGGTTTTCCAAATGTTGGCAGTAGGCAAACAATTCGTCGTTACTGCATGATACTGATAAATTTGGAAAATTGTGAAACTCACGTCTGCCCAGATTCTTTTTGTGTAGAAGCAGTTTGGCTGCGAAAGCAGCAACGACGTTTTTTGTTTTAATTAAATTTAGTTTTTCGCCTTGCAGTTGGAGATTCATGTCGTTGAACAATTTATACAGGTCTGTCATGTAAGCTATATCATTCTTTGATGTTATGAGCTTGTCGTGCAATTCTGTATCTTTAGTTTCCAAGAACTCTATAACAGAGTCAAACAGGTTGTAAAATCGAGTCAGACAATTGCCTCTTGATAGCCAACGAACTTCAGTATGAAACAACAAACGGTTGAAATCCTCGTCATTAGTAACACAAAGCTGATGAAATAATCTATCATTCAAAGAGCTGTTGCGGATTTTATTGACTGCTTTGATAACATATTGCAGAGATTGAAATAGTTTTTCACTTAAGTTTCTAGCAACTAAATGTTGTCTATGAATAACGCAATGTACACCAAGGACATCTGGAATTTTATTTTTTAAGTACGCTATGAAGCCTTTATGGCACCCTGTCATAGCCGGAGCGCCATCTGTAGCAACTGAAATAATATTTTTCAAAGGAATCTCTTTCTCATCGCAAAACTTTTCCAATGTATTGAATATGGTTTCCCCTTTTGTATCGGTCTCTAAATTTCTAGCAAATAATAGTTTTTCACATATTTTCTCATCTTTAATAAACCTCACGTAAGACAACAACAATGCTTCATTAGTTGGTAAAGTGGACTCATCGAGCTGAATTGAGAATTGACTTGTCCTCAGGTGATCGCACAATGATTCTTCAATGTTTTCAGCCATTTCATCAATTCGTCTTTGCACAGAATTATTACTCAAAGGAATTTTTCGGATAATATCTGCAGTCGGTTTATGAAGCACAGTAGTTATTACTTCATTTATTGCTGGCAATATTAACTCTTCTCCGATGTTATGTGGTTTGCCTTTTTGAGCAATTAACAAAGAGATATCGTACGAAGCTCGAAGTCCGTCGTCATCTTGCTTAGCAGCCGCCGAAAATAGTTTTGCTACACTTGGCTGAGTATTATGCTTCTTCTCTAGGTCTTAAAAATATGCTACATTCTTGTCTTTCTTATCTGGATGCATTTTATTCAAATGATCTTGCAGCCTTGAAGGCTTCATTGCTTCATTCGAAAATGTTTTTAGACATAGAAGACACAAGGGCGACGATGGGTTTGTGGGATTTTCAATAAATCCGAATTTAATATATTCCGCACAGTATTGCCGTCTCTTCTTTTTTACTTCCGACATTGTTTTGCTTTGAGAAATACGTTCAACTTCGCGAGTAGTGTCGAGGAGGCGTAAGTACTGCTCATCTATTGCGCGCGAAACCACAAATGAAAATAAAATAAATATTACATTGTTTCTATAGGAATGCTTAAGCAGCACGCACCGACAGGAATAAAACAAACATGCATAAACTCGTTTATCTCATTCGACGCTCAATCGTACTCAACAAGTCCGAACAAGTATTCAATGAACCAGCCAACTGATACAGGAATGCACAATTCGGGTTATTTAACAAAAACTTGTTCAAACATGATAGATATCTACGAGTACTAAGAACTATTAAAATGCGAAGTGTGTCTGTTGCCTTTTTATTTGTTTGTTTGTGTCTACTTTCATTACGAAACGGAACGACCGATTGACATGATTTTCATTTTTTCTATATTCAATAAAATAGGACAGATATAGGAACTACGCGGAGAGAAATATAGAACCGAGTTTGAGCAATCTTTTAATTCATATTAGTTGATGTTCACAAGTTGTTGCTGAGAGTCGAGAGCTCTTGCAGTCGTTGTTTAAGCTAGCCTCCTAGCTAAATAAAGCTCCTAGCAAAAAAAAAACATTTTCTTTCTGGGTCTCTTACCGCCCCCCTTGAGACCTGCAGCGCCCACAAGGGGGCGTTATCGCCCTCTTTGGGAAAGACTGGTTTAGACGCATGAAATTTTGTGTAGAGGCTGGAGGAGAGTACTTTAAAAATATTTAATAAAAAAATTACCATTAGAACCCTATTTTTTATTTTGTAGTGTCCCACAGACGTGATTTATTTTTTTCACAGTGAAAATTGTACCAGATTTTCTACCATATTATTGTCTCCATGCTTAGTTAATAACGCTTTTTGTATTTAAAGGATGGCTACCAACATGGCTTGATTTATAGTACAAGCGTTACTATGTAAGGATATACATTAATTAAAAGAGCGATTTGTCGATAAAAAATACTGGACCATATGAGGTCAAAATGTACTGAAACCACGGACGACCGTGACCGACCTAATAATTATTAGTAAAACTATTTTACGGGCAGATTAAGCCTATAGTGTGGAGTATTATGTTTTATCTTATATGGTATTTTTATGGTAGTCTTAACACGGACGGAATTCTAGGTTTGAATCACTGTATGTATGTATGAAATATCGAAAAAATATTTGAAAGATCTAAGTGGATTTGATTTCTTGAAGCGGGAATAATGACCCGATATGTAGGAGCAAAAAAGTTTATTTCAAACAAGGTTACTTACTGGCTTGAGCGGGAAAGTGTCCAGCAGTTTTGTTTGGTTCCTGGTCAGTGGAAGTGGAGGGAATGGGCGCCGGAGCCGCAGCCGGAGCGTAGTACATCGGGAACATGCCAGCTGTTTACAATAATAAGAATTGTTCATTGTCGTTCAGCACCAATAGATGGCGCTCAAAACTCAATTATCAGCTTAACTTTATTCATTTTCTCTATAGTCTATTTCCAACTATCTTGTACATGCTGAATCGCTTCCTGGGTCGTAAAAACATATAAATAGATAAACGTACCACAACTACACTACAACACGAGGTTAGAGGCTATTTTGTATGCAAATGAATAGTAGAATTTACACGGAGTATATTTTGCCGTCATTCATTACCGACTCCTTTGATACCAATATTGCTATTCAACTGCAAATAATATTCAAATAAAGAAACTGCAGCGCATCGATACTATTCACACGTAACTACTGCGCGACCAACTTCTGTCGCTGCGATATGGTGAGGTTATGGTACGTGTGTAACAAGCCTAATCGAAAACGCGTACACATCGGGTCGCACCGTATTCTAAATGATTTCTACTCGTGAGGCAGGCAACTGTTGTGAACTAAAAATTAAGAATAGCGTAACTCCGTCTGGTACCACAGCAGGTGGAATCATAATGCGCATTGCCATACATGCGATACTTCATATAAATTGCAAACATGCAGATAGATCACTGCGAATCATTTCTAATGTATCGTGACCCAATGAAGACTTACACAAGACATACAAATACAACACACTCAAATTGCACGCACGACGGGCATGATAACCAATACCACACGAAACCCGATAAAACAATTGTTAAAAAACTACCTACTACTACATACGAGTATAATACCTGGCATAGCGGCCATTTGCTGCGGAATCATTGGGTTGATAAGGGACATCTGCTGAGGGATGCCAACGCCCAGAATGAAGGTGTTCATATTGTTCATGGGAACGGGGGCCGGCCAATGCGCTTGCGCTGTAATATAATACATAGTAACACTTAGTTTGCTTGTAATATTATAGACGTTACACATTTGATCAGACGAGAAGGCGAATTTGGAACGAACGGAATACTTTTCTTAAACTACATTATCCCACTTCTAGGCAGAAGTCTACTCTCAATAGTAGATGATACACCTTGGGCGGTAAAACACCTTACAATCCCTGTCATCTTCGTGACTGTCTACAAAGATGTACCGACATCTTTGTAGACATTTACAAAGTTCATCACAAACTTACAGAAGTTTGCGATCAGATTATTTTATTATCACTCATCGAGGTGTTTATATGTTATAGACCAAGTGATGCATTGGGGAATTACTCATAATGCCCGGTCATTATGAATAATGAGAAGCTACTTTGGGCGAAGTAATTAATTATAATTTGACCTCCATTTGTCACATTGCCTAGTCATTATGATTATTTTCATGTGATTTTCAGGCAATCTGAAAATACACAGGTATACTGCACGGGGGAATTTATCTTTATCTGAGGTCTATCGACAATTTTACTACCCCAAATTATGTACAGATCATGTAGGTTTGTTAATACACATATTTAATACATGAACTGGTCTACATGATTCTGGAAGAACACTTTTGGCGGTTACGGCACGGCGGGGGTGGCCCTCGCCGCACCATAACCTATACTACCTGGGCATTCTACATGAATCTGAAAGAACGAATCTGCCCTTGGCGGCTATTCTGCCTCATAGGTGATAAGCATTACAATAATGCACGGACGGTTGGATTATTTTATTGGTTTTTATCACACAGCCCTCTCATTTCGGGCATTTTTCATAATGTCTTATTAATCACACTTGATCCATAACATACCATTTAATATGTTTCTGTGGTAAGCATGTGCTTTTAGCATGCGTATCATCGAATATCCTCGACTTTAATGGCGTTTTAACAGTGGCGGATTTACACATTTAAAGTCAGTAGGCTATTCATAATTTGCCGTCCTTAAGCTGCGTTCTATGAAATATCTCAGGCAATTAAAAATTAGCAACGAGTGAAAAATTGCCACGCTTTATAAGTAGTTATGTAATGTTCGGTAGAAGCACCTTTTTTTTCTTTTTTGCCGCGATGCACGAAAGGGGAGGGGTTCAATTGGTCTCAAATTTGCCGCTCCCCCTGTCTTAGTATTCAAGATCAGGCGACTTAAGATGTGAAAATGCCTTTTCGTCCGAGCAATGTAAATTGTCATTGTTTTGACTACGTCGATTCAAAAACTCACAGTTTCAAATAACCAACATTCATCCACATCAAAATTAGTATAGTTTTAGCACTCAGGGTAGACATCTGTCCGCCATCCATTGGGCACAACTGTTGAAACAATATCAGTGTGTCAGAAAAATAATGAACTGTCATTTTGGTAATAATTTCCATAGTTGTAGAACTTCATATTCGTTGCGGAAACGATGATACGGATGTGGACTCAAAAAATGTGTTTTAAGCCTCATCAGGTAGCGAAAACCAGAAACTGTTTACCCACCGACAGTTATTTCCCGTGCTAAGAGAATGCAGTAAAATTATGCCTCTAATGGAAAGGCCATCTGATTTATTTTAAATACTACATTTAAAATAAATCAGATGGCCCTGTAGGTCCTATAATACAAAATAAATTTAAAATCTGGCAACACCCTCCGAAAAAAAATATATATATATATATATATATATATATATATTTCCTATCAGACTAAACTAAAAAAAACAAATTTACACATAATTAGGTATATATTAGCCTCCTTATTCATAAAAAAATACAAACGTTTGCTAAACCTATTTTAGTTAAAATATGTTTTGTCTCGTTCTCTCGATGTCAAATATTCAAAAGAGGGAAAGGGACAAAACATGTTTTAACTAAAATAGGTTTAGCAAATGATTCTTATTTTTTATGAATTTGAGGGTAGGTCTTTACCTATGAAATTGCCGTTTTGTATGAAAAAATTTAAACTAATTTTTTTATGAATTTTTTATTTTCTTGTATTAATCGAAGTATTCACCCATGCAATCAACGCATCTTTGCTAACGCAGGGGCAGTTTATTGATGCCCTTCTTAAAGAAATCAGCTGGACGGGAGGCAACCAACAAATTCTTCAAAGGCATTTTGTACTGCCTCTCGGGTATTGAATTTTTTTCCCGCCAAGAATTTATCTAAATTCTGGAAAAGGTAGTAGTCAGTAGGCGCAAGGTCTGATGAGTAGGGCGGATGACAGAGAGCTTCCAACCCCAGTTCTTGCAACTTGGAGACCGTCTGCTGTGCAGTATGAGGTCGCGCGTTGTCGTGCAGGAGCAGCGGAGAGGAGCGATTGACCAATGCTGGTTAGAGATGTGCCAGCTTCTCCATCATTGTGTTCAGTTCTTCACAGTACACATCTGCAGTAATGCTCACCCCGTTTGGTAAAAAGCTGTGATGAATCACACCGGCGCTAGACCACCAAACAGTGACCATCACTTTTCTAGGGGTAAGTTTTCGTTTAGGGCATCGTTTAGGTGCTGAACCAGGATCCAACCAACTTGCTGAGCGCTTGCGGTTATCAAACAGAATCCATTTTTTATCGCAGGTAAAATGCGGTTCAAAATTCCTTCATTTGTGTGCCTGTTGAGCAGTGCAAGGCACGTCTCGACGCGTACTTCGCGCTGGCGATCATTGAGTTCGTGGGGCACCCATTTGTTAAGCTTTTTTACCTTGCCAGTTTGACGCAAATGGACCAATATTGTTTTGACGCTAACGTCGAAAGCTGCTGATAATTCAGCCATAGATTGTGACGAATTTTTAACGTATCCACGATGACGTAAAAGATTGAAATGCGATGAAAATATAACACTAATCAATAAACAAATGACTACTTTTTTGGAAAAAGAAAAAAAATTAGAATTCTTAGCCAAACAAAAATTATTTTGATTTGAAATGGCCACTACTGCAGAACGGCAATTTCATAGGTAAAGTAACCTATTTATCAATACAAAATAACCGCAAACTTGTTTACAAAATACTCGTACTTGGAATGAATAATATAAATTGAGCTTTTTTTTTAGTTATAGTTTTTGTAAATTATCATGCCATAAAATCATGTTTATCTACATTCATGGAGTTCATCGTGTAGATGCAGACGGCTATATGTATTCTTGAAAAATTACGACGTCTGTGCCAACTTTTTTTTTTTTTTAAACTTATTTCTTCTTTTTTCTTTTTCGTGGACTGCCAACACTGGACTGGACTCACTTCTCTCTGGATTTATACGCTTGATTCCACGCGGCTGTAAAAGTAAGCCAACTTACCGACTGTGGTGGTGCTGGTGCACGATGGCTGAGCTTGCGTAGCGCTGGCTGTTTGCTTGCGACGAGCTGAGCGAGGTGTCGGACAGTGGTGCTTGTGGGAACTGGGCTCGTCAATCTCCTGTTGTTTGGTACGCTTGACACCATGGGGCTGTAGTATAACATTTTTATGAGATAAATTAGCACGCTATTTTGTCGCAGAAAAAGTACACGGGCCTGTGTCTCTCCCTGTGTAGGTATGGAAAATGTACCTACATTATTACTATGCGCGCAGCGAACACTCCACAGGGGAAAATTCAGTTACATGAATCGTTTGTCCAAAGTAATAAAAATGAAAACGGCTATCAATGAATGTCTAGGTATTTAAACGTGGTAAGGAGTTTTGACGCGAGCTTAATTAAACCATAGCTCCACATTCATTAAATGTTTATTTGTATTTATTTTCTGAGAAAGACTACTGTAGGTGAGTACTAGTACTTATTCTGTGGTCTTACCCCTAAGACTGTTAACAGAGCCAAGGTGTTAAGACACAAATGCCACTTTTATCGCGATGTTGGGCGAGAACGTGAATATTGATGAATGCCAGTGCCAGATTAAGCCTGCGCGGGGCCCGTTACCCGTAGCAAATTCTATTTTAAGTTTATTAAGGTAGTTAAAAAAATTGTTACAAATTAACTTTCCTACATTTAATATTGGCAAATTTAGAAATTATTGTTGTAGTAAGTAAAATTTACTCAAAGAAATTGACACTAATAGTATTATTTCTATTTTTTTTTAATGTTGTTGTAGATTTTGATACCAATATTTATCTATTGGCAGGTTGTCTCTCTTTTGTAGTGACGGGTCTATATTGAGAAATAACGCGGGGCCCCTCTTTGCGCGGGGCCTTTAGCAATTGTTACTTCTGCTACTAGGCTAATCCAGCACTGATTAATGTTACCCGCATATTCCTTTTTAACTTTCACCATAATTCGGATTTCACCCATTTGTTATGTACTGTGTCAGTAAGGAACAGTAACGTTTGCAACGGGTATGTCACTTTGGAGATGAGATTTTTTGAAGGGTTTAAAATTTTGCGCTTTTGCAAGTAAGATGTATTTTGGTGAGGGAAAGAGGAGTGGGAGAAATAAAACTTACGGATGGCTCGGTAATAGAGACCGCCCCCGCGATGGTCGGCTGGAAGGACGCGTTACACCGCGCTAAGTGTTCTTTTTTCTTCTTCCTCTTGTCGTTCGAAGCCTTCTCCCTTTCTCCTTTGTACGAGCGACTCTCGCGGTGCATCTTCATGAGCTCCTTCTCCATTTCCGCATTGTGTCTGTTTATATGAGCCCCATTGAAAGATTCAATGTTGTTATACGAGTTCAAAAGTACACGACATATTTATACATATTTATACAGTCTTTTTAACCACCAGCCTAAGTTTTGGAACAAGTTCAGTTCATAATGCTGAACTACTTTATACTAAAACCATAATGAAAATCGATAAAAAAGTTCCTTTTTCCATAAAAAATACGTTTTACTGAAAGCTGATTTGTATGGGAAGGCGAAATTTTGGTTTCGTCTTTCGTTAGTTGTTGTAATGAAAATAGTCCGCCACCCAGAGGTCCCGGGTTCGATCCCCAGTCAGGGCAAGTTGGAAAATAGCTTTTTTCAAATTGTCCTGGGTATTGGATATATATATATATATATATATATATATATATATATATATATATATATATATATATATATATATATATACTTGGTTTATATATATACTTGTTATAAAAATATAGTATCGTTGAGTTAGTATCCCTTAACACAAGTCTCGAGTCTCGAACTTACTTTTTACTTTAACTTATTTATTAATTAGCTTTGGTTATAGACGGAAGTTGCTCCAAAAATATGGCTGGTGATTAAAGTCACCCTTTAATATCTGAACTCAAATAAAGAATTATTTTTATTTATTTTAAGACTTTATACACATACAAATGTAATTGGCGGAATTAGGCCTAAAGCCTTATCTTGATATCTACATGAGAGAAGGATGACACCGAATTTTTAATAATCTAACGTAACGTTTTTCCGTTACGTTACATTTTCTATCCGTCAACTCCTACCATAATACGCGTTAAGGAACTTCGTTTCAATTAAAGTTGCAATTGAATTAAGTCTATAACCGTTGGAGTCCCGGAAAGTGCTGTAGTACGAGTATAATTAAAACTCACTTGCTCAACAGTGTCTCGGTGAGTCGAGGGGGCTGGTAGTCGTCTAGGCAGCACACCGGGCTGTTGTGGGCCACGAGCATGCTACTCTCACCCGAACTCAATTCCCCGGAATCTCTCGAATTTAGGGCCAAAGGAGATAGACAACTGTGGGTTTAAAAAAAATTAAAACATGAGTATTTTTATACGGTGTAGTCAGAAAAGTTCCAATCGATTTAGAGGACAATCAACAAGGCGAGCGCGTAAATCAACTAAAACTAGACGGCTTCCTCTACACTTGATGCGAGAATATTGATACAATACAATTTTATTCGCCAGACAAATTAAAAACCCCCGTTTCACAATAGTTTAAATTTTGAGTTTAGACAGACATACATTGACAAACTTATAACACTCTTTTTTTTGCGCCGGGAAGCCAGCAGCTATATATTTATAGCATCTTTGATTTATAACGAAACTAGTTAAAGCCTACGACTTTGCTTGATCCAAATTTCCCACATTTTCCTGCTGTAAAGCTATTTTAGCTGAATTGTATACAAACTTTAACTTAATACTACACCCCCTTAGAGGAAGACTTTTTGAAAATAATGATATACGTAGTAATCTTTTCTTTTGAACCGTTAGCTGATATGAATTATTTTACATTTCTTACACTAAATCATTTACCTCAAAGGGTGGACTTTGTTTATGCTCAAGTTGTTTTCATCTGTGTTTCCTTGGTAGTCTTCATAAAACGATTGGTGGCTATCGAAATATCTGAAAGGAGCAATTCACAAGTAAGTACATACTATTACATATTTGGATCAAAGAATATTCATTTATTGATATCAGGGTTTCAAGCCCTAAAACTAGATATATATTATTAGGAATCCCAGTGCTTTTACAACTCTGTTGTAAAACAAAATATGATCTGTCTTTTCTTAATTTTTATTGCACATTTTCTACTTGTTGCATAGGTTTTACGCCTTAGGGCGTAAAAGCCTAAAAGTTATACGGCCCACGAAAAATTGAAAGCTTTTTCCAAATATTATTTGAAACCTTTCTCATTTACCTCTGCAACGTCTCATTGTAGTTCAACTGGTTGTAGCTGAGCGGGGTCTCCGTACTGGACTTGCTGTCGTTATATTCGTGGTGGGGGGAGATACCTCCCAGCATCACAGAGTCGCGCTCCTGAAGACATATTTTTCGTCAATATCTCCTTTTCTCCATACACAAAAACCAATTTGCATGAATAATAAGCAATATATAATCTAGGTTGTTTCTTGTTTGTTTTATCCAATCTCATATGTAATATCCTCAACTTTTACTCTGTCTATGGAATAATTTCGGATTGAAACTATTTTGTAGAAATGACGCCCAAACCCAGCATTTCACCATGTTCCATTTTAAAAACTAAGAGCTAGGGCACGCTTCGCGTGTCGCCTTCGCGATTTAGCGCACATTTCTTTTTTATTTTATTTTAATGGAGCGGTATAATAAGAGTAATATAAATAAATCTAACTAAATATTAATCTATGTAACTAAATCTTTAATTAAAAACACAGATAAGTACTTCATTGAAATCAAAACTTTTTTATTATTTTTTAATTAAATTGTATTAGTATTTTTTTGCATATGAACAGAGCTCACCATTTATTATGACATTAGAAACAAAAAAAAACTTTCATGTATATCGCCCGAGATAAAAATATTACCGTACCCGAGTAGCACACTCTACTTTTCATCTCCATCTATGAGAAAAACTAGCACCTACAAAACAGAATATAAAGAACAGTAGAACACCTACAATACCTAATCAGACTTCAACCGACAATTTAGGACTAACTTTTGTTTGGTGAGAAGAAGTAAGAAATATTTTTTCGAAATCCACCAACTTACGATAAAATGTTCCCTCACAACTTTGTTTACGCGGTCCTTCATATCTTTTTATTTTTATAAGTAAACTTGATAACTATTAACTATTGGCTTTAACTCACGAAAAAGTATTCACATTTACACAAATAATTACATTTCAATACAAATAACCTAAAACTTATGTAATTACTTGAATCTAAGAGAAAAATTGTGCTTGTAATATACTTATTTCTTTTACCGAAGCGAAGAACAAAAAAATGTTTACCTACATTTATTCATGTTGACGACGATATGTATTCCAAATTTAGAAATCACGATGTCTGTGCCAAATATTTTTTTAATATTTTAGAAACAAATTTTTCTTTTTTTTTTTTTGCTGGACTGCCAACATTATTTTTGATTCTACATAGACTACACTCGTGTTCAGTTTTTAAAATTTGTTTTTATCCCTAGAGATCTTCTTTTTCACTTTTAATCCCTAGAGAATAACCAGTAACTTTAGCTACAAATTTTTTGGAATAAAAACATCGTAGAATAGGTGAGATAAAAAATATTTTCCTATTAATATAAGCTATAATATACGCTAAGATAAATATTAGCTAGGTAATGGAAAAAAATTACTTATTTTTTTGTTCGAGACGTATTGTTCTAAAGTGATTCTATTTTTACATTTAGATATACGTATTCCATAACGTTTGCTAGTACGTACAAAATCGGTCCAAAGTTTATAATTAGAATATGAGATTAGATAGTTTTTTTTTTTATAAGCTCACATAGTAACTGTTGTCGGGCTCTTGAATCTCCAGTCGGAACTCGTCGTCGGTCTTCGGTTGTTCCTCCATCAGGCTCTCCATGAAGGAGGCCAGATCTTGGCACTTCTTGCTCATCTGTTGTTTGGCCACTTCGGCGGGCTTCGTCAGAACCTAAACAATGAACTAGATTGTTATAATCAACTTAGTTAAAGAATTTTCATTCTGATCGGACGTTTTGAAAATCCTTGGGGGAGGCCTACGTCCAGCATTGGACTTTCCGTGTCTGATATGAAGTTAAAGACCCGAAATTACTAAAATAACTATATCTTCTGCCATATTCTTATCCTGGTTTTAGGAGTATGTGATCGGCACAACACATCAAGTTTCATTTTAAATTTTATTTCCCACCTATAATCTTTTAAACACTTTCATTTCATTTTAAGTAGCATTATCGAGATACTTGACATCCTCAGGATGTAAACACCAGCTATCTACATAGTTAATTATGAATTTAATGTCTTTTCAACAAAATAATGTCTAAGTTTGCAGAAGAAAGATATCATCGCCGTCAGTGTAAATCTATTTTTGACTTACTTCATTCAGAACTCTGATGATGATGTCCCTTAGGGCTTGCGCTTTGGCCTTATCGTCCTCGGACTGCTTGGTGGTCTTCTCCGGTTCAGGGGTTTGGAACACGTCTGGGTTAGAGGGGCCCTTTGAAAAGATGCACACATAAATACCTACATAAATGTACTCACTAAAGTAAAGTTCCTCAACTCTACTTGGACATCCGGCGCTTATTTGTATGTAAGATAAATAAATACAGGATTACTGGTCAGTCGACCTACATCCGTTACGAGTTGTTAAATGTGGCCAAATCAATTCGTTTTTACCCCCTATTGCCTTAACAAAAAGTTGATAGTTTAAGAGATTTTCAACATTTTAATTTATTTAAAAAAATCCACTGTGGACAAGTTTTTGTGCTGTATTTTTTTCTCCCAATGATATTGATGTTTTTGTGTTAAAGACACTTAAGCCAAATAATCTACATATCAAAACCATAAATTTCTACGACAAAACGGATGATAAAGCCTAATAAAAGTAATAATCAACATTTTAATAATTAAAACTTCGATGACTTTATCTCTTAAAAAAAGTATGATACTAAGTTTGCGAATGATAAAAAAAATCTCTTTTTTCTCAGCTGCTATGCAAAATGGTACAATAATCAGGGAGAAAAGGTGGTCACTTCTTAGAAAAAAATGTTGTCAAACGAGATAAAAGAGAACTCTCAAAGGAAAAGATTATTCAAATAAACAGTGAGGAAGTAAATAAAAATGATAAAAAATTTAATGTCTGTGGCTCAGTTTTATGTCAGAAGCCAGAAATTCTCTCCTACAATTGTAATATAATTGTAAGGGTAGGGAATGGTGGCGTAGCTAGAGCAAAAAAAATAATTTCAAACAAGATAAAAGAGAAATCTTAAGGGAAAAGATTATTCAAATAAACAGTGAGGAAGTAAATAAAAATGATGTAAAGTTTGATGTCTGTGGTTCAGCTTTATGTAAGGGTAAGAAATCGTGGCGTATCTAATTGTAAGGATAAAGTAAGTAACGGGCCACAGATACCTAGAGAAGACGAAGGGAGAAATGGTATGTAGGAAAAAGGAAGAAGGCACTCGTGTTTAGAAAGGTGATAGTGGCTTATGTATGGGCGGTGATATATATAAGTAAGAGGTCAATGGTGTTTCTAAGGTAGGGGCAAGTGGCCTAAGATACGTCATTGCCCCTGCTTACGCCACCTGCCTCTCTCCGAAAGAAAGCTCAACGGTCTCCCTCTTCCTAGGCACAACTGCTCACAAACACCTATCTAGATACCCCTGCTTTAGAAACGCAAATTCGCGTATGTTCTGTATCTTAGATACGTTACTTTCCCTTGCCCTAGATACGCGGAATTTCTAGCTACTGACATAAAACTGAACGAATGATACCTAAACAATATACGAGAGTTCGCAGTTCAGGGTAATAATTCGTTGGTCCCGACTGGCATTATTGCGTAGCAGCCGACAAGCTATGTCAAATGTCTTTAGGCAGCCTGAAAAATTTGACACTAGTGTTGGCCACTTACAAAACCAAAGTCTTACAAAAACAAAACCAAACAAAGTATCATGGACCGAACTTGCTCCAAAAATTTGGCTTGTGGGTAAGTCACCCTGTATGGAAGAAGAGTAACTTCAAACATAATCATCGCGCAAAATGTCCCCACGTAATTTCTATAATATTACTCTCGCATGACGCAGCGTCAACTGTCGCCTTTATTCGCTGTGTAGCAAAGTTATACAGCAGCCCCTGATAGGCCCAGCAATTGGCGTGAAGTAACATTATTACTTGCGAAAATCGAGATAGAATTTCAAATAGGTTCCGCCTGCTTGAATCTTCTTTTTATTGAGTAATTTTTTGAGGTTGATGATATTTCCATAGTACGTTATAATCATGATTCCTCTCTTTTGATAGAATACCTTCATGAACACTATCAGATATTATGTAACTTATAGGCGATTCATATATTGGAAAACTTACCTCAATAATGTGATGTTTACCGTTGACAAATTCAAGTTTGCGGGACCAGGGGTTTATAAACGAAGACCATTCAGTCTCAAGCCGTAAATAGTCACCATTTTGGGTCATCATTCTAAAACCAAGAAATCATTAAAATGCGTTAATAAGGGATCGAATTTCTGTAATTTCCTACAAATTAATATTTTTATAACTGACGTGAGATAAATTCGTTATAGTCATCACCAGACTGCGTCAGAAGGATAGTTATGTTTTTTCGAGCGTATGTATGAATCTATATTTCTATAGGAGGCTCTGCAGCCTACACTGCTAAATGAATTTAAGCTTAAGAGATGTCGTTAGATTCGTCTTAATTCTGAGACTGACTGGGTTATATAAAAAGACAGTCGAGTTTTTCGTTTTTTTAATAATTTGCTACTCTCCAATAACTCAAATCAGATACTTTTTTTAAACTTCAAAACAAACATTTTCTGTGGTATTTGTATGAAATATAGAGTAATGACGTCTTAGTTTCTTTGAGTCAAATAGCGCTCTTAAAATCAATTTTTCTGCATTAATAAATCTAAAATCATCCAGGCCAATCGGTGCTTGAAGAGTTAATTTTCTTAACAGTACATACCAAATAATTTAATTTTGACCAAGGAAAGTACCCAATTACTTGTTTTAACACGGTTTGACAGTGCTTTGAAGGGAGATGGTGGTTGTCTAAACTGGAGCTAGTCGGCGTTTCTGAGTACGCTACGTAAGTGACCCATGTTTAAATACCTACACATTTATCCAGTCATTATACTGGTAACAAATATTATAACTTATAAGTATAAAATATATCGCTCTAGCAAACTGTAGTCTTTCCCCACACAAATTGTTCTGGGGTCGAAAAAGATAAGGTTGCCAAAAGGGCGTAGACCAAAGTACAATTAGCTAAAGCAACTGAATTGCGGGGACCGGTGCGAAGCGAAATCTTATAATTTTTCAAAACTAAAAACCGACTTAATCGCCCCACTCAAAAAACGATTTTGAAAAAAGTTCTATGGGACTATGTGACAAGTATGTACTTTCAACAAAAAGAGAATTTTCCAAATTGGTCTAGACCAATTGATGCGTCAATGAATAATCGGAGAACATACATAACAAAAAAGATCGCGATTTGATGACCTTCTCCTTTTTGGAAGTTGGTTAAAAAGAGGCGATGAGCTTCCGTTCAGTACATTGGAACTCTCATGTACTATTACTTTTGTGCCAATGTATTGGAAGGTCATAAAATAACTTGACTGACCTATACGGCTTCGACCGAGGCATGCCGCCTTCCTTGACGATTGTCTCGTACACATGTCTGAGGTACCCCAAGTCGTCCGGGTGGTATAGCTGCAGCGCATCCTTGTTGGTGACATCCTGGGGCAAATAGCCCAAGTACGGCACCGACTCGGGGTCAATGTACTCGATGTGGCCGTCCGCGGCGTGGCGCATCACGAACGGAATTGCGTTGGTCACATGCTCATTGGGTACTGGAAAAAATTACATTATTAAAAATACCAATCCGACGCCAGTTCGCGGAGATGATCCCAGTCAATACTCGGATATTTGTACTGAATTAGATCTTTCTTTCTTCCTGGTCTGGGAGAAAATAAAATACTTATATGTACCAGCTGCTTCTCTTCCGGCGTAGATTCAAATGCAAATCATGTTAATAGGCCATGCCAAGGTACAGAATTAGTATAAGTATTACATACAGAACAGAATTTCCCAAGGTCCCGCGCAATATGCGTTCCCGTTTCCCGTCCTCGCACCTATCCCCCGTTCTTTTTGTAGAGGCTGCTGAGCGGGCGGCTGGAGGCGCCTGCAGCCGCCTCTACAATGTGAGAACGGGAAAGAGGTGCGAGAACGGGACCTTAGGAGATTCTGTTCTGTTTGTAATACTTATAATAAGTCTGTGGCCAAGGAAAAGGAGGAGGGCAAGTGGGGCTAAGAATGGATTCTTTCACTCGGAATACGGCTAGCAACCTATCACTATTTTGATTACTTATTTCCACCTTCTTGCCCACTATCACGCTCAAAGTGGTCTTAGCCGTCTTAGACTGAGCCCTCAGTCTGCCCAATAGGGATATACAAAAAAGACTGATCATAAAGTGTAAAAATAAAAGGTTTAGCTATTCTTATTTTTCTTTTTCTTCTTAGTCCGTTCGTTACATGCATTAATAGTACAAAGACGAAGGATCCTATTTTGCCTCAAATATTGCATAAAACTTACCTTTAAAAGCAGAGGAGAATGGCGTAGCCTGGATGACCAAGTAGGTCACCTTGCCTTCCTCGTCACTGATGTTTTTAAAGGTCAACTTGAGGAGGAAAGGCATGAAGGTCACCGTCCGCTCTTTGACTCCATAACCTCCGCTGAGGCCTCTGTAACGCCTTATCCGGCATACCATAGTTGACACGGAGTTCCCTGGTGACTGAGCTAAGATGAACAAAATAATGGTTAATAACCCAAACTAACTTTCTATTATTGGCCGACCGAAGTAACCACTGTCACTGGATGTCGCCGTCCTTGACGGATTATAGGTACCCTTATCACCAGATTCATTCCTTTCTGAGACATTGCTTCTCTACCTTCTATATGGATTATTTACAATGTTTCGAGAGATCATGATATTAGTCCCTAACAAGGCTACTTCAGATAGCCTTCTATTCCCTTGAGTCATACGCGTCGTCATTTTGAGGACCACATTTCAATGGTAAAAATTTGGATGGAACTAGTGAGACTGAATCCATTTTTGAAGAACTCAAATGAAAGATTTTTTTATAAATATTTCTAAACGTGACACATTTTTTCCACTTTTTTACCTCCCCTCCTTCGGTGATCATCATCCTTCAGTAGCATATGCCAAGAAAAATCTTTATCAAGTGCTTATGTGCCTATAAGTTTCAAACGCATATGTGCCTACGACATGTGGAAGACCTAAATTTTGCCAATTTCTACTTCTTTTTTTGTCTATGCCAACATCAACTTAGCGTTAATGAACAGTAGAGACGAAATCCAAATATAATTATATTAAAAAAAAATATGCTTTAAATCTTACGTAGCAAAAAGTTTTTTGGTCTATGCTTTAAATAGCCGAATTGATACGAAATAATTCGCATAAAATAAAAGTTTCAATACTTTCATTATTCATAATCAAAATTAACAAAATTTAATAATAATTTTATTTACTGAAGGGGAGTTGTTCTTGAATAATTCTGGATTTTTTTCGTTTGTAGACATAAAAATACAACATTTTTAATTATTCATCCCATAGTAAATAGTAAGACTCGAAAATATCCCATATTTATTATAAATATAAAAATATCGGATATTTATCCGATATATATCAAAATTTTGTATGAAAGCCATATTATTACTACATTGTATTATTTTTGTTTACTATTTGCATATGTGTTACATAAACGTAATAAATGTTTCATTTATTTAGGTACTTAGAAGAAGACAAATGAAACCAAAATTAATAATTTTATTTGATTAATCTTAATTTGTGATTTCGGGTGTAAAATTGTAATCATACAGTCAAATGACAATAAGAACGACTCCTGTTATTATATATCTATTTTCACATAAAATATTGCAAACAAAGTCAGGCCACGTAAGCCCTTGCCTTTGTTTTATAAACTCGACATGTATTTCTCAGAATTGAAGATTTAATTACTAAAAATACTAATATTAATAGATGTAAGTTTATATGTAATGTGAAGAAATGTGAAGATTCTTGCATAAAAGGGATAAATTGACCTTTCAAGTCTGAATATACTTTTAAATTTACCTGCCTTGGCCAATCAATTGTTTGACCAATTCAATAAAAGAATTTAGTTATATAGTAAATTAGAAATGACCAATCTATTCAATAAGCAGCGAATGCTAAGTCTTTTAAATAATTTTTTCTTTTATTACAGCATAACGATTATATGAAAAATTAAATGATTTTGTAATAAAACATAATAAAAACGTAACCAAATACTATATGTAGTACGTAGTGTATATTATTAAATAATTAAAATAGGAATGGAGGATATTTGAAAAAAAAAAGAAACAAATAAAAATATAACAACTTAGCATTCACCTCATCCATGTGCCAATTGTACAATTGAACATCCAAGATAAATGTAGTAATGTAAGGTGGGTGGACCATGGAAGGCCATGCTCCTTCGAAGGCCAATTATTAAAATTTCGTAGTTATTGCCATACGATGACAAATTCCTTCTATTTACACAAAAACCCATCGAAATGGAATTCATAAACGCGGCGGCGAATCTCTCGCGCTACTATTTTGGCAGTACGGTCCCTCGCTTCTTCGATATCGGGAATAGACGACGTGAAAATAAGGTGGGTGTACAGTGGAAGGCCACTCTAACAAATAAACAGTTATTATTCGTTTATTTACTGGATAAATGAAACTAACAAATATTTAAGTAATACTTTGTTTAATTACTATTTAGTAACTGTTAGTGTTAAATGACTGATTTTTTATGATGGCCTTCTAAAGAGCCTTGTTTCTAGCAAGGCCATTTGGAAGAGTTTAATGAAACTTAAGTTCAATCAATATTGATTAAATCTGCAATTCAAAAAAGTGGTTTATATGTTACGTAATAAGACAAAGTATTACTTAAATATCTGTTAGTTTTATTTACCTAGTTAATAAACGAATAATAACTGTTTATTTGTTAGACTGGCCTTCCATGGTACACCCACCTTAGTTCGCGTTCAACGTACGAACAATCTCACCCTGGCGTACACCCGCCACATGGGTCGCTTATATAAGGTAGCATGTGTGCTATATGTACTCGTATAAGTAGGTCCAATAAGTGACGTGCAACTCAACCTGGCACTTAACGTGTCGCTTGTCTCGCTGTGCAACATTCTCGGTCCGCTGCGGAACAAAAGCCAACCGCATATTGCATTTACGTCACTAAAGCCCGCCAAACGTTTTTTTACTTTCGCAATTTTAAACGTAACTTTTCCGTACAAAATGTATTATTTATTTTTTTTCGATACAGACGTCAGCACAAAACGTACAACTATACCATATACAACTTTTTCATGCTTATATTTTTATTGGCACGTTGTTGCTTTTTGTAACGAGCCCTGAACAATTTGAACAACAGCCAAGTGCCGTCGTCGGTCTAGTCGCACGTTATTGTAAAATCGAGCTTTGGTAATAATGTAAATAAGGTTTATCGCCGGGCTGTGATTATTTACGACGAATTGATAATCTCCTCCTTTTTGGAAGTAGGTTAAAAAGGGAGAAATGGCATCATTAAGGTGATAAAATACTAAAAAAGAAGCGGTTCAACTTCCTAATTTTAAACGAAAATGGGATAGTGAACGCAAAATTCAGACCATTAGAACTTTTACTTGTCAATAAGTATAATTTACATAACGAGTAGTGTATATTAAAATTTAATTTATTTTTTAAGAAAAGCTACCGATACTGTGTGCTGAGAAAAAACGCCGAAAGGAACTCATTTTAACAGTATTGGTCGCCTACTCGCCGGAAGGGCTTTGTTATTTTATTATGAATGTTAGTAAATACCTACTTATAATACGAGCAGTGAATTTCGTAAATTTGATTTTTTTTTTAATTAATCGATTTTATTATGTATAGTGCCCAACAAAATTATACGAGCAAGCATTTCTTCTTTCTGATACTGCTGTGTAAAAAGTTATGATATCCCACTAAAAAATAAATGTGAAAATGGGAGTCGAGTTCAAACTCGGACAAAAGAGTTGAGATCTAAATGGCCGCCAAGTTTCTTAGAGAATATTTAATTTTATTAATAAGAATCTTAACATTCGACTTGGCTAGTTTTAGCAAACCTACTTATATTTGGCTCATCAACTTTACGTTATACGTTATTGTTATTACATTGTAAGGTCCTATTTTTCCAAACATCAGAATACTGGTAAAAAAATAACCAGGTCAAATGTTAAGATTCTTATTATGAAAATTCAATATTCTCTCAAGAACTTGGCGGCCATTTAGTTCTCAATTCTTTTGTCGGAGTTTGAACTTGGCTCCAATTTTCACATTTATGTTTTTGGGGGATGTATTTTTCAAATAAACTTATTTTGTCTAAACATAAAATAACCACAACACGGATATTGCCCCAATGTGCATGTACAGAACTGGTTATTCTAATAGAGACAGAAGTAGTAATCATGCAGAAAATCAATCGACAAGAATTGGCACAATGGATAATTTGTAATGGGATTTACCTTTTTCTTGCGTACCATTTTCATTTTTCGGGACGGCGAAACCACTAGTTATTTGCGCTGCGAAAATATTCCGGTCCTGTCAATAAAACAAGTAATTATAAAAGCGGTCGGGTTTCCGAAAACTGTAAAAGGTACACTAAAGGTACCAATCCTGTCAATAAAACAAGGAATTACAAAAGCGGTCGGGTTTCCGAAAACTGTAAAAGGTACACTAAAGGTACCGGTCCTGTCAATAAAACAAGGAATTATAAAAGCGGTCGGGTTTCCGAAAACTGTAAAAGGTACACTAAAGGTACCTACCGGTCCTGTCAATAAAACAAGAAATTATAAAAGCGGTCGGGTTTCCGAAAACTGTAAAAGGAACCTTCTGCAAAAAATATAGTAATCAAGCTTTTCTCCTAAAAATCGATACCTTGACGTTTTTATTGAATATAGAGCGAAATTACCAATTATATTGTATGTCTGTCAGTCAGGATCGTAGAAAGTGGAGGGCCATAGTCTATAGTGGCTTCTGTACGACATATTATTCGGCATTTTGTGAACCAAAGATTTCCTTTTGCAGGAGTGGTCCTTAGAGCCCAAGGATTGATTCAAGAAGTTGAGCCACCAAGATTTTTGATGTAAGCTTCTTAACTTTCTTGGCCTCCAGCTCAATCTTGTAAATGCATTGGTTTACCTACTATGTCAAGTTTGGTATAATATTCGTATGGCTTAAGGATGCTAAAGTCATATTTGGATTCACATTTGCACAATTCTGGTGGTAAACTATGCAAAATATAATAAAAATATATAAAAAATTGTTTGATTGAAGAAAAATATACTATAAAATAAAATGTAAAGAATATAACTTAAAAGAGCTGTATTATCCTTTTGTATATTAAAATAATAATAAAAAGAATTCATTATTTTCGGGATGATTAAAATAAACTTTAAAATTTAAAAAATACAATCGAAACTTGTGTGTTTATATAAACTATTAATTTATTTATTTTTAATGGTGTATTCTTAATACTTTACAAGATTTATTTCCTTTAGAAATAAATCTTAAAGTAAATATTTCAAGAAGTTAGCAAATTGTTAATTAACAACATTTTCCCGAAATGTTGTCTTCATTGTAAACTAAAAAAAATCATTATTGGAATAGAAATATTTCACTTTGCGGAGCTCTTAATTTATTCATGTATAACAATACCATGTCATAAAAATTAAATTAATCTTTGTTTATTGTACTTTTTTAAAGTTGACCAAAAGTGAGAGATTTAAAATATTTTAATCAAATTTAAAGACTTTTTTTAAACCTTGTTTGAGTTTTTTTAAACTTTTATTTTATAATCTTGTTAAATATGAATAAAAGAAGAGCTCCAAACTTTAAAAAATGAAATATTTCTTTTTTTTAGTTTACAATGAAGACAAAAGTTTGATTAACATTGCCTAACTTATTACTAAATTCTTTAATGTGTTTAAAAAAACACTATAACTTTTTTTTATTACTATATCATACCTTAAAAACTTAAACTCAAATTTAATGTTACAAATGGTATAAAGTACAAATATTTGAAACTTATATCTATCTCTATTTTTTTAATATCTTACATTTTTTATTCCAGAATTGTAATCCAGGCATTCGATATATGCGAAAATGGTACCAAACTTGTTAGTACCTAAACTTCGCAGTTATTACCTCGGACTTCGTTAAGGCTGAATACAGAATGGCTCTATATCGAAAACCCATCTTAAGAACACAAATATCCATCCTGCCGAAGGAAACCTTTAGTACATAAAAAGCTGTATTTTTCACTTTTTTGTCGTGTACAGATGCCGCCGCCACTACAGTATATGCCTACTTCTATAGGAAACAGTCGTGATAACAAATATGTATGCATACATGAATGAGACCTATCTTTCAATCAAACATTGAAAAAATTTATAGGGATGGGATTTGCGAATAGTGACTCATGACCACTTTGGAATTTCCTATCCCCAGCTCAACAGCTGCTCCCTTGATTAAAAGATCTATATTTGCAGTAAATGTAGATCCTGATGAAGGGATATGAAAGAGAAAGAACATTCTTCGTTTAACGTGGAACAGCACGCACTCTAACCTGATAAATATAGAAACAGAACATTGAAGATTTAGTTGCAACGACAACAAAGACAGCGTTATGGAATAAACAGTAGGTCATAGGACAAATACGTAACAGTGTCAAAACGAAATTCTAGGTCAATGACGTTCCTAGAAAGGATCGAGACAGAAGTATTTTCATTTCAAAATGTTCAATTCAAAATCACTTTTAAAATGGATATGATCAGTGAAAAATGACATAATTATGGGACTTTTTACTCTCTTCTCTTTACGAAAAAGGTAACTTGTTATTGACAGAAAATACCATATTTATAACATGTTTGTAATAACTAGACCCCTTTATCTAACGCTAAGTTCGGGTGCACGTCGAAATAGTGATGTTGCTTCACATCATTGGCTGATTCATATTTACTTATAAAGAGTTATTTGTCAAAATAAAATTATATTATTAGTGCTTTTGAGAACTCATTCATTGCATCAACTTGATCGGATAGGAGGGCGACAATTATATGAATAGTATGGATACGACTCACTATGTAGGACGAAAAGTCATTTTCATTTATAAAATGGATTTTTACAAGCAGACGACGAAGATTGACTGCATATAATTTAGAAAAGTTATTGTTAATTTATTATTAAAACTACAATCGTAAATAAATGAAAAAGTGATTGAATTTCCTTTTGTATCGGTTCCGTTTGTCACATTGCCCCATCACTTGCCCCCAAATTGAGCGTGGTTTAGTGATAACGCTAACTAAGGCGTATTACAGAGTTGTCCCATAGAGTAAAAAAAATCCAGGTCTATGAGTTGTCCGGTCAAACACTTTATAAAATTTTAAAAAGTCTGCAATTATATCGAGATCCTTGCGTTGGTGCCAGTGTCCGGGCAAAGGCCTGCAGAGCTTCGCAAGTGAAGCAAGCTGATGAGCTTTTTAAAAGGTATCGAGCCTGGAAGCATTTTTTTGCCGACCTCTATGAGCTAGGGCCTCGCAACCAGTGGCGGAGGAAGTACCTCAACCACTGGTTGCTGTCATAGGAAAAGCTGTTCATATTGATGATTCACCCTTTCAAATATGTGTCGACCATGAATGTACAATTTGTTAAGAAGAATGCAACAAAAAAGCAATCAACTTACCCTCGGATGTACGAAGTCTATGAACGACCTGCCGATCCACATGTCCTTAGGGAAGCCGAGCGTGGTGGTGAGCGACGATGTCGTGTACATCACTACGCCGTCGTGCATCGATATCACGCACGAAAACCCCTCCTAAAAAAAAGTAGATCTCAATAAGGAGAATAAACGAACATTCTGCACAAATGGATTCTGAGTATCTCTTATACGATTTTAATGACGGCCGCATGTAGTATTATAATAGTATAAGCCAAGCTCATATCTCTGACGTGTGGTTTCCAGCCCACTCTATCTTTTCCTATGGATGTCGAAAGAGGCGACTAAACACCTAAGCATAAACAACTACGAGTACATTCTCAAGGGGAGTTGACCAGGAGGAGCCCGGACCTTAAGACCCCGGATCGGAGGATTCTGTTTTGTGGTGGGTACAGCAGGAAGCCCGCATACTAGGACCCGGATGCCAGGTTTGCCCAATAGATCCGGGGCTGATAGATGGGTTTAGATAAAACCGGCCAAGTGGATGTCGGGCCACGCGCAGTGTAGGATTCTATTAGTTACGAAAACCGACTATAAAAATCGAATTTGCTGTTTAATTTGTATGAAATTTTCCTTTTCCGAGTACATTCTATAAGTTGGTCGACTATAACTTTTTAATTTGTAAACCCTACTTAGCTCTCAAAGTTTTATTTTAAATTTATATATATATATATATATATCTAAACTGCCGTCAATTTTTCACGTGTCAGATAGAAGGGAGAACATTTGACACTAACAAAAATTAGCAAAGGGATCCCTTAATTGAAAAATGGTTCAAATATTTCAGAAACGGATCCCTAAATCGAAAAAAACTCACAATATTTTGAAAGACCTATTGGTTAATGGAGAATGGTTACGATGCACACGATGGGTTAATGGAGAAAAAATAGTTGACTCCCACTTTACAGGAAAAGGAGCTACCCTAAAATAAAATTTTCAAGATTTTATTCTACCACTTTTTCAGCATGACTCATATTCATACCCATGCTAAATTTGTTTTCTAGTCATAATCATAATAGCAAGGAAATAATGAAAAACTGTCAAAACAAATTTGGTTATTTAAGAAGTATCTATCTCATTAAAATTTAATGAAAATTCCTTTGAAACCGGAGGCACCTCATAAGTTTTCTATGACTGTCGTTGCCTCTATTTTTACCGATTCAGGAGTCAAATCCAAATCTTCACATAAACACCTTAGTTTAAAAAAAATATTATATTGTGCATTTTTTGGAACAAAGATTTGAACAATAGTATATTATGCAATTAGTGAATAAAAGACGGATATACTTCGAGAGCAATAGATGAATCACGAGCAGGTGAAGGATTCTAACGACTGAATCACGACCGTAGGGAGTGATTCAGGATGATTAAATCATGAGCGTAGCGAGTGATTCAAGTGTTAGAATCCTAAGCAATGCGAGTGATTCATGGCCCTCGATGCAAATCCGCTTTATTCAAGTTGCATACTATACTTTATACCATGACTAAGAGAATAATTTTTCAAGACCGACTTCACCACCAAACTACACAACCGGTTTTAATCAAAAAATTATGGGACCACCTGACAGGTATTCCCTTTAAAAAAAAAAAGAATATTGTTAAGGTTCTAGGTTAAATAGAAAAATTTAAGCGAAAATAGATATTTAATAAAGAAAAAAGAAGGTTTAATTAATTAAAATGGAATTAAAATTGGAAAAAATACTAAAATTAAGAGTAAATTGTTCTAAATTCAAACATTAAAATAGTGAGTAAAAGTCTATTTTATTCACTGTTTTCGGTGAGTAAAATAAACATCCATAATAGTGAGTAAAAGTGCTTTTTATTCACTGTTTTCAGTGAATAAAATAAACTTTTTAGAGGGGGAGTTGTATAAAAATACTTTGCACGCCAAGCCGTATTTTTATGGCCTTGCCAAGCCGTATTTTTTATTCAGCCTGTAAGCTTGTTTAAAAAGTTAATCTAAATTGTGATTGTGTAATAGTGAAGATTTGGATTTGACTCTTGAATCGGTAAAAATTACCGATTCAGGAGTCAAATCCAAATCTTCACTTAAACACCTCAGTTTAAAAAAAATATTATGTTGTTTAAGTTTTTTTGTTCAAATCTTTGTTGCAAGAAATGCATTCTTGCAACAAAGATTTGAACAAAAAAACTTTGCACGCCAAGCCGTATTTTTTATGGCCTTGCCAAGCTTTATTTTTTATTCAGCCTGTAAGCTTGTTTTAAAAGTTAATCTAAATTTTGCAATTTTTGCGCCATACATTTTTGGGCCCAAAGTCAAAGGTCCAGCTATCAGGCGGCTATGATTTCTATTGTTAAAACTACTAATGGTGACCATTCGTTAGTATGGCATGAAACCTTTAGGGTAATTCCAAAACTTATTATTGACAATCAAAGATTTGTTTTCTTCATACTTTTTTTCTAAGTGCCGGCCAGATTCCGACCATGCAGCAGATGGTTAACACTAATGACAGCGAGCATTTGTTAGTATGGCATGAAACCAGTAGGGTGGTTCCACAATGACTTGTGGGCATCTGAAATGTGAACTTTTCATACGTTAAAAAAAATGCAGGCTTTCATCATCATCATTTTCCTCGCCCCTTCCCTATTTGGGGTCGGCTCTGTATGTCAACTGTTTCCACTTTTTTTTTGTCATTCACCATATTTGCATTAGCCCCACGTTTCTTCATATCTGTCCTAACACATTCTTTCCACGTCTTTCTCGGTCTCCAAATGGACCATCCTCTTAGCCAGGTGTTCGGCATCTCTCCTCATGACGTGGCCATACCACATAAGACGATGGCTTTTCAACTTGTCTATTATTGGAGATCTTTTAAACTTCCTCTTATATATTCGTTTCGGATCTTATCTATTTGCGTTACACCGCACATCCACCTTAATATTCTCATCTCCCACTTAAGCCATCCGGTGTTTATCTTCTTGGTGACATCTTTATCCACGTCTCCGTTGCTTTGCAAGATCGATCCCATGTACTTAAAGTCCTTGCAAACTAGCAGTGAGGTATTAGAGATGTTGACAGTTATGGCGCTAGAAGTTCCCCCAAACCCAAAACATGTATTCTGTTTTTGACCGGCTGATTTTAAACCGGCATCTTCCAGCGTTTTTTGCCATTCATCCAGTTGGTCTTGGATTCTTTCCCCTTGTTCTTCTATGAGTACGACGTCGTCCGCAAATAATATACACCAGGGAGCGTCATACTGTATGCCAAATGTTAGGGCATCCATCGCCAACACGAACAGGTAGGGGCTCAGCGCAGAGCCTTGATGTAGGCCCACTCCAACCTCAAACCTGTCTGTTACTCCTACTGTAGATCAAACCCGCGAACACGCTCCATGGTACATATCTTGGATTAGCCGGATGTACTTAAGAGGGACAAGCAGACATCCCCATAGTACTTAGGAATAAAGTATGAAAAACAAATTATTTCAATGTTAATAAAAAGTTGTGGAATAACCCTACAGGTTTCATGCCATACTTACATTTGTACCATTAGTAGTATTGACAATAGAAATCATAGCCGCCTGATAGCTTGAACTTTGACTTTGGGCCCAATTTGAATTTTCTCCCTTAGCGCGCCAACCCGTATTTTTATGGCCTTGCGCTTTTGGCGCATTCAGCCCCTCGCGTCGCGGTCGTAGTGGCCAGTGCGCTTGGTTTAAAAATAAAACTAAATTGAGGCTTATTTATGGCGCGTACAGACTGCTGTAATGTTTAATCAAGGCAAAATTTAAAGTGACATCTTCGTTTCCTTTCAAATGGGGGCATCCCTGGACCCCGAAAAATTCAGGTAGCTCAGAAGTTATTCCCTCAAGGTCCTGCCGGAAGGTTAACGGATAATGTAGGTTGACATTTACAGGTTGTTATCGTAAGGACTTACATTATTAGCAAACACGTTTGCAGCCCGTTCGCTGCTTTTAAACATGCGTTTCCGTCTATGTCTCCTCGTACATTATGAATTCAATCAAGAGGATTCTTATAATCCTTATATTATCGCGGAAGAATAAAAACACATAATATATATTACTGTACTTTGTTCTTCTAGTCGACTAAAAGATATCCCTTCTGGGATAAGTCCACCACTTGTACGACTGTGTTTAAAATTGTGTAATTTATGTGTTTACTAAGTGCAATAAAATTTTAAAAAAAATAATAAAATAACACCCAAGCCAAGCTGGTAAATCTACCAGTTACTAAGGTTTATTTATCAGTTCTTTTACTTAATTCATTATAAAATAGAAAAATAATAATTGGCCAAGTGCGTGTCGGGCCACGCGCAGTGTAGGGTTCCGTAGTTGCTAATCCCCACTTTGAGTTCATGCCACTGAAAACGTCTAAAAACTAATTTTCATTTTGCGAGTTCATTAAGTTGATCGCCTATAACTTTTTAACTTTTTAATTTGTAAACCCTACTTAGCTCTGATAGTTTTCCTTTAAATTTCGTTATATTTACTATAGCTGTAAATTTTTTTACGTGTTTATATATAACCGTTTAGCAGACAGAGGGAGGGGAGAGAGGACACTCGACTCAAACAAAAATTTTCAATTTAAAACCAAATATTTCAAAACGGATCCCTAAATCGAAAAACAGTGTTCAGAACCTCTAATATTTTTGAAAGACCTATTCAACGATACCCAACATGACTGGTTATCCAATAAAAGAAAATTTCCTTTTTACTTTACTTGTATGATAGCTACGCTAAAAAATATTTTTTCAGTATTTTATTTTACCACTTTTTCCGCCTAATTAATATACATATCTATGCCAAATCACAGCTTTCTAGTACTAATAGTCGCTGAGTAAAACCGCGGACGGACAGACAGACAGACAGACATGGCGAAACTATAAGGGTTCCTTGTTTACTACGGAACCCTAAAAACGGCTATTAACGATTTTTAACTAAGTTCCTAGTGGTTCGTCTCTAACTGTAAAACTTGCAATCCCATATCTAGGCAACTGATTTATTTAATAAGTGTTACACTTATCCAAAACGAGGAGATTACTTAGAATACTACAACACATGAAAAAACATGTTTAAAAAAGCACTACCCCATACCTCGTAATCACCATAACTGCTCTCTGAATCCTATGGAGCTATCAATGACACGTTTTCATCACATAAATCATTTTGCTGACTATGTACGGTATCCTCTTTGTCTGTATTTAGCCTAGCCCTATCCCATTTCATTTTGGATCGGCTCTATTTTTCGCCAAGCTCTTCGATTTTGGATCGTCATAACATTTATTTTGACTTTTTTTGCGCATATGTACGGTGTCCGAATGCTACCCAATATTAAATTATTTCGTTACAAAAAGCTTTCGGACGCGCGGTTAAACCGTGACCTTTGCAGCAAGACTGAAACTTTTATAGCTTCAAGGTCTAAGCAGGCGAAGCAATGGTGTCAGAACAAAAGAGCCTTGTCGGCTCTCTTTCCTACGAAACGACTTTATTTTCTTAATAACGTGAGTTCGGGTTAACAACACGCACTTCCGTGTCCAAAAGTAGGCAAAGTTACTCATGGTACAATAATAATGAAGTTACTCTTTTTAACATTAAATAGTTAGCTGCCAGTGAAAGCTCAGAACAGACAGATATACTAAAATAGTATGTAGTTTAATTACTTTAACTTTTTCATCAGTCAAGCTCTGAAAGGAGGTTGTATTTAACTTAAAATCCGGGTTGTAAGTTCGATTTACATCCTATAGGGGGTAAGTAAATTTGAAAATCGAAGGCTGCCAGGCGACCACTAAGGCTCATAATTCCGTGAAGTTCCGTATTGCTCTATGGCTCATAATATGTATGAATTGAGTTTTATTTTTAAAACAAGCGCACTGGCCACCACGATCAATTTCTTGATAAAATTTTTGTTGCAAAAATTAGAAAATATACTTTTACGAAAAAATTATGAGTTCAAGTGAAGAGTTGGACTTGACGCCTGAATTGGTAAAATAGAGGCAAAGGCAGTCAAAGAAAATTGATTACCTCCAATTTCAAAGAACTATTCATTGAATTGTGTAAGTAGATACTTCTTAAATAACTAAATCTGTTAAAACAGTTTTTTCATTATTTCTTCGTTCTTACGATGAACAGTAGTGTTCAACTCGAATTTAAGTGATCAATAACACCCTCGAACTATAAGTGTATCTCGAGTGTAATTGATTGATCACTTACAACCCTTGTTTAACAACTATTAAATCACTTACTGAGCAAAACGTGAATGATGGGCGGCTGGTAACGAAGTTCACCGATGAGTTATTCGCCAAGGGCACGTTGCAAGTTACAACCTACAAAAAAACGGTTATTTCATATGAAATATTTCAATGACCATATTTTTAGTGTATTTAAAGTTTTAAATTATCCTATAGTGAATAATTCATATGGCAACAACTATAGCCAAAACATTAAGTCACAGGTGATTAAGTATCGATAATTCTGTAAATCATCCTTTGTCAAATCTATATTCAATTAAACACAACATCTGTATTTTATAAAATCCAATGATCTAGTATCTTTATCAACATCTTCTAGTCAACTAGTATTAGTTTTTTGTTTCAGACGTTTGACTGCTTGACTTCACTTCTATTGTTTGATCATTTTACTAGCCATTCGTTAGACTTTTTAGTATCACATAAGCGTTTTTTATTAAGTAAAACGACAATCACTCGATGAAAATGACGCTTTTATCGTATTAAAGAGAAAAATACGTATGAATGTAGTGACTTAAAACAGAATTTGGGCTTTCAGCAACGAACGCGTAATTTATTTATCTGATTCTATACATTCTAATCAATAAAACATGCACACACTGAATACCTTTCGTTAAATATTTTGCTGAAAGGCTTATTTTGAAACTGCCGTTGGTCGTAATCGTAACAATGTTCGAACTATTGTTTCTACACTAGTTTTCCGAACCAAATGCGGGAACTGCTCAAAACTCTATTAATCAACTCGCCAAAGTCAAATTTCAATGATAATGTACCTACGAGACTAAGAGTATCAACCTTAATTTGATACTCTAGTACAATCGTCTCTGTCATATAAGCGGCTGCTTTGAAGCCTTAGGTCTACTTTCCGGTTTGTACTTGTTAACTACGCACATGGTGGAAGTGATACAGTTTTATTTTTATAACTGTAGAATAAGTCGCGTAGAAATACTTTTTCGTAACATGATTCCTTTGTGACTTTGCCTAATAAATAAATGGACGAAGCACACCTCTTCTTTAACGCTGCTGTCCGCGATCACGATCTCCATGCTCTCGGCGCTCTTTTCCAGCGCATGATGCGACGGCGGCGGCGCGTCAACTGCACAACAAACACACAGACGGAAGATAAACATGAACCTACATTTAAAACAATACTTCAACTTAATCTGAAATAAAACACGACTACCTCGTAGATATAAATAATTATCTATAATAATCTGACATAATATACATACCATGCATTTCCGACTGAACCCGACATTTACGTTACCTCCCACTAGGTCTAGCTTTGCCGTGCTTTTTACCCGACGTGAAGTACCTAAATAATATATAAAGAGGGAGTATTTATACAACTGACGCGAAGGTTCGATCCCCTGGCCCTCTGGAACGATAATAATTATTTTAATATAAAGTTTTGACCAGGATTTCGTCTTATAACTAGAAAAAACTAATATTGATGGCCGATTTCATGTTATATTGAACTAAATGCCGATATTTTAATATTGGGATATACCTATATAAATAATTCTTTTCATTTCATTTGTATAGCTTGTTTTTTTTTATGTTTACTCATTGCTAATATTTGTTTACAAACGATATTCTTTTTTAGTAGTTATAAAAAAAATACCAAAAAATTTTAACGGCACTTTGTTGATTTGTAATGTGGTCGTTATTTTAATACACCTTGAGTTTTTTAAATGGTTATTTTATATCAATTGAATTTATTCTAATGACAATTCGGTTGCCGTAGATCGCTAATTGTTAAGTTGTCAATTTTGGAGAGTCCTCTTCTTTTAATTATTTTTCAAAAGACAGAGGGATTACATATTGTCCCAATTTCAATATATAAGCGACGATTTTCTCGTTGACATATACAAAATGAAATCTCCAACACAGTTCTTTTAACAAACTTCATATTTTTAATATAATAAATTTTTAATTGCAACATCTCGAAACTACAATACCTACTTATATTTTTTCATGAAAAATTATACTTTTACTAAATTAAAATCCTTATTAATCGATTTCCTAAAAATTGAAAGTGAAAAATAAATACCAGACTATTGGACAAGATCAAACATCGCCTTGATGACATCAGTCTTCGGAGCTAGTAAAACGCTGTACTATCAAAACGAGAGAAATAAGCAATGGTGTTGCGTTACCTTAATTTAGTCATTACATAATTTTTTAGTTATAAAATGAGAAATTATCAGATAACTTCCGCGGCAAGGCTTATATTTTATAACAGTGGTAAAACAAATAAAAAAAAATATTATAAGTACACGCAATAAAACATTTTCAAAACAGAGACCATCTATTTGATTTTTATGTAAGTAACATTTTTTATACCATTCTCCCTCTCGAAAGTTTATTTTATTCACTTTTACTCACTATTTTGATGTTTGAATTTAGAACAATTTACTCTTAATTTTAGTAATTGTTCCAATTTTAATGTCCATTTTAAATAATTTAACCTTCTTTTTTCTTCATTAAATGTCTATTTTCATTTAAATTTTTCATTTTAACCGACTTCCAAAAGAGGAGGTTATCAATTCGTCGGAATCGTATGTTTTATTAAATGAATAAAAAAATTATGGGACCACTTATAGGTCCCATATTTTTTTTATTAAAACAGGTTGTGTAGTTTGGTAGTGAAGTCGGTTTTTAGTTTTGAAAAATTATTCTCGTAGTCATGGTATAAAGTATAGTATGCAATTCTTGAATAAAGCGGATTTACATCGAGGGCCATGAATCACTCGCATTGCTCAGGATTCTAACACTTGAATCATGAATAACTCCCTACGGTCGTGATTCAGTCGTTACAATCCTTCAAATGCTCGTGTTTCATTTATGGCCCTCGAAGTAAATCCGTCCTTTATTCACTAATTGCATAATATACTATTGTAAATTTGTTTACTTACTGAAAATCATTTTTACGCGTTTCACATAGATAAATTATTCTTCTTACGCGCGATTGTAGACGTAACGTAGTACCAAATCTACTTATGTTTACATGTATATAATGCACACAACCATAAAAACAACTGCACCTGACATGACGGGATAACAACTACTAACGAAACGCCTAAAACAAAAGAAAGCAACTTTACAATACACTTTGGAATCCAAGGAATCTATCAAATATGATACAACTAGTGACTAAAGTGGTAAAATAAATGGGTATTTCCTTTTTTAGTCAACATTATATAACTAGTGACTATAGTAGTAAAACATATGGATATTTTCTTTTTTAATTTTTAAATCGATTTTTTTTATTCACAGAGTGTTTAAGACCCGCTCACCAGGACAGTACGCCTACTGACATTTTTTACTGAGCAAATGAAAAAAATTGGAAACAATACTCATTAATCAAAAATTCTCCGATGAGTATCTATACGCATATATGATACACTGACATTGTTAAAGGTAACAATATATAAACTAATACTTACAGTCATACATAGTTACTAGTAGGTTATTTAAAACACTTTAAGGACAACGTTGGTTCATCAATATAAATAACTTCCGTTATCAGACCAATTCAGACATAGCAAAATATCTTGTTATATACAAAAAGAAATACCTATCGTAACAAAACGTGAAAGTTGTTCAAATAGTCGGGACGGAACATGCCCTTAAAGTCGGTATTATAAAAGGCCTACCTGTAACACCTTTATTCAAAATATTCCTGGACATATAGTTAATACATGCCCAAAACTCAAAACAGTCTTTTTAAGCGATTATCATCAAATCAAACAATTATTTAAAATCCTAAGACGCAGGGCCAAACTACTAATATTGCAACATTGTAAAAAAAGAGAAATCAAATAAATAATATACATATATGTAAAATATATACACACAAATATAACAGTAGATAGTGCTACAAGGGGTAAAGGTAATATTTTTAAAGCGAGAGCGCTACTTCAAAGTTTATAGAGCGAAACGAAGAAATTTACAGTTGATTCTACGGTGAAATCCTGATTGAAGCGAGGGATTCATGTACATCACCCGAGGTTAAAATAATACCGTCGCCAAGTATCACACTCTACATTTCCATCTATGAGCAAAAAGCAAAACAGGATATAAAAAAAGTAGAACACCTACACATACCTAATCAGAGTTTAGCTGACAGACACATACTTTTATTTGGTGTCTTTATCAGTCGTCAATAAATACTAAGAAATATTTTTTCGAAAGGCACCAACTTCTGATAACTTTGCTTGGTCCTTCATATCTTTAAATTTTATAAGTACCTAAACTTGATATTTTCTATCGACTTAAACCAAGGCTTGAAATACATACTTATGGGAGCCGGTGCCATTGACCTTGATGCGGTGACGGTGCCCGCATCTACCAGCTGGTATCTACCAGCAGGTACAAGTATAAGCAGATAGTAGCAGGTACCTAAATTAGGTACCTGTACTTTTAAGGAGTACCGGTACCCACCCAGAACAGGTACCCATGTACCGAAATGAAAAGAACCTCTAAATACCGGTACATAACCTGTACTTTGGTACCGGTTCTAAGCCTAGACCTAAACTTACGAAAAAGTATTCAAATTTACACAAATAATTACTGACATGTCAATACAACAATAAACTAAAACTTATATTTTAATTAATGACAAAAATTGCGCTATTTAAATTATACTTATTTATTTTTCCGAAGCGAGGCACATAAAAATGCTTACCTTCATTCATCCATATAGACAAAGATATGCTTCCCAAATTTAAAAAATTTATACAACTTTGCTGATTATTTCATTGTTTAAAACTAAATTCTTCTTTTTTCTTTGCTGGACTGTCAACATAATTTTTGATTCTACATAGATTACATTCGTGTTCAGTTTTCGAATTATTTTTCAACCCTAGAGATTTTCTTTTTTTTTTCACTTTTAAGTTCCGAGAGAATCATCAGTAACTTTAGCACCATTTTTTTTGGGATGAAAACATCGTCTTTCTAATAGATGAGATGCAAAAAACTATAAAGAATGAATACAAAATAAGGTATATACTTACATGAGAATTAATTAAGCATAAGCAGCATATAGATTGAAGTATGATCATTATAAAATATAATCATAATACTTCCTATATATACTCCGCCCAAGATACAGTAATAAAAAAATATGATCGGAATAGGCACCCACCATCATGCTGCTCCTCCTTGGTGTCCTTAAACACCGGCGCCGGCTCGGGCGGTGTACATTCCTCCTTTACTTGAGCCTGAGCAGCCAAAGTCTCTACCTGACTCTTCTTCTTTTTTGTATCTTTGTCTTTAATTCTTTTTTCTGGCTGCAGCGTATTGCTGTAAAATATATTTTTTCTCAAAGCCGCGTCTTGCAAATTCAGATCTTAATTTAACATTCAAATTATAAAGACATTGTTAATGCCATAGTATTTTATATATGTATAATAGCAAGTTGTTTTTGAATATTTATTCAAAATCTATGCGATATTTGATTTTACAATTTCACTAAACATTTTTAGATATTATGCAGTTGCCCAGACTTTTAACATGTTAATTTTTTTTAATAATCAGAATCATCTTACTCGTTTTCTTTCTATTTGGGGTCGGAGCATGTAGCAGCTGTATGTCAACTCTTTACATCATCATCATCATATCAGCCACAGGAAGTCCACTCTCTCCATCGTTTTCTATCATTGACCATATCTGTTTAACCCCGCTCTCCTTTATGTCCCTTTTTCACACAATCCCCCCAGTCTTTCTAGGTCGTCCTCACAGATCTGTATATGTCGTCCTCTATCTCTATAGCCATCCACTTCCAAGTTATCCTATGTTTGTTTGTTTTATGTGTAGAATTGGCTAACACTCGTGTCAGATTTTTTAAGCTGCCTTAAGGCATCAACATAGCTTGACAACTACCATACAATGATGACAGCCGGGACCAACGGCTTAGCTTAGCATGCCTTCCGAAACAAACTTTATTAGCCAGATGTTTGGCATCCCACTTCTTGGCATGACCTTATCATGTTAATTACTATTTAACCTAACCATAAATTCAACACAAACCTGCTGCCAGAAGTGGAAGGTTTTCCGCCATAACCACTACTGCCGCTTGAATGGCTTCCAGAATGTGTAGACTTCGAACTGTGGCTGCAAGTAAAACATTATGAAAATCACTTCATCGATAGCAAAATTTTAAAAATTCATTTTTGATTTTACGCCGATTTTTCTGTTTTATAATATTTTGATGTCTTATATCTTCTCAACCGTCTTAAAAGTAGGGGTAATACAGATGCAATTTTTATGTATGTTACCTCAGAATTCGTCTTTAAAAAACGGAATTGGAAAATTCTTTTACATAAAAAATATAATTTCATAATGCAAAAAAAATGTCATATTGATCCCACGGACATGTTATTAAAATCGGTTAAATAGATTTGTTTTAAACAGAAATAAGTGTGTAAAAAATATATCATCCAAGTAAATATAATTGTTACAGTTGCCTACATACATATATATATAAATGCTATATACTATGCTGAATAGTGTTTACGATCACTAGAAATTAAAAACTTTTTATCTACTTTTTGTACTAATAAAAATATTTAACATTAGTCGAATGTAACTCGTGTGAGTCACATTCTTGTTCTTGTAGGTGCCTTCACCACCGACATAGACATTACCTTCTCCTCGACTGGCTGTTGCTGCAGCTGTTCGAGTAGGCGGAGTCCGAAATCTTCGCATTATTCTCCGAGTCGTCTAGATTATCCATGGTTGCGAGCTTATGTTTCCTGCAACAAAAATGCCACGTTAGTCTTATCGTATAGCTAGTTAAAAAAACATGCCCTACAATTTGTGGCATGACTCTTTAACATATAAATTAATATATATGACGGTAGACGGTAGACAGGTTGTACGTATAGGTACATTGTCTTTTTTTTATTTTAAAATCTTTATCTGGCCTTATATATAGGGTCGTAATGCCCTTGGCCATTTACCCTGTCTGGTATAAAGACGTGATTATGTTACATTTAGATAGTATGTATGATATTTATGTATTATTGACGACCTCTGTGGCCTAGTGGTCATCATGCCACGTTGTTACACCGGAGGTCCCGGGTTCGATCCCCGGTCCGGTCAAGGATGGGTCCTGGATCTTGGATGTTTATCTATTTAGGTATGAGGCTAACTCAATCTGTGTGATATGTCTTTATACAGGGTGTTTGTTAAATCACTGGCATCCTTTATACTGGTGGAAGTACTCATGAATATGAGCAACATTTTGTATGGGACCAACACAATCCAACCTAAAAAAAAAATCAGCTGTTCCATACTATTTTACAATACTTAGAATCCCAAAATTTATGGAACAGCTGATTTTTTTTCTGTTGGATTGAGTCGGTCCCATGCAAAAAGTTGCTCATATTCATGAGTACTTTCACTTGTAGAAAGGATGCCAATGATTTTAAAAACACCCTGTATATATTCACAGGTCTTTTTATCCCGGCCCTTTGAGAGGATTGCGTGGGGATACAGATCCAACACGTAGAGACCCTTTGGAGAAGTTGATGTTATGTGGCGCTCCCGCCAAAACCCATTCCTGAATATTTCTATGAAAGGTGTACCCTAAAAGGTTTTGGCAGGAGAAAAATCTATTACAAGAAAAAGGGAAAGGTCTATGGGTTGTGCAATGAGATTGGGATGGACTGATGCAGGGATATTGCAATAGGGACGTCACCTGCCATAATTATTATTAAATTATACCTCTATTACATTATAGTGCAGAAACGCGGCAGCATATGTGGCGGCAGCAAAATGCAATAAAGCTTTTTTCTTCGTAAATTTTTAGGGTTCCTTACCCAAAGGGTTAGTACGGGACCCTATTACCAAGACTCCGCTATCCGTCCGTCCGTATGTCTATCTGACTGCCTGTCTTTCGCCTGGCTGAATCTCATGAACCGCGATAACTATACAGTTGAAATCACAGATGTGGTATTTCTGTTGCCGCTATAACAGTTATATATGTATTCTAAAAACTGAACAAAATAAATATTTAAATAGGGCTCCCATAAAATTTATGATTATAAGATTCAATTTGTTTATTTTTTTTAGTGTTTATGAAAATTATAAATAAAATAAAATAATTAAGAAATTAAAAAGAATAAGAATTAACATAATAGGCATGGCGAATGGAAAAATATATTTATCCCAACGATTAGATTATTAAAAAATATTGTACACGTATTTTTTCTTTTTTCTGAGAAATATGGCGACACAGAATAAGTACTAGTTCTCACGTACAGAAGTCTTACTCAGAAAAGAAATTCAATGTAATATCTACTTAATGTGGTTAGCGCTATGGTTTAATTTAGCTCGCGGCAGAACTCCTCATCTCTGCGTTTAGATACCTAAACATCCATTGCATGCCAATTTCTTTCTTAAATACTCTTGACAAACGATTCATGTAACTTAATTTTACTCTTCAAAGAGGTCGCCGCGCGCATAGTAATAATGTAGGTATATTTTTGATACCTAAACGGGGAGTGGACACAGGCCTGACGGCGACGTAGTTTTTGTAGAGGTGACGTCGCAAGTCCCATTCGGGGACTTTGATGCTTCGTCTTTTTGTACATCTTTACTTTTTTGGCAAACTAATAAATATGACTACTATATATTATTTATTGGCTAATCGAATAGACGGACTAATTACAATTATTCTTTTCTAACCCTATCGTCAATCCTATTATGTAATAAAATAATAAATAGGTTAGTAGGGGTACTTCATCATAATCAGGAAAACAAAAAATAACAACTCTTTTATAAATATAATAATATCATATATTAATCACTAAGGTCATCTATAAGAATTAATATATATTGGTTTAAAGTTAATACTTGTAAATATACTTATATTATACAACGATTTAAGGAAAGGGAACATCAACCTGAAAGGGAGTAAACGTACTTATCAATGTGAACTACTTTTACTACGGGACCATCCCTGAAATTTCAAAAAAAATTACCAGCTCCATACAAAATTAAATACCTACCGTGTCAAAATGTATGGCGCTGCTTTTTTTGCGATTTCAGAGACGGTCCCATAGTAAAAGTTGTTCACATTGATTAGTATGTTTACTCGCTTTCGGGTTAATACCCCCTTTCCGTAACACGGCACGGGGGGCCATTCTGGCAAATGTTGGTCCCGCCTTTTAAATTCCGTCGCGTCCGGTGAGCTGTATAATGCTTCCAGCATACAGCGTAACCTCCGTTCGAAAAAAAAAAAAAAAGCTCGTGCTCTCTTTTCTTCTTCGGCTGCACCTCAAGCTAAGTAGTTCTTCTACCTCGAAGGGCTACTCAACGGATCTAGTGCCTATAACTCACGACCCTGACTACCTAATCTGTACCTAGTGTTCTTGTGAATCTTTGTAACTAATGTAATGTAATAGTTGTTCATTATACCTATCTCATTTGCCAATATCTAGTCTTTCCTTTATCTCATCTATCCTCCTAGATCCTAAATCTAGGTTTTACTAACCAAAACGGTACATATTTTATAATTCTATCAATCAATTCATCAAATTAATTCTATCAATTAATTCATCAATATTCATAAAAGCCCCATATAACCAGTACACATGTCAGTCGCTATTAAAATCTACGATAAAATTCGAATATTCGTTAAAAACAATCTACAATCAGATACTATGTCAAATTATAAATGATTATTAATTAGGTATATTAAATAATTAACCTTTACTGTCCTACTGCTGGGCAAAGGTCTCCCCTATTAAATTAAATTAACGCTATTAAACTGCACTCGCAGAGCACTGTAAAATCTGCGAATATGTAGCACAGCACAGCCGCATGTGTACAGTGAGGCAATACGTTCGGAACAAAGCGATTTTCACCTCGTCAGAGCACCGTGCAAACCTTCGAGCCAGCGTGTTCGCTCCTAGTCCTAGCGTTCTATTCGCGCTCAATATCAGAATGGTCCTTGAGATCGCCGTAACTATATATGCCTTAGGTATTAAAATAAGTCCACTCTTTCTAACAGGACTAGATTTAAAATAACAGCTGGGACTTAAGTTGAATATTTAGCGCCAAAAAAGATGACAAAAGATGTAAAATCAATTCGCTTTTGCAGAATTCACAGTTACATTACAACTATGTAGGTATAGTTACGTATAGGTATGATTAATCTTACGCGCGCGCATCATTCGCATCGCCCACTTACGTTATTTCCATTAAAGTATTCGTATAATACAGTACTATATATATATATATATATATATATAGTACTGTATTATACGAATACTTTAATGGAAATAACTATATATATATATATATATATATATAAAAAAATATATATATATATATATATATATATATATATATATATAGTACTGTATTATACGAATACTTTATATTATAATATATATATATATATATATATATATATATATATATATATATATATACACACGCTCATAGAATATAATAAAGATAAATTACACTGCCCTTTAAGGGGCTACCTGGATTTTTCGGGGTCCAGTGCTGCCCCCATTTGAAATAAATCATTTGAAAGAAAACGGATACATCATATAAAAAATTGTCTTGACCAGGCCCTAAGTAACCCTAAACTCAGGTATCCCCTTAACATAATGTTAATTTAAAGCTATGACTCCATATTTCAGCCACAAGTTTATTTGCAAGGCAAATCAAAAAAACCCCGACGACACCATCAAGTGATAAGTTGCGAAACTACATAATATTCTAACCGAACAGACAAACAGACAGACGGATATTTTTAACGTCAATCTTAAAATAACCTCTCTTTTTCTATCGGAGGCTAAAAATTAGTTCAAATTTTGAACAGCACCATCTTTTGGTGACCAAAAGAACTAATTTTTAAGGATTACTCCAAAACATCGCAATTCTTAATTTTTAGCGTGCTCAAATGCACAGACAAATAGACAAAAAAAAATGATTTTTTTTTTTGCGTTTCATTGCGTTGATAATAGCCTCCAGCAATATTTTTCTTAGTGCAGCGACACTTTTTTGTTACGGAATATTTATGGAAACCTTTCGTAGTTAAATAAATTGACGGAAAAATCTAACACTCTTTTATTGATAAATAAAAAATATACATAATATAATAACAAATGAGACAAAACTAATAAAAAATAAGAAAATACACATGCGTAGGTTGAGATTTGAACCCGTATAATCAAGCACATGAGTCATACGCTCAATCAACTGAGCTAAAGACAAGTTTCAATTTGGTTTGAAATTACCTTTCAGTCTAATGCGCTAGATAACGCCAACAAGTTGTAAACCATGATTAGATGGTGATAAAGAGCTAATATTATCTAAACTGCTGGATCGATTTAACCAAACATAGCTAAGAACCACCGCAAGAAAACCTGCTTTCACGTAAAAAAAAACCGCGTCGAAATCGGTGCATCCGTTCGAACGCTAAGATGCCACAGACAGACAGACAGACGTTAGCGTAAAACTTATAACGACCCTCTTTTTCCGTCGGGGGTTAAAAAAGATGATTTTGTCAATATCTAGGTTGATGATTACACCATTATATAAGTTGAGTGGATGGAGAGCAGTGTGTGACCTAAAATAGTAGATTGATGTTAGTAGTGTATACATATGTTACTTATCCTACATATATTTACTGTAAGAAGTGACACTGCGAGTGTAAAAAATGTTTAGCTCCCAAAATGCATCAAATGGTTGTATTATTTGACGACCTCCGTGGCAGCAGTTTACACGTCAGTCCGCACTCCGGAGGTTCTGGGTTTGATAATTGATTCCCAATCGGGGCAAGTTGGAACTTTACCCTTTTCAATTTACTGGATCTTGGATGTTTATCTAAATATTATCTATAACTAGTATCGTTGAATGAGTTTATTTATACAAGTTTAAACTTTTTGGGGCTAGGTCAATCAGTGTGATGTATACTTATCTATTTATAAATTATGATATCGCTTTAAGGGTTCTGTACCCAAAGGGTAAAAACGGGACCCTATTACTACGACTCCGCTGTCCGTCTGTCTGTCACCAGGCTGTATCTCATGAACCGTGATAGCTAGACAGTTGAAATGTTTACAGATGATGTATTTCTGTCTGTGCAAGTAAAATTTGACCAATTTCCCGGTTTCCGATTGAGCTGTAATTTTGCACGCATACTTATATCGCGTGATGATGCAATATTATGATATGGCGACATTGAGCTGATCTGATGATGAAACCGGAAGGTGGCCATAGGAACTCTGTAGTAAAACGACGCAAACCCATCGACTTTAGGCTAGCTTGCTTCGACTTTAAGTTCATTATTTTAGATTAAAACTTATTTCTTTTTCATTTGAATAATTACTTGTGACTGTTTACAAGTCTAGTAGATTTTTAATTATTATTACGATTACATGTTTATTAATTATTATTATTATGAGAACAGATACTTTAATACAATTGAAACTAGAGTGAGCCGGAGCACCCACTTTCGTAGCCTACAGTGCGTCACACGCTCCCGCAAACTTCAACGCGAGTTGGCGCGCACGTGCCGCTCAGTTTTAAGTAACATTGGACGTGACGTACGGCCCGGGTGCAGAGCTAGAGGTCACGTTGCGCGAGGCCCGCACCCGTTCGCCCGACGAGCGGATGGGCGCTATGGATATATCCACTATTACATCGAAACATGAAAAAAAAAACAGATTCCATAGTAATGATATCACGTGACTTCGATTTTTATGAGAACCTAATTTTCTTTTTGTTTTTCGATATACTTTTATTGGTAAAAGTTGTTCAACATGATGGACCAAATCACTTACAATATTTGTACTTAGTAAAAAAGGACATTGTGTATGTATATTTATGTATGTATAAGGATTTCGGTGAGGAAACCGCTCCAACGATTACGATGAATTTTAGTAAGTAACAAAAATTGATCTACTCAGGTTAAAATTTTCGAGAATCTCTTTTTCTAGGTGTTAACATCAAGCCAAGCTCCGTAGCCCAGGTGCTATACATAATTGACCGAGTGAGCGAAGCGACTCAGTTTCGTGACTGGCCTAAAATGCTTTTGGCTGTCAATTTGTCTGATTGTCCGGCGGTTCTCGCCTATAGGTCGCATTTCTTAACCAATTCTCGTGAAATTTTGTGAAAAGGTTAAAAATAATATAGTTTTTTTTAATTTCTATATTGTTTTTAGAAATATGGGTGTTGAAACTGCAAAAAACCATATATCAGACATTTAAAATAATTCTCAAACATGTTTCTTAATCTTTTTTGTTACCCTTTTTAAGACGCAACTTTTTTGTTCGAAAACTTTTTTATCCTATTAACTTCAACAGGTCGGGGTGACTCGCGAAGTCTACAGCTCACAGAGCCACTAGTATAAAGATAAAGGCTTACTCTCATATTCATAAATAACCGGCCAAGTGCGAGTCGGAATCGCGCACGAAGGGTACCATCTATATATATATATATATATATATATATATATATATATATATATATATATATATAGCGTTCGAACGGATGCACCGATTTTAACGCGGTTTTAATACATATAAAAGAAAGAACTAAATAACTGACTGACTGACTGACATATCAACGCACAGCCCAAACCGCTGGGTCTAAATACTCCAAATTTGGCACATAGGTTCCTTATGAGGGGTCTAGGGGTGCACTAAGAAAGGTCCAAAGTTTGTATGGACAAACAGGATTACTTTGAACATTTTATTTGAAACATCGCAAGAGTACTCCCGGCGGTAAATAAGCAAAAACGAGTTTCAGGATTTTTCAAAATTTATCCCCTAACGGGGTGTAACGGGGATCCAAAGTTTTTATGGAGAAACAAGATAAGTTTGACCATTTTATTCGAAACTTCGGAAAAGTATTCCCGGCTCTAAATAAGTAATACACATTTCAGGATTTTTCAAAATTCATCCCCTAAGGGGGTAAAACGGGGTCCAAAGTTTGTATGGAGAAAAAAGATTAGTTTGACCATTTTATTCGAAACTTAGCAAGAGTACTCCCGGCGGTACATAAACGGTTTACTGTCTGTCAATAAAAAACAATAGTAAAACAATGGCGTGTGACCGCTATACGGTTATAGACAGTGAATACGTATTTTAGGATTTTCCAAAATTCATCCCCTAAGGGGGTGAAACGGTCCAAAGTTTGTATAAACAAACAAGATTAGTTTGACCATTTTGAAGCGTTCCGTCGCTCTCTTTCGGTATAGCAAATGACAGGAACGGGAAAGAAAACGGGAACGGGGAACGGGGAACGGGGAACGGGAAACGGGGAACAGGGAACAGGGAATAGACATGGCTGATAGAGCACATAGATTGATAGAGACTGATCGCTCAACGCGCATCTGAAACCGCAGGGTCTAGAGACTCCAAATTTGGCACACAGGTTTTTTATGAGGTCTAGGAGTACACTAAGAAAGGATTTTTCAAAACTCACCTCCAAAGGGGGTCAAATGGGGGTCCCAAATTTTTTAGAAGTGACAAGATTAGTTAGGCTATTTTATTCGAAACTTCGCAGGAGTACTCCTGACGGTAAATGAGCAAGTATGTATTTCAGGATTTTTCTAAATTCAACCTTTAAAGGGGTGAAATGGGGGTCCGAAGTTTGCATGGAGAAACAAGATTAAGTGAACCCTTTTGAAGCGTTCCGTTGCTCTCTCGGTCTAGCAAATGACGGTAACGGGAAGGAAACGGGAGAAGGAGCGGGAGAGGGAGGGAGGTTCGCCGGGTCTGCTAGGCCTTTAAATCCCTACGTTATAATAAAAAAATTTATATTTTATAAGTATTCAAACATTTTAACATAATAATTCATATGTTATCACAACATTAATAATAATAACGTAGAACACCAATTAAAAATCCCATTAGAACCATTTTAGACTTCTATGCAGACGAAGTCGCGGGTTACAGCTAGTTATCTATAAAAAGTCACGTTTGTTGTATGATTTTATGGGAACCCCCCCCCCCCCCTTAAATATTTATAGTATTTCAATTAAATTATGTATTTATTTTTAAAGAAATATAAATTTAGTTGTATATGCTACTAAATATTCTGTAAATACTTCAAGCGTCTACCTGTTGCCATTATTAATATCGAGCAAAAAACGGCAAAAATAATCACGATGGCCATAAACAAAATATTTATGGGATAGAAAACTTTACCGTCCCATTTCTATTCTGCCAGCACTAAGCAAAATATTCGAAAAGCTAATTTTAACCAATTATTAGATTTTCTTTACAAAAATAGTCTGTTCCATGGTTATCAGTATGGATTTACTAAGGGTCGATCAACAACGGATGCAGGTGTTGCACTTTTACAAAACATCTATGATGCTTGGGAATGTTGTCAGAATGCAATTGGTGTGTTTTGTGGCCTCTCCAAGGCATTTGACTGTGTAGACCACGAAACCCTTCTATCCAAACTTGAGTACTATGGAATAAAAGGGAAAGCTCTCGAATTGATTAAATCTTATTTGTGTAGCCGAATTCAAAAAGTTTGTGTAAATCAAGTAAAATATGACGAATCAACCGTAGTGATGGGTTCTGTCTTAGGTCCTTTGTTATTCCTAATACATATCAATGATTTACCATATCATGCAAAAGACTAAGTCTGTTCTTTTAGCTGCTGATACTTCGCTTGTTTTCAGCGTAGACAGGAAAACTGACACCTCTGATCAGATTAATAATGCTTTGTCGCAAGTGTTGGAATGCTTTTCGTCAAATAATTTAATACTAGATGCTTACCGAAAGTTCCAACACGATTACTTATTAATAAGGAAGCAGTAGATATGGTAGATAACGCAACGTTTCTGGGAATAACGCTTGATTCCGGGTTGCAATTGAGTCATATTAAAAAAAATTGCTGGAAAACTTAGCTCTGCAGCCTACGCGGTTAGAAGAATTAGGCAGATGACGGACATTGATACAGCGCGTTTGGTATATTTTAGTTACTTCCATAGTGTTATGTCCTATGGAATATTGCTATGGGGTAATACTGCAGAAATAAATACCATATTTGTTTTACAAAAACGCGCTGTCAGGTCTATATATAAATTAGGTGCTAGAGAATCTTTAAGGGAACTTTTTAAAGACATAAATATTTTGACTCTCCCTTGGCAATTCATCTATGCGAACATTATAAACGTGCGTCAGAATATACATTCATAAGAAAAAATATGATATTCATAGTATTAAGATATCTCAGCTTTTCAGTTAGAAAAAACAAAAAATCTTTTGTGGGTCTCAGCTTGCGTCTCTATAGTAAAGTTCCAGATAATGTAGTAGTGTTACCATTATCTAAGTTTAAAACTGCCGTTAAAAATCATTTATTAAAAAATGCTTATTATATTATCATGTAAATGACTATTTATGTGATCAAAATTCTTGGAAATAGTTGACTGTAAATTTTAATTGTATTATTTAGAGGTATAATAAAATGTATTCTGAGCTTATGTGTAAATCTGTATTGCACTAATACTGAACTGGGTTTCTTTCGGCGTTATCTTCCCAGCAGTGGTCATTCCGAAAGGCTAGTAGTTTTTAGCTTTTGCACTAAAATAATATTTAAGAAAACGACCTTCAATAAGAGATAAATTTATCCTACATTGAATAAAAAATGTTGACTTTGACTTTGTGAAGATCGATCGTAATATCTTTGTAAGTACTTGAACGACCGTCTTTTATTTCATCGAGCGAAGCTTCGCTAGCTAGATCGTTTTTCGGACCAGAAACCCCCTACATACAAGTCATACAACATTCGAAACAATTGCTAGTTTTAGACTCGTGCGCTAACTCGTGAACGGGTGCTGCCGGGAGGGACTGGTCAGTTCGGCTCCACTTTTTTGACTACTTAATTTTTTTTTTTTAATTTTTATTACGCAATTTATGTTTGTTTACTTGTTCGCAAGCATTACTTGTTATAATGTGTCAACATTGTATTATATTATAAGTATTTATTAATTAAAAGACAATAATAATAATATGACAAATCCTTCTGACGAGTAAGCGACCAATACTGTGAAAATGAGTTTCTTTCGGCGTTTCTTCTCAGCAGCGGTCGTTACGAAGCGCTGGTATCGGTAGCTTTTCTTTAAAAATAAATTAAATTTTAATATACTTTACACGTAACATTAATTATACTTATTGACGTGTAAAAGTGCCTGTAAAGGTCTAATTACTGAATAAACATTTGAATCTTTGAATCTAGAAACTGGCACTGAATTAACGGAGCAATAAAAAAAAACATTATTTTCACCTGACCGCAAAGAAGCTAAAATAAGCAGTTTATTTGAGCGACGCTGCGAACTTGTGTAATGCAGAAAACTGCAAACTTACGGTAATTATTAACTCAAAGAAATTCATATAACACGTCAAATTATTAAACAGCGTTGCAAAATTTAATGTGACATTATAATATTCTAATAGTTCGCCCCGAAATGCGAACTGGCAAACCCCATATCTCGGTACTGGTAACCTATTGACCGATTTGGCTCATGTTCGGACTTAATAGCATAAAGCAATGAGTAACATTTAAGTTACTAGGTACCATGATCCAAAGAGAATTCAATGCCATGATCCGTTCGGAATGCACTTTAATTAAGCGTTTTTTCCAAATGTCATCATTAGATGACTGTAGCTGTGGCCTACGCTCTTTGGCTACATAACACATGAAAAACGAAATATCCTACTATAAAACATATTTCTCAGAGTCTACTTGAACAATCCGGCGTTTGTATGTTTGTGAGTATGTACGTATGTGTGTTTGTTTGTTTGTTTTACGATAGCTATAGGTAACTCGAGTAATTTTGATAGTTACTTAATGAAACTTTGCAGCCGTGTATATGTAGTCAATAAAATTTTAAGTTCGAACATGAGCCAAATCCGTCAAGGTGTTGCCGAGATAGGTATGAGGTTTGCCAGTTCGTAGTTCAGCGAAACTACTAGTTAATAGATATAGATAAATAAACCTAACATTGAATATTTATCTAGACACGCGGCAGCCAGAGATGGGCACGATTCAAATAAAAAATTATCTAGAAATTATTCGAATAAAAAATTATCCGTAGAAAATTATTCGCGAATAATTTATTCACGGATTACATATTGGCGAATAATTTTGCCACGAATAAAATATCCTGATTTTATTCGTTATTCCAAGAACTCAAAAACTACAAAAGAAAACTGTAGTAACTTTCAGCAACCACCAAAACTACTAACAACCATCGACAATCACCAAGAACCACCAACAATAATAAACAACCTTAAATACTAATAAGCAACAAACACATATTACATACAACCACAAAATCAAATCCATTTACAACCACTGACAATAACCAACACAATAAAAATTCGTTGCGGTATATTATATGTGTGTATTCATTTTTGATTTCGTAATATTAATAGTTAATTTACACATAAAAACAATAGAAAAACAACTTAAAAAAGAAATAATAATTAAATAGGCACTACTTATTTCAACTATTGTGTAGGTATTTGTATTGTTGATTTCAATGTATAGTGTTACAAACAAATCGCGAATACTTTATTCGTGGATAAAGAAAAAAAACTTAAATTTATTCGTTATTCGAATAAATTTTGCCCAGCTCTGGCGGCAAAAATTTACTCTCACAGATTTTTCTGATACTGCCGGGCAAAAGTAATATCCCACCAAAAACATAAATGTGAAAGTGGGAGGCAAGTCAAAATCCGACAAAAGAATTTACATCTAAATGGCCGCCAAGTTCTGCAGAGAATCCTGAAATTTATAGTCAGAATCTTAACATTAACTTGGCTAGTTTTAGCATGCCTACTTATATTGGGGTAATCAGCTTATCATCATTTCGTTATACCTCATTGTTTTTACATTGCTAGGTCTTTTTCTTCTAAATATCAAAAAAGCTGATAAAAAGCTAGCCAGGTCAGATTTTTAGATTCTTATAAATAAATTTCAGGATTCTAGAACTTGGCGGTCATTTAGATCTCAATTCATTTGTCAGATTTTAAACTTGGCTCCAATTTTCACATTTATGTTTTTGGTGGGATTATAAGTATCATCATTACCTACCTTAAAGCTTAAAAACTATAATACTCCCTTGGAAGCAACAAAGTACCTAACACGATTAGAATATAATATAACAATAAGTACTACAGAGCCATAGTCGTTTCCTAGAAAGGGGAGACCGGCGCACGTGTCTTGTCTGGTATTTTTATTTCTAAAGAAATGGATTATCAGTAGGTTATGGGCAGAAGCGCCCTTTGAGAAGCCTCTTACCCTTGTTGCTGAAAAAATCGGTTAAAATGGCCAATTGTGGAGATCAACTCTTCACATCTGCCACTACCCTGGCTTCTACTGGCGGTTCCGTTAATTTTCAAAAGCTAAAAGGTAAAGAAAACAACGCGACTTGGTGTTTTTCAATGGAATGTTTCCTAACGGATTTGGAACTGTTCGACACAGTAAGTGACAGTTTCATACTAACTCCAGAAAATTCACGCAAAGATAGCAAGGCTCGAGCAAAGATATGTCTCTCATGCACGGAAACTGTATATCCAGTCATACAAAACGTAAAGACAGCAAAAGAAACTTGGAAGGCATTGAAAGCTGCTTATGCTGACGCTGGTCTCGTTTGACAAATTACACAATATGTAGGAAATATGGACAAATATGTTAACTCTATATTAGCTACTCAAGAAGAATTAAGAAGCATTGGAAAAGCAATCGAAGACTCCTTCTTAGCAGTATTGATGCTAACTAACCTTCCGGACAGCTATAGACCTCTTGTGATGGCTCTAGAACATTCTTATAATCAAATCACAGTGGAATCTGTAGTAGCTGCGTTAGTAAAGGAGAGTGGTCGCGATGCGATATCATCTTCTATTTCATCTTCTTCAGAACAGGTTTTGATAGCAAACAAGAATAGCAAGGTTATGTTTTGAACTTATTGCCGAAAAAAAGGCCATTCGAAGGATGTGTGTAGAAAACTGTCTAATAAAATGTCTCAAAATTCTGTATCTCAAAATCGAACTAATTACATTTCTGACTTGACTTTTTCGACTTATCTTTCATTTTCCGCGTCCTCATTTGATTCATGGCTCATTGATAGTGGCGCCACCACACACATGTGTAATAAAAAGGAATATTTTACAGAGCTGAACCCTTGTATTAAACCTGTCACAGTTGCCAATAAAGAACAAATTCTTTCTCAAGGCAGTGGTACTATAGTACTTACTACAAAGGATAACAAAAAGTACACGTTTAAAGATGTCCTTTATGTGCCTAATTTAGCTGCAAATTTGCTTTCAGTAAGTGTAGTCTTGTAAAAAACGGCTATGTTGTCGTCTTCTCTCCGAGAGGCGCCACCATTCTACATAAAGAAGGCTGTAAAGTCTCTGGTTTTGTCGTTGCTACTGCATCTAGTTCTAAAAGTATGTTTCAACTAGATTTTTTCGAAGCGAGTATCGCTCTATTGACAAATACCAAAGAGTCTGCACAACTTTGGCACAAACGCCTTGGTCATTTAAATGCCAAAGCAATGGATATTTTGAAAAATAAAAGTTCTGGTGTAAACTTTTCTGACTATTTAAGTCAAAGTTCAACTTGTGTTTCTTGTATTCAAGGTAAATTAGCAAGAAAACCTTTTGAAAAGTCGAAATCTCGGTCGCAATGTAAACTAGAGCTCATACATTCCGATTTATGTAGACCTATGAGTACACAGTCATGGGGTAGAGCCTTGTATTTACTCACTTTTACTGACGATTTCACTCGTAAAACTTTTGGGTATTTAATTAAATCCAAAAGCGAGGTTTATTCGAAATTTGTCGAATTCAAAAGATTTGTAGAAAATCAAACGGGTCTTCGAATTAAAAACTTCCGTTCTGATAACGGTGGTGAATTTGTCAACCATAAAATGACAACATTCATGAAGGAAAATGGAATTTTATTTCAAACTTCCGTTCCTTTTTGCCCACAACAGAATTCTGTTGCTGAGAGGGTTAATAGGACCGTTATAGAAAAAGCAAGGTGTATGCTTCAAGAAGCAAAATTACCTAAAGCATACTGGGGCGAAGCTGTAAACACAGCTATTTATTTAAAAAATATTTCGCCTACACAAGCACTTAACAATAAGATTCCTGACGAGTTATGGTATGGTAAGTCAATTAATCTCACACATCTCCGAGTCTTTGGTTGCGAAGCACATGCGCTCATACCCAAGGAAAAGCGAAAAAAGCTTGACTTAAAAACTCGGACCTGCATCTTCGTTGGATACTGCTCTGGGACCAAGGGCTACCGCCTTGTGGATCCTCAGAATCCCAGATCGATTATTGTCGCAAGGGATGTCGTCTTTATAGAAGACAAATTACCAGTTGCTGAGAAAGAACTGAGTAATCCCACCGACACCACATTCAATGATGTAGTTATTGTCGAAAATCTAAACTACCTACCTTCAACGTCACAGTCTGAAAACGTGTCAACCGTACCGGTATCGACACCTGCACCTACACCTTCAACTCCAGTTCCAAATATTACAAATATGGAGACCACAATAGCTTCAAATGACATCAACAGTCTAGAATCATATCCTGAAAACAGTGAAGTTTCTGAAGATGCTGAGGCTCTGTCGCCAAGTTCTATTGCTTCACCAAGGGTTGACGATGTCACATCTGAAGCTAGATATCCTCGGAGAGAACGTCATCCTCCAGTGAGATTCGACCCAACATCGTTTATGGTAACAGGTGATTCAGAACCTGAAACTTACAAACAAGCGATGGCGGATAGTTATAAAGATAATTGGCTAAATGCTATGGAATCAGAATATAATTCTTTAATTAAACATGAAACATGGATTTTAGTAGATCGACCAACTAATAGAAAGCCTAGCTCTTTTTTTATTTTGTAGACCCATTTGCATTTAGCAAATGGGTCTACAAAATAAAAAAAGATACTAATGGAGAAATAGTAAAGTTTAAAGCTAGACTTGTTGCCAAAGGTTTTACCCAAATCTATGGTATCGACTACCATGAAACTTTCTCTCCAGTGACGCGTTTGTCGACGATTAGGCTGTTGCTAGCCTTTGCTGTTCAATTAAATCTTTATATTGAGCATCTAGACGTGGAAACCGCATTTTTAAATGGAGATCTTGAAGAAGAAATGTATATGGAGCAACCTGAAGGTTTCATAAATGACATCTCTAAAGTATGTCTTCTAAAAAAGTCTATTTATGGACTTAAACAAGCTCCGCGTCAATGGAATAAAAAGGTATGTGAGGCAATGTCTAGTCTATCGATGATACAAGTACCGACAGAACATTGTGTATACCAAAAACGTTCTGGCGATAACATTTTAATTGTCGCTGTATTTGTTGATGATTTTTTTGTACTTTCAAACTGTGAGAGTATGAAAGAAAATTTTAAATCTAAATTAAAACAAAAGTTTTCTATAAAGGATTTGGGCCAAGTCAAAGATTGTCTGGGCATGAGGGTCACACATAGCAATGGATCTATTACTCTTGATCAATCTCATTATATTAATAAACTTATTGATAAGTTTGGCATGAATGATGCTATTACGGTATCTACCCCTATGGAGCCTGGGTTAAAGATGGTGTTACCCGAAAAAGATGATGAATAGATATATCCCACACTGTATCTTATCTTAGCCAGTACAATACACATCACGGGGAGGTGCACTTTAAAGCTGCTAAAAGAGTACTACGGTATCTTAAAGCTACAAGAAATCTTAAAATGACTTTTACAAAAGAGCCATCTCCGAATTCTTATCCAGTAGGCTTTGCA